>JANAVB010010400.1:2686716-3100727 GCA_029216955.1 Iris pallida
ACTGGACATGTATCCAATTTTATATTTCAGACTTGTACTTTGGACTTATTTCTATATGAGATGACTTTTGTGTTTGGAGCATTTATGACTTTTATTCACTTATAGAACTGTTAGCATATTTAGTCTTATCTTGTTTTTTTCTAGAACAGCTTACTGTGTTTTATCTCAAGCACAGGCTGAACATGACTCGGCCCGTTCCAACAATTTGGGTAACGAGTCATGATAAGAAGTCAGCCAGCGCTTGACCCTTGACAGACTTTTGTAGAACATATACCATGTCATATTGGGCTAGCAAAATGGCCCATGTAGCTAACCGAGAATTGAGTGTGCTGGGTTTCTTCATTAGTACTCGAAGAGGATTGACTCGAAAAATGACATGAATGGTTTGTCTAATGATGTAATGTCTTGTCTTTTGAACAGCAAACATAAGAGCTAAGTATTCTTTCTCGACCGGACTATAACGGTGTTCGACACCAATCATAGTACGACTGCGATAATAAATGGCTTGTTCATGGCCTTCTTTGTTCTTCTGGGCAAGTAAAGCATCCAATGAATGATCCATAGCACGGATATACATAAAAAATGGAATACCAGAGATTGGTGGTATCAAAACTGGTAGGTTCATCAGATATCGCTTTATATCATCGAATGCTTGTTGACATTCTTCGGTCCAAATGAAAGATACACCCTTCTTCATTAGCTGAGTAAATGGTCTGCAGCGTCCAGACAGATTCGAAATGAACCTCCTGATGTACGCAAGTCGACCTTGGAATCCTCGTATCTCTTTTAAGTTGTGTGGAGGATGCATCTCTTGAATGGCTTTGATCTTCTCGAGATCCACGTGTATACCTTTAGAGGTAATGACGAAGCCGAGAAATTTACTACTAGAGACACCCAAGAATGACTTGGTGGGATTCATTTTTAACTGATGTTGGCACATTAGATTGAAGATAGTCCTTAAATCTTGGATGTGATCTTCCTTTAGACGACTCTTGACAGCGATATCGTCCACATAGCATTCGACAGTCTTACGAAGATGATCTCGAAAGATGGTACTCATAGCTCGTTGATAAGTTGTGCCAGCGTTCTTGAGACCAAATGGCATCACGGTATAGCAGTAGACTCCGCGAGAAGTACAGAAAGAAGTGTGTTTTTCATCTTCAGGATTCATCCGAATCTGATTGTATCCAGAGAATCCATCCATGAAGGATATTCTTTCAAACCCACAAGTACTATCGATCATGACATCTGTGGTAGGAAGAGGAAACTCATCCTTTGGACAAGCTTCATTAAGATCCCGAAAGTCAATATAAACTCGAACTTTGCCAGTTTTCTTCAAGACTGGGACAACGTTGGCTACCCAATCTGGATGTTATTCTTCTCGAATAAAGCCATAAGCTATAAGCTTTTTGACTTCATCATCAATTACGTCCATTATTTCTGGCTTGAATCGCCTTTGTTGTTGCTTGACTGGCTTTGCATTAGGCAAAATATTCAGTTTATGAGTAGCAACTTTGGGATCTAAACCTGGCATGTCTTCATAATTCCAAGCAAAGACATCAATGTATTCTCGAATAAGAAGAATTAATTCTTGCTTATCCGCCTTTGGAGGTTCTTACTGATGAATATTGGACGAGGCGACCCATTTTCTCCTACATCAATTTGAACCAATTGACCTTCGGTAGAGGTTCACGTTGTTCGAATCGAAGTTCCCATTGGGTATCCATTCGTTGAGCCCAAGGATCTGTTTCAGGATTTTCTTCTATGTCTTCATCATAGCTTTTTAGAAGTTCAACGGAGACCATGTTAGAAGATACGATCAATCGATGAACTTGACCGATGCTAGTATCAGAATCCCATGATCTAGAATCAGAAGAGTTGGAGCGCTCTTCACTATCGGATTCGGAGACTTCTGGAGATAAGACCGGAGGTGAAGCATATCCGAGGCCTCTTTTCGTCCTGCTGTAGTACATCTCTGATTTTCCTTTCGGAACAGCCGTACGGATAGGAGTTCATCTACCCTTACCATAGTTGAGGCCATTCTTGAAGTCATAATCCATCTTTCGGATGATATCTTTTGATTGTTGGCTATAACAACGTAGTTGGAGACGTCCTGTATCATTACTTTTGCTATCATCTGTATAGCTGAATTTCTGTTCTGGTCATTTACTAAAAAGTATTGGACATTCGCCTCTCTTTCGAGAGGGGACAACAAAACATGAGTCATCTGGATGTTCAATCAAGACCTCTGTCTGAAGAGATTGTACAACTCCTATTGTAAATGACTGAAAGCTATCTAGCATATCCAAATAGCATTTAGCATGATAAATGACATCAATGTACTGGAAAGTAGATGCTTTTTCATTGATTTGTATATCCATATTTACAATAGGACCTTTAGCCTTAGCAGGCTTGGTCAGATCGATTACAAGAGGGGGAGAAGAAGAACGTGGAGGAGGCTTGCTACGACGAAGGTCAATAACAAGTGGCTCAGAAGAGGTGAGCTGCATTTTATCCTTTTTACGACGTAGGTCGATAACAAGTGGCTCAGAAGAGGTGAGCTCCCTTTGATCTTGACCACCATCGGTTGATTGCTTCCGGACTGGCAAGTGAATAGCCAATGGTTTGGAGGACTGAGGATGAGAAACACGCCCTTTGACAGGTATGATGAGGGTGTCATTGGGCACTGCTTCTTGGTCTTCTTCAGTGTCCAAAGCCAATACTACCTTCATGAACTCATCTTTATACATGCGAGCATCGTTACAATATGCTTCGACACCTTTAAAAGGGTAGAGATCCGCAACCTCTTTTTGAACCTCTCCATTGTCATCAACATACTTGAAACATTGATGGAGAGTTGAAGGAACAATGTTGTGTTCATGAAGGAATGGTCTCCCCAAAAGAGCATTGTAAGAGCAACCATGGTTATCTATAATATAGAAGGTCACCTTTGTGCGAAGATTGCCTATTTGGAGTTTTAGGCGAATCTTGCCCAGAGGCTCACTTCTTCCCTGGTTGAACCCCAGGATGGTGGTGATTGTGCCAGAAAGACTATGCACTGGGATCTTCAGTGCATCTAGCATTATCTTCGGCATGATGCTGAGTGTTGACCCAGGATCTATCAGAATACGATCGACCTTCATCGTGTTGACATATCCTGTATAATATAGAGGACGGTCATGCCTATTGTCTTCCATCAGCATATCATCCTGTGTGAAGGTAATGTTTGGAATTAACTCCAATACACTGTGACAGTGGAGGCAAGAGACAGGCTCTGATTCTGGCTTCTTTAGAAGAGTTAGACAGGTTTTTGCCCGCATTAGAGCTTCACTCAGAGTTTCTCGAGTCTCTTTAGAGAGGCACAAGAGCTTGAAGATCGACAGCCTGGCTGGTGTATTAGCTAGTTGAGCCAAAATATCAAAGTTGTATGGCTTCTCAAGTCTAGAAGGAGATGTCTTCTTCAAAGGCTTGTCAAAGCGGACTTGTTGTTTGCCTTTGTCGGCTGCCGTCGGCTTAAGGGGAGTGGGTTCTACAACCGGTGAGGATGCAGCAAGGATGTCCTCAATAGAGACAGGTTGTACTGGAGCAGACTCAGAAGAAGAGGCTGGGTTTTCTCGAGTTTCGAAAAATTCCCGTAGATTGGCTTTTCCTGACCTAGTGCCTAGTAGGATTTCTTCTTCAACTATGGGGTCAAAAGACACCATATTGCAGATCTTTGTTCTGCCCTTGGAGCGGTCTTTCTGCTTAGACGATGAAGGAGCCTCGAAGTCTACAACAAGGTCAGGGTGGATCCATACAATCTCACCATTATCAAGAGATAAGGGGACGAGACCTTCACTCCGTGGAGGAGGGAGATTCTCGATCTCAAGAGTGGCCTTGGGAATAGGGATGACACCATGCTGTACCATCTGCGGAGGGAAGTTACCGAACTGAACTGAGACCATGTTCGCGGTAACAGTCTTCTCATCTTGTTGAAGGGTGACAACACCAGCATTGACTAGCTCTTAAATCTTGTCTTTGAGCACGTAACATGCTCTAGTGGGATGCCCAATGAACCTGTGGTAAACACAATATTTGGGATAATCAGTCTTACCGACCTCGTCAGGCTTCTTCGGGTCTGGGAGTTGGAGCTTATTGCTTTTGATCAAACAATCGAAGATGCTCACGGTGTCGTTCTCGTCAAAGGAGTACTCTACTTTTGGGCGAGGTTCCTTCGGTGGAGGGGCAGAAGGAGTAGAAGTAGACGTAGGTGGAGCTACGTTAACAGCCATAGATTCTTTGCTCTTCAAATTGATGTTCAAGGTTTCGTTACCCATGCAATTGTTCTGGCGATTACCGCTACTAGATGTCGGGTGTTCATCCCGGTCGGGGTTAGACATGTGTACCCCCAGCTGCTTGAACTTGTCAGTGCTAACTTCAGCTGCTTTAGCATTGACAATGAATGATGGCCAGTCTTGAAATTGAGTTGACCCTGTCCACATGCTGATAATCGGCAAAAGATTTGCCTTGCAGGTATCTATAGTTACAGCAGCCGAAGTTACAGGAGGCATCTTTAATGCTTCTCGGCAGAATCTTTCAATGAAACTTTTAGCAGTTTCATTATGTCTTTGTTTGATCTTGTTGAGGGCCGACATAGTCATGTCGTTGATTCCCTCGTAGAATCGTTCCAAGAAGATTTATTTAAAACCCGAGAAAGAGGTGATACAGCCATCGGGCAAGCTTCTGTACCAATCGTACGCTACACAGGCTAAACAGCCGACAAATACCCTGGTAAGAAGAGCATCGTTTGGCTGAAGTTGAACAGTCATTACCTCAAAGTGGTTAATGAACTGACTCGGAGACGTGCTGTCGTCAAACAGCAAAATTGTAGGGATCTTATATTTAGAAGAAAATAGGACTTTCTGTAGGACCGTTGAGCACCTCTAGAGGGGGGGTGAATAGAGTGTGTGTGTGTGCAGCAAAAAATAATCACCAATTAAAAACTTAATTAATAACTATGGCAGTAAATAGGAGACAGTAAATAAATGCAGTAAAGTAAGAGTCAAGAATTCAAACTCAGTGATACAGCGATGTATACTGGTATCCCTCTGAGAGGACTAATCCAGTCTCGAGTACTCTTGCTCGATGTTAATCCACTATGACACAAGCTTTAACTGAGCGCTTGCAACTCTTACAACATCATGCTTGGTGACAAGTGCACGACCGACTTCACAACACCGTGCTTGGTGACGAGCGCACGACCGACTCCAGAAGGCAATTGGAAAACTGGAACGTTTTCTGAATACAACCTCCGATACAACTCTTCAACACCAAACTCTAGATTAAACAGAAACTGTACTGGCTTGGCTAAGAGTCGTAAAGGCTTAGATATGAAAGTAAAAGCTCAGAACACTTTAGATAGAGAAGAGAAGAGATGAAATTGGATTGTTGAAATGAATGGTAATCTCAACTCTATTTATAGTATTTTTGAAGAACCGAACTCGGACAGAGTTCGGGCAGAGTTCGGATGCTAGAATTTCGCATACGAACGTTGGATGCAGATTTGGTGGGAACTAAAATTCAAATAACCCAGACCGAACTCGGGCCGAACTCGGACCGAACTCGGTCAGAGTTCTGTCTGAGTTCTGCTGGTTCAGAACAGTAAGGAATAAACCAAATTTGCATAGGTTTTGGGCCTTTTGGAATTGTGGATTTTTGGGATACTTAGGTAGGCTTATTTTTGTTTGTGGACTGAGAAAAACCTAAGCCAGTACCGATCCGATCAATCTCACATTTCTCCTAGACTCAATAAAAGGAAAAATACAGAATAAATATGAAAACCAATAGCCCTTTTGATGACGTCTTTTTCCTGACATTGAAGACGCATTTTTCCTTGACGACAGTCGTCTAAAGATAAACAGATTTGAAAATCTGAATACCTTTCTGTTCAGAGAAATCTCCTTGTATAATGCCGTCTTTGGCCCATTAATAATTCTTTGTTGCATATGTCCTTCTTGTCTGCAAGTACATGTTAGACGAACAAAACAGTATGATGCAGTATGATATAATCATAACAATATGATATAGAACATTTTAGGACAATACTAAGTTTAAGTAGCATATGAATATTAGTGACATCACTAGTTAAACTTAATTGATTAGCCATATTCAAAAACACGATATAATCATTGGGCTAACAATCTCTCCCTTTTTGATTATGGCAAATCGGTTAAGTTTAAGATAGATACAATAGATGTATATATCGCTAATAAACACATATTACTAAAAAAAATTCTTTGCTAACTTAAACTTATTTCTCCCCCTTTGACATGATCAAAAAATAAGCTCCCCCGTAATAAAGAGATAAAACGAACTCAAGCATAAGTATAGGAGGAAGGAAAAATAATAATAATCATGATCAAGGATTAGGAGAACAGTGAAACGACATGTTTAGAAAATTGCATAACTAAAGTAGAAAAATTTGTCAAAATAGTTGGTTGAACTTAAACAAAGAACATTGAAATCAAACAATACATAGTTTACCAACTAGAAATCCAAAAATGATATTCAAAACTCAATATTATGATAAATATAACTCTAGTTTTGAAATATACCAATAAAGGATTTCAATAAGAAATAGATATCAATATAGCAGAAATCAATCATTGGTCATAAATAATTCATGAGAAATTCACAGATCTAGTATATACCAAATAAAAAAAATAATGAAACTTTTAACAATGATCACAAAAAAATATGATTCATAATTTGCCCATACAAATTAGTGAATCAATTCCATAAAGAGTATAATCATTGGGGAAAAAAAATCAAAAGACGTATACTAGAATCTATGCAAAATCTATACCAAAGTTCATGCATTTGAATTCAATTACCATAGCATGATAAATAAATATCCACTAGATAAAAAATGAAGGTAATGAAAATAAAATACTTGGGAAGGAGAAATCCAGTCGACTTGAATGCTCCCCCACAAAGTATGAAACGTCTAAGTATAGATAATCATGAACTTTGAGATAAAATCTCAATAAGAAATGCCCAATCAATTTAAGCTCAAAGGAATCATTAATAAGGATAATTAAATATATTTGGCAACTTTTACAAACTCATAAAATGAGAGAATTAAAAATAAATAATAATCATATATTTTTTTTCATAAACTTACTCAAATAAAAAAAAATTATGAACAAATCAACAAGATATTTAACTAAGCCAATATAAGTCCATGGTGAACTAGGTATACCACATATTAAGGGCATAAAAGAATTGAAACAATTAATTTGCTCCCCCTTAAAATATGCGTATATAGTTCAAAAATAATTTATATGCATAAAATAGATAAAATAAATAATCACAAGATCTAAGGGATATCCAAGATATGCATCTTTTCTTTCCTTTGATCAAATGCATATAAAATTTCAAACTCAAAACAAATAACATCTTTAGGCAAGAAAAAGAAATATCCAATATAAATAAACGCTTAAAGATGAAGAAAATATGTTTCCAATAAATATAAAAAAATATTTCAAGATAATAAAAGATTTTGAAAACTATCTTTAATAATAACATTTGAGTACCGGACAGATTCAATAAATCAAAAAAAACTTTTCAAAAAAAATATGAAATTTATTACGAAAAACTGTCTTAATAAATGTTCGAATGCATCCATTTAGTCCTTAGACTGAAAGCTGCCGATTCGAATCACGGAAACAATTTCAATAAAAGAATCCATAAATCATAAATAAATCCATTTGAACAAATAAACATAACTAGATAAATGTCCAAAGAAAAGTGTATTCTAGATATATGGCATGTCAAGGGGCTAGTTGACTTGAAACAATTAACTGCTCCACCTTTACATGGCTATATCTAAAAATAAAATTCAGAGACATATTTTAGGAAGTAGGAAACTAATT
The DNA here is from genome assembly GCA_029216955.1 of Iris pallida. Lineage (NCBI taxonomy): Eukaryota > Viridiplantae > Streptophyta > Magnoliopsida > Asparagales > Iridaceae > Iris > Iris pallida. The sequence continues at coordinate 2,694,630 of JANAVB010010400.1, forward strand.
CAAAAATATTAGGTCTTCTTACCAAAGTTCATTTCTTCCCTTTTAAAGCCTTAGCACGGTGTCCACCTAACAACCGTAAGGTTTAAAGAAAAGAAATGCTTTGAGAGAGAGACATTCAATATGCTTGACTTCTCCCTTTCAAAGAGTTACTGTTATAGACAGTAAGTAACTTGAATAAGAAGATAATAATATAAAGCTTAAAATCATGAATATTATGCAAGTTAAAGATGAAATCACAAGATCATAATATTCACCGAATAGTCACAAAATCATTAAGTCTGAATATCGAAAAGTGTGACAAAAAAATATATTGAAAGATGACAAACATTAACCTATGAAAGATCAATGTATGATACCTTTTATAAAATTAAATAATATTATCCATCAAATCTAAAATCCAAAATCCATCAGATAACAATTACAACTAGATCTAAATAAACCTTTAGTTTATAAAGCATTGATCAATCTTGGGTTAGCTGTAGAGGTACTGTCCCAGCTAACGGAGGTTCACCGGGAAACACTTAAGTACCGCTTCGCTTCGACCGTAGTCGTGGTGATAGACAGACCCTTTGTAGGCTTATACCCAAAACAAATCTATTCTTTAATAACCGAGGATTTAAGAAGAATTAGTGCAATATGAAATAAATTATATTCTATGGACTTAAAAAAATCTTAGAACAATGTAGCATACAACATAAGATGTATCAATTACATTTATCCATATGTGCTACAAAATTATTGGGTAACAATAAAATATAAAACATTTGTAAATCAAAAAGTAAGACCTAGATACGTTGATGTATTCTGGAATCTAGGGGACTGGGTTCAGTACCTTGGATCCAGAACTAGATAATAGTTGCATTTAGACCTTAATAAATCTTAAGTCTATAAAGTATTGATCACTTCGGGTTAGCTGTAGGGGCCGGTTCCCAGCTAGCGGTAGTCCGAAGACAAGTACACCGTGTCGCTTCAGGCTATTTACACATGTATGACAGAAGGACCCTTTCGGCTTGTTCCCAAAATGATTTCTACTCTTAAGAACTTAGATTCAAAGGAATATATGCAGTATCATCGAACATCGTCGAAATCCAGAATTCCTAAAAGTAAATACCCAAAGAATGGTTTATCAAGATCAAGATATTAAAAACATCATGTATACAAAATGTCAACCAAAAAGCCAAAAAAAATATATCATTTAAAAAGAGGCTTTGAGGAAGAAGCTAATAAAGAGAAGTACATGAATTTTAAAAAAAATTAGCTTATATATGAAATAAGCACAAGTTTGAAACTACTTTTCAAATAATATAATATAGAACTTGAACTAAACTCATATATCTCCATAAAGATATTTATACAATATAAGAAACATGTGAGCAATATATGATTGATAATGAATTATTCATATATCATTAACAAGCATAAAAAAAATATCACAAGATCAAAAACATGCACAAATAAACTTTATCAGACAAACATGTAATTGATTCGTAAGAAGTTACTCAAAATAAGATGTAAGAATCAATAATGAGTATATTATGTAAGCACAAGGTTAACATAAATATATATATATATATATATTTTTCAAGTAAATAGAAGACTTGTGCTAAACATACATACTCACAAAATACCGATCAAAGTAAATGTGACATGTTAAAGACAAATCGATAAGAAGTGACCATTAAAAGTATTAAAGACAAAGAGTCAAAAACATAAACCAACAACAAAAGCTTCTATGGACTAGAGTGGTATGCATCTTCATAGATAAATACTAAGAGTAAAGAGCATACCTAGATAAATGTGTCACACTAATAAAAGTGAGTAAAAGATTATATAGTGTGAAAAAATTATTTAAGCTAATCAACTAGTCATGCTAGGATTATAACTCACATAAATGATAAACAATTAAAAGATATCAATAAGAGCTAATATCAATACATCAATAAGAACATGCTAGACATTAAAAACTATTTAGGAAGCATGTTACCAAAGTGGTTCTAGTGACCACACTTATGTTGGTGCAATTGCTTGGAAGATGACCATTGTAGCTTTGCAATCACCAACATGCTCTATGGTTCTATGGTTCATCATAAGTAGCTCCACCTAAAATATTAGGTGAAGACTTTGGTATCCAAAACTTGGATCCATATTTGTTAGCTTTGGGAACCCATTTGCACAAGTTCATATCAACAAGTTTTCTAATCTGACAATAATGAGAAACATGTCCATTCATGCCACAATAATGACAAAAAGTATTAACATTAGGGCTATGTGCAGCAGTATGAGAATATGAAGTGGTGTGATATGATCTTAGTGGATACTTGTAGTAGAAAGCATGGTTGTGTAAAGCTTTAGCTTTGCTTGCTTCCTTTCTAGATGATCTGTCGTGTGTGACTTTGTGATGTGTCACGTGTCTTGTGTTAGACTGAGTCATAGGTTGTACTATCTGCTTTCCCAGTCTAATCTCTAACTTTTTAGAGTTAGCACAGATCTCATCATATTTAGCAGAAAGAGCATCAATTCTACATGAAGCAATAGAATACTTCTTCTTTTCAGATTCTAGTTCCTCCTTAAGTTTAGCATTTTTTTGAGTGCTTTTCTCAATACATTCAAGTGCCTCATGCAATCTAAACTCAAGTGTGAAAATCTCAGTAGAATTATTAGAAGTAGAAGTATTTCTAGCATCATTCAATAAGCAAGTAAGCTTTTCATTCTCACGCTTATAGGATAGAATATCCTTTCTAGCTTGCTTATACTTATCTAATACTTTCTTGTGTTCTTCTAACAGATCACTGAAAGCATCAGATAACTCATCATAAGAAAATTCATTCTCTTCAAGAAGGGAATTATTCTGTACCTCGTTAGATAATGCCATTGAGCATAAATTTGCAGCTTGATGAGGTCTCTCTTCTTCTTCAGAATTTGTTGCTTCACTTTCACACCATATGCCCGATGATCTTCCTTTATTTGATTGTTCGTAGTGACTCTCCTTTCTTGTAGTAGTACAATCATCTTGGATGTGGTCTATCTTCTTGTAGTTGTCACATACAAGCTCTTCTTCGTATAAGAAATTGTGTTGTACCTTAAATCCTAATTCCATCATGCACATATTTGAATCATTATGAAGACTATCCTCCTTTCTGAGTTGCTAGCACTGCTTTCGTTCCTGCACTCATAAGTAGCTTCAAGAAGTTTTTAAATTTTATGAGATGTTGTGCAAGTAGTAATGAGATTGAATACATTAAAGTCTACAGCACAATCGAAAGCATGCTTTGCTTTTGCATCAAGGCTAGCTAACTTCTTCTCTTCCTCTGTGTAACTATAATAAGGCTTGTTAATAATAGAGGATGTGAGAATAGAAGTGATAGTAGGCTTTTGGTAGCCATTGACAACATGACCATAAGTCAAAGTCTTGAGACTTCAGGTACAAGCTCATCCGTGTTTTCCAATAACTATAGTTCGTTCCATCAAATAGTGGGAGTCTATTTGTGGATTGCCCTTCACCGTTGAATATTGAATTCACGGCTGCCATATTTATACTCTCTAGAGTGTTATATATGAATACAACCCGCTCTGATACCAATTGTAGGACCGTTGAGCACCTCTAGAGGGGGGTGAATAGAGTGTGTGTGTGTGCAGCGGAAAATAATCACCAATTAAAAACTTAAGTAATAACTATGGCAGTAAATAGGAGACAGTAAATAAATGCAGTAAAGTAAGAGTCAAGAATTCAAACTCAGTGACACAGCGATGTATACTGGTATCCCTCTGAGAGGACTAATCCAGTCTCGAGTACTCTTGCTCGATGTTAATCCACTATGACACAAGCTTTAACTGAGCGCTTGTAACTCTTACAACATCGTACTTGGTGACAAGTGCACGACCGACTTCACAACACCGTGCTTGGTGACGAGCGCACGATCGACTCCAGAAGGCAATTGGAAAACTGGAACATTTTCTGAATACAACCTCCGATACAACTCTTCAACACCAAACTCTAGATTAAACAGAAACTGTACTGGCTTGGCTAAGAGTCGTAAAGGCTTAGATATGAAAGTAAAAGCTCAGAACACTTTAGATAGAGAAGAGATGAGATGAAATTGGATTGTTGAAATGAATGGTAATCTTAACTCTATTTATAGTGTTTTTGGGGAACCGAACTCGGGCAGAGTTCGGATGCTAGGATTTCGCATACGAACGTTGGATGCAGATTTGGTGGAAACTAAAATTCAAATAACCCAGACCGAACTCGGGTCGAACTCGGACCGAACTCGGTCAGAGTTCTGTCAGAGTTCTGCTGGTTCAGAACAGTAAGGAATAAACCAAATTTGCATAGGTTTTGGGCCTTTTGGAATTATGGATTTTTGGGATACTTAGGTAGGCTTATTTTTGTTTGTGGACTGAGAAAAACCTAAGCCAGTACCGATCCGATCAATCTCACATTTCTCCTAGACTCAATAAAAGGATAAATACATAATAAATATGAAAACCAATAGCCCTTTTGATGACGTCTTTTTCCTGACATTGAAGACGCATTTTTCTTTGACGACAATCGTCCAAAGATAAACAGATCTGAAAATCTGAATACCTTTCTGTTCAGAGAAATCTCCTTGTATAATGCCGTCTTTGGCCCATTAATAATTCTTTGTTGCATATGTCCTTCTTGTCTGCAAGTACATGTTAGACGAACAAAATAGTATGATATAGTATGATATAATCATAACAATATGATATAGAACATTTTAGGACAATGCTAAGTTTAAGTAGCATGAATATTAGTGACATCACTAGTTAAACTTAATTGATTAGCCATATTCAAAAACATGATATAATCATTGGGCTAACACTTTCTTCCACTCAATAGGATAGGGTTGCTTGATTCCCAATCTTTGTAAATTATCCTTCTCTTTAAAAGCCTCAAATTGAGTGCGCAAGAGTTTGACGGCTTCATTAGCATCCTCCGATGATGCAGAAGGAACAGGCTGAATTATAGTGTTAGAGGGAGGAACAGCGTGGTAAGTACTACCCCCAGCTCCTGACTGACTGGGTGTGGGTTGAATTTGTACACGGGGTATTTGAGGAGATACTACCCCCAGACCTGCATTGGCAGGCACCGACGATGCTCTAATCTCAGGATTTACAATAGGTGTTGTCGGTGGTACTATATGTTAGGCCACGATGATAGAATACATACTTGTGACCATTTCAGCCATGGTCTTCAGTTTGTCCTCCAGTGCAGCTATTCGTTGTCCTTGATTTGCTGAACTAGAAGCGTCTGGGTCTTTAGTGACAACATAAGCTGTCACTTCTCTAGGTACAGTAGAAGACACTATCTGTTCAGAACTTTTGCTGTATGCATCATAATCAGAGAAGGAAACATCTCCTGAATAAGAAATAGGGAGATGACCAGAAGGATGTTGGGGAAGATTTCTATGCCCGATTGTGTCTCGACTTCGGGATCGAGTGTGTCAAAATACTCCTTCAGAAGATTCTTGGAGTAAATCTAAGTACCGCTGGCTAGGCCTGCGAGGCTTGCCGTGTTTGGAGCACTTTCTACCCCCAGTATCTCGAGAAGCCATATTGACGGAAGCATACAACACTTCGTCTTCATCTTCTGACATTGGTTCAGAAGTTTCAAAATTCAGACGATCGAAGACAGATCGTTTTATTGTCTGGAAACAGCACTTGATGACAACCTTATGATTACAATGACATTCAAGTGATTGAACTGGAGGTGTTGAGATATTGTTCCACTTTTGCTTAAGGTGTTCTCGGAGGTCAGGAACAATAACAGGACGAGAAGAAGTTTGAGGGATATATTCTTTGACAACATTCGGAACATGGTTCCGGTTCTTCAGATATTTTGTCCCGTAAGTATACAGGGAAGTACTCACTTTGTTAGCATAGGTGTCAGGATTTTTCATCCTGAAAGTTTGCCTCTGATGCAGGTTCATCTTCGTTATTGGCCGCTTGCGTTTTGCTGAAGTTGATGTAGACCGAGGTCTATTGAGATAAACCCCTAGATCAGCAAACTCAGCCCCAGGGGTTTTTGTCTGAGACACCAGTAATTTTCCTTGCTTTGAGCGTGATATCCGGAGAGTTGGGAGATCTTGGAGGTCCGCTACCGGAGTAGGCAGAATACCTCTTTAATCGGTACATTTCCCTTTGGCAGGGAGAGAAGAATTCTTGTTTGAGAGGGTCTTTGTACTGATCGGTGCCGAGGCACGTTGAGATTGATCTTTCGAGGTAAAAACCAGAGAAGACTGAGAAAAGACCAAATGACCTTTTCCCTTGTTTTGTCTGTTGTCTTCCAAGTCGTGGAACGAGGAAGTTTGAGAAAAGACCAACGGGCCTTTTCTTTTGTTCTGGAGAGGGGAAGGAACAGTCAACAGACTACCCCCAGTGGATTGCGTAGGAGTAACGGGGTACTTGGGAAGAGGAGCAGAGTCTTTCCCCTTGCTGTGAGAAGAAGGGAGATTAGCCAAAGGGCTATCCCTTTTAAACTGTGCTGGAACATGAGGGATGGCCACTTGCGCAGTAGCAGTAGGCGCCTTGGCCGATTGCGCCTGGAAGGATTTGACAGATGGCCTTTTGGCCACAGAAACTCCAAGAGTTGCAGCTTGCGCAGCAGGAGTTTTGGTTACAGAATGCTTAAGTTGCACTCTGGTTGAATGGGCAATTGGTTATGCAGGAGCAAAAGTTGTAGCAAGTTGCGCCAAGGGAAAAGGGGTCTTGCACTTTGCCAAAGCATCGTAGGAAGTGGCTTGTGCCTTGGCAGAAGAGAGAGGGAGTTACGCAAGGGCAGAAGTTGCTACTGGCAGCTTATCGGAGGAGACAGCAGGCTGCACAGCAGTCTTGGGAGTCCACACTGATCGAACCTTGCTCGTGGCAGAGGTTGCAGTATGAGGGGTGGTCCTAGAGTTGATCATTATTTCATAGGCAATCTGGTTGACCTTCACAACCAGCGTCTTCTACGTCTTTCCGATAGACGCCATGTCACATTGAGTTGTCACTTCCTCGTCGGAGGAGAAAGTCGTCCCCAGCAGAGTCGCCATTTTGTTTATAAAAATAAAAGTCTTTTATTTCACAAACTTTAAAGAATAGTACAAGAGTACAATGAATTCTGTAAAAGTACAACTATAGGAATCCGATCTGAAGACGATCGTTTTATTCCTTGGACGATGTGATCTTTGAAGACGATAGCCTTTGAAGAATGCAACAGCACTTGGACAAGAACTCCTGATCTCTGATGATAATATGATCTGATATCCTTAATGAAGGACTTAAAACTCTATTTATAGAGTTCAAGAAATAACTATTTTGTAGTTATTCTGGATTATGCATGATGAACTGCGATGTCGACAGACCGCACAGACTGCAAACTGTACTGGCCTATTGGGCAGTTGCTCGATCGTGGGCTAACTGTATTCAGACGCGTGGCATTATTTGATTGAAATGTGCTTGGTCGTGTACAGACGGCTGCCACATGGCGAGCATTTGATGGCATGTAAGCCACGTAATATATGTCAGTTATTTGATGAATTGCGCTAACCGAATAGCGCTAGCTTCAGACTGCGCTTCCTTCTAGTCAATGGATAGCGCTAGGATTCAGACTTGGTCAAACTGCGTTGAGGTTGGACTGGTAAACTGCACTGAGGTTGTACAGCTATTCTCGAGCGCTGTGCTGCACAAGAAACGAACGGACTCCTCATTTTTTGGGCTGTCAGGCTGTCAGAAGATCTGATCTTTGTCAAGTAATGATGGCATTGCCACGTCAGCATAGCACGCTCGGATGGTAGCGCAGTTCGGTTCGCGCATTTGATTTGTAGCGCAATCTATCTCCGGCACAGTTCATTTGAAGGGTACACAATTTAAGACTTCTCTGCCTATTTGTTAGATGCAACTTGATTTTTAGGACATACAGTAGTATTCTTCTATAAGATGACATCGAGTGCCAAATTGAATGCATGGTTTGGGTTTGATGTGCCTAAGCCTCATTATGATAGAAGAGCCCTAGGTACGCCGGGCTGAGACGACGCGGCTAGCTGAGATGACTTGGCTAGCTGAGACATCTGAGTGATGGGCCTAGTTGAGAGTAGGTTGTTACAAAGTCTTCAATTGGCATCATATTTTTGAGACGATGTCGGACAGGCACAGTATGTTGCAACTGCTGGAACACAGACTGCCTTGGTGGTGGAGCCACTGTCTTGCGGCTGCAGCAGTTGATGGCGACCGTAGCAGTATATCCCGTGAGGGGCGAGTTGTGCATGACGGTCATCTCTCCCGATCTACGTCTGTGAGTGATCATATTATGTAAATCATGTGAGGAGATGTTGACACTCGTACCCTCTTCAGGCGCATGGCAAAGCCAAGCGTCAGGGTAAGTGTATGAGTGACACTCGTACCCTCTTCAGGCGCATGGCAAAGCCAAGCGTCAGGGTGAGTGTATGAGTGATGCACCCCATGATCCAGTTCCAGTGCCTGAAAAGCGTCCAAATCATAAGTAGGAGAGCAGCACGTATTGCGAGTGGAACCCACTTTATGTGTACAGCCCACGTGGGCACATGGGTTTGACACTGCAAGATTTGTCCCCTGACTTGGTTCCAGCGCATGAAATGCACCCAAGTGAAAGGAAAACTTTGAGAGTTGACCCATTTCGGGTGCCAAAGCACCTGAGTCAACCCTGTATAGCTTACCATCAACTGTGCGTATGACTTTTAACGTACATTTCTGATTTTGCTGCTAACATAGCACGTTGATGGAGCATAGCTCGTGCCGCCTTGGAGTTCTTCGTACTAGCCCGCAAAGGCGCATAGTACTCAGAATCCAACTTTTTCTCGTATTGACAGCGAGTGAAGAACTTGCAGCCAACCCAGAAGAAGAGAAGAACTGCTACAACTTTTTGTGGCTCGAACGGGCTCCCTGGATAATAGGCTCCTTTTTCTTTATTTATTTTTGGTGCCCTTTTCAAAGGAGGCAATAGGGCTCTATATATAGAGTGGAATAAGACCTCTCTTCTTTCCCTTTCCGATGTGAGATTAAAAGCAATATCCCTTTTTTTTCATACTTCTACAAACGGGAGTCTGGAGTGAGAACGATCTGTTCGATCTTCTTTTTCCCCGAGTATCGATTCCTTTCGTCGAAACGAAAATGAAGCTCTGACACAACAAATCGACGACGACATTGAGTCAAGAAATTCTTCAGAGGTGAGTTTTGGGAACCTGAGTTCTTTGGATTCCTGGATATTATCCATAAATTCGGGTAGCATATTATTTTGCTATAAAATATTTTCCTTTGTTTCTTCTCCGAGGGTGGTCGATGAAATGGATCCCAGCAGGACACAAAGAAGACCGTGTCTGACTTCTTAGAATAATGTCCTGATCCCAGGTCCGATCTTCGCTTAGGTAACGACTAACTTTCCTAATAATGAGTAGTGTATCATTTTGAATCTGGGTTTGGTGAAGCATTCGACAGGGTTTTGATCGAAATACAGGGGATTGATGGTTTAGTTCGTGTCAAGGTCGGGTAGTGTCCAGCGGTTATGCTGGATGATAGGATCGTGTGTGTTGCCGTAGCTGTGTCCATATAAACGTACCCAGGACTCACCATGTCTCAGCAATGCTGGTGTTTGTGTATATCAGCCGGGTGCGTGTAATCCAGTAGTTCGTGTCCGAGCTATTTATGTTCGTATGCGTGCGTGTCAGGAGCTTGCTGGGTTCGGATAGGTGTTCGTGTTAGCGTGTCCGAAGTACAGGGCATGATCATCTATTTATGTTTGTGTGGGTTAAGAACCAACAACATGAGTCTTATTTTGAATCTAAATTGTATAACTACTATTTGCATCTTCTCTTCGATAATTAAATTACCCTTGAAACTTGTTAGCCGTTGGGTTGAGATACAGGTTCAGTTTAGGTAGGATTTGAGCTCTATTATTAAAGCTTGCTAAGTTTATGATGAGGTGGTAAATTCTTTTGTGTTGGTTAGATAAAACTCCTTTGTGTAATAATTTCTGGATATAGCCTATTTCTTTCTATATTCTTGAACCCAGGTTTAGAGCCAGTTAAGAATCGTCATGTTCTTTTCCCAGCCAATGTGGTGAGTTGGTTGTGTTCTCTGTGATTTGCTTCTGGGTTTTATTTGCTGCAAACTGTTTATGCAATGCAAGGTTTAGTTTAGCTAGTTAATTGGAAGGTTGAGAAGTACCTAGTAGTACTTGCTGGGTTTATTTGCAGGTTACTGTTGTGTGGTTGAATAAATGTGTAAGCATGATAGAGTATGGTTTGGAGTTTTAATAACAATTGGTGATGTGTTAGCATTTTAATAATTTAGTAACATATAATCTAAAAAGATTTCATAGAGTAATTTTCTAATAATACTGCTAGTTTATTATTTAATAACAATATTTTGATTTAATGATTAATTAAGTAGAGTAGCTAGTAAGTTTAATCTAAAGATTTTTACTAATAATTAGTAAATACGTTCTCCTCATAAAACTATTTTTGAGAACCTGGTAAACAAACTATATTAATATAATTACTAATTTGTTTTAGTAAATGCAATGAATTATAATTTAATATCTGAAGTATTAATTTTTCCTACCAAATATTAGAGTATATATTGGTTAATAGAAAATAGAGACTCAACATTTTGTTATTTAGTCCATTATAGATCAGATCTAATTAATAGGAATACAAGTCTAAGCAATAATAATTTATTAACTCTAGTGTAATTTATAGGACAATAACAGAGGTCTCGATCTAAGATTGGTAATAGGGATGTTGACCAGAGGACTGTGGTTGATAGCTAAATTATAGGATTTACTATAGTCATAGCCAGTGACTAATTATTGTGTTTAACCAAGCTATACCCATATTTCACAGGAAGACACCCGGCTCTATCTTCTACCTTGATTACCCTGAGCAAGGCAAGTATACTCCTCGGACTTGTCCATTTTTTCATGTCTTGTATATTCTGGTTGACACGATATATCACGAGATTGTCTTGTATCATGTTTTTTTGAGTTTACTTGTATCTAGAAGGGAAAATACTACAGATGTGTGATCAAACCCGAGTTACTATTCATGTGAATAGCTTAGGCCCCGCATCGTGCACGCGGGACCGAAGTCGTACCATTTCATGTTCATTGAATCTATCCAAGCCGATCACACACTCTGGATGTATTTCAATATATTGCACATTTCAGGTTCATGTTGTATTTCATGTTCAGGACTCATTTCATGTTCCCTGTATTTACTTTCAGTATTCATGTTCAGGTTTCATGTCTTGTTCTCATTTCTCGTACTTTATATATATTTCCTGTGTTCGTTTTCATACCATGATGTTCATGTTCATTTTCTTGGATATACTTACCTTCGCTCTTGACTAGGATATGTTACAGGTGTACTTGCTGGGTACCATTCTACCCTATGGGCCAGAGCCCATGATATTAGCTGAGCAGGATGAGATTTAGCTTGAGGCTTCAGGTTTAGACTACTTAGCTTTACTTCTAGATATTGTCTTTAGAGTTCATAGCATTTTTTATTTCTGTTGATTCTGGTACCGTTATGATATCTGAATTTGTGGATTATGGTGATCTTTCTGGGAACGTTTTTAGATGCTATGATTGTACACATTTATGTTTATCTGGTTAGATTTTTCTAGCTTGGTACAGCTTACTTCGTCGTGTCTAACGACGAAGGCTGGGCGTGTCCGACTCGTGTCCAATTATTCGGGAGCAGGTCGTGACATATTTTTAGTGGTGGCCCATGCAGGTCTATCCTAATGGTACCTAGGTATTAGAGTACTATTGGGGGACTTGATTAAACTAGGAAAACTTGATCACAGCATAGAAAATTGGGTACATCGGGTATATTAATATTTTATAAACACTTGTTGTTTAGAGGTTTAGGACATTTTAACATTTTTCTGTTTTTCAGATAATTCAAGCATGCGACACCAGAACTGTCGATCTACCTACACTTGAAGGTTTCGAGCCTCCACTACTTTCTATCGCCCTACTATCCCCATGGGTAGTACGCAGTTGATAGAGATGATTCAAGAATTCCTTGACACCCAAAGGAAGCAGGCCATCCTTTTTCTAAGCCAGATTTGTGGATACTCTCCGAGCCAAGAAGGACTTCTGACTTCCAGACTCTCAGACCTTTGGACTTCTCCGACACCAAGTGCATATTTTGTACTAAGGAGCAGATCGAGAACCTCGAGCTGCCACTGAAGATCACCCAAGTCTCCGAGGACCGACTCCTTTGAAGATTTGAGCTACCATCCAGAAGATTCAGAACGTAACACGGACAATAGGATGCGACGGAAAGCTGAAGCACATGAAAGACATGAAGACTTATGACGAAGACAGCAACTACCCTGGATCCACAAAGCGTGGCCATACTCAGACATTGCTTCTTCAGTCGCATCATCAGATTCAGTTAATAACCAATTGTACTTTTTGTCGCCATCCAGGACATCGCTTCGAGGAGTGCCGTAGAAGACTTTGACTCTGCCTATCCTATGGATCTTCTGTCCACCAAATGAAAGATTGCCAGCAAGTTGCGGATCACAAAAGCACGAGGAGCATCAGGATTACAGCAAGGAGACCCACCTCTCCAGATTCAGCAATCACATGGAGCACTACCGCATGGACCAGTCTACGTCAGGACAGTTGAAGAAGATTGAAGAGATTCCAGTCCCGGAGGAACTGAAGATAGACAGAAGACTTCTTTTGCATTGTTGGAGAAAACCATGGATCATGATTCATCATCCAGTCTTCCCTTAAAAACCTCTTAGCACCTAGATCATTTCTTGAAACTTCTTGTTTCTACTTTGAAACCTTGGTTGAGGTCGAAACTTATTTCGAGATATTGTTTCCTATTTTGGTAAAATTGTTTCAGATCCACAATTCGATAATTTTTTGAAATCTATTATTCGATACCGTTTGCATATTCATTCATGACCTTGTTTCCTAGTGATGGCTTCTATTTGGAAATTTTGTTCCTTTATCCAACTTCGTGTTAATTAAGATTTAGTCCCTACTCGAGATTTATTTGAAAACCTTGTTCCTCATTCGAAGCCTTGTTTAAGCTTCGTCCTATTCAGGACATTGTTGAGGATTCCTTTGAAGGTTTTTGAAGATTTATTTACTATTCGAGATTGTGACTTATACTCTATATGAGATTTGTTTTCTATTCATGACTTTGATTTTTATTCGAGAGTTGTTTGTCAACTACTTTGTTTCGGCCTTGTCTCCTATCCAAGATTTCGCTTGTTTCATGGACACTTGTTTCCTATTCGCTTATTGATATTTTGTTCGCTATTCGAACTTTGTTTCTAATCAAACATTGTTTGAACCTTCGCTTCTAATTAATGCTTGTTGCAATTCAGTCCATATTCAATACATTGCATGAAGATCTTGTTTTCTATTTTGAGACTTTGATCAGTTCCTTGTTTGAAGTTCTATTCCCTATTCATGATTTTATTTGGGATTATTCTCTATTCGCGGCTGTGTTGCAACCTTATTTGAGATTTTGCTTGTTTTCACGATTCATAACCTTGCTTCCTAATTGTTAATTGATACTTTTCCATTCACTCTTCATAACCTTGCTTCATATTCGAGATTCTATTCAACATTGTACTTCCTATTCGCGGCTTTGTTGATGTTGATTTTCTATCTGAGAATTGTTCCCTATTGAAATTTATTTCAATGTATTGTTCGAGACTTCGTTGCCAATTGAGATTTTGTTATACTTTGATTCCTGTACAAGGTTTCTGGTCCTCAATTCGAGACTTTGTCTTGTATCTGATATCTTGCTTCTATGCCATCTTTGAGACTCCGTTACCTATCCAGGATTACGTTCCAGATACGAAATCTTGTTACCAACCCGGATTTCAATTGAGATTTTGATTACTATTTGAACTTCGATTTCCTGTTCAAAATTTTAAATCTCCCTGTTTGTTTGTTTTTACTCACTACTCTTGATTGGACTCCTTGTTGCTTTTTAGTACCTAATAAACCCTTGTTTTCTAACCGTTAGATAATCTCACCATTATCACGACTTGGACTATCGAAATTTATTTAGATTCCTTGAAACCTTTTGAAATTCCTATGGATAAGGTTGAAAGACTATTTAATAATCTATTGGGGCATGGCAGTTGTGCGCTACAGTCATTATCTGGACTACTGATACTGAGGGTTCACTGCAGCCAGCAGCGCACTGGCGAGGCAGGAACTCTAAGTGAAGTGATTTCAGACATTCATAGGTTTTCGAGTATTATTGGAACTTTGTCATATTTTTCATATCTTGATATCTTGGGTTGTTTCGTCAATGATTGTTGGAAAATGGATAAGGTTGACAGAATATTCGGTGACGTATTGTTATTTGAGTCACATAGCCGAAAGTCCACTGCAGTCAGATACATACTGGCGGGGTAAGGATTCTAAGCAAAGTGATTTCAAAAACCTATATGCTTTTGGATATCATGGAGACTATATTTCCTTTTCATATGATTATTGATTTTCGAGAATCACCAGTCCTTGCACGTTCATCCTGATTTGATATTGTACCTCCTGAGTATTTCGTGCATTTTCTCAATCAACCCTTGCTAACTTCTCTTTAGCATTTTATCGTTAGATCATTGATTTCCTCAAAATTATACATTGTCAGATTTTGATTTCGTACCTCGTTTGTGTATTGTCTAAACTTTGATCTTAAATCATGTCTATCTGACCATGATTTTCCTATCTTGTTCTAGTCCATTTGTGTTAAACTATCGATTTTGATCGTACTTGGTAGTTGTGCCTTCATGATTTTGCTCCTCTAAGTTGTAATTGAAATTTCATTCCATCTTGTGCCTATTAATTCTTGATCATTGTTAGATCGTGTTATTTCAACTTCTTATATGTAATTATCATACTTGGTCTCAAGGCTCAGGGCGTTGCAGAGTTGCACAAGATCGACAGAAGCATGGGCAGACAGTAGCAGACGACCGTTAGAGTTCGCAATTGGAGACATGGTGTTCCTGAAGATCCCACCAACCAGAAGCAACATTCGTTTCGACAGAGGCAGGAAGCTCAGTCCAGATACTTCGGTCCCTTCGACGTGACGACGCGGATTAGCAAAGTGGCGTATCGACTTGCACTTCCTGCTACCTTGGAGGAAGTACACGTCGTTTTTCACGTGTCCCAGCTTCGATGCTACATTTCGGATCTGAGTCATGTGGTGGACTACTTAGAGCTAGAGGTGAGTCCGAGATTGACCTACGAGGAGCAGCCAGTGGAGATCCTTGATCGGAGGGAGAAGCAACTGCGGAATCAGACTATTCTACTTGTTAGGGTCATGTGGAGGCACACCTCTCCTGGAGAGCCCACATGAGAGCGCGAGGACAAGATGCGGGAGCGCTATCCTAGTTTGTTTGCTTGATTGTATTCTGGTTTTCAAAAGAAAAATTAATTTAATAAATGACTTGTGTTAAACAATTAATTGTGATCATGTTTTATTGTCTCTCGAATTTCGAGGACGAAATTATTTTATGGGGAGAGATTTGTAACTCCACCTTTCTATTTTTTTTCTTTTTGAGAAATATTTTAGTTTACTAAATAATAATAAGTTGATTTAAACCATTTCAAAGAATAATAATCCTTGATTAAATAATTTAATAAATATTTAATGATTGCTTTTGGAGGGGGATTTGAATTTTTGGCAAGTAACTAATTTTTAAATTTATTTGGAGTGGTCCCCACTTCCTAACAACTTGTAACCAATTTTCCTAACTGAATTTTTGGTATTCTTGCAATTAGTAAAAAGGGGAGGGGTTTTTGTGTTAAAATACCAATTGATGGGGGGACCTAATTGCTTAATTTCCAATCTCTTTTATTTCGGGAGGAGAGGGAATCCTCTCATTTTCATTAGTTTCTTGAACTTTTGCAGAGCTCTCTCTCTGTGCTTCTTCCCAATTCCTCTATGAAGCCAACCCTAGTCTATGGCGCGTCGGCAAGCCTCTCCACCGGCGGTGGAGCTCTCATCATCGACGATCGGCTTCTCCGTAGCGGCTTCCTCCACCGGCGGTGAACCGCTTCATCCCGGCGATTCCTCTTTCCAGCGGGCGGACCCCTTTCTCGTTAGCAACGGCGGTGGGACCTACTCTCCGGTGATTTTCTGCGAGCAAGGGTGGATTGTTGACCGGCTGCAACGATGGCAGTCACACGCCAGCAAGAGTTAGGTCCTTTCTCCGGTGATTCTTTCTTTTTTGACAACTGTGATTTTCCGACGGTGGTTCCTCACTCTCCGTGGTGTCCGTCGCCTGGACTTCGTCGATCAAATTCTACTTCGACAATGGGAGTCTGGAGTGATAATGATCTGTCCGATCTTCTTTTTCCTCGAGTATCGATTCCTTTCGTCGAAACGACAATGAAGCTCTGACACAACAAATCGACACCGACATCGAGTTAAGAAATTCTTCAGAGGTGAGTTTTGGGAACCTGAGTTCTTTGGATTCCTGGATATTATCCATAAATTCGGGTAGCATATTATTTTGCTTTGAAATATTTTCCTCTGTTTCTGCTCCGAGGGTGGTCGATGAAATGGATCCCAGCAGGACACAAAGAAGACCCTGTCTGACTTCTTGGAATAATGTCCTGATCATAGGTCCGATCTCCGCTTAGGTAACGACTAACTTTCCTAATGATGAGTAGTGTATCATTTTGAATCTGGGTTTGGTGAAGCATTCGACAGGGTTTTGATCGGAATACAGGGGATTGATGGTTTAGTTCGTGTCAAGGTTGGGTAGTGTCTAGCAGTTATGCTGGATGATGGGATGTGTGTGTTGCCATAGTTGTGTCCATATGAACGTACCCAGGACTCGCCATGTCTCAGCAATGCTGGTGTTTGTGTATATCAGTCGGGTGCATGCAATCCAGTAGTTCGTGTCCGAGCTATTTGTGTTCGTGTGCGTGCGTGTCGGGAGCTTGCTGGGTTCGGATAGGTGTGTAGGCCTCAAAAATGAAAGTCACGCTGAGTTGATCAGAACAAGGTCCAAAAGTCACGCTGAGTTGATCAGGATAATATTTAAAAGTCACGCTGGGAAATAGCTCATCATTTGTCAGAGTGTAATTATGACTGACAGCACGACAGTCGAAGAATGTCCTCTCGTATGCCATGTATGCACAGAACTCGAGAGATCACAGCCGACTATTGCGTGATTTTCGAAATCTTCTTCAGCAAGACTCAGCCTTCGTCAAGTTGGCGTACCAAAAGAGTTTTTTGTCATTTAATGCGACTGACAAAGCAATCACTGTCAGAGATTTTGTGTCAGTCGAGGCACGCCAAATCGAGACAGCTGGCAGTCTTATCTCAAGTCTGCGTGTATTGTGAGATCTTCATCTCAAGTTTGCGTGGATTCTGAAGTTTTCTTCCTCAAGTCTGCGTAGATTTTGAAGCTTTTTGCCTCGAGTCTGCGTGGATCCTGAAGCTTCCTGCCCCAAGTTTGCGTAGATTTTGAAGCTTTCTACTCCGAGTCTGTGTGGATTTCGTCTTCAACAAGTCTGCGTGGATTTCATCAAATTGGAGTACGTGGCAGCCATGCCACTGATCTCTCGCCTGCGTGTCCTGTAACTTGCACATGACTCATGCATGATTGCCATGTGTCCAACAGTTACAGGCCACGTCCAGTAACTGCTCACAACCTTGCGTATGTTAAATCCTGTGTGATTTTCAACTAGGCACAGGCTGTGAAGACAGTTATTCTTTCAGTTGTTATTTTTGACTCTATAAATGGAGTTCTTTTTCTTATTCATAGTACAGATACATAGTTATCTACTGTCAAAATTTTGAGAGCTTTTCTTCTTCGCATAGTCCAAGGGATAAAGTGATCGTCTTCTAGATCAGATTCCCACAGTTGTAATTTTCCCAGATACACAATAAATAAAGTGAATTTATTTATGGAAAACAAATTGGCGACTCTGCTGGGGAAAACCATCTCCTCTTCTAAGATGGCAACAACTCAATGCGACACTTCGTCAGTCGGCTCGACGAAGAAGGTGATGACGATCCAATTCGATCAACTCGCCTATGAAGAAATGCAGCGGGCTAAGAGTGGCAAGCCCACTTCAGCCTCCATCATCACTGCCAAGTCAAAGGGACACTCTGTCTATGTCCCTAAGAATCAGTTGGCAGTCAATGGTGAAGTCTCTGCCACAGTGTCTACTCCTAACACTGGCAAGGACTCTACTGCAAGCACGCACACTCTTGTGCGCTCGAAGATGACAGTAATCAAAGGTCACGCTGACAGTATTGGCTCCTTAGCCAAATCTGTTCCAGCGTGCAAATTCAATCCCAAAAGTCACGCTGACAGTACTGGCTCCTTAGCCAAATCTGTTCCAGTGTGCAATCTCTCATTCAAAAATTACGCTGACAGCACTGGCTCCTTAGCCAAATCTGTTCCAGTGTGTATTTCCAGAATCAAAAGTCACGCTGACAGCACTGGTTCTTTAACCAAATCTATTCCAGCGTGTATTTCTAAAATCAAAAATCACGCTGACAGTACTGGCTCCTTAGTCAAATCTATTCCAGCGTATAATTCTAAAATCAACAATCACGCTAACAGTACTGGTTATTTAACCAAGTCTGTTTCAGCGTGTATTTCATCTAAGAAGAATAACTCTTTAGCTATCTCTTCTTCTGTGCCAAGTTCTACTAGAACTGGGGGTGGTCTTCCACACAAAGTCCCTTCAAAAAGAGATGACTCTTTAGTTGTTTCTTCTGTTCCTGTAGTTTTTACTTCAGGAACAGCTTTGACTGACAATTTTGTTAGTCAAAGAAAAGGAGATAGTCTTTTGACTACTCTTCCTTCTGGACATTCTATGTCTCAAAACTTGAATAAGTCTAAGAAGAAACATTCTTTAATGTCTTCTTCTACGACTTCTTCGAATTGGGCACAGAATTTTTCCAGAAAAGAGGGTCTGTTACCAACTCCTAATCAAAGGGATGGTTCAACTCTTCCTTCTCTGCAAATATCCAGATCAATGGAAGGAAAACTCCATGTTTCCAAAACTAATGTGTTACCTCCAACAGATCTAAGAACAAAACTCAACACTTCTGGTGCTAAGAAACCATACCAGTTGGAAACAAGGATAAGAGATCCAGATGCAGAGTATGCAAGAAACTATATAATCAAGAGCCATCAAGACCCAAGAATAGGAAATATACTCCTCAATCTTCACAAACAGATTTACGAGAACACCTTCAACAGAAAAGAAGGAGTAATTCTGTGACAATGGACCATGCTGAATGTGACTTCCAGCCAAAAGTCATAATTCAATACAGATGTCAATCAATGGTTCAAGACTATGTTGATCATGAATGTGACTTCCAGCCGAGAGTCACAATGTAATGCAGATGTCAAACAAAACAACAATCTGTCTTCAATCGGATTCAGTGTGAACCCATGCCTGATGAAGATGAGCCTTTGTTTGCTTCAGTCAACATGACCTCTCGGAATACTTGGGGTAGAGATGATAGTCCAGATGGAGTATATAGAGGCACAAGAGCAAGAGTCCTGGCCTCTAGTCAGAGAACTTTGATTTCTGAAAATGATTCTGAATTCCTTGGAGAATCTAACTTCCCACCTCTTCCTACTGGGGGTAGTTCTCCTATAATTGACTTTGATGCACAAAGCAATGATTCAGAACAAACAACATCCACCAGTTCATCAATAATCCCTCGTACAGTTACGACTTATATGGTTGATAGGAATACCGATGAACCTTCTTCTTCCTTGACTCCTCAAGAACAAAGAATTGTTTCTTTGGAACAGCAAATGAAGTCTATGGCTGATACTATGAAATCAATGTATGAACTCATGACAGCTCAGTTGCAAAATCGACAGACTGTACCAGATGCCATACCAACTGACGCTGATATGAGTCCAGTACAAGTTCCTCCAGCAGTACAATCCAATACTCCTGGACCAGCTCAACCAAATCCTAGTCTCTCTGGAGCTGGGGGTAGTGCTTATAACGCTGTTCCTCCTCCCAACTATTCTCTACAAGCTACAACTCCACAATCTTCCGGAGTTGTTAATAAAGAATTGAGGAATCTCAAAACTCAATTTGAGGCATTCAAACAAAAGGATGGTTTACAAAGGTTAGGCATCAAACAACCTTATCCGATAGAATGGAAGCAAGTATCGTATCCTCCTAAATACAAGCCTCCTACTATCTCATTCTATGATGGAACCACTTCTCCAAGTCAGTTTATTAATCACTTTGAAGTGATGACTGACCAGTTGCAACCAAGCGACGCCCTCCTTACTCGGGTGTTTGTTGGATGTCTCAAGGGAACGGCTTATGAATGGTATAGAAGTCTCCCAGATGGGTGCATTACCTCATTTACCGGTTTCAAACAGATGTTTCTTGAATGGTTCTATGAAGGGCTCAATGACATGACTATGTCTGCACTTATTAGAATCAAGCAGAAAAATAATGAAACTACAGAGGATTACATTGAACGGTTTCGAAGAGAAGCTCTGAAGATGCCTCTTGGAACTCCTGATGCTGTCACTATCGACACATGCAAATCAAACTTGTTGCCAATCATCAGCATGTGGACAGGATCTACTCAATTTCAAGATTGGCCTTCCTTTATAGTCAGTGCCAAGGCCGCAGAAATTAGTGCTGAAACCTTTAAAGGTTTAGGAGTGCAGATGACTCCCAAAGAAACAGGTCAAGGTACTAATAATAATGCTAAAAACAATGCTCGCAAGGGAAAAGAAACTCTTGAAGTTAATCTTCATAGCAAAGATGCATCAACTGTTCAAACTTCTCCTACCTCTACAACTCAACAACCAAGAACACCTCGCCCCAAAGAAGAATGCTCTTTCGATGATGACGATGTCCTTGGTATCTTTGAATGTCTGCTGAAAGGTAATAAAATACAATTACCTAAAATCAAGAAACCTGATGAAGCTGGTAAGACAGATCATCCCAAATACTGTCCATACTACCGAATGTTGGGTCACACAATTCGTACATGTTATGCACTGAAAGGAAAGATCCAAGAAATGATTAAATCTGGAGCTATCTCCTTTACTCCAAAAGAGAAGACCGTTACCTCCAACGTCGTCTCTATGCAATTCGGAGATTTCCCTCCTCAATTCCTTGAAAGTGGGATTGTTCCTATTTCCAAGGCAACTCTTGAAATAGTGAATATTCCTCCTCCGCAATCTGAAGGATTAGCGCCAATCACTTTGGAAACAGGAGAAATCATGTAGATTCATCCTGATCTAGTGGCAGATTTTGAATCACCTTCTCCTCAAAAGACTACTTCTCGAAAGTCCAAGAAGGCTAGAAAGATTAAGTCATGTCATATAACTTCTCTTGGATCTACCTCCGACACAGAGCCAAAAAAATGGGAGTTCCGTTTCGAGCAAAAAGAGCCTCCGACTGAAGATAAACTTGTTCAAATAGATGTTGGTGAAGAGGGATCCCCCAAACCAATATTCATCAGTGAAAGTCTTTCAGAAACTGATAAGCAAGACATGATCAAACTCATTCGTGATTACATCGATGTTTTCGCTTGGAGTTATGAAGATATGCCAGGACTTGATCCACAAATCGCAACTCACAAGCTCAATATCTTGCCGAATGCTAAACCGGTCAAACAACAACAGCGACGATTTCGTCCAGACATTATGGATGCAATTGAAGCTGAAGTCAATAAACTCATGGCCTCCGGGTTTATTAGAGAGGAACAACACCCCGATTGGGTGGCTAACATAGTTCATGTCCTTAAAAAGACTGGCAAGATCAGAGTTTGCATAGACTTCCGTGATCTCAATGCGGCATGTCCTAAAGACGAATTCCCTCTACCAATCACTGATGTCATGATCGATAATACCTGTGGGTTTGAACGGATGTCATTCATGGACGGGTATTCTGGGTACAATCAGATTAAAATGTTTCCAGATGACGAGAAACACACTTCTTTCAGAACGCCGATCGGTACATACTGTTATACAGTTATGCCATTCGGTCTCAAGAATGCAGGAGCAACTTATCAACGAGCTATGAGCACTATATTCCGTGAACATCTGCGGAAAACAGTCGAATGTTACGTTGATGATATTGCAGTCAAAAGTCGACAAAAGGAGGATCACATCCAAGATTTGAAGACTATTTTTGATCTAATGCGTAAGCATCAGTTAAAGATGAACCCTACTAAGTCCTTCTTAGGCGTCTCTAGTGGTAAATTTCTCGGCTTCGTCATTACCTCTAAAGGTATACACGTGGATCCCGAGAAGATCAAAGCCATCCAAGAGATGCGTCCTCCACGCACCTTAAAAGAGCTACGAGGATTTCAAGGAAGAATCGCTTATATTAGGAGATTCATCTCTAATTTATCAAGACGTTGCAGACCATTCAACAAACTTATGAAGAAAGGTGTCTCTTTTGTCTGGAATGATGAATGTCAGAAAGCATTCGATGATATAAAACAATATCTGATGAGCCCGCCAGTATTGGTACCTCCCGTCCCAGGAATTCCATTCCTCCTATATACCCGAGCAATGAGTCATTCATTGGGTGCATTGCTCGCTCAAAAGAATAAAAATGGTCATGAACAAGCCATTTACTACCTCAGTCGAACTATGACCGGAGCTGAACCTCGATATTCACCGGTCGAAAAAGAATGTCTAGCCTTGATGTTCGCTGTCCAAAAGACACGACATTATATCATTGGTCAGACTATTCATGTCATCTCCAGGATCAATCCTATACGGGTCATGATGAAGAAACCTAGTATTTTGAATTCTCGATTGGCTAATTGGGGAATCCTACTTGCTCAATATGATATGCACTATATTCCTCAGAAGTCAGTCAAAGGACAAGCTTTAGCCGATTTTCTGGCTGCTCATTCAATTCCAGAAAATTCAAAACTCTATGATGAAATCCCAGATGAAGTCCTAGATTCAAACCAAATTGCCGAAGAAGATCCTACTTGGCGTCTATTCTTTGATGGAGCTTCAAGGATAGGTCCTAATGGTGATATTGTCGCTGGAGTTGGAATCGTTCTTGTATCGCCAGAAGGTCATACTATCCAAAGAGCTTATTCTCTTGATCAGCCGTGTTCAAACAACGTAGCTGAGTACAATGTGTTACTCATTGGTCTTCAACTAGCTAAACATCTGAATATTCGACATTTGGAGGCGTACGGAGACTCTAAACTCATTGTCAATCAGATAAGGGGTACTTATGAAGTTCGCCATCAAGATCTGGTTCCTTATCA
This sequence comes from Iris pallida, assembly GCA_029216955.1. NCBI lineage: Eukaryota > Viridiplantae > Streptophyta > Magnoliopsida > Asparagales > Iridaceae > Iris > Iris pallida. The sequence goes on from JANAVB010010400.1 coordinate 2,717,912, forward strand.
TAGATCAGCTATATCTATGGCTTCTTCGTTTGAAGAATTCTTCATTGAACATGTTAGGCGAGCATGTAACACAGAAGCTAATGCTCTAGCTAATCTTGCGGCGGTGTTGGCTATTTCGATTAGACGGCAACAAATGATTGTTGTTCGCAATCGAGAATTGTTTCATCTCGAAAATAATCTGACTCTAGGACTTCCAATTGACATCGAAGAATCAACGTCTCATGACGTCAACACAACAAGAGGATTTGGATTTAGTCGTAAATCTTTATCATCTTCATCTGATTCTAGCATGTAATTCATCTTCAGTAATTCAACTGAGACTCAGAATACGGATAAAGATTGGAGACTTCCTTTCTTAGATTTCGTATTGTATGATATTCTTCCAGATAATCCGAGTGAGGCAGCATCTATCAGACGACGATCGCTCAGATTCTATTACAATCATACTACAAAAACCTTATATCGTCGAGCTTATGATGGTTTACTTCTTCGATGTGTTGCCGGTGATGAGGCTCAACAAATCATTCGCGAAGCACATGATAGAATTTGTGGAGCACATCAGCCTGGACCGAGACTTCAAGACCATATTCGACGTATGGGTTATTACTGGCCCACTATGGTATCAGATGCCATCGAATATGCGAGGAAGTGTAAAGCTTGTCAAATCCATACGAATTTTATTCATCAACCCTCAGAATTTCTACATCCGACGGCAGCATCATGGCCCTTCGAAGCTTGGGGCATGGATATTATTGGTCCAATTAATCCGCCATCATCAAAAGGTCATCGGTTTATTCTCGCAATAACCGATTACTTCTCCAAATGGTCCGAAGCCATTCCTTTATCTGAAGTCAAGACGTCCAATGTCATCAGCTTTATTAAGCATCATGTCATCTACAGATTTGGTGTTCTTCGACGCATTATTCATGATAACGGACCACAGTTCGTCAGTCAGAAGTTTACTCGATTCTGTGACGATCACCGGATTAATAATGTGGCTTCTACCGCGTATAATCCGGCAGCTAACGGATTAGCAGAAGCTTTCAACAAGACCATCATCAAACTCCTAAAGAAGTTTGTCTCTACTAACAAACATAATTGGAGTGAGAAGCTCGGTGAATGCTTGTGGGCCTACCGTACTACAGTTCGTAATGCTACTAAATGTACACCCTTCTCTCTGGTGTATGGTTGCGAAGTTGTTCTTCCATTAGAGATTCAAATTCCTTCTTTAAGGATAGCAATCATTAATGAACTCACTGCCGAAAATAATGATCGTCTTCGACTTCAGGAATTAGAAGCTCTGGATGAAAAGCGATTATCTGCTCAACAGAATATTGAATTCTATCAAGCTAGAATCTCAAGAGCTTTTAATAAGAAAGTCAGAGTTCGAACGTATCAAAAAGGAGAACTTGTTCTAACAGTCAGACGTCCTATGACTATGACTCATATGAGCAAGGGCAAATTTGACGCAAAATGGGAAGGTCCCTATATTGTAAGCAGAGTTTTCTCAAATGGAGCTTATCAACTCTCAGAACTTGATGGTCGAAAAATTATGATGCCTATCAATGGCAAATTCCTTAAAAAGTATTATGTATAAAATCATCAGACAAGTTCATGTTTATAAATAAATTTTATTTTAATCATGAATGATAGTACATGATATTAAGGAAGATCACTATCATCCTTCTCTACATTTGGACGGGGACTGCTGCCGTCTTTCTCAAAAATGTGATCAGCAAAAGAATTAAGAACTTTTTTGCTGGAGCCCACGAGAAACTTGCAGACTGCTATCCTCATGGCTTCCTCTTCTTCAGACCTTCCTGGATCAAGCAGAAAATCTAGAATGTCTCGTGGCGGCTTGGGTGCAGACGAACCTTCGCCTGCTGTCGCCTTCTTCGATTGAACTGGATCAGCAGGGCGTTCTTCAGTGCCTTTTTGAATCTTTATGGCGATTTCAGCCTTCTTGGATGATTCTTCAGATGACATTTTTATGTTGAGGAATAGAAGTGTTCGTTCTTTTCAGATTTCTGCTATATTTATAGGCAGAAGTTCTTTAAATAATTAAACGTCACGTTCATCCAACGGTTCACACATTCATTAATGTTTGACGGTTCATCCGTTCATTTCTCATATTCATCAGACGGTTCGCCCATTCATTAATACTTGACGGTTCATTCGTTCATTTATTACATTCATCCGATGGTTCGTCCGTTCATAATCTTCTATCAATTTTGAGGATTCGTTACTTACCTTTGGATCAATTCCGAATCTACTTACTTGTCATTTTTGACCTCTGCATAGAAATCAATCTATTTTCTTTGGAGTTCCTACATATTATCATGTCCATATTACCTCTGATAATATTATATACTCTAAATTAGAAAAGAAGATTTCATTATCTATCATGTCCACAATTTATCCACAAATACAAATTTTTGAGCATAGAAGAATTATCATTTCCATTCTCATTTCACCACAAAAAGTCTATTACATTCTCTTAGACTTTCTTACAAATCATAATGGAAATCTATTATAAATTTTGGATTTTCATTCTACACCACAACAATAACCTAATAGAGATCTATCTTCTTCTTTGGATCTTCTCCGTCGGACCTTCTCCGTCAGGTTCGTTGTTGGTGGCAGTTTCTGACTGTCTGGATTCCAGTGGCGACCAGAACAGCAGGAATCAAACTCTGGTCTTCTCTCTCAGACGAGAGGAGAACCCCAGAGTATGGCAGCCCGAAGGCGTGTTGCTGTCAATACAACTGGTGGATTAGGAGCGGCCTTTCAGAGGAGACAGGAATGTATCCAACCTTGGGATACAATTCCTAGTTCTCCCGTAAAAGGGACTCTATTACCTGATTTCTCGGGGTAGAGCCGATTCCACCATCCAACTCTCGTGTATAAAGGCTCTTCCTACCATCTGAGGAAGACCCTTCTATCTCACGAAGAGTTCTGAGTTGTCTGATGTACGCGTCAAAAGCATATGAGCTCCCTGATGTAGGTGTCAGCAGGATATTCTCCACAGCATCCACATCACCAATGCCAGTTCTGAAGAAAAGTTTTAGTCGAATTCCTGCAGAAAGCATCAAGGAAGAAGAGATTAAATCGACAGAAATGACATTTGGCACGCACTGGCTAGTCAAGCGTGCATTTTTCAGTTAGAAACATAAAAGCCTATCTTCAACAGCAACAAAAATGGTACGCGGATTTACCATCAAGTTTGGTGCTAAGGATTGACAAACCCATGTTTGATACAATGCGCAGAAATCGAACATTAGAAAGCATTGCTTTCCTGTTTGAGAGTGAAATCTCCCAAAAATTTCATTCTTAGAGAAGAAGAAGAAGAATGGGAGACGAGTATCTGTGAAACTCATCTATCTATTTAAAGGACAAAGTACAAGTCTATTCTTGGAAAAGATCCGAGTAAATAGCGCTCATAAATTATGGAATGAGTGTCACGTGTGCTTTGGAAGACAGCGTAACATTGGAAACAGTCAAAGAGTGCCATTTAATATTCTTCATTAATGCACGCTGTTCAAACACAAAAGTTGTACTATATTCTTCAAGACAGGCACTGATGGCCTTACAAAAGACAAAAGAAGAAGTGCAACATTTTCAAAAGAAGCATAAAAGACACGCTCTATTTTGCAGAGCGGCTGAGCTTAGTGCCCAGTTCTTCTACGCTCTTGACCCCCATACGGTGTAACAGAGCATTCAATATTTCACGCTGTTCTGCAAGGCTGCGTCCATCAGAAGAAGACGAGCCATCCAAGCCAAAATAACTCAAGAAATTCTTGGCTAGTTGAGTAGGGTCATCTTTGAACTCGAAGACAAAAGGCTCCGGTTCTGTACCCCCAAAAGTAGGGTCGCCATGGGAACAAAAGCCCAACTTGCGTGCTTCTTCTTCAGCTTCTTCCTTTGGTGTCATGTTGACGTAAGATGAAGATTAAAAATGAATCCTCTCCCTGTTTATATAACAGAGCTCGCCGGCGGTTCATATTCCACCATAAATTGGATGCAATTAGTCTCGAAAAATGAAGAGTCATCATGACATTTAATAAGTTCATTTGGATGTTTTCAAAGAACTTCGAAGTCTTTTCGACTTCCGAAAAAATTAAAGTCATATCAGCGTGACTGATTTCATTTTATCATCTCGTTTTCAAAGTATTTCGAAATAATTTATCATTTTTCGAAAACTTTGAAGGGGGTTTTGTAGGCCTCAAAAATGAAAGTCACGCTGAGTTGATCAGAACAAGGTCCAAAAGTCATGCTGAGTTGATCAGGACAATATTTAAAAGTCACGCTGGGAAACAGCTCATTATTTGTCATAGTGTAATTATGACTGACAGCACGACAGTCGAAGAATGTCTTCTCGTATGCCACGTATGCACAGAACTCGAGAGATCACAGCCGACTATTACGTGATTTTCGAAATCTTCTTCAGCAAGACTCAGTCTTCGTCAAGTTGGCGTACCAAAAGAGTTTCTTGTCATTTAATGCGACTGACAAAGCAATCACTGTCAGAGATTTTGTGTCAGTCGAGGCACGCCAAATTGAGACAGCTGACAGTCTTATCTCAAGTCTGCGTGTATTGTGAGATCTTCATCTCAAGTTTGCGTGGATTCTGAAGTTTTCTTCCTCAAGTCTACGTGGATTTTGAAGCTTTTTGCCTCGAGTCTGCGTGGATCCTGAAGCTTCCTGCCCCAAGTTTGCGTAGATTTTGAAGCTTTCTACTCCGAGTCTGCATGGATTTCGTCTTCAACAAGTCTGCGTGGATTTTATCAAATTGGAGTACGTGGCAGCCATGCCACTGATCTCTCGCCTGCGTGTCCTGTAACTTGCACACGACTCATGCATGATTGCCATGTGTCCAACAGTTACAGGCCACGTCCAGTAACTGCTCACAACCTTGCGTATGTTAAATCCTGCGTGATTTTCAACTAGGCACAGGCTGTGAAGACAGTTATCCTTTCAGTTGTTATTTTTGACTCTATAAATGGAGTTCTTTTTCTCATTCATAGTACAGATACATAGTTATCTACTGTCAAAATTTTGAGAGCTTTTCTTCTTCGCATAGTCCAAGGGATAAAGTGATCGTCTTCTAGATCAGATTTCCACAGTTGTAATTTTCCCAGATACACAATAAATAAAGTGAATTTATTTATGGAAAACAAGGTGTTCGTGTCGGCGTATCCGAAGTACAAGGCGTGATCATCTATTTGTGTTTGCGTGGGTTAAGAACCAACAACATGAGTCTTATTTTGAATCTAAATTGTATAACTACTATTTGCATCTTCTCTTCGATAATTGAATTACCCTTGAAACTTGTTAGCCGTTGGGTTGAGATACAGGTTCAGTTTAGGTAGGATTTGAGCTATATTATTAAAGCTTGCTAAGTTTATGATGAGGTGGTAAATTCTCTTGTGTTGGTTAGATAAAATTCCTTTGTGTAATAATTTCTGGATATAGCCTATTTCTTCCTATATTCTTCAACCCAGGTTTAGAGCCAGTTAAGAATCATCATGTTCTTTTCCCAGTCAATGTGGTGAGTTGGTTGTGCTCTCTGTGATTTGCTTCTGGGTTTTATTTGCTGCAAACTGTTTATACAATGGAAGGTTTAGTTTAGCTAGTTAATTGGAAGGTTGAGAAGTACCTAGTAGTACTTGCTGGGTTTATTTGCAGGTTACTGTTGTGTGGTTGAATAAATGTGTAAGCATGATAGAGTATGGTTTGGAGTTTTAATAACAACTGGTGATGTGTTAGCATTTTAATAATTTAGTAGCATATAATCTAAAGAGATTTCATAGAGTAATTTTCTAATAATACTGCTAGTTTATTATTTAATAACAATATTTTGATTTAATGATTAATTAAGTAGAGTAGCTAGTAAGTTTAATCTAAAGATTTTTACTAATAACTAGTAAATACGTTCTCCTCATAAAACTATTTTTGAGAGCCTGGTAAACAAACTATATTAATATAATTACTAATTTGTTTTAGTAAATGCAATGAATTATAATTTAATATCTGAAGTATTAATTTTTCCTACCAAATATTAGAGTATATATTGGTTAATAGAAAATAGAGACTCAACATTTTGTTATTTAGTCCATTATAGATAAGATCTAATTAATAGGAATACAAGTCTAAGCAATGATAATTTATTAACTCTAGTGTAATTTATAGGACAATAACAGAGGTCTCGATCTAAGATTGGTAATAGGGATGTTGACCAGAGGACTGTGGTTGATAGCTAAATTATAGGATTTACTATAGTCATAGCTAGTGATAATTATTGTGTTTAACCAAGCTATACCCATATTTCACAGGAAGACACCCGGCTCTATCTTCTACCTTGATCACCCTGAGCAAGGCAAGTATACTCCTCGGACTTGTCCATTTTCTCATGTCTTGTATATTCATTCTTGTATTTTCTGGTTGACACGATATATCACGAGATTGTCTTGTGTCACCCTCATTTTCCCGTATTTCTCGTATTTCGTATTTATACTCGTATCTGATTTTTGGCATGTATTTTTATTTTTCTCAACTTGTGGAATTTCAGTATTTCTCGTATTTTGGGTTTTGTCATGGCTCGGTTTTAATTGGTTTGGATTGGTTTGGGTTGGTTTGGTTTGGTTCTTTATGGTTGGATCACCATAGCCTATGCTCCTCCCTCAACACACCACATCCCCTCCCTCTTTATAATCCCCACCTACCATTCTCTCTCTTCATTACCACCACCATTTATTTTCTTCTTCTTCTCCTTCCTCCACAACTCTCCACCCATAGGCAAGTGCATCTTGCCACTACATGAGAACCCTATTTTCTTGGCTTTTTGTGATTTGGTGTCTCCATTGCTCTAGATCTAAGTTTTCCTATTTTTGGATTTTGCATGGATTGATCTATTTTAGTTGGATGTTTATGGGTTTTGATGTTTCCATGTGGAAGAGCATTCAGTTTCACTCCAGTTGGAACTTTGAAAATCTGGATTTGGAGTTCGGATGGCTAAGTTATGATGCTTTAAAGCTTTGGGTTCATCATGGTGTTCTTGCTGTTTGGAGAAGACAGTGAGCAGTGTGCAGAGCTTCTTAGCTTACGCCACTGAGCCTTGGATACGCTTCCTATTAGAAGCGTGTCTCCTGCGTGCGTGCTTTTGTGTGTACGCAGACTTGAGCGTGCGTGACTTTTCATGCAGCTGCTTCCTTGAGCGTGCGTGACTTTTACCTACGCTGCTCTCTCAGCATGTGTGATTTTCACGCAGCTGCTCCCTGTAGCGTGCGTGACTTTTCATGCAGCTGCTTCCTTGAGCGTGCGTGACTTTCACCTACGCTGCTCTCTCAGCATGCGTGACTTTTCACGCAGCTGCTCCCTGTAGCGTGCGTGACTTTTCATGCAGCTGCTTCCTTGAGCGTGCGTGACTTTCACCTACGCTGCTCTCTCAGCATGCGTGACTTTTCACGCAGCTGCTCCCTATAGCGTGCGTGACTTTTCACGCAGCTGCTTCCTTGAGCGTGCGTGATTTTTACGCAGCTGCTCCTCTTGAGCGTGCGTGACTTTCACGCAGCTGCTCCCTGTAGCGTGCGTGACTTTTCACGCAGCTGCTTCCTTGAGCGTGCGTGATTTTCACGCAGCTGCTTCCCTGTAGCGTGCGTGACTTTTCACGCAGCTGCTCCCTGTAGCGTGCGTGACTTTTCACGCAGCTGCTCCCTGTAGCGTGCGTGACTTTTTTGTACGCTGCTTCCCTGACCCCTTGCTTAACCCACAGGCTCTTGGAGTTTGGTCTTATTTCTTTAAGCTTGGCTTTTCTATAGTCCTGTATATTAATATTTTATTAGATATTTTATGCCCATTTTATATCCTTACGCCTTTTGTCATGAACTTGATTTTACTTAATATGTTTGGAATGACTGTTGTACATGGCTTGGTATGGCAAGAACTAGCATAACACGACAGCGACCCGTGGTGGTGCACTCCTGACATGACTAACCTGACATGATAGTGGTCCGTCGTGGCGCACTCCCGACAAGTACCCTGACATGATTTATCTTGATAACTTAACTTGACCTGTCTTGACACCGTGGGTGATTCTTTCTTGCTTGCTTGTTAAATCTACTTGTCCAGTCTCGCATCATGTCTAGGATGGGACTCCTGAGTACCACGGTCAGGAGTACCTACTGAATTGGACTAAGGTTAATAATTAGTATAATTCACTAGTCATGAAGAGATGTTCTCCAGTTACAGGCGATCCCGTTATCCCGGCCGCAAATGATTGGACTTGTAGCCTGCCGACGAGTAGGGCACATTTCCAGTCCACTGTTATGTGGGGCACCCTCCATTGTCACTTAAATGATTGAACTCTATTGTCACTATAATGCATGGTACTCTCTAGATTGTCACTATAATGATTGCCTGGATAACCTGGATAGCTGCAGGGCCTGTGACTACTTGGAGCATCTCATTGCATCTTGCTAGTAACTAGGATTGTGATAACCCTAGTTAGTTAATGTAGAAAGCCGTAGGCAATGTTTGGCCGTGATTGCTTGGATGGAGTCTAGTACAGTATAGTATTATCTAGAATTGATTGATTGTAAGACTGTACCAGAATGATTGAAAGATTGTCACTATAATGATTGTCACTATAATGATTGTCACTCCAGATTGTTACTTGACCTGATTTCTTATATTTATCTTGCCGATAAATGGTGAGAGAAACCAAGTTCCGTTCAGACGAAGGGTTACAACCCCGGTCCTTGTTTGGTTTACGGGTTGTAACCTAGCTATCTGAATAGTCCCATGGTTATCTCATCGTATATCATCCTGACATGCTTTTCCATATGTCCTGTCTTTTATTGATTCTATACAAGATTGTCTTTTATAATTACCCATCATGCTTTTCTTAAATTACTGTCTCTTATTATGTAATTTTATTATTGTGCTAATTGCTGGCTTTGGTTCTTATTTTGTGGCCTCCTTTGTGGCACTTGCTCTTCCTGGGGTCTGACCCAGCTGGTTTTGTATGGCCAGATACCGGAGCAGCAACAAAGGATCTACCTGTCTTCCAGCCCGATGGTGGTCACCAGGCGTAACCAGGGCATCGAGTGGATTTCTTTTGTTCTTCCACTGTAATATTGTAAATTATTCTTTTGAGGCGTTTAGCCGACGAGCAAATGTTAGCTCGATTGTACTTACTTACTGTCTGTCTACGGGCTGTAACATGATTGACAAGCCCCGGGGGTTGATCATGTATGACTGAACTCTTGCTAGTCCTCACATTTTGTAACGACTAGCTTCATGATCATCTGGATATGTAATATTTGGGACGCCTTACAATTGTATATTTGGAGATATGATATCTTGCGATTATTATTAGTTGGTTGAGATTGAGACAATAGGCTATTTTATGACCTTAAGAGACTGATGGATTGTAGTGAAACCCTCACATATCTAGACAGCCGTGACCGTATAGCGGTGTGGATTCCATTCCGTTATACGTAGCTGGCTATGTCTGTCCCCGCTCTCCAGTATTCTGGTTCTGGGGCGTGACATCTTGTATCATATTTTCTTGAGTTTACTTGTGTCTGGGAGGGGAAATACTACAGATGTGTGATCAAACCCGAGTTACTATTCATGTGAATAGCTTAGGTCCCGCATCGTACACGCGGGACCGAAGTCGTACCATTTCATGTTCATTAAATCTACCCAAGCCAATCACACACTCTGGATGTATTTCAATATATTGCACATTTCAGGTCCATGTTGTATTTCATGTTCAGGACTCATTTCATGTTTTCTGTATTTACTTTCAGTATTCATGTTCAGGTTTCATGTCGTGTTCTCATTTCTCGTACTTTATTTATATTTTCTGTGTTCTTTTTCATACCATGATGTTCATGTTCATTTCCTTGGATATACTTAGCTCCGCTCCTGACTAGGATATATTGCAGGTGTACTTGCAGGGTACCATTCTACCCCATGGGCCAGAGCCCAGGATATTAGCTGAGCAGGATGAGACATAGCTTGAGGCTTCAGGTTTTGACTACTTAGCTTTACTTCTAGATATTGTCTTTAGAGTTCATAGCATTTTTCATTTCTGTTGATTCTGGTACCTTTATGATATCTGAATTTGTGGATTATGGTGATCTTTCTGGGAACATTTTTAGATGCTGTGATTGTACACATTTATGTTTATCTGGTTAGATTTTTCTAGCTTGGTACAGCTTACTTCGTCGTATATAACGACGAAGGCTGGGCGTGTCCGATTATTCGGAAGCGGGTCGTGACACTCATCGTACGACGTTCCCTTTTATTTATAATCCATGTACGGGGAAACGCATTGATGACAAATGGTCCTTGAATCAAGCACGACTTCCACTTTTTTGTCGAAAGACGTGGTCATAGTCATCGTAGGCTGCTTCGGAACTCCTTGTCGAGGATCCTCCACGTCTATATGATAAGGCTTGGCAACTCGCATGGAAGACAACATAAATCTTCAGCTTGACAGGGAGTTCGAGCTTGCAGACAACCCTGCCCACCTTCTTAAGGAACATGAAGGGACCTTTACACATCCAAACCGTCCTTCCAAATCATTTCTCCTTATGTGGCAGTTGACATGACGTTAAATAACATTATGTAGCATCTAACATGGTAACTTATATAGCAAATTTTAATCAAAAAAATTAATTACCCAATTTTGTGGATATTAATATTAAGGTTAAATTTAATATTAATATTAATTTTAATTTTAATGTTAATGCTAATTTTAATTTTAAAGTTAATTTTAATTATAACATTAATTTTAACGATCAAAATTAAAGTTAAATTAAAATTAATAAATATTAGCATTAACATTAATATTAAAATTAATATTAACATTAATATTAACATTAACTAACATTAATATTAACATTAAATTTGTTTTGGGGTAATTATTGTTTTTGTTAAAATTTGCTACTATGTTAGATGCCATATAATGCTATTTAACACGCCACGTCAGCTGCCACATAAGAATTGATGGTTTGGAGGAACAATTTAGATGTACAAATAGCATTGTTCAGGCAACTAGGGCAAGTAATATAAGAACAATGTTATTAATATCTTTAAAGTGCCCCTCAAAACTATTCCTCCTTATGTGGCAGCTGACGTGGCGGTTAATGTGACAGTTGACATGACAACATTTTAAACTGAAATTAACATTAAAATTAAAATTACATTAATTTTAATATTAATATTAACAATAAAATTAACATTAATATTAACATAAAAAATTTGGGTGATAATTTTGAATTAAAATTTGCCATGTCAGCTGCCATGTTAGATGCCAAATAATGTTATAATAATATGTTATGTCTGCTGTCACATAAGGAGGAATAGTTTGGAGGGATTAACATCACCGTCCCTGGCCCAGGGGCAGCCAAGGCGACCGCCCAAGGCTCACTGATCCAGAGGGCCCAAAAATTTAGTTTAAATATAAATATATAAATATTGTTGTATCTAAAATAAATCTAGTATGTTTCATGGGCCACACTTAATACAAAATAATTATGTTGTTGTGGTTACTATGTTAGGCTTGTATATATATGAGATTCTTAGTTCAATTCCTGGTAATAACAATTTTTATATATATTATATATGGAGGTCCATTTTAAAAACTCCTGTCGGGTTCCATTAGCTTAGGGCCGGCCTAGGGATTAACAGCATTACTCAGAAATATAATTAGTTCATGATAATTTACATTGTCTTGTAAAAAATTTGCCGATATACGACGAGTACACTAACAAAAAAGATTATGGGCCCAAATGAATCCGAGTCGAAAGCCGAACTAATCGGAACCAAAGGCATTCGTATGTTTACCGCCTCTTCCCGACTTCAAGCGCGCGCATTACTATCATTATTAATTTATAATTACTTACTCGTGCCCGGAAAAAGAAACCCCTCTCCAATCATCCCTTTCTTCTCTACTTCTTCAACATCAATCCACCAAAATTAGGGATTAGGGTTTATTCTCGAAGCTCTCCCAAATCTCTTGATCAGGTTCGATCATACCCGTACCAATCTCCACTTTTTTTTTTTCGATTTCTGCTGAATTGCGAATTTGATGTTCGATTTTCACTTATTTTTCATCCATGAGGAATAATTGAATTTTGATTTCTTTTTCCAAGCTGTGCTTGTTGATCTCCAGTGGTTGGCTTTCATATGGAACTTTTGGTAGATTTTGGGGATTTTTGGTATTCGAGTGGATTTCAGGAGTTCTTCGGGTTGCAATTTCACAATCAATTCCGAATTTGTTCTTTCCCCCAAAAGAAATTTGAGTCCCCGTTCAATTTTTTTTTATTTCCAAACCTATCCACCTATTATATAGATCATTAAAGTTTACTCTTTATTATAATTCAATCTGTCTTCAATTTCCGCAAGATTAAACCTGCTCTCAGTATCTTAGAGTAAGTATTTAGTTTGTGGATACGAAGCGCGATCACTCAGGAAATCGGAGCCAAGTTCGCATCTTGTCGTGCCTGATGCGTATCGGACACGGCACTCCAAAGAGCACTAGAAGGCACCGAGATCAATGCTGTGTCCCTATAGTGTCGTTGGTGTTTCTATTGATACGGTCTTCTTTGAACTTTTTTTTTTTTTTCGAATTCTGTTACTAAGTTTATTGTGATATCACGTGTTGGGGAGCTAACTAATTTATTTTTAAATTGTGCACATACTTGTACTAATTTAGGGTTTGCTAGGAAACTAGAAACTAGTATTTTGTATAATGTGGTTGTTGCTTGTCTAATTTTGGATGCCAATTTAGTGCATGATTAATTTTTTTCATAACACCATATTTCTTCTTAGGATTTGACTAGCTATCATGATTTTCGGTTTAACTAACCGATATACCTAGCATTAATTTATGTTTCTTTCCTGCCCCTTATGTATTCGTTTGTCTTAAACCTCCCTTGCCCCTGCTAGTTGCATGGTTCCATGCCTGATATTTTGTTGAAAACAAAAGAAAAACATGACATAAATAAATCTTTATTGTTCTCTTATTTCCTTTAGCATCGTTGAAGATTTTTTTTATGTCGAGATAAATGTATGGTTTATTGCAAGCATAAACTCACCTATACTGTAGCTTGAGGATGAAACAGATTCCATGGGTCTAACAAAGTCACTTCGGTTGGCAAACAAACGTTTGCTGAAATCTAATGGAGAGGTGCCTCATGAGGATGCAGCCACGACAAGCAAAAGTAACGTTAGAGTAAGTTTCTTGCTGCCTGAAGCTAACTATGTGATCTCATTTCTGTAAATGACATGAAATATTAGGAAGTTTATATGTATATATGCAATTATACATACTAGTTCAATTTCTTGGAAACTCTATGACAATTTAATAATTATTTTGCAGAAGAGGAAATTGTCTGACATGTTGAGTTCTCAATGGAGCAAAGAAGAGCTTAAAAGGTTTTATGATGCATTCCGCAAATATGGTAAAAATTGGAAAAAGGTTGGCATTTCTTGTTCCTGTTTCTATTTCTAGAAAGATGTAGAGTAAAACCAATGTTAATCTCATTTATGACTTTTGTCAATTCTGTGGTACATGCAGGTAGCTGGAGCTATACACAGCAAATCTGTAAATATGGTGGAGTCCCTTTACAACAAGAATAGGGTGAGCTTTCACCTTGTTTATTATTAACATATAGAGTTATCTTTATCATGTTACCATTTCTTGATTGTTTTGGGATCTCATGGAGCCTAGAAATTTTCCATCTTACTGTCTATCCCTCTTCATAGTATAGGCAATATGGAGTGGCACGTGCTTATTGTGAATTGTCACTAAAATAGTAAGATAGATCTCCATCCAGACAATTCTCCTCTTGGCTCTATGGAAGGCCTACCTTTTGTACATAGTGATCCCATTAGCAATTTAATACAACCAAATAATGTTGGATTAAGTAGCTTCAATTCTTGCTCGCTCCAGGTCTAGTTACCGATTGGTTGGATTCTGGGGGTGATAGTAACAATTTTGCCAACAATTGGATATTCTGGTCAACAAGCCTCCCACTGATCAGATTGAATGGCCTATTACTCAGCCAATTAATCACTTGACTAATCAGAGTTTTAGAACAGTGCTAATACCTAGAAGGTTGACGACAGGTTAAAATGGTTGTATACTTCCCTGGAGCCTTGTTGTGGTAGAACTGCTTTCCTGGAGGCTTGAATTATAGGGATGGCGATGAAGACGATATATTCGAAATCATTACTGTTGAAGAAGCATAGGAAGATATTCTTGTTGGTTTTGCATGTTCATGTTACCAATCTTCTCTATAAAAGAAATAGAGATAATGATGTCATATATGTTGTTAAGGTGCAAAGGCGTCCCAAGGCACTGGGGGTTCCTATGCCTCAGGTTCTAGGCTTCCGCCTTAGTGCACCGAGGTATCAATTAAAAAAAATCATTTCGTATAGGAACACAAGTAATCAAAACTAAAATGAACTGGAACAAAAAAATATATCTCATTTTATGATTATAATCATGATATAATAGTTAAAACGTACTTCCAGTATTTCACAATGTCTCAAAGTTCATAATAATCATCAAATGCAAAAAAAAAAAAAAACCAAACAAGAAATTCAAAATCCTACCAAATGATGCTCTAATATCACTGTCTAATGCATCCTCTCTCATCATCATATATGTTAGCATCATATTCTCCATCACTAAATTTGTCGTCCTCAATCTCCTCCTCCTTTTAATTTGATTCTGAGATATGAATCAGCCTCCTCTTCAGTATCCATTGCTCTAGAACTTTGACTCTTTTCCTTTGGTCTTGCATGCTACCTAAGTGTATGTTGCCATCTCTCCAACATTGGCTTCATCCTGACATTAGGTTGTGCTGATGTGGTCCTACTGCTTTTGCCTTCTTCCTGATCGACACAAGGGGACAAGAGACTGGGATGCTTGCTTGCCCTAGGATGAAGACGTGCGGTTCTCTTTTGTCGTCTAGCGAATGCACGATGGACTTTTCTCTTTTGTCGTCAAGCGAATACACGACGGACCTTTCTCTTTTTTTCTTTGTTAATCTATTAGGTTTCTTATGTTTTACACTAAACTTATTTACACCCTTGACTTAAGAAACAGGTTTTGCGTGAAGCTTATGATTGTAAAACAACCTTTGACCACCTGGTAAAACAAAGGGAGTGCCTCGGACGCTTCACGCCTCAGGTGAGGTTGTTTGAGAGGCAAGAGGGTCGCCCGCCTTAGTGCGTACATGAGCACCTCTGGTGCCTTTGACAACACTGAATGTCAGTACATAAAAGTACCTGGTCATATGTGGATTCACATAATTCATGAACATAGTTCACACACATAATGACATCATACGGATACTACTACTGACACACACACACACATTTGCAACGGCCTTCTATTTATATGCTGAGTTTTGAAAATATGTAAGTGAATGAATCAAGAAAATCTTTTATCTGGGTCCATAGTTGGTACTGTCTTGAAAGTATCATGGTTGTTAGTCAGCCCGGCAATGTCAATTCTTGATCTCAATAGCAGGTCATATTCTGAAATTTATTTTTATTCAGAAGGGTTGATCACAAATGCCATCGTACAACACAACAAGAACAAGATAGACTTTATCCTGAATGCAATTTTCTGGAGGGATATTTCCTATTAGTTTTTCGGCACTGCTTTTCTGTTAACTTGTGAGTGTTATTCGTTCTGAACTCTTCACAGCCCCTTGAACTGCAGGATTTGTTAAAACTTCTATGTGATTCTTCATATGGGTTTAATGCTACATTTCTTCTAAAATCGGATTCGATATGACAAGTAGTTCTTGTGTACCATATACTTCTATAAATACTGATTATGTGAAGTTCTTTATTGCAATTTTAGGCATATTTATCTCTTCCAGAAGGTGCAGCTAATGCAGAAGGATTAATTGCAAATATGACTGACCGCTACGGTAATCTGGTAAGACTTGTTTTCAAGCTTATTGTCATTTACTAAAATTGGGCTGTTAAGTCTATCATCATTTTTGTGTCAATTTTTGAGCATGATGATCAAGGTGCTAATTCTACATTCGCGTGATTTCCTAATACGATCATCCATGCACATAAAACAACACACACTAGGGCAAGTGGACAATAGTATCCATATTCATGATCCTTAAATAAAGTATCAAGAAAAGGATCTTTTTTTTCTTATTGGAAGATTGGTGATTACTTTTTGACAATGAAAGAACAACAAGTTACTAGCAATTCATTTCACTCTCACTAAATCACATATTTATGGGCGTTCGTCCTTGCCTGAGGTACAGTGTTCTTGTTTTTGACACCCGTCTGGTGTGTGTCCGACCCAGTACAATACTTTTGTTGAGAGTCAATAAGGGACTTTTAGTCCCACATCGGAATATGTAGTATGTAGAGGAGCTAGACTCCCTATAAGTAGTGAAGTAGTCCATCAATAGAATTTATCCAACAATTATTTTCTACATGGTATCAGAGCCATAACTCTCTCTCTCTCTCTCTCTCCACAAAACAAAATATTTTTCCCCCGCCCCCAGCCGTCGACCCTACGCTTACCCCCCCCCCCCCCTCCCACCGGCTCCTAACCCCCCCCGACATCGCTGCCAGCCCCTCCCGCCGAACCCCCCCTTCCCACCGGCTCCCCACCCTCCCGAACCCCCTGCCAGCCCCTCCCCTGCAAACATCCGCCCCCCCTGCCAGCCTCTCCCGCCCCCCTTGAAGCATCATCCGCCCCCCCCCCCCTCCAGCCCCTCCCGCCCCCCCCTGAACACATCCGCCCCCTCTGCCAGCCTCTCCCGCCCCCCTTGAAGCATCATCCGCCCCTCCTGCCAGCCCCACTAATGGATAGAAGATTGACAGGAAAAGATGGAGCATGAAGGACATTGGTTAGAGTGATGGAGGGGGTGCATGCGACAGTGCCTTTACCCATTACAGGGCTAATAAAGAGAAGTTGTTTTGTAATGCATGTGCTTTGGGAAAACATACCAGAAGCTCGTATGTAAGCACAGGGAATAGGAGTTCAGCTGCTTTTGATATGATACATTCAGACGTATGGGGCCCTTGTCCTACAACCGGGATTAACGGCTTTCGATGGTTCGTCACCTTTATTGATTGTTATACCCGTGTGACATGGGTCTACCTTCTGAAGAATAAAAGTGACGTCTTTGCGGTCTTTCAGGACTTTCATCGACGAGTGGAAACACAATATGGCGCTAAAATTAAGTGTTTTCGATCCGACAATGGGACGGAGTATACGAATAAGCAGGTTGCTGAGTATTTTTCCACTCATGGAATACTTCATCAAACTTCATGTGCTTATACTCCGGCTCAAAATGGTGTGGCGGAACGAAAGAACAGACACTTGCTGGAAGTTGCACGGACGATGATGCTGGCTATGAATGTCCCGAAACACTTATGGGAGCAGGCTATATTGACGGCCTCTTATCTCATCAACAGAATGCCATCTCAGGTTTTGGACTGGAAGACGCCATTGGAGATGCTTACTGGTGCAACTACATACACTGTTCCACCAAAAGTTTTTGGATGTGTATGCTTTGTCCAGGATAATCGACCAGGCGTTGGCAAACTTGATCCTCGGGCAGTTAAATGTATCTTTGTCGGTTACACGGCGACTCAGAAGGGTTATGCCTGTTGGAGTCCAGTCGAGCGGAAGATGTTTGTCAGCATGGACGTTACTTTCAGAGAACTCGAACCATACTATGGTTCGGATGAAGGTTCCGCATTTGGTGACACACCTAACACAGATGGTGTTCGATGTGAGGGGGAGATAATAAGCCCAAATGTGGTCGTCGGATCGGTTCTGTGTCCGGTTGTCGAAAACTGGACGAAAGGGGGAGAGCACAGTGACTCAGATACAGAAAATGAAGAAGAAGATCCCTATGTTACGCAGGGGGAGCAGCAGACAGGGGAAAAGGAGCTCCAAGTCTACAGAAGAAGACAACAGAAGTTCAGTACTGTGTCTATGCCATGTCCTGTGCCTACTGTACCAAGTCCCTCGTCTACTCCTGCTCCAACTCCTGAAGATGTTGCCCCCGCACTGAATCACTCGGATTCTGATGCGGATCTCTTCGACTCAGATGGTACGATCTCTCCACCACCTATTGCTCCCTTAAGGAGATCTTCTCGCATCAATGCGGGTAAGGCTCCTGCTCGTTTTGATGATTACGAACATGACATTGCCAACTTCTTGTCTTATTCTAACATTTCTTCGAATTATCGAGCCTTCATTGCATCGTTAGATTCTACTTCGTTGCCCAAGTGTTGGCAGGAAGCAAAGAAAGATCCAAGGTGGAAAGCTGCAATGATGGAAGAACTTGGAGCACTGGAGAAAAATAAGACATGAGAGCTGGTTCCATTACCCAAAGGAAAGAAAGCTGTGGGATGCAAATGGGTGTACACAGTGAAAGAGACGCCATAAGAAAAAGTAGAGCGGTACAAGGCGAGGTTGGTTGCAAAAGGATTCACACAGTCATATGGAATAGACTATGATGAGACTTTTGCTCCAGTAGCAAAAATGAGCACCGTAAGAATTCTGGTCTCCATTGCAGCGAACTATGGGTGGAAGCTGTACCAGTTGGATGTGAAGAATGCCTTTCTTCATGGGGACCTGCAAGAAGAAGTATACATGGAGCTCCCGCCTGGGTGCTATGCGACGGAATCAAACGGAGGGACGTCGCAAGGAAAGGTGTGTAAACTGAAGAAGTCACTATACGGGCTCAAGCAATCTCCTCGAGCCTGATTTGACAGATTCAGAAAGGCTGTTACAGGCATGGAATACCGTCAAACAAATGCAGATCATACGGTCTTCCTTCAGCATGCAAGAGGCCACATCACTATACTTGCTGTATATGTGGATGATATAGTGATCACAGGTGATGATGAAGTCGAGATCACTAAACTGAAGTCAAAACTCGCAAAGGAGTTTGAAGTGAAGGATTTAGGAGCGATGAGGTACTTTCTAGGTATCGAGGTGTGTGAAGGCGAACAAGGAATTGTTCTCTCACAGAGAAAATACACACTAGATCTGCTGAAGGAGACATGGATGCTGGGATGCAAAGCAGCGGTCACTCCAATTGACCATAAGTGCAAGTTGGGAGCAGAAGCAGGAGAGCCCGTTGATCGTGAAAGATATCAACGACTTGTAGGGAGATTGATTTATCTGGGACACACTCGTCCTGATATCTCATTTGCGGTGAGTGTAGTGAGTCGCTACATGCATGATCCAAGAAAGGGTCATATGGAAGCAGTATTTCAGATCTTGAGGTATCTGAAAGGAACGCCGGGAAAGGGGCTATGGTTCAAGAAGAATGGACGCATAGAAGTTGAGGGATACTGTGATGCAGACTGGACGAGCTGCATAGACGACAGAAGGTCTACCACAGGATACTGTGTTTTTGTAGGAGGAAATCTGGTCTCATGGAGAAGCAAGAAACAGTCTGTGGTAGCACGGTCGACAGCTGAAGCAGAATACAGAGCAATGGCTCTAGGAGTGTCAGAATTGCTGTGGGTGAAAGCGTTGCTGACAGAGTTAAAGCTAGACAAGGGAGCACCATTACGTCTTCTGAGCGATAGTCAAGCTGCAATAAGTATAGCTAACAATCCCGTTCAGCACGACAGAACGAAACACATCGAGATTGATCGATTCTTCATCAAGGAGAAGCTGGAACAAGGGATACTGAAGATTGACCATGTCCGCTCAGAAGAACAAGTTGCAGACTGTCTGACTAAGGGTCTTAGTTCATTAAGTCTGTCGAAGCTATGTAACAAGATGGGGATGATCAATATCTATCGCATCTTGAGAGGGAGTGTTGAGAGTCAATAAGGGACTTTTAGTCCCACATCGGAATATGTAGTATGTAGAGGAGCTAGACTCCCTATAAGTAGTGAAGTAGTCCATCAATAGAATTTATCCAACAATTATTTTCTACAACTTTTCTTGCCATTGTTCATTCTTCTTTGAAGCCGCAAAATGACCCCTGATTTGATGACAAGCATCCATTAAATTAGTTAACATAGTTAAAACTCATGGTGCAGTGAAATGCAATAATACAACAACAAAGCCTTTATCCCAAATTTGGGCCCGGCTATTTTTATCCTTTTTTCCATTCAGCTCTTTTGTGGGTCATGTCCTTTGTAATATTAACAAAAGCATATCCTTTGTTACGACCTCAGTGCAAGTTCATTGTCGGCCTAACCCTAGCTTTTGCAGATCCTTTGACTAATATCTTATCCCAACCACTGCTTCTATTGGTCTATGTTGCACATGACTCCAAAGCACCTGAGCCATGAAATGCAATGATATCCCACAATATATACTATACGTCCATATGATACCCAAACATGCCATAAAGCTCTACAAAGTATTACCTAGGTGTGAATTACTTCTCTCTCATAATGTATATTATGAGCAATGATTACCTGGAACATATCCCCAAAAAGTGCAAATTAAGGCTGTCCCTAACTTTGTGCATTATAAAAGCTGTGTTCATAAAGGGGAACATAACTTAATGAAAAAGCAGTTTTACTGTGCGTCTTTGAGGCAATCACTGCAAACACATTAGATCTTCAATTCTGAAGTGCATGTGTTAGCAACATCTCTCCCACGTTTGACATCAATAGTAATAGTTTCTAACATATGCTGGGAAATCCTTTAGTAACAAACATTGTTAAAATGTAAAAAGGAAATCCTCTTTATTTTTCAAAATTATAAAGAATTTGTTTTCTTCCTTTTTTCACATCGCCAACCCTTACTACAATCTCCCCCCCCCCCCCCCCCCCCCCTCTTGCAACACACCCGCTGCTGATTCATACCCTTCTCATTATAACTCCTAACTCTTGTCTAAACTATTGAAAAAAACTATATAGATCTTATACTCCAAATGTTGTCCATCAATCATCTTAACTAAATAGCTTTTACACCGATACACAATTTAGGAATTACAAATTTTGTAATTATGATGATATGTTCTCATGGTTATGTTTTTACAAGTTCTTTTATTTTCCCTTCTGGGACAATGAAAGTGAATCACAGATGGCTTTAGTCAATAACTGCTTAAATTGCAGGATGAAAGCAACAGCGAACATGAACTTACTGATGCGTTGAAGAAAACACGTAAGCCTCTAAAGTGTGCTCGTGGTAAAGTTCGACTGGACGTTTTAAAGAGATCTGATGGCCCTCATCTTGATCACATACATAATCAACCATCTCAGTGCATGCTTCCCGAAAAGATGTATCCTGGAGGCAAGATTTTACTTTTCAGACTAATTATGACTCTTTAAGACAATCTGTCATATTACTTTTAATGCTCTAATTGACACATGAAAATTTAAACAGTTTCAGATCTAACTTCATGTCTCCCACGGTTTCCTGCGAGAAAAAGGACACCTCGCCTCCTTGTTATGCCCGACCAAGATTCTGGAGATGATATTAATACACCTAGTAAGCACAGTTTGGAACCCGATGTGGATGTTTCTTTAGGTGAAGACTCCCATGTTGCAGCATTAGCACTGTTAGAAGCTTCTCAAGGTAGCCGTTCACCATTCATCTATAAAGAAATAGGAAGAACTGAGCTCTGTGGATCCTCTTCTGCTCAGAGTATTAATAAGGTACTAGCTTATCATCACAGAACAGTTTTCTAATTGCTGTTTTTCTACTGTTATCATGTCTATCATCAAAGGACATTTCTATTTTCTTCATGTACGTAGTGTGCTTATGGAGAGATGGCCCGTTCAAATTACATTGGTGCTGGCTTGGGCAATCATTGTCTGAAAGGTACTGTAGGAAGAAAGGGAGCAAATGATAGTGAAGATATTAGACAATTAGATGCTAATGTTGTTTGTCCAAGCGAAGTTCAAAAGAAGATAAAGAGGATTCAAGTAAAGGGACCACAACTCCTTGGCAATAAGAGCTACAGATTTGAGGATGCACAAGAACTGTCCACTTGTGCGGAAAAGTTAAATGCAAAAAGTTTTGTAGATCAAGCTCATATAGAAGTCTCAAAACGAAACACTGAACTTGCTTCTCAGAACCAAAGGAAGAAGACTCCCAAATTCTTGTTGGAAGGTAAGTTAACAATTTTCAATTACATTACTCTCAGCATTTAGTGACTTGAGTCCTTGGCAGCTACCTCTTTTCTGACAGCCATGGAATCTCCATTATTGTCTTTATTTACTTTATATATTTTCGATCATCATTCTTCCATGTCTAATAATTGAATCAAATAATTAAAATTAAATGATGAAGTTAGTACCAAGTTAACAATTTTCAATTACATTACTCTCAGCATTTAGTGACTTGAGTCCTTGGCAGCTACCTCTTTTCTGACAGCCATGGAATCTCCATTATTGTCTTTATTTACTTTATATATTTTCGATCATCATTCTTCCATGTCTAATAATTGAATCAAATAATTAAAATTAAATGAAGTTAGTAGCAAGTTAGGTATTTGATGATGCCAGGACCTAGATGGGTTGAGGGTTTATGTGTTATTGGCAGGAGTCTGGGTAGATTGTTCAGGGATCCTGGTGGGTACATGGTCTCCTTTATGCCTTGTACCACTAGCCTGACTACCATGTTGGAACACAAATGTGTACCTTTCTTATGCAGGTTTGGGTGGTGTTGAAGGAAGTTTAATTTGCTAGAAAGTGTGAAGTAGCTGGTAGTGCTTAGGGAAGCTAGGAGTTGACCCATTGATGGAAACATATATACAAGTAACAAAAAAAGTCTGGATTTGGTAATGCAACTAGTCTAAGGCCTAGTGAGTTTGTAAGGAGAGAGTTGTAGGGTGAACGTCCATGCAATCTCTGAATACTTCTTAGAAAAGGATATATTTATGATGGAAATGATACAACTTATAGGCAAGATGGAGAATACCTTTTTATATAAATGGCAGGGTATCCTTTTAGCAGAACTGTAAGGAACTGACTGATTCATGGAAGCATATGCAACTGACAAAAACACATGATATGGTCATGCAACTAAGATAAGTCCTAGTAAGGGAAGGGGTTTAGTTTGTTTGAAAGGGAAGTGTGGAGTGGTCATGTAAGCATTGAACTACACTAAAATTGAAGGATGAAATAAGTTTCTGATAGTGAAGATGATAGGATAGAATAAGTGCACCCAAAATAAGCGGTTAGTCTCAACTGAACTCAAACTCAAAAACCCAAGTCTGGAATGGTCCTCCATCACTCTATTTGTTATTCTTATGTGCATATTTCTCTTATTGTGGTAACCTGTTAAGTTAGTGAAAATTATTTGGAAGGCTTTTACTTGGTTGCAACATTGTCAACATGCTAGATTCTTTGAGGGCATCCTTTCCCCAGGCTGATTTCCTTTTTCAATTAATTTTGTTTCTATAAAACTTGTATTGTGTTGATTTCTTTTTTCCATTACTTTTGTCTTTATAGAACTTGTATTGTGAAAATGGCATTACGACTTGCTGCTTTCACATGTTTTTGTTTTAGAAACATTCTTACTACATCTACACCCCTTTTTGTTTTAGAAACATTCTTACTACATCTACACCCCCCTCCCCCCCTCCCTCCTCTTCATATATCGAGTATATTATGGAAGCTGGCTGGTTGAAATAGTGTTGTGTTTTCTTTTAGATGGAAGCTCCACCCTGGATATGGAATTACTGGCAACTATTGCGTTACAAGGCACTTCTGTTGAACCTGGTTAGTTTCATATTCATGTAACCTACAGTTTAAAGTACATTTAGATATATAAGTCATTCTAAGTGGTCATAATACAGCCATTATCAGTTATTTCCATGCGTTGCACATGTTCACAAAGTAAAATACAGCTATATATATAATCTGGTCAACTCTATTTATTATAACTAGGTTGCATAGTCATTCTTCTAACGGACACTATCCGTGTCTGAGAAGAATAAGATATGATACTTAGATGACATGGTCGGCCCACGTCGAGCTTCCAAAGGGTCCCAGGCTGAAAATAATTTTGACATATTCTTGCTCTTCCAAACATAGGCCAGTTTGGTTCCTGTTTCAAACCAAATTTTTTTTGTTTATGTTGGTGTTTTGGCAAAAATGGCAAATGGAATTGTGTTTGGTTCCCAACTTTTGCCCTTTTTTGCCAAACGGAATCACCAGTCTCTGGGAGGGGGCACCAGTGGCAATACCAAACGCCAAACATTGCCATTCATTCCGGGGGACTGGTCTCCGGTCCATCGAGGAGAGCCAGATTTGTTGCATCTCTTCTAGTAAGGAGGACTGGGGAAAAAGATAGAGAGGGCAGTGTGGTCGAGGTAACAACTAGGTCTTCGACAGTAGCTTTCAAGAACAGGAAGGTGATGTAGTCCGTGGAGGCAAGAAAGCCATGGTGATTCATCTCAGGCTAGTCTTCATTTCTTCAAATGTATTGTGATCAAAATCTTGTTTTGGTGACAAATAAATCTAGAAATTTATGCCAGTCTTCCCCCCTCCAGTTTGTTTTCTCATCTAGGCACTGAGCAAAATCCGAAAACTGACATTCTATTTCGAGCTTCATTTGATGAATTATAATGATTTCTCTCCTTCGGATTATGATATTAACCCCACTTTTTTCAGAATATGCCGAAATTTCATCTTTCTTAGGGTAAGTATTTGATTCTTTTCTTATTTGCTTTTGGCTAAAGTTTTGTTGGGGAAATTATTTTTAGTATTCATTTTAATCATTCATGGACCACGATATTGGTTTTGTCAAAGTCTTTTCCTCTTCTTCTGAAGTCTTTCAAACAGGTATTGATCCAAATCTAATTGCGGGGACAGAGATGTCAATTATGTCAATCTTCCCTTCTATTTTTGGTGATTTCAGTCCATTTTCTGATCCGAGAACCAAGCAAAATGTATTTTTGTTGATGTCCCATTTTTTTAACTGAAACTCAATTTTATTTTGAGCTTCATTTATTTGAGAACCTTAGATAAGTAATGAGTCTGGAAACACCCTAAACTCACTACACAGCCAAAATTTAATGTTGAATACTAAAAATTAGTAGTATTGTTAAAGTCCCTGCCACTACACCAAAACTCTAGAGTTCGTTGTAGTGGCAGGGACTTTAACATGGTATCAAAGCCACCTAGGTTCGAATCCTCTGGCACGCATTAATTTTAAGCGGAGTAAAAAAGTGTCGAATAATATTAATATAAACCCTCAATCCTAAGCAACTCTAGAGTTTTGGTGCAAGAAGAAGAGACTTTGACCAGTGCAACCCCAACATAATCCAACCAAAAACTGTCTAAACTTAAGGCGAGAAAACCTTCCACAGTCTCTTCATGTTACAGAATTAGCAACAACTCAAAAAAAAAAATATTGTTCAACTGAACTGGTGAACTGGTCTCTTTTATAACAAACACCATTTCCGCTAATTTAGACTTCTAAACCACCGTTGTAAGTGACAAACCAAACACAACTCCAAATTTTGTTTGCTGTTTAAAATCATGAACAAAACACAACTTGTTTGGCATTTGGCATTTCAAATGGGAACCAAACAAGTCCATATCGAGATATGAGAAATTAATTTTGTTTTATAGTGGGTCCTTTCTAGAATATGTTGAAACCTAGTTACTATCTGAAAGTTGCATAGATATAGATATTATTAAGATCTGTATACCAAAAATCTATGTAGAGTAGAGATGTGTTAAGTGTATCTCCATGTTACATGTATCCTGGATTTTTCTGAAGAAAAAAATTCAGAATTCCAATCCATATCTCCATATCCATATCCTGGGTTTTACCTCTTGCCATAGTATATGTGGCTTGGTACACCATTGCCTTGTCGAGATTTTTTTTGATCTTCCAATTTAGTTTATATATACATTCTGGATTTGGTGCAGATAATTTACCTGGAAAATTAATATTCAAGAGAGCTGTAGTTTGTAAAATGAGAAGTTCTCAAGAATAAGGAAGGCCATGATATACCAAGTTACGATCCACTATGAACTTTGTGACCAATGAATCCCCTCAAACTAGAAAATATCAATATAATAAAAAAAAACATAGCAAGAATCAACATAGAGATGTTGAACTTTGTCACCAATGAATCCCCTCAAACTAGAAAATATTAATATAATAAGAAAACATAGCAAGAATCAACATAGAGGTGTTTGGCATTGGAAAGCCTACATCCACAGTTGTAGATGGAGGAGGTATACTAATAAATGGGCGAGCTTGCCATCCTTATTCTACCTCCGAAAGAACTTTCTTAATACAATTGCTTAATCTTGAATCTCGAATCTGGAATCTTGATGAGGTCCTTTTCTGGTTTAAAGTAGCTTATCAAGTCAGGTTTCCAGAATTGTTATGTTTGCTGATACTTCTAATAGCAATACAATTAGCAATATAGATAGGTTTAGGTCGTCAACATTGAAACAGCTGTCATCCTGCCATATTGAAGCAACTAGCAACCGTCATGATACGGTTGTCAGACAAAAGCTTGTGCTTAAATTAGTGTTCTATGAGGTGACTACTAGACACCAAGGAGTCACCGTGCCATCTGGCAGAGCTGACTTCCTACGCAACCTCATACAATCATCCTATTTTGGTTTTCTTTGTAAGTTCTAGCAAGTAACACAGAGGGAATAAACATGCAGAACACAAAAATCTAACTCATAGGACTGAATACACAAAACTTAGTAGTTTCAGCCTCTGTGCAACTCTCTTGTCTTCTCCATGCTAGAAAAAACACTTGAAAGCTATGTTGTAGAGATGCATCAGCTTATTTATTATCATTATCACCTTGTCCTCTTTGATGACAACTGAAACTTTATTCTTCTTAATAAACGCGGAAGGATTATAACCTAGTTCTTTGCTGCTTAAGTGAGGAAGCAATATGCCCTGGTTTTTGTTTGGATGATTTGGGAATTTTACGACTTCTACTTTCAATCATCTATGCTGACCATTTCTTGCCATGTTGCCTTCTTGTTAAAAATTGGAAATATTATTAAGTTAAATCAATAATATATAATTTTGGGAGAAGCGTTACCTTGAAAAAGGTTTGTAGCAAGTGAAGATACAAATATTAATTACAAAAATATATTATGTAGCTGCTTTCAGATAATTCCAACCACTAGAATACCTTATATAACAAAGGAAAACGATACAATAGGAAGGAAGAAAATAATGTCTAAATGCACCCATGTATGTCTATGCTATGATTTTTATTCTCTCCTTAGTGAATATGGCATCACTTTTTTACCAAGGCTCTAATACTTCTATTTCTGCACTCTCATCTGCAGTGCCGACTGTTTGTGCTAGACAACAAAAGAGCAAAGATAATTCTTTTCACACTTCTGATATCCGTGCAACATTGTATGTGAATTCTGAAAGCGATAATTCTAAAATCTCAGCCCAGGGTCGAATAGGACATTCTTCAATTGCTTCTAACAAGTCTAGCTTGCCTTGCTCGACATCAGCACACCATGGAAGTGATAACTATACAATCTTATTCCAAGAGGATAGAGGGAGGTCTTCAAATCTTGCTCACAAGCTTCATTTGCATGGCACCTTGTCAGCAAATCCTGAAAATGATTCTAAAATTTTATCCAAAGAGGATAGACTTTTGTCTGTTGAAACCAATGCAGATTCTTTCAAGGGTGCTCAACAACAAAAGGATATGTGCCCTTATGCAGAAGTCCTTCCTGAGGTGGAAGAGGGGAATCGTCCAGCTTTTAAAAAGATGCAACATATCAACGAGGATTATTTGCCACCAAAAGTAGGAACCTTATAAAATTAAGTTAATTTGTTTTCGTTTTTCCTCAGTTATCTAATCACTTAGGAATTCACATCTATGATATCTATTAATCACAGGTTCCAGAAGAAGTAGTTCGTAGTTTTTCTTTAATACATGATATTCAGAAGAACGAGGTATCATTTCTCTATCATTATATTTCTCGATCTCTCTGTTTTTTTTTTTTGAGGTTTGCGATGATCTTTGAAGCTAGGCCTCTGAAGATTTCCTATTTCTTTTTTCATCTAATAACTTGACTAAGGTGTTAGTTTGTTACTCATAGATCCATGCCTACATCATTGAATGTTATGTTGGTACTTGGTACGGTCATTTTATTCCCCATATATATGATGTTTATATGGTTACAACATTTTTCATAATAGTTGTAATTTCTTGTGAGTTCAAGTACAACAACTTAGTATGAGCATGCTGTAGCACTCATTTTTCTTAAGTTGTGATTTTTTTTAAAAAATATTCTTTTATGCTAGACTGTGAATGTGCCTGCTGAGACTTGCTCACAATTTGAATAGTGTCATAAAAATGTTGCACACCCAGATTGGAGTATGCTTACCTTATTTTATAATTTCAAATCTTTTCTTTTTCATGAATTTTATCAACATGTGTTTTGGGAGCATCTGTTTTTGATGGAAGAGTACTCTGCTGAATTTCATCAATACCTGTTTGTGAAGTTTATTGGCCAATGACAAAAACTCATTGGGAGCCATATGTTTTTCTCTATTTTGTATTTGTTAAATATCCGTCATAGGCTGTGTTAGAACACTTATTGTAGGTTAAGACAGTATCCAGTGCTCCTGTTCATAGGCAAATAGAACCAGATAGACCAGGACGACGGGTTGGTTTTGTTACAATGAGTCACATACACACACTTGAAAAGAATATGCATAAGAAAGACATTTCATCTTATGAATTAGATCAGAGTCAAGAGCTTAGGCACTTCTGGGTGATTTATTTAGGAGTAGTGAAAAAAAACTCTTGTTCAGGGAGCTGCTAGGATGGCCGCATAGAACTTATCGAAGGTGAGGGAGCTGTGGGATGGCCAAAAATGTTATTGTAGTAAGGTAAGTAAAAAGGATATGGTTATATTCATTATTCACTTAACTTAGGATGCGATCTCTAATTAGGTGAATGGAGAAAAGAATTAATGCATTAGGTCTCAAAGATTTTAAATAATTCTCATTTCCAACTTTGTCCTATAAAACTGGAAAAGTTGTCGAACCTGATGATATTCCAATTGAGGTTTTGCAAATTTTTAGGAGAAAGGATTGATGTCAATAGCTAATTTATTCAATCAAATTCTAGGACAAGGAAATACCCGATGGAGAAGTAGCATTGTAGTACTTAAATAGTCTTATATGTCGAAATATGTGAGATATACAAACTTTACTATATATTGAGGATCAAGCTTATGTGCAATCCAATGCCCTGAAATTCTGGAAGAGGGTAATTAAGCAACTATTAAGAAAAAAACTAAAAATCTAGATAATTAACTTGGTTTTATGCCTAAGAGATCTAATATGGAAGTCATTTACTTACTAAGAAGGTTTACCGAAAAATCTAGAGAGAAGAATAGAGTCTGTTAGAGAGAGAGAGAGAGAGAGAGAGAGAGAGAGAGAGAGAGAGAGAGAGAGATAGATCCCTGCAATTAAGCATTCCCGAATGTCCCTGAAATAGTTGCCATTGGATGTCTTTTTGGACCGTATATACTAGTTCAAGATCTTGCGAGAAATTGTGTAGTTAAGGAAATAATCTGTTCGGTTCAGAAATAATCTATATGGTCCAAAAAGGCAGATCCAATGACTACTATTTCGGGGACATTCGAGGATGCTTAATAGCGGGGATCCAATGACTACTATTTCGGGGACATCCGGATGGCTTCAGCAGCGCTTTTTTCAAACGGCATTGGGACTTTCTGAAGCTCCAGGTGGTGGAGGTGGTTCAGGAATTCTTCACCACAGGGAAGCTTCTGAAGGAACTGAATCACACCTTCCTGACCTTGGTGCCGAAGAAGGAGGGAGTGACAGCACTGGCAGATTTTCGTCCTATTGCGTGTTGTAATTATCTTTATAAGATAATTACGTACCTTATGTGCCGACGGATGGAGAGGATTATGCAGGAATTGGTTTCCCCGAATCAGGCTGCTTTCATCAAGGGGAGGTCGATCGCTGAGCACAGCCTCCTGGCTCATGAGATGGTGAGGGGTTTTAGCAAACCCGGAGGGGAGAAAGCTTGTGTTAAACTGGATC
The DNA here is from genome assembly GCA_029216955.1 of Iris pallida. Classification (NCBI taxonomy): domain Eukaryota; kingdom Viridiplantae; phylum Streptophyta; class Magnoliopsida; order Asparagales; family Iridaceae; genus Iris; species Iris pallida. Next base: position 2,747,949 of record JANAVB010010400.1, read on the forward strand.
TGAGGAAGGCGTATGACATGGTCAATCGGGACTTCCTCTGTCATCTTATGTTGGCTATGGGATTCGCGGAGCACTGGGTTATGATGATTCGGGAGTGCATTACGTTCCCTACTTTCTCTGTGCTCATCCAGGGTGTTCCTTATGGGTATTTCCAGAGCAACCGTGGGCTTAGACAGGGTGACCCACTGTCCCCTTACCTGTTCACGCTTGTTATGGAATACTTTACTTGCTTGATGGACCTGGCTGTGCACCGTGGACGATTGATCCCTCTGTTCCGGAGGATGGACCCTCCAGTTACTCATCTTATATATGCTGATGATCTGCTAGTTTTCATCCAGCCATCGACGGAGGGGTTGCTGACTCTTGCAGCTATTATGGAAGATTTGAAGTCTGTTTTCGGTCTCCAGTTGAACAGGGATAAGAGGAGCGGGCTGATATGTTGGGAATCGCGAGGAGTGATCTTCCGGTGCGATACTTAGGAGTACCTCTCACAGTCAATTATGCTCGAGATTAGGATTGTCAGAGTTTGGTAGATTATGTCCAGAGGAGGGTAGAAGGGTGGCAAGCAGCAGGTCTGTCATTTGACGGTCGCATAGAGCTGGTCAGATCGGTGATCTCGGCTGTGGCCAAATTTTGGCTGCAGTCCATCCTCCTACCTGTGGCCACTATTCGACGGGTGGAGCGGCTATGTGCTGATTTCATTTGGAGGGGAGGTATGCATGCTATCTCCTGGGACCAGTTATGTCGCCCCAGGAAGGAGGGGGGAGTGGGGCTCCGACCGTTGATGGAGGTTAGAGAGGCTTCTGCGCTTAAGCTGGCATGGAGATTCATCAGCGGGGGTTCTCTCTGGACGGACTGGATGCATAGCAGATACGTGAAGCAGGGCAACTTTTGGACGTATCCTACTGACAACAACCATTCAGTCACGTTCAAGACTGTCTTGCGACACAGGGGGGTGCTCAAGTCTGCCATCCGGAGGGTCATGAAGGACGGATCGGGTACGGATCTCTGACGGGACCCTTGGATTGATCGGCGGTCGTTATTAGACATTAGGGGGGTCCCGACGCACCAGGAGGACAGGCGTGGGCTGTTGTGCAGCCGGATCATACGTACTGGGGAGTGGAGGCCGGATTCTTATCGGTTCACAGAGGGACTGGAGGGAAGCATTATGGCTACTGTTATTGATCCGTCGTTGCCCGCGGACCGGTGGATTTGGGAGCCGACTGATGGATCTTCAGGGACTGGGGAGTTCCAATTCCGCAGTTGCTACAACCTCATTAGGCGTACTTTTCCGTTGAGTTCTGATTACGAGTTCGTTTGGTGTAAGGGCCTAGCCAGGAAGATGCAGTTGTGTATGTACAAGCTTCTTCTGGGTCGCCTTTTGACTAGAGATCGTCTAAGATCGTTTGGAGTGCCGGTTCCGGACCCCAAGTGTGTGCTTTGCGGTTTGGAGCCTGAATTTATGAAGCACATCTTCTTCGAGTGCACTCTGGCATGGCAGATCTGGGCGGAGCAGGGTCGAGTTTTGGGAGTGGGCGCTACTGGACATTGGATTGGGGACATCATCACGGTGATCCGAGATAGCAGAGGTAGAGGGCAGGACTGGTTCCGCACAGCCAGAGTTCGTCTGGCTGCTTCGGTCTGGCATGTATGGCGGGAGCGAAACTGCCGGATCTTTGAGGGGCTGGTCACTTCCCCGGTTGGCATTCTCCATAACATTGAGTTTGATGTAAATGCTATGGAGAATTGATGAGTGGGAGTCCCACTCGGGTTGTATGTTGTAAGATTATGGCTTTTACTTTGGAATAAAATTCACCTTTTTTCCAAAATATATATATATATATATATATATATATATATATATATATATATATATATATATATATATATATATATTCGAAAAAGCTTATGCTAATTTATTAAGAGATAATGTGGTTAGTTTTGGAGGAAAAAATAGTCTCTTGTTGCTCTTTTATGATTACAAAGGATATGAATGATGGAGATAAGTTGATTAATTCTTTAGGGCTCTAGGCCAAGCATTATATGGAGATGTAAAAGTGCTAAGCACAAAAATAGATAACTAAATAATAGCTGGCCTATCTAACATCATTAGAACTGTCTATAAAGGAAAAGAATACCCAGATTCTTCTACATCCATACTGTAACCAAAACTAAGATGGATGCATTTCAACCCAAATCTGTACACATGCTAATTGTCAGGTATTCGTCACTTGTAAGTTCTGGGATCGAGAGAAAATCAGGAGCAGGAGATGAAGCGAACAAGGGGAGGAAGGTTTTCTTGTAACTTCTCAATGAACTCTAGATGATATGTGAGACTTTGTACATTTATTACGGGATAGTGTAGTAACATTAGTTATCTACAAATTTTTTTGACTAATAATGAGTAGTTGTTAAACGGTACGATAATTTATGACAACTTTCTGAATTCACTGCTCATTTTTATTGCTGTCGGGGTTTCCCTAATTTTTCTTTTGTTTGTCCTGTCTTTGATAATGATACCTCTTCTGTTTGATAGCTTATATTGAACATAATACCTTCTGATATGTTTGGAGAAGATGGTCTTTTATGTTCTAAGTGCATCTTGCATTTGCTTTCTCAGGATGGAGACCTTATAAAAGAAGATACTACTGATAATTTGTACACTTGTGGGAAAAGCCAAGATGGTTGTTTAGTGGAACAATTGGAAAATTCTAGAAAGCTATCCAACCCTACAGAGGTGATACGGGAACAAGGTGGTTCTATCATTGCAAATGAGTGTGTCAATATTGCATGTGGGACCTCACTCGGATCCTTAGCCAACTGTTCAAATATTTCATTGATACGAGAAATGAAGGTGAACTCTCTTTATCATTCATATATTTTGGTTATATGCGTATAAGTTAGCTCCATCCAGCACTTATATTGGTTCTGAGATAAGGATGCATCTCTATATAGACCTCTTATTTTTACACTTTAGTTCTATGGAACATTTGAGGGTTGCCACTTGGTCGTGTGATCTTAATTTGCATAACCAGAAACAAGAGGTGTCATGTACCCTTCAAACGACCTTCCCAAGTTTATTTTTGCTAGACCAATTTTTGCCATAGTTTTCTTGGACACTTGTGCACCAACCTATGGAGGGTGGACATCATGTTGAACAAGTTCATTTCTCGGTCTTCATGTTTTCAAGTTGCAAGTAGACCCAATTTTATATGATGATGACTTATGTTCAGGCTTTGTCAATTTTTATGTAGTTTAACAAATAATCCTCCACTGCACAGGCTAAAGAGGCTGAAAATAAAGCCGTTGCTGTACAACATGCAATGCCTAGTCAAGACTATATGCTGCCTGATATGCAATCAAGGGAAGCTGATATTAAATCTATTGTTGATCTGTCAACTGCTCTTGATAAAAAGGTACTACTAGATACCTTCTTGTTGTCAAAATTTACATTTATACCAGAAGCATATAGGAAAAGTTTCTGACATGGTGAAATAGTATTGTCTATGGGGAATCGCTGTTGAAATCTCAACGATTCAGTTTGAGATCATTCTCAACTGGCAACAAACAGGATAGACGTACAACGTGTGCATGCGACTAAACATTGTGACCTAACTGCACTTGTTCAAGAAAGAAGATAGATATGGATCATACTTTCTTTAGTTGCATTGCAATATGAATACAGAATACCTCACCAGGGATACTTTATGAAAAGATTTAGACCATAATTTTTTCTTCACTTGTTCTGTGAACGACATGTTGCGCAATACGTGTGAACAACCTGTTGTGCAATACGCGGAAGCGAGAACACGGCAATTATCGATGATGGAGAGAAATAACTAAGCATGAATCTGAATAATAAATCTGAACAATAACATAAGGCACACAAAAGATTTACGTTGTTTGGTCAAGAGCGACCTACTCCATGGGAAAGGAAAGAAATACTTTATCGATTCAAATAAGAGTCCTACAAGAATTACAACCGCACACCGCAAAAGTAACCCCATCTTTCAGAGATCTCTGTCGAGCTCTCTCCTTTCCTACCTCAAAGATTCCTTTAATGACCTCTACAAAACCTTAGAAACCCTAGCTCTTAGCAATCCTGTAGCCTCAAGCAAAACATCCCCTCAATGGAGATCATAAAGGATATTAAATCCCTCTTTATACTTGACCCAAGTCTTGGAGCGATCTGAACCATTGAAATAACCTACTTATCTTTAACCACATCCTTATTTGGACAAGCCCTGATCGGTAGGTATTGCCGTCGACAAACTGTCGATATACTACTGTACCAATATTTTGATCACAAAAGTTGCTGGACGATTTCAAAACTTTTAAGCATGCCAACAGTATGTTGCTGGTATGCTGCTAGACTGATACTATATTTTTAGCCATTTTCAACTCCTCTTGAGCTTTTTCGATTCTTCGGATGACCCACTCTCCATATGAACACAAGCTGTATCCAACAATATCCATGTTGACTAGATGTTCCTCTAGCCACCTTGTTAGATGGTTGCGATACTCTATTCTCCTTTACCTTAGCTTCGACTTTTGGTCTTTTCTCAACCAACATGGTTTTTAACTAGAAGCAAGAAATTATCTACCGTTTCAATCTTGTCCAAGATTGATATGACTTTTGACACGGTCTTTATCCAGAATCGACTACTGTCACGATCTTGATCCAGAACCGAGAAACTGCTACTGCCACGATCTTTTTCCCATAACTACAAAACTGCCACGATTTATCTCCTGAGGGCAGAGGCTACAAACCTCCTTCAACCATAGTACTTGGATAGAAGTTAAGTTGAACTTTAATTTCTCTACTAGAATTGCCTTGGTTAGTATGTTAGCTGGGTTAACCTTAATGTCAATGTTCAAAAGGTCGATATCCTTATTTCACTATTTCCGTATCTTACTGCACGTCAAGGTGTTTTAACCAAATGTGCTATATTGAATTCATGACAAGATGAATCGTGCTTTAATTGTCGCAAAACATATGAACCTGCACATTCCCGAATCCAAACTCACTAACCAGACACCTTACCATAGCCTCCTTCAATACCTCAATTGCCACTATGTATTCTGAATTCGTGAAAAGCGTCATAATATCCTGAAGTATTGATTTCCAACTGACCGGAGAATCTGCAAACGTATATACATAGCTTGTAGTAGACCTTCTCTTGTCCAAATCACCAGTGTAGTCAACATCTACATAATTTTGTAACAGACTTAATTTGTACTCATAATTTGTGAAACAACAAACCAAGATCCTTTGAGCCTTCGAGATACCCAAGTATCCACTTTACGACCTCTTTAGATTTGACATGAAACAACTCACCAAACTGACCGCGTACGATAGGTCAAGACGAGTACACACCATAACATACATCAAAGAACCCACCGTATTGGTATACGAAATTCGAGACATTTTCCTTCTCCTCCTTTGAATTTAGACACTACTTAGAGGATAACTTGAAATGATCGAAGATAAGGGTGCCCTGTCTAGAATCCTTCATACTTGATCGCTCCAACACCTTTTCAATATATTTCCTTCGGGACAACCAAAGCTTTCCAACCCTTATATCTCGATGAATTTCCATCCCAAGGATCTTCTTTGCCCCCACCTAAGTACTTTATGTCAAACTTTGCACTCAGTGAAGCTTTGTGTACCTTTATCTCTACCATGCTCTTGGAAGCAATCAACATATCATTGACAAGAGGTATATCAATCACCCATTCTTGAGCCTCCTTGAGTAGACACAATTGTCGACTTACATTTGGTGAAATTGACTTCAACATAAATGAGTAGAAACACTTATACCAGTGTCGGGGAGATTGCTTTATCTCATATATAGACTGCTTGAGCTCAGACACGTGATCCTCCTTGCCGGCCTCCACAAATCCTTCTTCTGCCTTAAGAAGATCGTCTCTTCCAACTCTTCGTGCAGAAACGTCATCTTACGTCTATTTGCTCCAACTCTATATCCTGAGTAGCTACAATGCCAACAACATCCGAAGAAAAGTATACTCAATTACAGGCAAGAATATCTCTTTATAGTCGATCCCTTCCCTATGAGTGTACCCTTTCACAACTAGTGTCTTGTACCGCTTATTATCCTTTCTGAACACCCATTTGCATCAAATAGTCCTTTTGTCCTTAAGTAGCTGAATCAGGTTTCACGTACCGTTCTTTCAAACAAAATGACTGTATCTCCTCCGTCATGACAATGATCCAACGGTCTCTATCCTCTTGCCTAATGGCCGCCTTATAATCACTTGGATCATCCATTTCCGTTACTAAAGCAAATGCAACCATATCTTCAAAATCATACCGTGACTAGAGCAAATGCAACCATATTTTCAAAACTATATTGCACCGGTGTTTTGTGTATACGTCTTGATCTCCTTACGCTATTCTCTGTGAGTTCTCATGGGACTGAGTTTCGTCCTCTATATCTGTAAACTGCTCGTCCTCCATACAAATATGATGTATGTGTTTTAAAGTCCGTATCCATATAAGTGCTAGAATCCTCTACCTCTGCTTAGTTATGATCGCCTAATGTGTTGCTAGTTCCCTTAATTTTTTTCCCACATCTCTCAACATGAAAGCCTTATCGAAGATCATATCATATACCTAAACACCTTTTTGTTCTTTGGATATTACAACTTGTAGCCTTTGACTTCTTGGTTGAATCCCAAGAAAACACACTTTTTTTTACTTTGACTACAGCTTGATCCTATACTTTTGATTCACGAGCGAATAGGCATGATACACAAACATCTACAATGAGTCATAGCTGACTAGCTCTCCCTTCCATACTTCTTCAGGAATCTGAAGATGGATGGCGCTAGATGGCGACCTGTTGACCAAATAGCATGCACGACTAACTATTTTTGTCCAGAACTTGTTCGAAAGACCGGGCTGCATCTGCATGCTCTTGATTCTCTCTAGTAGTGTCATGTTCATGCGCTCCGCGACTCCGTTATGCTCTAGATGTACTGGAACTGTTCATTGTCGTTGTATGCCCTGCTACATGCGGTAGTCTTGTAACTCCATGCATTTGTGCTCTCCATTGTTTGTCCACAAATACTTTATCGTTCTCCCATTTTGCTTCTCTACGACTGTCTTCCACTTTCAGAACCTGACAAATACTTTAGACTTGTGTTTAATGAAATAAATTCATACCTTCCGTGAGGAGTCGTCTACAAAAGTGACATACTACTCGACACCTTCCTTGGAACGAACCGGTAATGGCTCCTGTATATCTGAGTGGATATAGTCGAGGACTTCTTCGGTCTTGTGAACTGCCTGCTTGAAACCAACCTTCTGTTGCTTGCTCATCGTGCAGAACTTGCATAATTCTAAATTGCACTCCTTCAGGTCCTTTGGCAACTCTTTCTTTTGCAGCTCATGTAAACTCCTCACTCATGTGGCATATACGTAAATGACGTAGTTTTGCAGTATCCTCCATCTCTTTCTCTGTACCACGGCTACACTACCAGTGACCATGCTACCGTCAAACTAATACAAGTTCGATGACTATTTATGTCCTTTTGTGCTACGAGACTAGCCTTTATTATCTTCGGTGAATTGGCTTGGTTGATAAACTTGCAACCTACCACATCCAATATGCCCAGAGAAATTATGTTCTTCTTCAAATCATGAACGTGTCTCACGTTTACAAGTATCCGCACCACCCCATTGAACATTTTTATCTTGATCTTACTAATGCCAACAATCTTACAAGTTATTCCCTATAGGAACAATACCACCGTTGAACTCCTTATATGTGTAGAACTACTCTCTATTTGGACAAATGTCATAAGAGTACCCATAATCAGGAACCTATGCCTCAGAGAAAATTTTCTTTCCGTTATGTAGGATAAGTACATTACATGCTGCCTCCTCGCCTTCCTATGCCATAGTGACGACCCTGACCGCTTGAATGGCATCACTACCCTTCTTCTCTAGCTATTGTCTATACTTCGGATATTGTTTCTTTATATGTTCCGTTTATTTGCAAAATAAACATGCATTGTTCTCTTGTCCGGATGAATTGGACTTCCCTCGTTTACTCTTTCCTCTATTCTTACTCTTCGTCCTTTCCCTTTCACTAGTGATCAACTTGGATGGCTTCTCGATAGGGTTTGGTCTCTTCTTAATCTCATCATCAAGAATAGTAGTATTTACCTCTTCCATTTCGAGAGTCTCTTTTCTATAGAGAATTTTTGTCACTAGATGGTCATATAACTCTGGAAGCGAAACAGAAGTAAAAGTGTTTTGTCCTCCTCCTCTAACTTCACTTGTAAACACATAAGATCACTAATAATCTTGTTGAAACTGTTCAGATGACTAAGAATTTGGATCCATTCCTTTATACTTAGACTGTAGAGTTTCTTCGTGAGATACTTGTTAGACAACGACTTTGTCATATACAAGCTCTCGAGCTTCAACCTTAAACCAGCTACAAAAGTTTCTTCCATGACATTGTACATGACCTCGTTTGCCAAACAAAGCTCCATCGTGCTCCGTGTCCGTTGATCCATGTTATCCCATGAATCCTTTGTTATTTTCGAAGGTTTTTTCTCCTTTTCTACAGTGACTTTAAAGACTCCCTCTTTCACAAGTAGAGCCTTAACTCTTCTTTGCCACACGACAAGTTTCCTTTTTTTTTAATTAAATTTCTCTATCTAGAACTTTGTGTTATTAATTTTATTACTCTACATCTCGAAATTCCGAAGTTTCCCTAGAACCTTAATGAACCAACGATTTCAAAAGTCATGATTTAGGAAAATAGGGATCAGACCAATATAATCACCTATCGTTAACCTAGATCCAAGAAATTAGAATCATGACGGTTCTCTTAGCTTTGGTACCAATTGTTGTGCAATACGCCGAAGCGAGAATACGTCAATATCCTTATCGATGACGAGAGAAATAACAAAGCACAAATCCGAACAATAACAAAAAGCACAAAAATTTACGTGGTTCGGTCAAGAACAACCTACCCATGGACAAGGGGAGAAATAATTTTAAATCAAATAAGAGAGCCTTGCAAGAATTACAACCACACACCTCATAAGTAACCCTATCATTCAGAGATATTCGTCGAGCTCTCCTTTCCTCTCTCAAATATTCCTTCAATGCCGTCTAGCAAAGTCCTAGAAACCCTAGCTCTTAGCAATCTTGTAGCTTCAAGCAAAACATTCCCTCAGAGGAGATCATAAAGGATATTATATCCCAATCTAAACTTGACATATGTCTTGGAGCGATCTCTTTAAATATGAACGGCACCCATATTTGGAACACTCCTGACCCGACTGTATGCCGCCAACATACCGCCAGTATACTGTTGTACCAATATTTTGGTCACAAAAGTTACCGGATGATTTCAGCCCTTGTAAACATGCCCGTGGTATACCGTGAGACTGATACTCCTTTGTTTTTGGCCAATTTCAGCTCCTCTCGAGCTTTTCTGATTCTTCGGATGACGCTCACTGCTCTCTATATGAACACGAGCCATATCCAACACGACATTCATAGTAAATGTGTTGATTCAATGTCTCCCATCGTGTGAAGAGCCCCTGTATTATGAACCGCAACATTTTATGAAGAGCTACTGTATGTATAGTAATACAGTAATACTGATCTCACGTTACAGGGTGAATTTTCTTAGAACTTATTGTCATTTACTACTTTCTACTTGTACCTACCACCTATTTGCTTTGGAATGCTTGGATTTTTCCTGATCAGATTATTGTACTAGTGAAGTTAATCCATCACATCAACAATCTTTTGCAGGAAGCTGTGCTGAAAGAATTGAAGCTTATAAATGATCATGTTTCGGTAAGACGAGAAGCCGGAGACTTGATTACAGATTTCACACACCAATATGAACTGGTTGTTGGACTCTTAAAGGATGTCAGTAATCCACTAAGTTTGATTCATGAATATCCACTTGATGTTTGACTTGATCTGCACAAGTGCTTTCCCTGATAAAATGCTGACTTATGTTGTAATTTTCAGGTTTCTTCTGCTACATCTAGTTTAAAGCAAAGTAACCCCTACAGCAAGAACTCTACATCTCCATGTTTGAGTTCTATGGAATGTTCTGCCGGGCTTGGTGGTCCTCCTGGCTTCTCCAATGCTAAGTGCTTTACTAGTCAGGATTCAAATTCACATGTTCTAGAAATTGTTGCAAGTTCTAGGCAGCAAGCAAGACATATGGTTGACGCAGCTGTGCTGGTATGCTTCTAATAGTGGTCCTCTTTTCATGTATCCAAAGACATCTCTTCAGCCTTGTTGAATATATTTGTGGAAGTCTATCTCTAGTAGTGATCTTGTTTCATTGCAACTTTGTCATAGTTTAAAGTCTTTTAAGGCACTAGTCAATACTTTTTGATGGGACAAGTCACATGCACTCAAGGTTCACAGTATCGGTATCGGAATCAGTATCGGACTATTCCTACGAGTATTGGTATCGGCGATATCGGTAGTATCGGCGGTTTCGGATCGGAGTATCGGTTTTTTTAGTATCGGAAAAAATAATTATTAATAAATTATTTACATTTAAAAACATATATTTTATACATTTAGGCATAATTTAAGTATTTTCAGTGTTATTTCGTAGTACTTTTGAAATTAAATAACATTGTAATCACCCTTAGCGACTGGTTTACATATAATAGATTGATTTTCTGCTTTTACATGTTTTTACAATCTTATTATGCTTTAAACCCTTGATGATTTGTCTTTTTTGTTTAATTTTCTTTGCCGAATTTACTGGAAAAGAGACCCTCAATGTTGGTATCGGTAAGTATCGGGTATCGGTCGGTATCGGATCGGTATCGGCCGATACTTTAAACCATGCCAAGGTTCATGGTATCGGTATCGGAATCGGTATCGGACTATTCCTATGAGTATTGGTATCGGCGATATCGGTAGTATCGGCGGTTTCGGATCGGAGTATCGGACTTTTTGGTATCGGAAAATAAATAATTATTAATAAATGATTTACATTTAAAAACATATATTTTATACATTTAGGCATAATTTTAAGTATTTTCAGTGTTATTTCTTAGTGGTTTTGAAATTTAAATGAAATAGTAGTCACCCTTACCGATTGATTTACATACAATATGCTTTAAACCCTTGTTGATTTGTCTTTTTCGTTTAATTTTCTTTGCCGAATTGACCAGAAAAGAGATCCCCAATGTCGGTATCGGTCAGTATCGGGTATCGGTCAGTATTGAATCGGGACATGCCAAAACGTATCGGTAGATACTTTAAACCATGAACGTGATGCAAGTAGGTCTGAAACCTTAAAAAGGTGAAACCTCCCCCCTATCCTTCTCCTTCCTCCCCCTATCTTCCACAAAACCCTCTCCTTCATCTTTCTAGTCTGGCAGCCTTGTTCTTCCCCTGTGCTGGAACCTGGTCAGCTCTGCACATGTTATATATATATATTCCGAAGGGGCAACATGTTTTATACACACACACACGCACGCACACACCTTTACTCCTAAATCCTCCATCATCCTTTTACTAACAGAATAGCCATCAAATTCCCATCTATGGCAATGTCACTGCTGCGTACAGCACAGCTACAGCCCACAATCCTTTTAAACCCTAAAACAGTCCGAGATCTCATTAATCCCAAATTCTGTCGAACTTTAACCTGTTTCTCATGAAACCTAAGCCTATATTGTCTCTATTATGGAAATTCTATCCCAAATAATCAATCTTGATACCAGTTTCCTAATATTAAGTGTAACCCCACCATATGCCAAACTACCACTTCCCAAATTACAAATCATATCGGTCCTATCTTCCCCCTCATTGGAATATTGACATCGTTTGCTGTCATCCTGTAAGAGTGACCTCAGAATATAAAAGGAGACCGTCTTCTATGCAGATGTAATGCAAGGAAGAAGGTATAGGTAAACCAGCAATTTGCCTTGGTGGAGTTGCATCGCTACAGGCCTTGTTACCTCCAAAGGTTCCTTAGAATTGCAGTGGAAGAAGCAAAGCCACCATGAATGGAGGAAAGAATGATCTTTTATTAACTTTGCCAGCCACCATTAGAAAAGAGTAATACTTAAGTAATTAACTAATCTTAACAAATCCTTCAAGTGATGGACTCTCGCTAGGACTAATTGTCTTGTAAATTAAGCTTACAAGAACATCAGAACTAATAAAGGACCCAACTATATTACCAAATTATCTTTTTCCATGCGAGATTAAGATTCCAATTCATGTATAACTTATCCATATACATGAGTTATCAAACCCTTCCCTTTGTTTGCTACAATACCCAATACAAGTGTTGCTGCAAAAACTATAAACTTGGATGTCCAACTGCATGTCTAGTCCTCAAAAAATGTCCGTGTTTTCTTTATACGACACTTACCTATCATCTGTATGCTTGGAGAAAGCTTGTCTATAAACATTCTAAATAGTGCGTTGAGCAAATGTGTATTTACGATGAAATGCAAAAGCTAATGGGAATCACTTTAACAAGTCTATTCAAGATGTGCAGATGAAGTTCTAAACTAGCTGGGCTTGAAAAATCATGCTGAAGGTTAAGTAGGATTAGGGCTTATGGAATTAGACCTCGATGATAATTAGGTAGATATATAAAAAAGCATCCGAGTGCCATGAGTGTCATAACCCGAAACCCAAGGTACTTTGGATCTTGAATTACGACATGACCTTTGTAGTTTGTACTCTAGTAATTTTTCTGAGTTTTTAGTGATTTGATGTTGGCTTCATATTTATTTGTTGCTCATTCGTCTTGCTATTCTTGTACAATGTTTGTTGCGTGATTCTTGCGTATAGCTTATTTATATTAGTGCATATATTTGCATTGATTCATTCATTGCTAGAGTTGCACGTTTTAGTAGTTACAGTTGCTTGCTATTACTAGGGTTTTTAGAGTTGCATTAGTAAACGTCTTTTTGCATCATTATCAATGTGGTTAGGGGTCGTTTTGGGCTTATACATCTTTTCTCTTATTACTTTATGTTCTTGCTGTGTTGTAACTGCACGTTTCTTTTATTATTCATTGCATGTTGGACGTATTGTAGTTGTGTCCTACAACAAAGCGTTCCCATTTCATTATATAGAATCCAGAATGTTTGCAACTCTTCACCTCCTTTTTAATAGCGAAAAAGGAACTTGACACTATGGATTCGGTGATATACAAATCTGTGACTTGTCTTTATTTATTTATTGGGCAATCCTACCACAACATGAATGTTGGGTATAAGATGTGAAAACTATTCTCAACATGCATCTTTTAATATGTTGTTTCTCTTGGATTGTGGATGTAAAGGAGGATCTACTTATTTGTAAATGTTACAGAGTGGCACTTAAGTAGGTTTGCTGTATAGCTTTTGGACCCTTCCTATGAGTATCAGTTTCGACAGTTTTGAGGGGTTTCGATGGTTTTGACTCAGTCGGGTTTAATAGTTTCGGCATATCAGTTTCAGCTGATACTGCAAATATTGCACCTAACAGACTAAATGTAAGAAAGGGATTCAAATAGCAAGCCCGAAAGTGTGGTTTAAAGACTTTATTTCCTTATCTGCATCCTGGTATTGGTCTTAATACTATAATCTTGACGTTCAGTAGCTCACGTTTATATGTATGGTACATCCTGTGATTGTTAGCTATAGTCCAATTAATGCTGATTGGCTGTTTGATGCATCTGTCAGGCAATGTCCATGAAGGATGAAGGAGAAGATGCTTACATGAGGATCACAAAGGCTTTAGATTCTGCAGAAAATCAGCTATTTGGAGCTGAATATGGTATTCAGGGAACAGAATATCCTTGTCCACATTCAAAACATGGCGAATCGACGTTTCAGTATGAAGCAGTATCATGCATGACCAAGCCAGTTACAACAGTTTATGCACCCAATCCAGGAGTTCTCTCCTCTGCAAATGAGTCTTCAAGCGTTTCAGAGTTGATTTCAGCCTGTGTTGGTACATTTTTCATGATTCAGGTAAGATGTATATTGTTTTTGTCAAAAAATCATACCAGATAATATCCTGTAAGTTCTGCAATCTTTCTATGCAATGGTGTAGTTGCTAGTGGCTTCACAGTTATAAGAAATAATCAGCTTAACAACCCAGAAAAAGAGAAGATTCCTTTTCTGAAGCACAAAATATCTTCAAAGTTTAGCTTTACATAATTTAATCTGTTGTTTGTGTGAGCAAAAGGTGGAAAATTCCACTCTATTTATAAATAAGATAATAGGATATGCCATCTTTAGGTCGTCTAGGACTCTACTCATTGCTAGATTCTAATAAAAATACTGTTATTGTAGTTCCAAAATGTGATGAAACTGCTACTTGTGTTTTCAACTTTGAAGGTTTATCTGCATGGAATTTGCTTGGAAGGTACCGAAACATTCATCACTTAAAGAGAAAATGCAAAAGGAATACTAGTAATAGTAATATTAATAGGATTATAGGGATACTCATTATCTTTTATATAATAGCAATGACAAAAAATAACAACAATAATTGCAAGAACAGAATATTCTGTCAATTTATGGTCAAGGTCATATCAAGTCAAACCCTTTATGTTTCTCAATATCCGTTATGCCTTAACAGCGATCTATATGGGGAAATATCAGGTTGTTTGGGTTATATGGTTTGAGAACAACCATTTCCCACTAGCCATCAGACAGCTTCCTATATCAGAAGAACCTAAAAGGCTAAAACCTATCTGAGTTGAACCTAACCAACTCTCTCCTCTCATCTCCGGCTGCCCCTTCACGTCTCTGTCTAGTTGACCGATGACATGGGCGGCCACAAGTACTTTGATTAACAAGTACTTCTATTAACAACATTTGAACCTGAAGCCCTCATGTTCCTTCTTGTCTCCTTTTTAGTTCTTTATGTGCCCATAATGCATCACATGTGATGCCACCGGGTATCAGTTTCACATGCGATGATCATGTAACCTTTTGAGGAAAATATCCTGCAGCCTTTTTCTTATATTTTTACTTGTTCTTCCTTTACAGATCCTCCATTTCTAGTTGCACTACCGTTAGTGTAGGACCTTAGGATGATCCGACGTTAGCCACCTTGCCTTTTGAATTTAGGTTGTTTACAAAACTATAAGTCTATAACCTGTATCCTCCATGATGCGTGTCAATCCTGACATTTGTGCCAAGCTACACCCTTTTGAAAAGGGCTAAATACCATACAAAATTGGACAATAAATTAGAGATGCTCGTTATACTGTTAGCAAATATCCAAAAGTCAAATACAAGTGAATCAAAATTAAAAGTTTAAAAACACAAACAAACCTTTTTATTGACATCTACATTTTTCGAAGTACTTGCTGAAGAACAAGGATTGTTCACTTAAGGTAGTGGAGGAGAAAAGAAAGCTCGTCGCTTTGAGCTGTTTTGGTAGATATGTTCATCAAATTAAAGCAGCAAACCCCAAATTCATGTTTAGAAACCCTATTAACTCAAATGCTTTTTATTGACACGGTTATACTATTGCTTTAAGCGTGGATATCAGAGCAAAATGATAATAGGGAATCCAATGTCACATAAAATGACGTCTAAAATACATGACAAGATATCAGTATATATATATATATATATAAGTTGAGTGCATTGGCCCATTGGTAAGGAGGGGAGACTATATATATATATATATATAAAATATAAAAAGAAATAAGTTGAGTGCATTGGCCCATTGGTAAGGAGGGGAGACTAGTGTACAGGAGGTTTGGGGTTCAAACCTTGTCTTTTTCCAAAAAAAATATTAAGAAATATGGCGGCTTGGGAGAAATCGGGAGCGGCGACTGTAGCAAACCCTAGGGGGTCCCTCACCTGGGACCCCGGCGTGCCAGGCGGAGGGCTGACCGGGAGCGGTGCGGGCGGAGGCGGCGCGGGCGCCGACGGAGGCGGGGCGGACGGCGGCGGATCGGGAGCTGGCGGCGGGGACGAGCGCCGATCGCACGGGCAGGCCTCAGCATCGGCTGGACGCGGGCTGGTTGGGGTCGGGGGCGGCGCGGGAAGCAGCGCAGCGGCCAGGTGCGGCTTTCCTGCCGGCGGCGAGGCCGGCAGTGGCTCGGCGATAGGCGGATCGGCCGGCAACGGGTCGACAATGGCGGCTAGGGGTGGTGGACGCATGGGTCGGGCTCCGGTCGAGGGCGTGGGCACCGTTGGAGATGACGATCAACGGAATACTAATAACACGAACCCGGACGAGGAGGCGGGATAGACAACAGTGATCAGAAGGTGCAACGGGAAAGGGGATGTCGAAGCTCGTCGGCCAGGTGGGGCTTCGGGAGGCGACCTTCATGGGGGTGGTAACCATCAACACGTGCTACGGAGACACATTAGTGGTGCAGGCCCGTGGGGGAGGGGGGCTAGGAGGCCGGATGGGAGCTCTCGCCAAATACCTAACAATGTGTCCATACCACCAATGCCTCAACAACGATGGTCGACGGTGGATAATGACAGGCAGGTTGTTGGAGATCAACGTCAGACTGGGGTCTCGAAATCCTACGCGGATATGTTGAATGGAGGGGTGAATAGCTTGCCAGCACAGATGTCTAATGTTTAACCGAAGATGATGGGCACAACTCTTCGGGCGACCTTGACGAAGGAAGACCTTGCTGAGACCGCGGACTACTGGCGCAACTCAGTCATCCTATATGTGCTTGGCTCGAGACCGTTTTACGGACATATTCGTGCGTATGCGGTACGAGTTTGGAGACCGAGGGACGGTATGGAGTTTTTCTCACGAGAAAATGGCTTCTATCTCGTGCGTTTCTGCCTGCAGGAGGACATGGAACGGGTCCTCCAGGGAGCACCGTGGACCTTTGGTGGCAGGCTTATTATCATGAAGGCATGGACGCCAGAATCGACTTATAAGCGTGACGTTCTCCTCACAGTTCCAATTTGGATCAGACTACCGGGTTTACCAGCTAATCATTGGAGCATCTCCATGATGATGAAGATTGCCAGTGTCATAGACAAACCAATCAAGGCCGATAAAGCTACGGCGTACAGAACCCGTATGGGATATGAGCGGATCTTTGTTGAAGTAGATGCAAGTGCTGACCTGCCGCCTTTCGTTGAGTATGAGGTGCCTTCCGGTGGAGTCTTTCGCCAGACTGTGCAGTATGAGTTTGTGCCACCAGTTTGCAGCCATTGTAAATGTTTTGGGCATCCCTCTAAAGGGTGTCCGGTAGGGAAGGTCGGGGATGTCGAAGGACACGGGATGACTGATACTCCTGGAGATAGAGGACTATCTGCAGGTAGTGGGGTACTTTGTCCGCAGGAGGCATCCACCTCTATGATGGAGGGGGTCCAACCAAGTGCAGGGGGGGATACAACTCAGGCTAATCCTTTCTCTCAATGGGTGGACCGGGTGATGCAGCCTCGTGGAGAAATGACTGATGCTGGTGGCCACTAGGGCCCTGAGACGGGAACCGGAAATGGAATGGAGATGGAGAGAGATGACCAGACCTTGGGAGAGAGCGGAGAGGGCGCTACTGCTATTGTGCGCTGATTCAATCCTGAACAGACTATTGTTTTCCAGTCCAGACGTAACAAGTGTTTAGGCATTCCAGGAGGACGTGGCGGAAAGAAGGTGACAGAAGACCGTACCCATCAGCCGAAGGAGAGCACAGGCAGGAAGCGTCGGACGGTACTACCTAGAGAGGATGGAGGGCAGGAGGCGATGGGGTTTTTGACTACGGGCACCTCTGACCTGTGTGTAACTAACCCCAGATGGAAGGACCATTGTGACAGTGGAGGTGATCCCAACGGATTTAGCCCACCTCTTGAGATTTCTCCGGAAGGCGCAGCGGTCGAGGGTCAGATGATGGAGCACGCTATTTTCCCTAATGGCGGCTCTGGCGATGTTGAGGGGTCATCCCCTGGGTATTAAATGTCTATCTTAGCTTGGAACGTTCGAGGGACGTGTGCGATAGGGAGATGGAAGGAGATCAGAGAGGTGCTGAGGCGAGAAGCTTGTTTCATTGTAGCGCTACTAGAGACTAAAATTAAGTCCCCTAGACTGCTACAACGGAGGACCCAACATCAGTGGTGTCAGGTGCATAACTTGGAGGTAGGAGGGGTAGCGCGTATCTGGGTGAGTTGGGACAGTAAAAGCTGGGTTGGACAAGTAATTCATCTGTCAGATCAGCTGATTGTCATGTCTTTCACTAATAAGGGGGGATGACTTTCATCTTGGGAGCGGTGTATGGCAACAACGATAGGAGGCTACGGAAAGCTTTATGGGAGGAGATTCTCCAAATCAGTGTTGCAGCTGAGAATCAGTTCCATGTGTTGCTACTGTTGATGGGAGAATTTAATGTCCTACTTTTCGGCCACGAAAAAGTAGGAGGTCGGCATGTCCCAGACGGAGTCCCGCAAGATTTCCAAAATTGTCTTCTGCGATCTGGTTTGTAGGCGGTGGAGAGAACTGGTCACATCTGGTCTTGGCATAATAAGGCTACCCACAAACGAGTTGCTTGCCAACTCGATCGTGCTTTGGGGAATCGGGAGTGGTTTACTATGTTCCCGGATGTGGTTGCGGAGTGCCTCCCAGTCGGCACGAGTGATCATTCGCCAGTTCGCATCCATCTATCGACGGTTGTCTCCCAAAAGGCACGTCCTTTCAGGTACAACAACAAATGGAGCTATATGCCGGGCTATACGGAGGTTTTCCAGGCGGGTTGGGGCTATCCTGTTGAGGAAAATCCTCAATTTCGCATGGTTCAGAGGCTGAAGCGGGTGAAGGCGGGTTTGAAACTCTGGGCGAAAGGTTCACGTCATACCCTTCTCTCAGATAAGGAGGACCAACTTCGGAAGGCACAGATTGCTTTGCAGGAGGACATCCTCAATAGCGACCTAGCAGCGGCGGAGCAGGACCTGTGTAAGGAAGTCGGGGCGCTACATACACTGGAAGAGATCGAACTGGCTCAACGAGCGAAGTGCAGCTGGTTGCGAGATGGCGACAAGTGCTCCAAGTTCTTCTATAATATCATCCGGACTCGTCAACATCGTAATCATATCTCTAAGCTATATGGGATTGATGGCCAAGAGGTGGTTAACGCTACTACACTACAGGAAGAAGCAGTCAGGTACTATATTGAGCTTTACAATCAAACTACTTATCTATCTGACTTTTCGGAGATTGTTTGCAAGAGGCTGGTTACCCCTCGGGGTAACAATGTACTTCTGGCACCAGTGACTATGGAGGAGATTGAAGCTATTGTACGTCATGCGGACCCGAATAAATCTCCTGGCCCAGATGGTTTTGGGAGTCAGTTCTTTAAAGTCCATTGGGATATTCTGAAGGAGGAGGTGCTGGAGATCGTCTGAGATTTCTTCGACAACGACAAGCTGCTTAAGGAGCTCAACCATACTTTTCTGTCACTTATACCGAAGAAGGAAGGAGCGACGTCTCTTAGTGATTTTCGTCCCATCTCATGCTGCAATTTTATCTATAAAGTTATCACTCATCTGATGTGCAGACGTATATAGCAGATTATGCAGGACCTGGTGTCTAGTAACCAAACGGCTGCTTTTGTGAAGGGGCAGTCTATTGCTGATAACAGCCTTCTTGTCCATGAGCTGATCCGGGACTTCAACAAACCGGGAGGAGATAAAGTGTGTCAAGCTGGATCTGAGGAAGGCATATGACTCTGTCAATAGGGCGTTCGTATGCCACATTATGCTTGCTATGAGATTTGATCGTACTTGGGTGGATAGGGTCCGGGTCTGCATTTCCACTCCCTCCTTCTCTGTCCTTGTCAGGGGTCAGCCATATGGTTTCTTCGGCAGTTCAAGAGGACTTCGGCAAGGGGATCCGCTATCGCCATACCTCTTCACCTTGGTCATGGAGTTTTTCACATCGCTCTTGGACGTGGCGGTCTATAGAGGTCAAATCATCCCACTGTACAAACGGGTGCATTATTAGGTATCCCATCTTATCTATATGGATGACCTGCTGGTCTTTCTGGTTCCTTCGCGGCGTGGGATTATGGCTTTGAACGGGGTCATGGAACGGTTTGGTTTACTGACTGGTCTGCAGCTGAACAAGGATAAGAGTATGGCCTATTTCAACAAGCACTGTCAGTAGAAGAAAGAGAAGACGTTATTTCTTGATATTGAGAAGGAGGAGTTACCGGTCAAATATTTGAGAATTCCGTTATCTATCAACTACGCCAGAGAGAACGAATGCCAAAGTCTAGTTGACTACGCTCAGCGACGGCTGGAGGGGTGGCATGTCCAGAGCCTATCCTTTGGAGGACGCATCGAGCTAGTTCGATCCGTCGTCTATGCCATTGCTCGATTCTGGTTGCAGACTCTCATGTTGCCGTCTGCGACCATTAGCAAAATTGAAAGACTCTGTGCCAACTTTATCTGGAGAGGAGACCTACACTCTATAGGGTGGGCGACTCTATGCATACCTCGGAAGGAGGGTGGTGTCGGCCTACAGTCTTTGCGGACCCTACGCGATACTGTGGGAGTAAGACAAGCTTGGAGATTTCTCGCCCAGGACTCCTTGTGGGTGGTATGGATGAAGGGGAGGTATATGAAGGACCAGTCTCTTTGGGAGATTCGAGCCAATAGCAACGACTCCGTTACTTGGAAGAACCTTCTCTCCTATCGGACTACTTTGAAGGGGCTAATCTGCAGATCAATTTCAAATGGAGAGACCATTGACCTGTGGTGGGATCCTTGGATCAACCATCTGAGCCTGGCGGATCGAGTTGGTAGGCAAGCGATGCCAACGACGGAAAGGAGGGCCCGGGTGAGCGCTATTCTTTGGGAGGGTGTGTGGCGAGCGGACCTTCATCCTATGACGAGACAGTTTCGACAGGAGATTGAAGCGGTCCAGGTGGATACTGAGAGTACGGATGGGGACCGATGGGTGTGGACGGACACCGGTCAGCATATCTTTCCCCAATCGATCGTGTATGCGTCTGTCAGGGAGGTTCACCCTCCCATGGAGCTGGCTCAGATGGTGTGGACTAAAGGGGTGGCTTCCAAAAAACAATTTTGCTTGTACAAACTTTGTCTTGGGAAGTTGCTTACTCGGGACCACCTAGTGAGATTTGGTGTGCAGATTTCGTCACCTTTGTGCGAGTTATACAAGCAAGATCATGAATCGATGGAGCACTTATTCTTTAGATGTTCTTTCTTATCATTCGTTTGGCAATATCAATGTTCTCAGCTCAGCTTACAGATTCATGGCTCTTGAAGCTGGAGAGGAGGTGACAGATATCATAGCCGAGAGGAATCGAGGTTCACAGTGGTACAAAACAGCAATGATTCGGCTGGCGGCTGCGGTCTGGCATATATGGAAGGAAAGAAATAATAAATTTTTTGAGTTGGTGACTACATCCACTATTGGGGTGATACACTATAGATTTTGATGTAAAAGTGATGGAGAACTTTAAGTCTCCACCAAGATCTGCCTGGTAGACTCCTTAATTTTTTTTATATATATAACAAGTACCTTTTTCCAATATATATATATATAACGGTAGAGGGAGGTGATCAGGCGGAAACCCTAGATGGAACTGTGCCGGGTTTTTTGGCCTGGGATCCGGGACAAGCTCTGGGTGGAGATGATCGGGAGAGGGCAGGAGCGTCAGCGGGCAGAGGCTGGACTACGGTCCGTCGACGTAGAGGAGGAAAGGGACAGGTGGGGTCATACCGCGAGAGGAGCACTCGAAGTTCTGATCAGGTTAACCGAAGGGAAGTGTGAGGAGACACAACAAGAAGTTCGGTAAGTGCTAGAGGGGTCCAGGCCAGGGGGACTCATACGCCACAGACGACACAAATACGATGCGGTGGATTAACCAAGGATGGTCCGACTTCCAACCCAACCCAGAGGCGGTACAGCGGGATACAAGGAAACATTGCGGATGGGGTACACAGGCAATACACGGCGGTCGAGCGTGGCAAACAGGCACAAACAACACCGCTGCTTAGCAAATCGTGGGCGGATCTATGATGTCCGAACCATGATCAAGTGGCCGGGCAAATGCAATACGTGGAGCCGATGAAGGTGGGTAATGGGAACTGAGCTATCTTCACAGATGATGATATCATGGAGACACAAGAATACTGGAGTAACACGGTCATCCTATACGTACTAAACAACAGGCCTTTCTATGGCCAAATCCGTGCATACACCAATAGGGTTACACCAATAGGGTCTGGAGACCTAAAGGCAACATGGAGTTTTTCGCTAGGGATAATGGGTTCTACTACGTTCGATTTGGGATGAAGGAAGATATGGAGAAGGTTTTACAGGGTGGCCCCTGGACGTTTGACGGTCGACTCATTATC
The DNA here is from genome assembly GCA_029216955.1 of Iris pallida. Taxonomy (NCBI): domain Eukaryota; kingdom Viridiplantae; phylum Streptophyta; class Magnoliopsida; order Asparagales; family Iridaceae; genus Iris; species Iris pallida. Next base: position 2,770,299 of record JANAVB010010400.1, read on the forward strand.
TTAAAGGCTTAGACGATGGAATCTAAGTGTGAGCGTGAGGTCTTACACTCGGTTCCATCTGGATTCGTCTACCGGAGCTCCCTATTAACTATTGGAGTATTCCAATGATGACGAAATTGGCTAGCATGGTAGGCAAACCAATTAAAGCAGATGAGGCGACCACATACAGGACTCGGTTAGGGTACGCTCGTATCTTCGTGGAGATTAACGCAGACACGGAGCTACCAACTACACTGGACTATGAAATACTGTCGGGGGAGGTACTTTCGCAATGTGTGGAATACGAATGGGTCCCACCAATCTGCCACATCTGCAAGTGCTTTGGGCATCCACCAAAGGAGTGCACCTATGAGGGGAGGTTAAACGAGGTGGAGGGCATGCAAGACGGGACTCAAGAAGGGACTCATAACCCAAGTCTACTGGAACCAGATTAATCCCATGCCAGCCAATGAAGATGGGAGTACTTAAAGCATGGAGATGGAGTCAGGCGGCCTGGTTGGGGCCATCACGCTGCTCAAGAAGAATAATAATAGCTCTATCCCAGATGGGGTCAGTCACATGGAGGCAGACAAGACGACGAACAATTCTATGATTGTCTTCTGCGCACAAGGACTTAGCCCGGGCGGCATCAGAGAGGGACCGGATACGCGACAAAGTGGGACAGGAGGAAGCAGAAGAGGAACGACCATATACCAGCGCAAAGGAACTAGTACGGATACGTTCGTCGGCAGCTCTAGCCGAAAACGACACGCGGGTCCCATGAGGGAGGACGAGGTTAGAGGTTCTCTGGACACACATGAGGGAGGGTTATTATTGTGTACCGACAATCCCAGGTGGAAGGAATTGCATCGGATGACAGATACAATTACCAATAACATCGATAGCGCAAATGATATGGAACTGAATGGGCCGGTTAACACCCCAGTTGACGGCTCAGCTGAAATACAAGTGGACGACATTTTGAATTAATGTCGGTGGTAGCGTGGAATGTCCGAGGGGCATGCTCCTTGGGAAGATGGAGAGAGATTAGCGAAGTGCTGAGGAAGGAACAACGTACCATTAGTGCATTACTCGAAACAAAGATAAAACGGAGAGGATGCTTGCTAGACGTACTCCGGCTTCCTGGCAACATACTCACAATCTGCATTTATGTGAGATGGCGCGTATTTGGGTTCGGTGGAACACTAAAAGTTGGGAGGGCCAAGTTGTGCACACATCAGAACAGTTAATCGTACTGAGCTTCACTAATAAAGGTGGCTATAAATTCCTATTTGGGGCTGCATATGGTTATAACGATCGTCGCCGACGGGAAGGGCTGTGGCAGGTTCTTGTACAAATCTCTGCCACATTGGGCGATCAGCAAAAACTCCCCTTCATTGTCATTGGAGACTTTAACTCGATACTCTACCAACAAGAAAAGGTCGGTGGGCGCGTAGTACCTGACTATGTGCTGGAAGATTTTCAAAAGTGTTGTATGCAATCTGGCCTCCAAACACTGTAGCGTACTGGGTATAAGTGGACGTGGCACAACAAATCTACAAGGAAGCGAGTGGCCTGCCAATTAGATCGTGCCCTGGGCAACCGCGAATGGTTCGATTTTCCCGACGGTGAAAGCAGAAGGCCTACTAGCAGGTACAAGCGATCACTCGCCAATCTGCGTCCGGTTGGTGGCACTTCTTCCCCGACAATCTCAGCCGTTTAGATACAATAACAAATGGTCTGAGATGGAAGGATATACCAATGCAGTTGAAGGTGGTCTCAAGGCCTATGTGAGCGGAAATCCCCAATTCAGGTTGGTACAGGCGTTGAAGCAGATCAAATACCAACTCAAATCATGGGTCAGTTACAACCAAATCGAAAATTGGTGGATGCGGAAGATAGCCCGAGGAGGGCTCAAGCAACATTACAGGCGGACATCCTTAACCCGGAGCTTGCTGCGGCCGAGGTCGAGATTAGCAAGGAGGTTGGGCGGCTACACATGCAGGAACAAATAGAGCTTGCGCAAAAGGCAAAGTGTAGTTGGCTGCGTGAGGGAGATCGAAATAGTAAGTTCTTCTATGACGTAGTGCGTGCAAGACAACACAGGAATAATATTACCAGACTCATCGGACAAGACGGGCAAGAAAATAACCACCCAGATGCTATACGAGGAGAGGCGGTCAGGTATTTTTCAGACTTGTTAAATCAAACCGATTATCTAACATTATTTCCTGAGATTGTTTGCAAAAAAGTGGTCACACCACTTGGGAACCAAGTATTACTAGTGCCGGTTACCGTGGAAGAGTTGGAAGCCATTATAATGAAGGCTAATCCGAATAAATCCCCAGGACCCGACGGCTTTGGAAGCAAATTTTACAAGCAGCACCGAAGGACATTAAAGAGCAGGTACTGGAGGTCGTGTGAGACTTCTTTGTTAACAGAAGACTACTATGGAAACTAAATCACACATTTCTCACACTCATACCCAAGAAGGAAGGCTTTACGTCCCTTACAGATTTTCGGCCCATATCCTGTTGCAACTACCTTTATAAGGTAATAACTCATCTAATGTGCAGAAGAATGGAAAATATAATGCAGGAATTGATCTCCTCGAATCAAGCTGCTTTCATTAAAGGCAGGGAAGTTGCCGAGAACAATCTATTGGCTCATGAGATGATACAAAACTTTAATAAACCCGAGGGGAGCAAAGCATGCCTCAAACTGGATCTTCGTAAAGGCGTATGATACTGTCAACTGTGATTTTGTATGCCATATCATGTTGGCGATGGGTTTTGCCCCTAATTGGGTGGAGATGATTCGTGTCTGCATATCTACTCCGACATTCTCGGTTCTAATCAGAGGGCAACCGTGTGGTTTCTTCAGCAGGAACAGAGATTTGCGACAGGGGGACCCCCGTCCCCGTATCTATTCTCTATAGTGATGGAGTATTTCACTTGTCTGCTTGACTCAGCTGTTGTACGCATAAACATTACACCTCTGCATAGAAACGTCCAACCGCACGTCATACACCTGATTTACGCTGATGATCTATTAGTCTTTCTGGCTCCTACGCAGAAAGGGGTGAATACACTAGCTTCAATCATGGAGGTATTTGGTCATCATACTGGCCTATATTTGAATCGGGACAAAAGCAAAGCGTACTTTAGTTCACATTGCCCTCATATGGAAGAGGTTGCCTGGCGGTTAGGGGTTACAAGGGGGGAGTTACCCGTCAAATATCTTGGGATTCCACTGTCCATCAATTATACAAGGGCAATGGACTGCCAAAATCTTATAGAATACACGCAAAGACGTATGGAAGGATGTCATGCGTTGATCTTATTCTTTGGGGGGCGCATTGAACTTGTGCGGTCGGTTATTATGGCCATAACGCGTTTCTGGCTTCAGGCCATCCTCCTACCAGCAACAACAATTAGGAGAATTGAAAAACTTTGTGTGGATTTTATATGGCGTGGCGGACTACATGCTATTAGTTGGGAGACTTTATGTCGACCACGTGAGGAGGGTGGCATCGGGCTTTGAACTCTGCGAGAGATGCGTGACATGGCAGGAGTAAAGCTTACATGGAAAATACTCACTGGAGATTCACTTTGGGTCAAGTGGATGAGGAACATGTATGTGAAAGAAGGAAACATATGGGAGACACCCGCAAACAATAACAACTCAGTCATATATAAGAACGTCTTGTACTACCGGAATCGTTTAAAGCTGATGATTGACAAAAGATTCAAAGATGGGCGGACGACCAGCTTGTGGTGCGACCCTTGGCTTGCGCACAACAGTCTGCTTGACCGAGGTGGATGGCACGCTCGGGCGAACGCAAATAGGTACGCTCGGGTTAGCTCGATTATACTAAATGGAAATTGGCAGCCGGAAACTTCCAACTGTACGCGTATGTACAGTCAAGAAATACGTGGGTGTCTCATTGACCAGGAGTTGGAGTCTGACGTATGGGTTTGGAGTGACTCGGAGGTGCCAAGTTCGTGGCCAAAGACGTGTACAATCGAGTCAGACATTCACATGAAAGATAGAAGAAGACGAACATGGTTTGGGTGAAGGGGCTTGCACCTAAGATGCAATTTTGTATGTATAAACTTTGCTTACAGAGGTTGCTCACTCTTGATCGGCTGAGCATATTCGGAGTTCACATTGAGGGGCAAAATTGCGTCTTGTGTAGTACGGAACGTGAATCCATGAATCACCTATTTTTACTTGCACAGTCACGGGACAGATTTGGAGAGCCCAGGGTATCAAATTGAACATGACGAACTGGTCGGCTATGGACTGGCTAGCTATTATGGAGGATATTCGTGGTGCGCGACACCGGGGAGCGGTGTGGTTCAGTACAGCTCGTATCAGACTTGCAGCTGCAGTTTGGCATGTACGGAAGGAAAGAAACAATTGCATATTTGATAGCAGCCAGACACCTCTGCTGGGCATTATATATAATATATTGAATGATGTACATGGGATGGGGTTTTGATTTTATTTTTGTAATTGATTCAAGGGGTTGTAATTACATCCATTTAATGAATAAACAATTACCTTTTCCAAATATATATATATATATATATATATATATATATATATATATATATATATATAGTGAGCGTTGTAGCCTATCTTATGGAACGCTCTACGGGATAGTTACGGAAAATCTAGAAAACATACGTAGTTTTTCTCTTGAAAAAAAAAAATATAAATCTCTCCTTAGAGATGGATTGTTTTTAAAGATAAATGTCTTTTTAGAGAGAGATTGTTTTTAAAGATAGATTATTTGTAAAAGGTATATGATTTTTTTAAAGAGAGATTATTTTTAAAAATACATTATTTTAAAAGATATATTATTTTTTAACTTTTACATTAATATTAATATTAATATTAATATTAACAGTAACACTAATGTAAATTTCAATATTAATATTAACGTTAGTGTTAATATTAATTTAGGTATTAATGTTAATATTAATTTAAATTTAGTATTAGTGTTAATATTAAATTAAAATTTAATTTTAATATTAAGTTTAGTATTATAGATAGCTAAGTTAATGTTAATTTATATTAGTTTTAGTATTAATAGTAAAATAATCTATCTTTTAAATAATCCATCTTTAAAATAATTTATCTTTAAAAACAAATATATTTTTATAAATAATCTATCTTAAAATAGAGATTTAGATTTTTAAGGAAAATAACACGTATGTTTTTTAGGAGTCCCGTAACTATCCCATAGATAATGCTCCATAAGATAGGCTACAATGCTTACTAGTATATATATATATATATATATATATATATATATATATATATATACCAGCTGAATTATAAGATAGTTTGTGTAATAAGATAATGGCCTCATGCGAATATGGCTAAAAGAATTTGAGGGAGGCTAGTGGTAGTTATTTGACAGGAATATTACAGACATCTTAGTAGGTTTGAAATAAAGGGTATTATTGTAAAGAGGGAGTGAAAGCTGGAGGTTGTTTTATATATAGCAGACAAACAAACAAACTCAGCAGATCAAGGATGATGCAATCTTCAAGGATCAGACAATTACTAGATCACCAAGGATTATCACAAGCAATACTTTGGCTATGAAGCATAAGTAGAAGCTCCAACATATTACATATGACACCTGCTTAACTGATATATCTTTACCGTCGAATGGGTGGTCCAGTGGTATCACTGGTAAGGGAGGGGAGAAGTGGGTGTGGGTTTGAATCTCAGCCCGGGCAAAAACTTAATTAAATCGGAGGGGGTTTTGGTGCTAGTAGCCCATGACAGGGACTAGCATTAATGATTGGCCGTATCTCAAAAAAGAAGAAAAAGAAGAAGAGAAAAACTGATGTTATCCCCCTATGGCATGCTTGTAAATGAGAGAACAAGGACAAGCTGTGAGGAAAAGAAATCAGAATAAAATAACAGCAGGATGTCAGTATATGTCTCGTCTACATAACAGTATCCTAAATGCTCCTTAAAAAAATGACAAAGAAGAATATATGTAAGATTGTCTGTGCTTCTTACTTATATTTGTTTAAGGAATAGTTTTTTTAGGTCCCTGAATTGCTTTGTATATTTAGTTTTTCATAATACTGGAAATTGTCTTTCGGGTAAAATGAAGCAGCCAGCAGGCAATGCCGGAAGGAGTCTATTTTTGTTCACCCAGCAAAACTAGTGGGGATGTTCACCATTCCACTCAAGAATTGCCACGTTTGGTGAACATCCCTACTAGTTTGACTACTAGTTTGACACATGGCAACTCTTGAGTGGAATGATGAACATCCCCACTATTTTTGGTGGGTGAACAAAAATGGACTCATGCCGGAAATTTGTGAATTAAATCTTCAACTGAAACTTCTCAGTACACATCAAAACCCTGACATTAGGTTTATATTTCTTGTTCAGTGATAAACCATGAAAGTCTCTAGGTTTCTCGACCCCTACCATATATGATTATATAGTTATTCTAATCAAGACTCACTAGAATTTATTTTAAGTCTCATGGAGTGTTGTTCCTTCTATTTTTCAATATATAATTTATTATCTTATTTTTGGCTTAATTTCACTTTTTTCTCTCCTTTAAACATCCAGACCACTTCTGCAACACGGTATCCTCCTGCTGAAGTGGCAGGGGTTTTGGAGCATGCAGTTAAAAGCTTGCAACCAAGATGTTCGCAGAATCTTAAAATCTATAGTGATATTGAGAAATGTATGGGCATCATCAAGACACAGATGTTGGCACTAGTGACGACACCAACACTGCAAAGATTGTTTGACAAGGACGGCAACAACTAGGTTTTTTTTTTTTCAGGGTATCACCTCTCTCATTTGCCAAGGCACCTCAACGAAAGGGTTACTGTACATAGTATACAACATCAGAAGGCTGGTCATTTCGCTGCCTAACCTGGAAGAGGAATAAAGGATGACCCATGTTAGTTCCTGTATAGTATATGGTATGTAACATAGATGAACTATATTTTGGTGATGTACTTTTGCAGATTTAGCAGCATTCTTGGCCTAAAACAAATGTTTCTTGGGCTAGATTTAACTTTCGTGAGAGCATAACAGCGAAACTATATGGGTGCTCAGCATGGAGAGTACTATTGTTTGACTCGGATAAACTCGACTCCTGAGCTGCAGCTGCGGCATGAAATCAAGTGGTATGCGGGTTATTCAGGAAGTGAAACATAGTCCTGTAACTTTAGTCTTATTCTGCACTTGATCTTGATTCATGGTCTACCAAGGTTCTTGTTTTGATTCTCTTAATATAGAACATTTATCGTTCATATGAGAATTAAGAAGAAACCTTATGCAGGAATTAACAAAAATTGGGCTACAATTCCTCACCCTAGTTGCTCTCTCAGTACAGTTGGAAGATTCTTGAAAGCAATGTTATTTGTCCACTCTCTCTTTTAACAGGGTTGAGCTCATCTCACATTCAGGATTTGAAATCTGATATCAATTAGTAGTTTCTGACCCTTGCATAATTGAATCCTATGAAGACTCAAATTAACCGGGGTATAGACATATGGTCAATGTTTCTATTTAATTGAAGGCACTGCTTATTGGGGCTGCTTGTGCTTATCTTTCTAAAAGTAACACCAGCTTATTTGATAAGCCAGTTGTTCTTGGGGCAGCTATTTAAAGCATGACCTAGGCTACTTTCAAAAGTTATTTTTTTTTATGCTTGCTTTCTAAAAAAGCATCAGCAATACCAATACCAAACCAATCAAGCCTGAGTTGTCTCACTTGTGCTCACAGGATACGCTCATAATAGCTGCATTTTGCTTTTGTTGGAATTTCAATGATTTCCACACATCCAGGTGTGCAAACCAGGCAACTCTTTTAAGTGCTCACACAAGAAAATATTGTTGTAGTCGAGCTATAATTTGAAAGGGATCAAGAAAAAAAAATGTTGTAACAAGAAATTCGATGTTGTGCATCAACAAAAATGAAAATTTTATAAAAACAGGAGACAGAGGTCTCTTCTGATGTACACTCAAGATTTGCAATCAACAATCGAAGCAAATAAAAGAATGGGTCACTAAAACACATCATCAAGATGATTCTAACAAGGGTCTAGATTGGGAAGAATGAATCTCGCTTGCTGAGTGCATGATCTTACAAAGAAATCAAGCTTTCGGAAATCACAAACTGCCTCGAGTGGCAAGAGTCTATGCACCTCTTTTACAACAGTTACCTCCCCAGCCGTAGCAGACGGTGATAGAAGAAGCTTGTCTTGATCAGCATCATCACTCGATATGGGTTCATTGGAGGTGATGATTGAAAAGGATTCAGACCCATCTTCTTGAAATCGAGAGAGAAAATGGAAGTGTTAGAACGATCAGATAATCTGCATAAACAGTTTTTTTTTTTTTTTTTAATATCATTTCGAGAAAGAGCATTCACCTTCACCAAATATTTCGATATACTGTTAAAGCTCGGAAAAGACTACAAGCAATAAAAGTCTGGCTCATAGTTTCCAACTCATCATGGACTGTAGGTATGTGTTTGAAGAATAGAAGCCTACTATCAAAAAACATTAATCTATATAACTCCTTATTTCGCAATTTGGTATAATGTAATTAACTGATTGTAACACTTATAATATGCTTCTTAGCAAACAATATAATTAATAGCTGGAATCGAGAATGCAGACCACAGAAATTCCTGTCAGAACTGAAATTACGATTGCAAACTGCCCAAATTCAATACGAGAATATTTTGATATAATCTACTGTTTAAACTCGAAAAATATTAAAAGCAGTAAAAGTTTGGCTCATAGTTTATAACTCATCATGGACTGTAGATATGTGTTTGGAGAATAGAAGCCTATTATGAAAAATATTAATCTATAACATTTCTTATTACGACGCATTTTGGAAAGAACGTAATTAACTGACCGTAACACTTATAATATGCTTCTTAGCAAACAGTATAATTAATAGCTGAAACCGAGAATGGAGATCGCAAAATTTCCTGTGAGAACTGAAATACGATTGCAAACTGCCAAATTCATTATGAGAATATTTTGATATAATCTATTGTTTATTAAACTCGGAAAATTTAAAAGCAGTAAAAGTTTGGCTCATAGTTCCAACTCATCAAGGACTGTAGATATGCGTTTGAAGAGTAGAAGCCTATTATTAAAAACATTAATCTACATTACTTCTTATTACGCGCTTTGGAAAGAATGTAATTAACTGATCCTAACACTTATAATATGCTGCTTAGCAAACAGGTATAATTAATAGCTGGAACCGAATTCAATACGACAATATTTTGATATAATCTACTGTTTAAACTCAGAAAATTTAAAAGCAGTAAAAGTTTGGCTCATAGTTTATAACTGATGTAGCGTGGATTCCAACTCTGAATCTTTTTAGGAATCTTTTTCTTTTGCTTTATCTTTTTTTTTTTAAGAGTTGATAAGAATCATATTTCTTTTATGACTCTTATTTGACTCTATCTTTTATTAGAATAAGTTTTATCTTTATTTGTGTAGGATTAAGTTGTCATAAAAGTCCTATAAATAGGCACATTCTAGGAACAACTTTTAATCAATAAATTTTTTCTTTAAAGTTTGCGATTTGTTCTCTTCTTTTCTTGGTCGTGGACTCGACTGTTCAAGCCCCTCGCTTGAGGTTTTCAAGCAACCTTCGTATATATGGACCCCTCACAAGGCCCTCCGTCGGAGTTTTTGCGGCACCGCTTCGCTCTCACCAAGCAACGGTCCAGTTATCGTCATCCCCGATCGATTTGGCCATTGCCAAGCACAGAGGCAAGCCCGTTCCGCTATCACGCTGCGTCAAGTGGTATCAGAGCCCTACAATTTGAGGATTCCAATTTTTTGGAAACCTTTGAAAAGTTTCCTTTTTTTCAAGCAACAAAGCGAAATCCATCTCGCGCAAGAAGTTTGATGCTCTATCAGACAACGTTGACATCTTGTCAAATAAATTGGATGTCTTGTCTGACAAATTGGACAAAGTACTGGATTTTTTTGGTATCCAATATAACGCTACAGTTAATTTCACGAGGATACCACACACAGAGACAAGAGACATAAATGCTCGTTCTACTACCAGCCATCAACAAAAGGGACTCGAGTGTATTCACAACAGTTGTCCACTCAGAACACCAGTGGTCGTTGTTGACTATGAAGACGACAATATTAAGAAGAACGTATCAAAGTCGGATGCACACATTGCAGATGTTGAGCTAAAATCTTAAACACCTCAAGAAAAGATTTTCACCTTCGACGGAACATTGAAGAATTCACCAATATCGAAATCTTCCAATACCGATGGCAGACCTCCTCATCACAAACCTCGGAGTGATCCACAAGACACATCATCTAAGTTCGATCGTCGGTTCCTGGATTTTCGAGATGCTGCAAAAAATCCTACATATATGCGTTTTCTTCATACAACTTCAAGCTCTAAAATCTTCTCAAAGATAGTTTTGAAGAGCGGATACCATCATATCGAGATTCGACCTGCTGATGAGTGGAAGGCTATTGTCAAAATCTGAGAATGACTATATGAATGGTTCTTTATGCCCTTCGGACTTTCGAATGCGTCAAAAATCTTTATGCGCATCAAGAATCATGTTTTGAAGTTATTAACAAGAAAGTTTATAGTCATCTACTTTGATGATATCCTGATTTATAGCAAGAGCCAAGCTAATTATCTGAAGTATCTCAGAAAACTTCTCAACCTTGTTCGAATTAAGAAGTGTACTATACGTACTAACCAACTCATCTTCTTGGGATTTGTGACTAGCGTCGAGGGTCACAGTGTTGATGAAGAGAAGATTCGAGCAAGCCGCGACTGACCTACACTAAAGACTGATTGAAATACAAAGCTTCTATGGTCTCGCCAACTTCTACCTACGATTCATCCACAACTTCAGAATGAAGACACACAGATCTCCCCAACCATCAATATCTCCGATCTTTACGAATATTTTTCACCTGGTGAACCGCTTTACTCTGAGAAGAACTCGGAGACGAGTTCTTTTGAAGCAGGGGAGACTGATGTAGCGTGGATTTCAACTTCAAATCCTTTTAGGATTCTTTTTTCTTTTGCTTTATCTTTTTTTTTAAGAGTTGATAAGAATCCTATTTCTTTTAGGACTCTTATTTGACTCTATCGTTTATTAGGATAGGTTTATCTTTATTTGAGTAGGATTATGTTGTCATAAAAGTCCTATAAATAGGCAACTTCTGTATACAATTGGGGAACAACTTTTAATCAATAAAATTCTTCTTTAAAGTTTAAGATTTGTTCTTCTTTTCTTGGTCGTGGACTCGACTGTTCCGTGGATTCGGAAGCCCCTCGCTTGAGGTTTTCAAGCAACCTTCGTACGGATCCCTTCGTACGGACCCCTCACAAGGTCCTCCGTCGGAGTTTTTGCGGCACCGCTTCGCTCTCACCAAGTAATGGTGGTCCAGTTATCGTCATCACCGATCGACTTGGCCATTGCCAAGCACGAAGATAAGCCTGTTTCGCTATCACGCTGCGTCAATAACTTATCATGGCTTGTAGATTTGTGTTTGAAGAATAGAAGTCTATTATTAAAAAATTAATCATGTAGAACTTCATTCTCACACACTTTGGAAGGAATGTAATTAACTGATCATAACACTTATAATATTCTTCTTAGCAAACAGTATAATTAATAGCTGGAATCGAGAATAGAGATCACACAAATTCCTGTGAGAACTGAAATGTCTTCAGACTACCAACAGTTGTACGATTGCAAACTGCCAAATTCGTTACGAGAAACAAGAAATGTTACCTATCTGAGCCAGCCGGTTAACCCATCCCGGGATTGGCTTCCCCGTCAATCTCAAACAAATGTCGTCTGTGAAGTATTAGATATTTCTTCAATTTTTTTCACTTAAAATCTGTAAACAAAATAACTTAAGTAAATGTTATCGGCCTCCGGGAAAGTCGCGCACGTAGCACTACCCTAAGAGATAGCTCGGGTCTATGTGCAGACTGAATCCGAACGCTCCTAGTGGTAAAATCTTCGCTCTATAGGAATCTCGTTGCCGCACACAACGTCGAGAGAATGACCCCGACTTAGCTCTGCCCAGAGCAACAACGAAGCAACAGAAATTCGAGAGAGAAAAATTGGAAAGAGTTTCTCTAGAGGAGAATATTTTCTATGTGTAGAAGGAGAGGGGATCAGAATAAATTAGCTGTTGGATAATTACACCAACGGACAGAAATTAACGAGGATTTAATTCGGATGTTTAAGAAGACAATTTTGTTGAACGTTGTAAAATGTTTACAGCACATGGTTCATTGAATCTGGACGGATATCAAGATCCAACCGTTACAGAATTTAAAAAGAATAGTAACGGTCAGAATTTTTAATAGGAGCAAAAAGATTTTTGGGTCTCAGCCCGAACCCGGAGAAGGAATCAGAACGGCATTCGGCGTCCGCAGATGTGGACACGTGCCCGCACCCGTGCCGAACCGAACCGAACCAAACCGAGCCGAGCCGAGCCGGGCCGGGCCGGACGGCGGCGGCGGCGCGCGCGTGTGGCCCATGGGGCTCCCACTCAAATGGTTTAATGAAGCAACATAGGAGGAGTGTACATATGCACACTTATATTCATTGCCCAAACCGATGTGGGACTAAAGTAAAGGTGGGGGTTGAGCTTTTGCTCACAAGCTAAGCTAACAATCCCCCCCCCCAAAAAAAAGCTCAAGTTCCAAGGTAATAGAAGACAGAAAGATAAAAGAAGAGTAAGAGAATTTCTGGACAATTGTATACTATGCATAAATGAGATGGATTACAGCCTTGAATCTCACGTAGTGACTATTGTCTTTATCTGAAGAAGAGCTTGATGGACTACGCCTTGAATCAGTCTTCTTGAACCAGACTTGAAAAATAGCACACATAGTACGCTAGAGGTACTTGGGTCTATCGGGTGGCGCGTTTGGTTGGCCATGCGCACTTTTACACATTCATGAGAGTTGTTTAGGATCGCCCTGTCCTATAGTCGCGGCCCTCACGACCTCTCATATAGGTAAGTCCTTAAGGGTTGGTTATAGGAATCAACCCTGCATAACATGCTTGGACTTATTAAGAGTTTAAACTCATCCTATCCATATCACACAAGGAACATTATCACCATAGTGATGAGGTATGAATGTACACATGTACAGCCTCCTGGACTTTTATTTTAAAGAGAATTTAATCTCAGGTCAGTGTTCCATAATAGTCACCTAGTCCAGCTTGTTCCTACCCATTGAACCGGCTTCTTGGGATCTCCAATAAGACTCGGTTGGGTTGCCACTGCTGGTGACTATACTATGGGCTTAACCCCATCCCCCTCGATGATTCTAGGATCAATGTCCTAGATAGACCCTTCGTCAAGTGGTCAGCAAGGTTCTTTTCTGACTTTATATAGTCAAGAACCACATATTTGTCCAAAAGGCTTTTTATTGACTTGAAGCGCAGCTGCAGGTGCCTGTTCATCTTAGCATTCACAGAGTCATGCTTTAGTAGTTCAATAACAGACTTATTATCACAGTTTATGAAAATTGCAAGAACAGGATGAACAGAAACAGGTATATGCATAATAAAATTTCTGAGCCATTCGGCTTCTGTACATGTAGTATCCAAAGCTATCATTTCAGAGTCCATTGTACTTCTGGCTATGATAGTTTGTTTACATGATCCCCAGGAGATTGTAGCTCCTGCTAGGATAAAAATATATTAAGTAGTGGATTTCACATCATGTGAATCAGTTACCCAATTTGCATCGGAGTAACCTTCTATGATATCAGGGTGTCTAGTATAATGAAGTTTATAATCTAGAGTACCCTTAAGATATCTAAATACTCTATCTAATGCAGTCCAATGAGATTGGTTTGGGTTACTAGTGTATCTGCTTAGTCTCCCAATAATAAATGCAATATCAGTCTGGTCCTGTTAGTTATGTACATGAGGGACCCAATCATTTGTGAATATCTATATTGTTCTATAGGAGATCCTTCATTCTTCTTGAGAACAACATTACTGTCATAAGGGGTAAGGGCAGGTTTCTTGTCAAAGTACTCAAATTGTCTTAGCATTTTTCTCAATTGAATGTGCTAAGGATAGAGTATAGCCCTCTTTCCTTTTTGACACTTGCATTCCTAGGATCAGATTTGCCTCACCTAGGTCTTTCATATCAAACTGGTTAGATAAATAATTCTTAGTGTTATTTATCAGTTCCAGTGAAGATTCTAGAATAAGGATATCATCAACATACAAGCATAAAATAACACAACTTCCATTTGTATTTTTTGAATACAAACATTTGTCATATTCATTTGATACAAAACCAAATTCTATAATGACTTTGTCAAATTTGTTGTGCCATTGGTTGGGAGCTTGCTTTAGGCCATAAAGAGATTTTACTAATCTACAAATTTGTTTTCTTGGCCTTTAGCAATAAAGCCTTCAGGTTGCTCCATATATATTTCTTTCTCTAAATCTCCATTTAGAAATGCTGTATTTACATCCATTTGATGGATCAGCAAGTCATGAATGGAACCTGTCACGATCCGGTCCCAATTTGTTGGGTCGAATCGGATCATGTCTAGTCTGCACCGCTGTGAGAAGGCGGCAATAAGCTGTATCCAAATGCAGGTAATCACAACAACACAATCTATTTTGTCACAACGTCTGAATTTCGATTATTTAAAATAAACTTTGTCCAACAAAAATACAACTGAAATAAAACTGAATAAACTGTCTTTTATTTAACAAAAAGATAAAACATCCCCTAGAGATTAGGCTCATCAGCCCCAAGATCAACATCGTCCACGTGGAATGCTGGAAGCACCGCAGGGTAGAGCTCAGGGTCGTAGTAACTACTAATCAGTAGCTCTGCATCATCAAAAGAACCTAAAAATGTTGACTCCAGTCAGGAGGGAGCAAAGTACAATTCATGATAATCCAACAATTGAAATAATAATAGAGTTATGCACTTTTAAACAATTTGAAATAAATAGTTCTCCAGCAGTTAAAACATTGTGATGTGAATAGGCAATGAATATGACCGGATTGGGTTGTACAGTTGTATCCTATTGATACGATATGGCTTATCCCCGTGTGTATGAGGGGTAAGCTAACACAGTCAGTATACTACTTTAGATGTGGTCATACTCATTACACTACTCCCCCAGTACCCAACAGTCAATCAGTCAATGCTCTCAGAGAGAGTTCCGTGTTACATCGTGGCTTAAACTTGCAATAAAATGATTACTAAATAATTGGTAAACTGACACAAATTGTACTTGCCTTGATTATAACTGGATTCGATGTTGGTTCCGGGATGATGCTAGTACAGTCCTCGAAACCCTACAATTGAGAATTCCTGACTTAGCACCAATATTCAATCCATATCTAGGTGTGCTAGTTACAATCTCTAGAATTTGTCCTAGACCGGTTTTAGATTATTTACAAACTCTACCAGAACACACTTATCGATGTGAGTTACTAACTGAAGAAAAGTCAATTTAACTTTTTATTGGAAAAAATCGTATTTTTCAATTATTTAGCAAAACTTTGTATTTCATTATATTATATTTAAAAAAAATATTTTTCTTTAAATGAGAAAAACGTAAAATTTGTTTAAATAATAAACTTGTAATTTTCCTAATTTATTTAATGTGAGAAAATAATATTGATTTTCTATAAAATAATTATTTTACTATTTTTACGTGTTTACGCCAACCACAAACCAGAAAAGAATAAAACTACACTAACATATTACAAAACCACATAAAGTAATAAAAGCTGGGCTTATGCCCTTTACAGACTTTTTTAGGTAAATTGAAATAAGATAAAAATTTGTTAGCTCTGAAAAAAGTCTTACACTAATAAATACTGAAAACAAAACTAATTAAATTAAATTAAAATTTATTAAGAGCCTCAGAGTTGGTCCAATCGTCGTAATATAGCTAATGCCTCAACATCCGGAACAATGCCGGTTTCGTTTGTATTTCACGAAGGGCCCATTGACCGATATGGTAGTCGTCCAAAATCCACTTTAAAAATATTTCCGAAATTCGATTTAAAAATATTCCTTTATAAATTTTATAAAAATTTCGGCAGCGTTCCCTCTATTTTCGGGATAACCCAAAACTGGGAAAATGTGCCACAATACCACCAGGGAATAACCCAAAAATAATATCGAACTCCACAATACGTTTTCGAAGATTACTCAGACAAACTGAGAATTCACCGAAACAAACTAACAGAAAGATTAACTCCCCAAACCAACAGAACTAAATCCGAAGATTAAACTCTCAAGTCCAACAGAACCAATTTAATTCTCAGAACCAAACCAAAACAAAGCTATCGAGAAAATCACAGAGCTAACTCGGAAGTTCCGAGTTGCCCCAGGGAAGAAAACCACAGAACCTATCATTCTCAAAATGAAACCAACCACAGAAAATATCAAACGAACTTCGGAATTTCTGAATTCGAATCGTCTAACCGAATCCCGTAATGGGATCGGGGACCAAATCATCACCGACTATGGAATGGAAACGGAAAAAGCAATTATACCTGGGGTTGCTCGGCTAGAGCTCTCAGATGTTAAAAATAGAAGAAAAAAAATCCACGGACGACTGAAAATAGCTCGGAACAGTGCCTCGCCGGATCGCGGCTGCGCTATACGTACCGAACCGGGATCGAACAACAAATCCGAGCATGCCTACGGGAACAGAAGATCGGGCTTGGAATAGAAGAACAGAAAAACTGCGGGGTGCTGGACAGGGGACACGGGGCTCGCCTGGGCTCGGCCTCGGATGGTCGTCGGGATAACTCCGAGATGATCGGGGTTAGGGCAAGGGAATTGGGGAAAGAGGTTGGGGATGAGGATGAATGGAAAAGGGAAGTATAAATAGGGAAAAGAAGAGGGGGTTACTGGAATTTGGAAGGCCATGGCCGACCATAGTGATGGCGGCGGTTATGGAAAGGGATCAACCACCATGCGCACGTTGGGGAAGAAGAAGAGCTCCCCCACGTTAGGTTTTAAGGAAAGGAAATGAAACCAATTCATGTAATAGAGTAAGAGAGAAAAAGAGTTGCTAACTTAATGAATGAAAAGTGTAATGAAAACATGTTGAAAAAAAATCCATTCTCCACTCTTATGTAACATGTAAGCCCAACCATGGGTTTTTAACAAGTGTTAAGGGTTTGGATTTAAAGCGGTTTGAGCTTCAAGTCATGGGATTTAAGAAAATGGGTTTCAATAAATATAAGATGGGCTTTAAGAGATATAAATTTGTTAAAGATTTAAAATATCATTTATCTTAGAAAAATTTGTAACTAAAATTTTGTAATGTCTAAAATTAATCTAAAAATATTTTTAGACTCAGAATTGGGTTCGGGTCTGGATTCAGGATAAAACCAAAAATCTAATTATTTTATTTTGAAAATAATTTTCATAAATTCACTAATTAATAATAATATTATTTTAGCAAAATTTTATTTAACAACACAAAATGCAATCTAAATTTTACGGGTTTCACAGAACCTAAGGATATGAGGGTTATAATAGAAGAAATCCTAGCAACAGGAGAATAGGTATCAAAATAATCTAATCCTTTTTTTTGGGTAAAACCTTTGGCTACTAATCTAGCCTTATATTTCTCTATGGTACCATCGGCTCTAAGTTTCTTCTTAAAGATCCACTTACAACCTATTGGTTTGCTGCCTAAAGGAAGGTCTGCTAAAATCCAAGTATTATTCTCCATGATGGAGTTGTACTCATTGTTAATAGCTTCTTTCCAGAAAGGGGCATCAGAAGAGGATATGGCTTCTTCATAAGTTAAGGGATCACCCTCTATCAAAAATGTGAAGAATCCTTCTCCTAAGTTCTTTTCAATCCTTTCTCTTTTACTCCTTCTAGGTCCTATGACTTGTTCAGGTTGAGAACTGGGTACTAGATCATGAGAACTAGTAGATGGAATGAGAGAAGGGTTAGAGGAAGATGAAGGAGTTTTATCCTTGAAGGGAAAAATGTTCTCAAAGTAAACTGCATCTCTAGCTTCAATAATTGTGTTATTAGAGATTTCATTTACTTCAGAATGGGTTACAAGAAATCTATTGGCATTACTATCTAGGGCATATCCTATGAATACATCATCTACAGTCTTAGGTCCTATCTTCCTCTTTTTGGTTCAGGAATTCCTACTTTAGCTAGACATTCCCAAACTTTGAGATAATTAATCCTAGGGGTTCGACCTTTCCATAACTCATATGGTGTCTTATCATTAGTCTTACTGGGTATCCTATTAAGAATATAACAGGCTGACAATAAGGCTTCTCCCCAAATATTATCAGGAGCACTTGAGCTGAGAAGCATGACATTGACCATGTCTAACAAAGTGCGATTCTTTCTTTCAGCAACTCCGTTGGACTGTGGTGAATAAGGAGCAGTTACCTCATGAATAATTCCATGTTCTTCACAGAAGTTAGTCATATCATTTGAGATGTACTCTCCTACCACGATCTGATCTAAGGATCTTAATCTTCCTATCCAACTGGTTCTCAGCTTCAAATTTATAGACCTTAAATCTGTCTAGAACTTCATCTTTGGTCTTAAGGAGGTACGTGTAATAATTCTTTAAATGGTCATCTATAAAAGTAACAAAGTATTTCCTACCACCTCGGGTCAAGACCCTATTGGAATCACAAACATCACTATGGATAAGTTCTAGGAGTTCAGAATCTCTATAGACAGATTTGAAAGAAAATCTAGTGTGTTTGGCTTGAACACAAATCTCACATTTGTGTTCATAATCTATAGGAGTCTTAGGGATGAGATCTAAGTTCATCATCCTTTTAATAGATCCTAAGTTCACATGACTTAATCTACCATGCCAAATATTTGATGATTCAACATTTACAACAAAAGAAGGATTGGAAATTTTATTCATGGTACTTAAAATAAAGAGTCCATCTTTCACAAATCCTTTACCCACAAACAAATCATTCTTAAAGAAAACTACTTTATTGGCCTCCATTACAATTTTGTATCCTGAGGCTACAAGGAGGGATCCACTAACAAGATTTTTTTTGACAGACGGCACATGAAGCACATCATGAAGAGGTAGAATTTTTCCTGATGTCATCTTCAAATATATTCTTCCTCTTCCTACAATTTGTGCCGTTGAGACATCTCCTAGAGTCACGCCTCCTCTACCTGATTCCTGAAGGAGCTGGAAGACCCATTCAGAATCATGTTAGCCTCTAGCTTGCCTTTTCCCTTGAAGGAATTCTGGATAGGTTCTTTCTTCCTTTGGAAGTAGTTGATGGCTGTATGGTTGGTTCTACCACACACAAAACAAAATTTTCTTTGATCCTGAGTCTGACCAAAGTTTCTAGGTTTTTGGGTTTGAGGGTTTTGGTGGTGGTGATGGTTTTGGTGAGGATGGTTGAAAACTTTGCTTCTTTTTGAAAGAATTTTTCTTGGATTTGAGATGATTGTTTGACTTATGTTTTACATGGCTTTCTACAAGATTTATCCTAGCTGTGGCATTTGACCTAGCTTTGGTCTTGGACCTATATTGCTCTTCTGTTCTAATTCTCTGTAGAGCTTGAGAGTATATAATAGATCCTTGTAGATGTAGTAGGTCCTTTGCCACTTTAGACCAAGAAGGAGGGAGTTTATCTATCAAGCATCATATTTTGTGCTCAGTATAAAAGAAGGTTCCCTTGGCTTGAACATGCCTAAGATGTTCTTGAAACTCATGGATTTGGTCATTGATAGGTTTGTTATCTACCATGACATATTGGTTGAATGTGGTGGAATTGAATCTATCAATTCCAGCATCATCAAAACCATACTCATCTTCCAAAGCATCCCAGAGTTCTTTAGCGCTTTTATATTCAAAAAATATGTCGTAGAGAGACTCAGACATAGCGCTTAAGATTCCGTGGAAGCAATGGTAGTCTATTTCCTTAGGGGTCTTGGGTTTGGTAGAAGAAGAGGACTTGTAAACCCCTACGTCAGACTCAGTCTCATCAGAATCATTTAAGATGGGTGTGGACCCATCAATGGCTGAAATCAGGCCTAAGGTGGTAAGCCAAAATTTCATCTGGCTCTGCCACCTCTTGAAGTAGGTGCCATTGAATTTAGCAGGCTTTGCAGAAAAAGTCTCTTCCTTGGAAGTCATGTTTTCTAAAGTCTGTAAAATTATATTTACTCAATAAGATGGCTTTAAACTAAAAGTAACAATTAAAATAATTTTAGTAATAAACCTTTAAATTTTTAGTTTTTCAAGTTTTGATAAGGTTGGGTTAGCTGTAGGGGCCAGATCCCAGCAAGCGGAGGTTCACTAGGAACTCTTAAGTACCGGTCGCTTAGACGATATTTCGTCTTGTTGACAGAAGGGCCCTTTCGGCTTGTTCCCAAACAAATCTTAACTTTAGAACTTTAAAAATAAAGAAACTTTTACTAAATTAATTAATTGTTTGATTTAGCCTAAATTAAAATATTGAGTAAAAAGAAAACTAGTATTGACAAAAAATAATACTAACACAATAGTATTTGTCTAAGATGTCAATTTAACAAATAATGACAATGAACAAATAATGACAATGAACGAATGTTAAATATGTAACAAATAATATTAAATGAGTGACAAAATTTGTTAAGAAATTTTGTTAACCAAATGACAAGTGGTTGCTAACACAATTTGCTACAGTAAAACACACGTTTGTTAAAATCTCACACTCACAGAATTTGTAAAAAAAAATATAATTGAAATGTCTAAAATCTCACACTCACATAATTGAAATGTTTATATAGCCAGTTTAAGGTTCTGGTCCGAAAGGGAGTGTTCACACTGACAGAATTTGTCTAAAAAGACAAATATAATTGAAATGGTGAAAGCAAGTAAATAGTCAGATTAAGGTTAGAACATGTAAATAGGCAGATTAAGGTTCTGGTCCGAAAGGAATGGGTTAAGCAAAAGTTTGTTTAACAAAAGTTGAACAAACGTTGTTAAGTAGCCAGAAAAAGGTTCTGGTCCGAAAGGGATGGGTTAAACAAAAGTTTGTTAAGTAGCCAGAAAGAGGTTCAGGTCCAAAATTTCTTAACAGATAGTGTTTAACAAAATCTTGTAAATGGACTATCTCTTAGATTGTTAGATATTTTTTCAATTTTTTTCACTTAAAATCTGCAAACAAAATAAATTACGTAAATGTTACCGGCCTCCGGGGAAGTCGTGCACGTAGCAATACCCTAAGAGATAGCTCGGATCTCTGTGCAGACGGAATCCGAACGCTCCTAGTGGTAAAATCTCCGCTCTACCGGAATCTCGTTGCCGCACACGACGCCGAGAGAATGACCCCGACTTAGCTCTGCCCAGAGCAACAACGAAGCAACAGAAATTCGAGAGAGAAAAATTAGAGAGAGTTTCTGTAGAGGAGAATGTTTTATGTGTGTAGAAGAAGGAGGGGATCAGAATAAATAGGCTGTTGGATAATTACACCAACGGACAGAAATTAACGAGAATTTAATTCGGATGTTTAAGAAGACAATTATGTTGAACGTTATAAAACGTTTACAGCACATGGTTCATTGATCCTGGACAGATATCAAGATCCAACCGTTACAGAATTTAAAAAGAATAGTAACGGTCAGAATTTTTAATAGGAGCAAAAAGATTTTTGGGTCTCAGCCCGAACCCGGAGAAGGAATCGGATCGGCATTTGGCGTCCGCAGATTTGGACACGTGCCCGCACCCGTTACGCGTGCCGAACCAAACCGAACCGAACCGAGCCGGGCCGGGCCGGGCGGCGACGCGCGCGTGTAGCCCATGGGGCTCCCACTCAACTGGTTTAATGAAGCAAGATGGGAGGAGTGTATATATGCACACTTATATTCCTTGTCCAAACCGATGTGGGACTAAAGTAAAGGTAGGAGTTGAGCTTTTGCTCACAAGCTAAGCTAACATGAAGTGGTTGCAGTTTTTCGAGACGAGGTGGTAAGTGAAGTATCCCGGAAATACTCCATGGCAACATGCTGAATAAATGACCGGAATTCATAGGGGTTCATACTTGTGCGACCCTGATGGTCTGCTTGGATTGAAAGTTAAGAGAGTTAAGTGAGGGGGAAATAAAATCATGCTTGGTTTGAGGGTAGAGATTTATGAGAGAGGGTTATAGAGGATTAAGTGAGAGTTTATTTCATCCTCTTTTGTCCATTTTTTAAACCCCCAATTCGGAGGGTTAACGAGGGAGAGAGTGATTTTGTTGAAAAGTCATAAATAATCCTTATTTGTTCTACAAAATATTATAATTTTTTTTCCGTTTTTTTTTTTTGTTTTCAACATGTTCCGTAACTTCCTAATTTGTGAAAATATTTTGACAAGCTTTAATTAAAATTTTAATCAAATTTGATTTTATAACATATGTAATAAGGTTATTTTGGTAACTATTATATTTTTATTAATCTCCCTCTTACTCAAAACCTCAAATCCAAACAAGAGTTAAATACCCCCCACTTAACTCTCCTTCTAATCCAAACAAGATTTTAACTATTGACTCTACTACCTCTCACTTAACTCTCCCTCATTTAATTCCATTTAACTCTGCTTCACCCCTACCAATCCAATCATACCCTGAGTGAAATAGAGCGTCTGTAGACAAAGCCCGGGCAGCTTTTCGGTTCCACTTCAATCACTCCACCTGCCGGGAAATCATGAGCCCCGAAGCCATTCTCGGAGCCGTGGACTGTTTTTTTGACATACAAAAAATGAGCTCCCAAATGGAATTTCCAAGTATTGAGGAGAAAAGTGACGGTTGATTACCATTATCAAGAAGAAGAAAAACTAACTAATTATCATATCATGTAATACCAGGGACAAGCTTTCCATGTTTGACATCCCGTGCGAGGGCACGAAGTGATGTTTATGCGGAAAAGAGGATAAGTCTAGGGATCATTTATTTTTTTGCTTGTGACTTTGTTTGAGATGTTTGGAGCATCCAGAGGTCTAAGTTTGACTTCCCTAACGCGCATTGTAGAGTTCTTTTCTGTGCTTTGAACGAAGTTAAAACACAAAGCGAGCGGATACCGTCGACTTAGAATTATTGTTGGGACGGTGGTCTGGCACATGTGGTAGGAATGCAGTCGGCGTATCTTTGAGACTCTTCCTTAATATTTTTGCTTACAAAAGAATATAGATGCTGATATAGATATCCTTGATCCCAAATAACCTATTTTATAATATGGGATAGATTATAGTCGTAATCATCGAAAAAATATCATGTAATACTAACTGCACTAGATGGTCATATTAACAACAACAAAAAAATTAAATACAGAGCACTAGCAGTATGAGAGTTTGAGTAGATGAAACTATGGACTATTTTCTTTCAAGCACAACTAGGATGCTAGAAGAATACCTTAACTGAAATAAAATAAAGTATGACCATGGGCAGTATGACTGGATTAGGTAGATTCTGTCCTAAAAAGATTCAGTATGTATGCAGAGACCTTCTTCCCAAGATTGAGTGAAGAAATATTAAATAATCAAGCATGTCAACAGTGTCAGATTTCCAACCTTCGAGATGTGTGGAGAGTAGTATGAAGTGTCAGGAAACGCAGATGGGAGTTGCAGCGAAGGTGACGGAGTGGCTGAACTGAGGTCGAATCAAAGCCAAAACAGTACCGCTGGCAAACTGACAATATATCGGTAGTATACCACTGGTATTCCATATAAGATGATTTTGTACTAGAACATATTCTGAGGCTATGGCGGTACACCATAGTATACTGCATGTCAGGATTTGGTTCAGGTATGGACCAAATTTCATCATATGTTTTGGACCGTTGGATCAATCTGGATGGTCATGATTGGTGTTTGAATAATTTATAAATTTTATAACCTTAAATTAGGTTTTCTTAACCTATATAAAGTAGGCTAAGGGGAGTTGCTCAAAGGAAGAGATCATGGAGACAATCCACAATTCTACAAAGATATCCATGCTCGTTCGTAGGGCTTGCACTTCAAGACAATCGGAGGAAAAAAAAAAGTTCAACGAAATCGTCTGCTCTGTTCAGAAAATCGTCATCGAATAGTATTCAGTGATCTCAATTGTAATTTTCTTCTTTTTCTTCTTCTTCTTCTTCTTCTTCTTCTTCTTCTTCTTCTCCTTTCTTGAGATTTGATAAAATTTGACTTGGGGGCAAAGGGTTCAACATTATTTGTCATCAATTATTAGTGGTAAATATAAATTGGGATTTGTCTAGGTGACGTAGTCACCACATATACTGCATGTTTTGATCTGTCTTGGTTCTTGCACGAGTTTCTAGAGTATTTTCCACTAACAATTCGTATCAGATTTTGTTTTTCGGGAGTGAAGGTGCAACCATGTCTCTGGAGCAGATAAACACGTGTATGGTTACCCTTATACACGCATATGGTTATCCTCACAGGAGAAAACTTGGCGATCTGGAAACCAAAGATGGAGGATCTATTCTAGTGCAAATGTTTGCATGGTCCGTTGGAGGACGACAATGCCAAGCTATGAGACAAATCTGTTGATGACTGAAAAATGGTTAATCGGAAGGGTATTGTATTCATCCATTAAAAGTTGGACGATTTGTTATTTCTTCACGTGTCCATGAGAAGTTCGACAAAGGTATTATAGGAAAAAACACATGTTGTAAAAAAGAAAAACAACCGAAAATAAGACGTTTTTATTCGTCAACTTGTCAACTTGAAGTACACAAAGGGTACCTCAATAACACATCTGGACGATGTTCATGGCATAATCAATCAACTGTCGGCGATTAAGATGGTCATTGATAATGAGATTCAGTTTTTTCTGCTTTTGAGTTCTCTGTCGAAAAGTTGGAAGATGTTTGTGATGTCTTTGAGTAACTCCGTGTCCAATAGAGTTGTCGTGATGGAGATAGTCAAAAGTAGTTTAGTGAATGAGGAGATTCGACATAAGCAATTAGAAACGTCGTAGGAGTCCGCTCTGGTTGTTTCCTACCAAAAGGGAAGACTCGGGTCACAATCGAGAACATGAGGGAGTTCTCGAGATCTTGCGAGAGTGAAGTGCAAGGAAGGCTGCTATAACTATGACGAAATGATTTATTTTAAACGGGATTGCATGAAACTCAAAGATGAGAAGACCAAAGGTAAGGACGATTAGATAGATTTCACGGCTATAAGAGATCTTATGATCATTGCAGCGATCGATGTAAAGAAACCTTATGGCACGTATCATGATGGTGATTGGATCTTGGATATGGGAGTGTCATATCACGTCACTCCACATATGAGGATCTTTACGTCATACTGAAGCGATAGTTTTGGACTTGTGAAGATAAACGACAAGGGATGACTGCAGTTGTGGGTATCAATGACGTGCACTTAACAATGGAGCTTGGTGGTGTGGGGCTTAGCTCCTAAGTATTTCCAAAGAGAGATCTTATGGATTCCGCTCGATCCAGCAGACGAGGGATGGACGAAACTTCAAGGGACTTCCGATCCGGACCCTATATATATGTTCGGATAAAAAAATTTGCCTTGATAAAAAAATATACCCATCAATTCTTAAGGAATATGATTCATATATTTTGTGGATAAATTATATATTCAGGTACTTGTAAATAAATTTTTATAACCTAAATCAAATATGAGAATAATTTTTTCATCCAAATTTTGTCCCCAAAAAACAAATTTTGTGTACCAAACTTTTCCGAAGGACCACCAAAATTAGCTCCGGACCAGCTGGCCCTGCATGCAAGGGGACAGACACGTATGCTGCACGGGATCACTACTGAAAATGTGTATTTGATGACCTTTTCAGTAGTTCTCTCAACTAGAACTTGATCTCTTCTTTCTACAGGGAATGGAAAGTTTGTGACCATGACTCACCCATCACTCTTCTTCATGATGACATACATATTTTCGACATCCTCGCTCAATCCATCATTCTCTAGCGGGACTTTTTGTAGTACTACTTAACAAAGCAAAGCATGCTTCCCATGAATGAAATGTACTTCTAACACAAACATGCATCATAATAAATTTTAGGGTGCCGACCCGAGTAACCTTTGTGCTAATCGGAAAGAGGTATAAGTTTTCGGCTGGATGGCAAAAAATCAATGAATCGAGTCAGGAGATGTATTGTATTATTTCTTCCATTTACAAAATGGTGCAGCATGTATAAGGTTCCGTTCGTATTGTCAGATATCTCAATTTTTTTTAAGGGTTATATAGTTAGAAATTTGTATTTAGGTCTCCATATTACCCAAAAGAAGATTTGAGTCTCGTTATAACGATTGACTTGGTTAATTGTCCAAAATAAAAGCTTACATGCAAATTTGAATATTATACGAGATCCTAAAACTAAACAAAAATATGCTAGAATTGTGTAACTTGGATTATTTAGTCCTATATAGTTGGGGTTGTGTGACTGCTGAGATTATGATAGAAACAAACAAAAATTATCACAAATCTCCTTCTCAATTAATTGGTCATGACAAAACTAAATAACCCTAGTGTATGTTGGATTGCATCTCGTTTCTGGTTGAGCGCTCAAAAGGGGGTGACAATGGTGTTGGTAATTTAGTCCACTACTAAAATAAGGCAAATTAGCGACGGCAGGATACGTCGCTAAATAATGAAAATCCGTCGCTAATAGGAATTAGCGACGACTTTAGCGACGAAACATGGAGGTCGCGGAAAAACTAGTCGCAGATGACAATTTCGTCGCCTTTCGTCGCTGTTTGCGACGTCACAACCAATGTCGCTAGGACGTCGCAAAATTAGCGACATATAGCGCCGTAATAGTACGTCGCCAAAGCAGTGACGTAGTGTGACCACTTAGCGACGTCATTTCTTTTTATGTGATGACATGGCACGCCTGCCACGTCAGCAGTGTAGCGACACACAACGACCAAATTAGCGACGTCATCTCTCAGGTGGTGATATAGCTGTTTGCCACGTCAGCTACTAAGCGACGGATAGCGACGTAACAGCGCTAATTAGCGACGTATAGATCGTCGCTATACGTCGCAGATCATCGCTATACGTCGCAGATATTATAAATTTATTTTACAAAATATGATTGGTATTTTTGTTATGTTGTGTCTGTGTTTGCAGTGTGTGTGAAGTGCAGTGTTTGAACCATCGACAGTTTCGCTTACTGTTCTATGTTTTATCTTGGATAGAAAGAGCAACAGTTCAGGGTGCACTTCTCAGAGGTTCCTCTTCACGTCCTTCACCTTCTCGGGATCCTTTACGACGTCCCGAGAAAGTGAAGGATGTGAACATGAAGCTCTCAGAAGTACACCCTGAACTGTTGCTCTTTCTGTCCAAGATAAAACATACAACAGTAATCGAAACTATCGATGGTTCCGAACACTACATTTTACATATACTGTAAACACAGACACACATCATCACAAAAATACATATTATATATTTTTTAAATTTTGACAGCACCTCCTTTGTATATCAGATCATCGCTTATAACCCAGCGTAGGTATATTTGTCATCCCCGTCGCAGATATCATCATAACAGTCTCCCATCATAACAGTCTACAACCAATACATGAATAACAGTCTCCCATCATAACAGTCTACAACCAATACAAGTCTCACAACCAATAAAAGTCTTACAAACAGAGAAACAAATGTATCACTAACATATGATAAAAAAACAAATAAAATCACAAAGGACCCCGACTGCGCATCTGGGATAAAATGATGTTGTACTGCTCCTGTGTGAGCTGTGCAACGTCCGGAGGCAGTGGAACGTCTGGTGTAACGCCCCAGAACCAGAATACTGGAGAGCGGGGGCATACATAGCCAGCTACGTATAATGAAATGGAATCCACCTCGCTATACGGTCACGGCTGTCTAGATATATGAGGGTCTAACTACAATCCATTAGTCTCCTATGGTCAATAACAAGCCTAAATGTCTCAATCTCCAGCAAGCAAGTAAAGCTACAAGATGTAAGATCCCCAAAAACACAATAGTAAGGCGCCCCAAACATTACATATTCAGCTGATCATGAAGCTAGTCGTTACAAAATATGATGACTAGCAAGAGTTTAGTCATACATGATCAACCCTAGGATCTGTCAATCATGTTACAGCCCGTAGGCAGACAGTGATAAGGTATGCAATACGAGCTAACAGGTGCTCGTCGGCTAAACGCCTCAAAATGAAAATTTTACAATAGAGTGGGAGAGCCAAAAATAAACCCACTCGTTGCCCTGGTTACGCCTGGTGGTCACCATCGGGCTGGAAAGTCGGTAGATCCTCTGGAGCTGCTCTAAAATCTGGCCATACAAAACCAGCTGGACCAGATCCCAGAAAGAGCAAGTGCCACAAAGGAAGCTTCACTTAAGAACTAAAACCAGCATAACAGAAATGAATATTAAAAATAGTTACAAAAGAGCTTGATAATAAAAGAATAACAACATTCATAATAGAGTACGAGGGAACCATTCAAGTAGCCAGGTCACAACCCTTAAACCAAATAAGGACCGAGGTTGTAACCCTTCACCTGAATAGAACTCCGTCTCCATTGTTGGTAAGATAAAATATAACAAGCATGACATGGGGTGCAATAAGACAATAAACGAAGAGAGGACTCAGAACTGCTCCGAAAGCCAGGTTACAACCTTTAAACCAAATAAGGACCGGGGTTGTAACCCTTCGCCTGAACAGAACCTAGTCTCTGATCTTTATTGTTAAAAGTGACAATCATGCGATCAAGCCTGCAATAATCGAGCACTGAAACCACTCCATACAATCGCTCCTGGCCAATCAGTGACTACGGCTTTCTACATTAGCTAACTAGGGTTATCACAAGCCTTAGTTACTAGCAATATGCAGTGAGATATTCCTCCAGCCACAAGCCCTGCAGCTAATCCAGGTTATCCAGGCGACTTGGGTTCATTAAGGAGTGCCTCATTCTTTTCCATATATCAGTGAATCTAGACTTGTGCCCCACTCGTCGGCAGGCTGCAAGTCCACAATGGTGGCCGGGATAACGGGATCGCCTGTAACTGAAGAAATCTCTCATGACTACTGAATTATTCTAGTTATTAGCCTTAGCCATTTACAGTAGGTACCCCTGACCGTGGTACTCAGGGATCCCTGTCCTAGACATGATGTAAATATTACCGGTTCACTTGTACAAACACAATCGTCTACGGTGTCCAGGCCATTCAATCTTGTCATGACATGCTAGCCGTCGCCACAGCCTTCGGGATATATGTCATGTCATGTTTACTGTCAGGAGTGTGCCACGTCGGGCCACTATCATGTCATGTCATTTATCAAAAGTGTACCACAACGGGTCACCATCGTGTCAGGGAACATATTTAAAATTAATATGGCACAAGTATACATGTGGTAATTAAATATTACCAGGAGCAAAGGCTGTGGATGAATCATGCGGCTTAGAAAAACTTTGCCGCATGAAATTGCCATGCGGCCGGCCAATAAATGTTCATGCGGCCATGCAAGCAAATCCATGCGGCTACGGAATTAAATAGCTAAGGCCATGCGGCCACGCAATTAAATGGCAAAGCAGTCATGCAACTGAATTGGCCATATGCGGCCAATAAATGGATTGGCCATATGCGGCCAACAAATAATTCCATGCGGCCAACATATAGATTGGCCATATAAGCAAATGCTAAATGCATGCAAGCAATTGCATGCAATTAATTGAAAGGTTATGCGGCTCAAGCAAGCAACTAATGGCCATGCGGCCAAAAATATATAAGCATGCAAGCAAATGCTTGCAAAGGCCATGCGGCCATTAGAGCAATTGGCCAAAGCTAATAAGCATGCAGCAAATGCATGCAAATACAATTGCTTATGCGGCCAAAGCAATAAAGCAAATGGCCATGCAATAAAGTAAATACATGCGGCCATAGCAAATGATTGGGCCATATGCGGCCAGCAATTGATTGGGCCATGCGGCCAAGCAAGTCACTTGGCCATGCGGCCAAGCAAGTCAGCCATATGCGGCTAGGCCAATCACTTGGCCATATACGGCCAGAAACAATTACGGATGGCCACGCGGCCAATTAATACATGCGAGCTAATGCATGCAGGTTAATGCATACAATTGTATGTAAATAAAATTGGCCAAGTAATAAGCATGCAAACTAACGCATGCAAGCTGATGCATGAAAATGCATGCAAATGCAATTTGCCAACTAATAAGCATGCAAGCTAATGCATGAAAATGCATGCAAGCTAATGCGGCCAGCTAAGCAATGCAATTGGCCATGCAGCCAGCTAAGCAATTGCCATATGCGGTCAAGGCAATTAATTAATGGTCATGCGGCTCAGAGCTAAGAATGCTCATGCGGCTCAGCAACTCAATGTTGCATGCGGCCAAAAGTGCAATTAAGGGCTCCCACAGAGAACATGTCCATAGAAAATACCATGGCCTTCATGCTCCACAAAACAACAATAGGGACCCAAAGCCAGACTTCCGTAGGTCAAATTTGGGTAAAATGGAATTCTCTATAACATGGAACCATCAACTAACAAAAATATACAGGTTTTATAGATCAAAACTCATGAAAAACCAAAAATACCACAAAGCTAGATCTACAAGAAATTAACCACGGAAATAAAAAATGCTAAGTATTAAAGTGGGTTAGAAACACATGAGGAAGACAGTAGAACAATAAAAAATAGGTTTTCTCCATGAAGCAAGATGCACTTGCCTAAACCTTCCTGGTAGGTGGAGAGTAATGGTGAGGAAGAAGAAGAGTGAATGAGGAGAAAGAAAGAGTGTTGGGCTAATAAATGATGATGGTGGTGGTAGGTAGGGGTTTTCCTCTGGTTCATGATGAACCCAAAGTAAACCAAGCCAAGCCGAACCAGACCAAGAATAACCAAGCAATGAAATGCCAAAATAAATCATGCGAGGAGACATGCATTACGAGTCAAAATACGTACACGTATACCAAAATACGTATTACGAACCATGGTCATTACAACTCTACCCACCTTAAAAGAATTTTGTCCTCGAAATTTAATCAAGAGGCTAGAGATGCAAGGACAAGCTATACTAATCACAGGCAAGCTATATTAGTCAAGCAGTCAAGCAATTATTCATGCAAGCAAGGAACCGAAGACATGAGGCATAAGAAAGATATTATACCTCACGAGTCAAACAAGTCGGGATATCGCGATCGGATTTCATCCTCACGCTCCCACGTTGACTCACCCAAGGAGTGATGATCCCAAGCAACACGGACTAACTTGATAGTTTTGTTCTTGAGTATCTTGTTTCTTTGGTCCAATATGGATACGGGCCTATCCTCATACGAAAGGTTGGTACCAACAACCAATTTCGAATGATCCAGGATATGACTCGGGTCCAGGATATATCATCGTAGTTGGGATACATGGAACATGTCATGCACCTCACTCAGAGACGGCGGAAGAGCGAGACGATAGGACACATCTCCTACTCGCTCCAGAATATCGAACGGCCCTATATACCTAGGACTAAGCTTTCTCCGTACGTCGAAACGAATGGCGCCATGGTTAGGCGAGATCCTCAGGAATACATGGTCGTCGATAAAAAATTCAAGGGGACGTCGATGAGAATCGGCCCAATGGCGCTGACGATCTTGTGCAACGCGAAGATGATCTCTGACTCTCATGACCACCTCAACTGTCTGATTGATCATCTCTGGACCAAGCATCTGTCTCTCTCCAACATTATTCCATGCTAGTGGAGATCTGCACTTCCTTCCATACTGTGCCTCGAACGGTGCCATCTGGATGCTAGCTTGGAAACTGTTGTTGTACGAGAACTCCACTAGGTGCAGATGATCTTCCCACGAACCACCGAAGTCGAGTGTACAAGATCTCAACATATCCTCAAGAGTCTAGATCGTGCGCTCTGACTGACCATCTGTCTGCGGATGATAAGTTGAGCTGAACTGGAGGTGAGTTCCCAAACTCTCTTGCAGACTACGCCAAAAGTGCGACGTAAATCTCGAATCTCTGTCCGAGGTGATACTGACTGGTACTCCGTGAAGTTTGACTATCTGTCTGAGGTACATCTCTGCTAGCTGAGCCGTCGACTGACCTACTTTGAATGAAAGAAAGTGAGCCACCATCGTGAGCCTGTCAACTATAACCCAAATAGCATTTCTACTGGTCGGGGATCGAGGTAATCCAGTCACGAAATCCATGGTTATATGCTCCCACTTCCATTCTGGAATCGGCAAGGGCTGAAGAAGTCCAGCTGGCCTCTGATGTTCAGCCTTGACTTGTTGGCAAACCAAATACCGAGAGACAAACCAAGCTATCTCCCTCTTCATACCATTCCACCAAAAGTGCTGACGAATATCACGGTACATCTTCGTGCCATCGGGATGAATCGAATACTGAGAACTGTGAGCTTCCGCCATGACCTCCTGTCTGATATCTCTACTGGGTACACAAAGACGCTCACCATGTCGAAGTGTACCATCTTTATGAATGTATAATTCTGGTCGTCGTCCTGCTTCACATTCTGCTCTAAGCCGCTGAAGCTTAGAATCAGAGGACTGAGCTATCTTGATCTTCTCAACAATACTGGACTGAACTTGCATGCTGGCCATCAATGCCACACTGGTAGGAAGGACAACTTCTATACCCATCTTCTGAAGATCTGCTAACAACTTTGGTTGCGCTGTCAGAAAATAAACTTCGGCTCTCCTGCTTAATGCATCTGCAACAATGTTGGCCTTGCTCGGTCGCCACAAGGTGGGAGCAAACCGACTAAGCCTGGAAAACTCGACCGCATATCGACCGTCCTGCCCATCTGCTTCAAATTGGTGAACCGGGTCTGTAGATCGTACCGAGCTACAACATCGAAGTACTTGGTCCAGAATCTCTCATGGAATACTGTCCAGGCAATAGGCGCCACTAGTCCAACGGCCTGCACCGTCCACCAGCTGCAGACAAGATCCAATAACTGCAGGCGCACCACGGCTACCTTCTCATCTTCTGGGGTCTTCGCCACCTCCAATATCACCTCTGTGTCCTGAAGCCACGCATCAGCAACGATAGTATCTTCGCTGTCATCGAAGAATGGAGGGTTCAGGCGCTTGAAACTGTTCGCCGTACTGTTTCCATGATGTCCACCTCTGCCCAGAGCATCTGCCACTGCCTGATGTAAGGCATCTCCTTGTCGATCCTGCAATGCAAGCAACTCCCTGATAAGTCCAACCAAGGCTCCATCATCATGCCTTACGGGCTGGGTTGGCTGTACCGGGGGTTCTGGATCTCCGGGAGACATGACCCGGGAGGGTGCTCCTGAGTGCTGGGCCTAATCTTCTGGTTGCTGCTGGTCCACGGGAGGTGCTTCGTCTTGCCGATCGGTAGGACCAGGAACAATGCCGCTGAAGAAGACGACATAGGAAACAATAAGGAAGGACCAAGGCAGATCAACGATACAAGCATGTGATCAGGTCAAAAATCTCAGGGATTAGAAGATACGGACAGAGATCAAGGGCGAGTGCTGATTGAGACATCTATTCGGTAAACCCTCACATATCTTGATTTATAAGACCTGCATGGGCCACCACTTAAACCATGTAACGCTCCAAAACCAGAATACTGGAGAGCGGGGGCATACATAGCCAGCTACATATAACAAAATAGAATCCACCCCACTATACGGTCACGGCTGTCTAGATATATGATGGTCTAACTACAATCCATCAGTCTCCTATGGTCAATAACAAGCCTAAATGTCTCAATCTCCAGCAAGCAAGTAAAGTTACAAGATGTAAGATCACCAAATACACAATAGTAAGGCATCCCAAACATTACATATTCAGCTGATCATGAAGCTAGTCGTTACAAAATATGAGGACTAGCAAGAGTTTAGTCATACATGATCAACCCTAGGATCTGTCAATCATGTTACAGCCCGTAGGCAGACAGTGATAAGGTATGCAATACGAGCTAACAGGTGCTCGTCGACTAAACGCCTCAAAATAAAATTTTTACAGTAGAGTGGGAGAGCCAAAAATAAACCTACTTGTTGCCATGGTTACGCCTGGTGGTCACCATCGGGCTGGAAAGTCGGTAGATCCTCTGGAGCTGCTCCGAAATCTGGTCATACAAAACCAGCTGGATCAGATCCCAGAAAGAGCAAGTGCCGCAAAGGAGACTTCACTTAAGAACTTAAACCAGCATAACAAAAATGAATATTAAAAATAGTTACAAAAGAGCTTGATAATAAAAGAATAACAACAGTCATAATAGAGTACGAGAAAACCATTCAAGTAACCAGGTCACAACCCTTAAACCAAACAAGGACCGGGGTTGTAACCCATCACCCGAATAGAACTCCGTCTCCAAATCTTGTTGGTAAGGTAAAATATAACAAGCATGACGTAGGGTACAATAAGACAATAAACGAAGAGAGGACTCCGAACTGCTCCGGAAGCCAGGTTACAACCCTTAAATCAAACAAGGACCGGGGTTGTAACCCTTCGCCTGAACAGAACCTAGCCTCTGATCTTTATTGTTAAAAGTGACAATCATGCGATCAAGCCTGCAATAATCGAGCACTGAAACCACTCCATACAATCGCTCCCGGCCAATCAGTGACTACGACTTTCTACGTTAGCTAACTAGGGTTATCACAAGCCTTAGTTACTAGCAATATGCAGTGAGATGTTCCTCCAGCCACAAGCCCTGCAGCTAATCCAGGTTATCCAGGCGACTTGGGTTCATTAAGCAGTGCCTCATTCTTTTCTATATATCAGTGAATCTAGACTTGTGCCCCACTCATCGGCAGGCTGCAAGTCCACAATGGTGGCCGGGATAACGGGATCGCCTGTAACTGAGGAAATCTCTCATGACTACTGAATTATTCTAGTTATTAGCCTTAGCCATTTACAGTAGGTACCCCTGACCGTGGTACTCAGGGATCTCTGTCCTAGATATGATGTAAACATTACCGGTTCACTTGTACAAACACAATCGTCCACGGTGTCCAGGCCATTCAATCTTGTCATGACATGCTAGCCGTCGCCACAGCCTTTGGGATATATGTCATGTCATATTCACTGTCAGGAGTGCGCCACGGCGGGCCACTATCATGTCATTTCATTTGTCAAAAGTGTACCACAACGGGTCACCATCGTGTCAGGGAACATATTTAAAATTAATATGGCACAAGCATACATGTGGTAATTAAATATTAGCAGGGACAAAGGCTGTGGATGAATCATGCGGCTTAAAAAAACTTTGCCGTATGAAATTGCCATGTGGTCAGCCAATAAATGTTCATGCGGCCATGCAAGCAAATCCATGCGACCACGGAATTAAATAGCTAAGGCCATGCGGCCACGCAATTAAATGGCAAAGCAGTCATGCAACTAAATTGGCCATATGCGGCCAACAAATGGATTGGCCATATGCGGCCAACAAATAATTCTATGCGGCCAACATATAGATTGGCCATATAAGCAAATGCTAAATGCATGCAAGCAATTGCATGCAATTGCATGCAATTAATTGAAAGGTTATGCGGCTCAAGCAAGCAACTAATGCCCATGCGGCCAAAAATATATAAGCATGCAAGCAAATGCTTGCAAAAGCCATACGACCATTAGAGCAATTGGCTAAAGCTAATAAGCATGCAGCAAATGCATGCAAATGCAATTGCTTATGCGGCCAAAGCAATAAAGCAAATGGCCATGCAATAAAGTAAATGTATGCGGCCATAGCAAATGATTGGGCCATATGCGGCCAGCAATTGATTGGGCCATATGCGGCCAGCAATTGATTGGGCCATGCGGCCAAGCAAGTTACTTGGCCATGCGGCCAAGCAAGTCACTTGGCCATGCGGCCAAGCAAGTCAGCCATATGCAGCTAGGCCAATCACTTGGCCATATGCGGCCAAAAATAATTACGGATGGCCATGCGGCCAATTAATGCATGCGAGCTAATGCATGCAGGCTAATGCATGCAATTGTATGTAAATGAAATTGGCCAACTAATAAGAATGCAAACTAATGCATGCAAGCTGATGCATGAAAATGCATGCAAATACAATTTGCCAACTAATAAGCATGCAAGCTAATGCGGCCAGCTAAGCAATACAATTGGCCATGCGGCCAGCTAAGCAATTGACATATGCGGCCAAGGCAATTAATTAATGGTCATGCAGCTCAGAGCTAAGAATGCTCATGCGGCTCAGCAACTCAATGTTGCATGCGGCCAAAAGTGCAATTAAGGGCTCCCATAGAGAACATGTCTATGGAAAATACCATGGCCTCCATGCTCCACCAAACAACAATAGGGACCCAAATCCAGACTTCCGTAGGTCCAATTTGGGTAAAATAGAATTCTTTACAACATGGAACCATCAACTAACAAAAATATACAGGTTTTATAGATCAAAACTCATGAAAAACCGAAAATACCACAAAGCTAGATCTACAAAAAATTAACCACGGAAATAAAAAATGCTAAGTACTAAAGTGGGTTAGAAATACATAAGAAAGACAGTGGAACAATAAAAAATAGGTTTTCTCCATGAAATAAGATACACTTGCCTAAACCTTCCTGGTAGGTGGAGAGTAATGGTGAGGAAGAAGAAGAGTGAATGAGGAGAGAGAAAGAGTGTTGGGCTAATAAATGATGATGGTGGTGGTAGGTAGGGGTTTTCCTCTGGTTCATGATGAACCCAAAGTAAACCAAGCCAAGCCGAACCAGACCAAGAATAACCAAGCAATGAAATGCCAAAATAAATCAAGCGAGGAGACATGCATTACGAGTCAAAATACGTACACGTATACCAAAATACGTAATATGAACCATGGTCATTACATCTGGAGTCTGTGCCGTCGATGGACCGGGAGGACGTATCCGCTCCAGCTCTCGCAGTCGGTCACCATACGCAGCAAGGGTACGCACCATCCTCTGAGTACTCTCCTCAAGAGAAGTATGTAGCTGGGTGAGTGAGGCAGTCAAGGTCCTCTGCTATCCCTCCAGCTCGACCTGTCTACGCTCTGTGCGCTCTGTAGCCTCGGTGAGCGTGTGCAAGCTGCCAGCTGTAGCCTCCTGCAGACTCTTCAGCTCCTGTATACTGCGCTCGAGCGCATCAAATCGTCCGATGATCGTCGGATCGTCGCTCTGCGGTATGGTGATCAGAAATCTGCTGCTGCAACTCGCGATGCAGCTCGTTGATCTGACAACCAATATCCTGAGCACGTGATGATGCCTGCGAAGCTGGAGACTGCGTACTGACAGAGGGGGCCCGGGATGACTCTGAAGCCAAATAGGCGCCGTAGGATCCCGTACCGTAGTACGTACCCTTCTGAAGACCACCAATGGCGGTCATCAAGAGGTCGTCCGACGATGGAGCTGTAGGCGATTGGAAGAAATTATCAGCCCCTCCCTCTGTTGGCGCACTAGCAGCAGCAGCCGCCTCCTCTTGTAGCCGAAGATACTCGGCCTAGAACATTGTTTGCTAACGTCTAAGTGTTTGCTAAAGTCTATATTGATATCTACTTTCCTATTTTTTAAATTATAGTAAATTAATATGAAGAATAAAACGTACATATGTCTGCGTTGCCCTCTCGTCAATAAACTCCCCAGCCCTCCGATGGGTGACCAAGAAGACGGTCACCATGTTGGAGTCCTCATCCTTTTTTACCTGTTAAAATATATTATCTATTAATAGTATTAAACATTCTATCCAACTATATATAAAATGATGTTCGATAAAGAAAATGTACCAGACGACGAAAATGCTCCGTCATAGGAATGGAGCCACCACACCATTTACTGGCGCTCGACCGTGCCACCTTGGCCTTCTCAGACCGCTCCTAGTACCTGGCCTCGCCGAATCTAGCCTTCATCGCAGTCTACTGCTCTGGTGTGATCCAACCATGGATCGGCTTTCCGGAGCGATCACGAGACTTCCGGTCGTAGATCGCATCACGGATGAGCTTACCTGCGACGACATAAAATTGGGCTTCGATCTTCGCCGCCCGGTATGGTGGATAGAAATAGGTTCTCTACAAGAAGTAAAATAGAAAGATTTGTATAATATACACAAATGATTATTAAAATTTAAAAATAAATAAATTTTTTACCTTGAAGTGGGCCAACCAAAAGGCCTTCCTATCTGCGGGAGCATCTGAGTAGTTAGTCCAAGTCCACCATAGTTCTGTCTCAAAAATAACCCCAACTGTCTCTGTACTGCAGGAGGCCGATATCTATACAATAATAAATTTTATCAATATATATGTACATATAATCATTTGAGAAATATATATTAACTAATTAACTTACTTCGTAGGCCCGTCCGTCCAAATCTTTATACGCGTCTCGTCCGGGGGAGCGCATGGAGGGTCGCTCTCACCTCCTGCCTGACCAGGATCAGTCTGATCGTCGTCCTCCATATGCTCGACGTCGGTTCTCCCCATGGAGCCGTCGGTAGGAGGAATGTTGGACGCGAGAGGAATGCTGGACGACGAAGGAGGATTCGCCAACCTGCTGGAACTGCCCTGTCCCGGTAATGGACCAGGAACATAACGGTACACTGGCATACTCGGAGATGAGAATGAGGGTACTAAATCTGCCTCCTCAACCTGACGTACACGGGACTGCCTAACAGAATATCCTCCACGTCGTCCTCCTGGTCTAGTCATACCTGATAATAACATATGACAATAAAACAAATATACATATTTATATGATAGACATCACAGATTTTTGAAAAATATCATAGTCACAAAAGTGTCACTAAAGTGTCAAATATGATGATAAAATAAACATACAGATTTAATCCTCTTCTGAAAATTCATCTTGTTTGTTTAGCTCATCATCTTCTTCTTCTTCATTATCTTCTTCTTCCTCCTCTACATCTTCACTTTCATCTGTATCTTCCTCTTCAGATAATTCTACTTCTTCTACACAATTAGATGTGTAATGAAGAACTTCCGTCGTGTCCACTTCTATAATATTTGTTACAAGAGGTAGTTCATCCTCTTGATAAGCTATATCGTCAACCTCAAAAGTATTTCTAGCTTTGGTCTTGCATACTGCCCACCAGTCCGACCTTGTTGTTCCCCGTTTAGGATAACTTGTGAAGTACACGAGATGAGCTTGACTTGATAGGACAAATGGTTCATAGGCTTGATATCGACGCCGATAGTTTATATCCACAAGACCGTGCTTGTCTACTTTCCATCCTTGACCTTCAATCGGATCGAACCAAGCACACATGAATAACACAATCTTAACAGGCTCTATTCTATAACTATATGTCAGCTCCACAATCTCCCATAGGACGCCATAGAAATCGTTGCCCGCATCAACATCTTTGTAGTTCGAAGATCTGATACACAAATAATTATTTTTGGTGGAATCGAGATCCACAAAGCTGTCTCTGATCGGGCAAGTTGCTGACTTGAACCTAAATCCATTCACACAGTAGCTTGGCCATATTTTTGCAGTATAAATTGGTCCCTTGGCTAGCGTTCTAATAGACTCATTCTCAAGTCTTGTGTATGGACGATCGACCTAAATACCACGAAAAAAGAAATTAAGCTCATTCTCAAGTGCATATACAGAAAGGTAATTACAGAGTTCTCAAGTCTTACATATGCACTCAACCATGATAAAAAATAATGCTCATTTCTTGTTCTAGTTCTTCTTCTGTTATGTGTGGCCTATCTAACCTCACATCATTATTAAATATGCTGAAAACAACATCGTTCAATTAATGTAATAGTATAATAATCATCACTATTAAAATAATGTAGACGTATTAATTACTTACCCCTCCAGCTTCTCTACTTCATCCTCGTCGCAGTTGAGTAATACATACACCTGAGCAGCCCTTAGCTCATCATCGTTCAAATATCTCTTCTTTATTTTACCCGATGGCTTTCCTGGAGCATTGAATACCTTCAGTATTGTATCATTACATTCATGATCTCCGTCGTCGTTTCTGGAAGCTCTCGTTCTATTAGTTGCAACATGAGGCTTGAAATACATAGAACAAAAGTTTGTAATCTCCTCGAGAACATAGGCTTCACAAATAGAATCCTCGACCCGTGTCTTATTTTTTACCTTTCTTTTTAGATGATTCAAATATCGCTCGAACGGGTACATCCATCGATATTCGACAGGTCCACCAATATATGCCTTATAGGAAAGATGAATCGACAAATGCTCCATAGAGTCGAAGAATCCAGAAAGAAACACCCTCTCTAGCTTGCACAGTGTTACCGCAATGTCCTTCTCTTGCTTTTCTAGATGATCAACGAGCAATTTCTTAGAACAAAGATCCCTGAAGAATATGCTAAGCTCCGTTAATGGATCCCAAACTGCCTGCGGTAAGAATTCCCGAAATGTAATCAGAATTAACCTCTCCATGAATACGTGACAATCGTAGCTCTTCATACCCGTCAATTTATTTTCTTTCGGATCGACACATCTTCTCAGATTTGGCACATATCCGTCTGGAAATTTTAGGCCCTGGATCCATCGACAAAGTCTCACTTTATCCTCCTTGTCCAGTAAAAAAATTGACTTCGGCAAGAACTGTTTTCCATTATCCTCTATCAAATGCAACGCAGGGCGTTTGCATATTTCTTCTAAGTTCAACCTGGCCTTGGGATTGTCTTTCGTTTTTCCCTTTACGTCCATCACTGTATTAATTATGTTATCAAACACATTCTTCTCAATATGCATGATATCAAGATTATGTCTGATCAGATTGGTACTCCAATATGGCAGATCCCAAAATATGCTCCTCTTTGTCCAGTTATGATCTCTACCAAATCCATCGCTCTTGTACCTAATTGTAGGATCTTCGATAACACTTGGAAAATCTCTAACCTCCTCCCATATCGTGGCTCCGCACCACCTTGGCGGTGGATCATCCTTCTCTACAATGCCGGTACGAAATGCATTCCTGTTCCTTCTGAACGAATGATCTTTTGGCAGAAATTGTCGATGACAATAAAAAAAGCACGATTTTTCTCCGTGTTTCAAGCAGAAAGACTTAGTACGGTCCATGCAATACGAACATGAGAGACGGCCATGAGTGCTTCATCCAGATAATATTCCAGAGGCCGAAAAGTCGTTGATGGTCCACATAAGGGTTGCCTTCATCTGAAAATTCTGCTTCCTGAAAACATCGTACGTGTTAGCGCCTACTTCCCATAACTGATTCAACTCATCTATCAAAGGCTGTAAGTACACATCAATGTTCCTCTTGGGATTGTTCGGACCAGGAATTATAACAGTTAGAAACATGTACTGAGTCTTCATGCACATCCAAGGCGGTAGGTTATACGGAGTGACAATCATAGGCCAGCACGAATACTGGGATCCCGAAAGACCAAAAGGAGTAAAACCGTCAGAAGATAGCCCCAACCTGACATTATGCGGATCTGAAGCAAAATCAGGATACACTCGATCAAATTGCTTTCACGCTTCTCCATCGGATGGGTGATCCAGTACTCCTTCAATCTGTTCTCGCATGTGCCAACTCATATTTTCGGCCGTCTCTTTCACCATAAATAATCTTTGCAACCGCGACGTTAAAGGCAAGTAGTGCATTGAATCAGTCGGTATTCTTATACCGGTAGACCTTCCTGTACTAGTTGTCTTATAGCCAACAGCACCACAAAATTTGCACACATCTGCGTTCTTGTCATCTTTGTAGTACAGCATGCACCTATTGCGACAAGAATCGATTTTCTCGTATCCCATCCAGAGCGATCTCACCATCCTCTTAGACCGGTAGAAGTCTTTAGGTAACTTAGCATCCGCTGGCAAGATCTCTATAATCAACTCCAACACTCAGTTGTAGCATTCTTACGACATGTTAAAATCTGACTTAATGTTCAACAGTCTTGTAACCACCTCCAACGGTGAATGATCCTCACAACCAGGATACAATGGAGTCCTTGCATTCTCCAGCAACTCCATGAACTTTACAGCATCGACATTGGGTGCCTCCTCAGCTGCATCATGAACGAAACTAGGCCCCGTAACGTCGAAAACCATGTTCATGCACCCGTCGTCGTATGCATGATTATCTGAAACAAAATTAGGTCCCGCATGCATATACGGCTCAACATAAGGCTCCGGCTCTGATGCTAAAGACACAAGTTCTCCGTGTGCGGTCCACTGGTAGTAATTAGGCGTAAAATCCCTCGAGTACAAATGATATGTCACTTCCACTTTTGGATAATATTTTACGTTACGACATTTCACACATGGATACTTAATTTTGGTGCCGTCCATGTACTGAGGGAACACCTTAGCAAACTGTAGGAACTGCTCTACTTCCGCTATGTATTCATCTCGCACACCACACATATCATCAGGACGACGATTGTACATCTATGAACGATTCCGTAAGTAGTAATTCATATCCATTTGGAAATAATTCTGCAAAGATGGACACACATGTTCACCGCAGTAACTAGTCAAACTGGGTGAAGTTGAGTTGACTAAGTCAATATCTTGGACAAACTAGTCAAACTGGGTGAAGTTGACTAAGTCTAGGCAATTATCCTTCACTAGACATAGACATGGAACAAACACCGATATTTGCAGTGTCCGAACTTCCTAGTGTATATTACAGTAGAGAGACATGGTAACCGTGTGTAGGGGTGCAACTCGGGCGGGTTGAGTCGAGCTTGAGGTCAACCCGAGCCCAACCAGATGAATCATAAGCCTAACCCGAGCCCAAGCCCGGCCCGACCTCGGGTTCAACATATGAAGCCCAAGACCAAGCCCGGAGGATCGGGTTGAACTCAGGTTGGGTCGGGTCCATCGGGTTTATCGGGCTCTAATATAATATTTGAAATAATTTTAAACAAAAGTAATATTATACACAACCAAATAGAAATCAAGTATTGGTCATTACAAAATACAAACTGAAATAAGATTCAGGATAATGAGTTGAAGAGTTGTGTGGAGAATTTAGATTTAAACTATATATATATATATATATATATATATATATATATATATATATATATATATATATATATATATATATATATGATATATATAGAAAAATGAATCCCTCATCTCCCTCTTTCCGCAGCTCCCTTCCCCCATGGAGACCCTAGGGTCTCCTACGCCCCCTCTTCCCCCTTCCTGCTCGGCTTCCGATGGTGGCCTCCTGGCCGGACGACCTGCTGGCCCTGGTCGGCCAACACCCCCCCGCCTCTTCCTCCTCCTTCCCGGTTTCTCTCCATTCCTCCTTCCCTCCCCCCTTTGTCACTTCTTCCTAGACCTCACACCCCACCGACTGGCCTGATCGGCAGCTCCAGATTTCTCTCAGCGTCCGGTTGGGCTTCTCTCCTGGGTGATGGCGCCATCAGGCAGAGAGATCACCGGAGTTCAGTGGCCGGCAACCATTCTTTCCCCTACTTTTCAAAATGGCACTTTTTCCAATGTCTCGACCGGATGGGCCCCCCCTGCAGTGCAGGTCAGGGGCCTCACCTACCCACCCTCCCGGGATGGGACTCCACCTGTAGTGCAGGTCAGGGGCCACTCCTTCCCAGGTCCCTCGGTATGGACGCCTTTGGGTAGCGCCATGAGGAAGACCCCTCCTTTTTACGCTCGGTTGCACAGTACGCTGCTTTGCTGGCCGCTCATCTGAGTGGGTCCCACCCCCCAAGCCAATTCAGCGGTTTACGCTGCCAACCCCATGCATCAGCTCAGTGGGTCCCATCCTCCCAAGCCAATTCAGCGGTTTACGCTGCTAACCCCATGCATCAGCTCAGTGGGTCCCTCCCTTACTCTTACTCTTACGCATCCCTCCCTCCCTTTGCTGGCGCTGCCCCCGGAGCTTCTCATTTTCATTTTTACGCTGGTCACGTGGAGCCCTATTTGGCGCACCACGCTCCTTCCCAATTCTACGCTGGAGAGACGGCCCCCACCTCAGCGCATCATTCCCTCTCCCAACCAGCGTACTCAATCGGTCCAGCCCTCCCGCAGGTTTTCGCTCCCCCTACTGGTACCTCCGGAGCCCCTTCCTCCAACCTCTCTCCGTCATCCTCTCCGGCCGCTGCCCCCCTACTCCTGTTGAACCCTCCACCAGTCTTCCAGCCGACACTCTCTCCTTAGCCCCCGTGCCCTCCGCCACTATCGTACCC
Source organism: Iris pallida (assembly GCA_029216955.1). NCBI lineage: Eukaryota > Viridiplantae > Streptophyta > Magnoliopsida > Asparagales > Iridaceae > Iris > Iris pallida. The sequence goes on from JANAVB010010400.1 coordinate 2,814,483, forward strand.
GCCGCTTCCCTTCCCGGGACCTCGGGAGATATCCCCTCGTCGAACGTTGCCGGCCTCGAGACCCCTCCCGATGAGGCCCATGCTGCCATTATCGCCCTTATCAACCCCCCTCTGTCCGCGGCTGTCTCCCCGGAGGCGCTGTCCCCTGCCCGGGGAGTAGCCTCCGCCACTGGCACCCATTCGGAACTTTCCCCTCCCCCAGGCAGACCTCCATTGCCAGGCCCCGGAATCCCCCCCAACGCCCAGTCTCGGCCACCGCCAACCCCCTGTTTCAACCTACTCCGACCGGGGGGGCTACCTTGGCCTCATCCCCGTCAGGACCCGCCCAGCGGTCTTTCGCCGCAGCTCTTCGCCCGGACCTGGTCTCCCAGAAGGGTCTCATTCTCCGTGATGTCAGCCTCCCGGACATCGAACTCCCTCAGGAATCAGCTATTCCTTTTATTCCGTTCTCCGACTCGGAACTGAACTTACTGTCATCCTCCTTCCCCCACACCTTTGTTCTAAACTTTTCGACCGGCTACCCCAAATTATCCCGGGTGCAGGAAGAGATTGCCAGATGGAGCCTCTCGACGGGTTACCGGATAGCCCCCCTAGACCCTAGACATATTCTCCTCCATCTCTCGTCCGAGACCGACCACATGACCGTGTGGTCCAAAGGCACGTGCAGAATCGGCCCCCACACGATAAAGATCATCAAATGGTCGCAAGGGTTTTCCACCAAAGAGGACTCCGCTAGGGTCGCTGCCTGGGACACCCTACCCAATCTACCTCTCATATGCTTTGTCCCAGCGGCTCTAAGACGCATCGCCAACTCCTTCGGCACGTATGTCGCCACGGCCCCCGAAACCAGCAACCTAACCAAGGCTCACTATGCTAAAATTTGTGTGGAACTCGACCTCACCACCGAACCACCCAACTTCATAACCATAGAGCTGGGCAACCAGACCCACACCCAACAAGTCCTCTATGACAACCATATTATGTTCTGCAATCACTGCCACTTAAGAGGCCATCTCACAAAGCACTGCCATCGCCTTCATCCAGAACTCAAGAAGAAAGCTTCCCGGATAGACAACGAGCCAGCAGAAGGCAGGACATCACCTCTCCTGCCGCGCCCAAACTCGTACACTCGTTTCGGATCCAGTGACGGCAAGTCTGACCGTAGCGAGAATCCCTGCAAAACTCTGATCAAAGCCCAGTCCCCCTGCAACATCCTAGACCTTACCGTCTCCAACCAATTTGAGGTCCTAGATTCAGCAGAGGTAGAATCAAGTGACCCCCTTGTGGAACTTGATATCACCGAGATAGCACACAGCAACCCGAACACGGAGCCTGATAAGGAGGTCACCAGCTTTGACCAACAACACCCCAACGTTGACTCTGTTGAAGAAGCCCTTGCTATCCTCGGACCGGACCAAGTGCAGAGAGGACTTCAGGTTCAAGCTGTTGGCACATTTTATTTTGATTAATTAACAGCATCTTCGCAGTTTAGTCTTCTGTTCTTCAGATTCACCTTCTCGGAAGATCTACTACAAGGAGTTATTCCGTTCAAGAGCTATCTCATTCTTCCTTGAAGACTGTTGTAGCTTACGGCGCTCTCAGCATTTAGACGGCGTCCTCCTGCCTAGTGTTTTCGAGTCTGTACTGGTCTAGGTACTTTTTTGTAAACACCTAAGAAAGGATGACAATAAAAAGAACAAGTCAAAATTCAAATAGCTACAGAGCGGCATACCGACGGCATGCTGCGGCATACCGGCGGTATACCGTTCTTAGCATCCAGAAAGCTACTGTGACAGATAATCGGCATATCGGCGGTATGATCCAGCATACCGGCGGTATACCGCTTTTCTTGTCCAGAAAGTCTCTGTGACAAATAGACGACATACCGGCGGCATGCTCCGGCATACCGGCGGTATACCGTTTTTCTTGTCCAGAACCTTGCTGTGACAAATAGACGGCATACCGGCGGCATGCTCCGGCATACCGGCGGTATACCGTTTTTTTTGTCCAGAAACTTGCTGTGACATTTTGTCGGCATACCGGCGGCATGCTCCGGCATACCGGCGGTATACCGACATTCAAACTTTTGATTTTCGAATTGGTCTGACCAGCATTAATGGCCGCATTTAATGCTCTTGAACGGTCATAATTATGACCGTTACTATTTGGCCGGCATACCGGCGGTATGCTGCGGCATACCGACGGCATGCCGGTCTGCGTATTTCAGAAGCATTAAATGCCACCTACTCTTGGTTTTCTTATAAAAGGAAGCTCTCTCTCTCTTGAGCTTTCTCACCAACTCCTTCATAAATTTTCCAACAACCAAGAGCTCCACCATTAATACTCTCCCAAGCTTTTCATTGTCATCCTCTCCCAAAGTGCTAGAGTATTTAAGAGTTGTACACTTTCGATCTTCAAGTGTTAGAAGATCAACAAGCTTTCATTCTCTTTTGTTTGAAGTTGGCGAGCCTTCGTAAGAAAACTCGTGTGTAGAAGTTGGCGAGTTCTTCGGATCCAAACTCGTGTTGAAGTTGGCGAGTTCTTCGGATCCAAACTCGTGTGTACTATTTGCATAATAGTGGATTAAAGCCGGAGAGAGTTCCGGGACTGGATTGCCTCAAAAGAGGATACCAGGATACATCCTTGCGTTTGCGTTTGATCTTTCTACTCTTTACACTAGATTGTTCTTATTGCATCATCTATTATAGTTTAATTTTTAATTTCCCTATTCACCCCCCCCTCTAGGGTTCTACAATTGGTATCAGAGCTTTGTTCTCTTGATTTGGATTTACCTCCTTGAGTGATCCATGGCCTCTAACCCTAGCATCAACACGTTTCACAATGAGGGGCACTCCACAAATAGGCCTCCCCTATTTGATGGTACCAACTATAACTACTGGAAGATTAGGATGGGCATTTATCTAAAGTCCATAGATTTCGACTTATGGGATTGCGTGATAAATGGCCTTCCTACTCCTTCCAGAGCCGTTGAGGATATTGCCTCTGACACCCTTCGAGAAACTCTTGCCGAAAGCATCAAGAAGCTTGCCTGTCGAGATGCCAAGGCAATGAACGCTCTTTACTGTGCTCTTGACAGTAGTGAATTCAACCGCATCTCTACTTGCAAGACTTCTAATGAGATTTGGAAGTTACTTGAAGTCACACACGAGGGAACCTCACAAGTGAAAGAATCTAAGATCAGTAGACTCACGCAAGAATATGAGTCTTTTAAAATGAAGCATGATGAATCTATTGCTAGCATGTTTACTCGTTTTGGTGATATTATTAACCCTCTCTCTTCTCTTGGAAAGGAATATCCCGCTCATGAAAAGATAAGGAAGATTCTTAGAGGATTGACGAAAGCTTGGAGTCCTAAAGCTACCGCAATCATTGAGGGAAACGATCTTACCGTCATGAACCTAGAGACCCTCATGGGTAAACTAATGACTCACGAGCTTGACATGAAGGATCAAGAGGAATCCTCCATTCAAGAGAAGGAGAAGGAGAAGAACAAAGAAAAGGAGAAGACTCTTGCTCTCAAAGCATCAAGGTCCTACTCCAAGGATAGCTCCGACGACAATGAGTCGGACGACGATGAAGAAATAGCTCTCACAGCTAAGCACTTCAGAAAATTCTTAAAGTTTAACAAGGCCAACCGCTCTAGACGGGACAATAAAGAAGACCCGGCATGCTATCAATGCAGAAGACCCGGACACATCAAAAGAGATTGTCCGATGATACGAAAAGACTCAAGCAAGTACGAGAAGCCAAGCAAGGGAAGCTCGTCCTCCAGAAAGTTCGCCAACACTAGCATTTGGTGTGAAAGCGACGCGAGCGACTCCGACAACGACAAGGAGTGCAAACACAATGCCAACGTTTGTCTCATGGCAACCGATGAGGTACTTGATGATTTTTCCTTAAACACTCTTACCTACGATGATTTGGAGAAAGCCATTCTTGAGTTACATGAAGAACACAAAGGTGTTCGAAATAAATACAAGAAATCTCTTAAGGAGGTTGAGGCTCTTCAACTTGAAATAGAGAGGCTCTCAAGCATCATTAGTGATGTGAAGGGAAAATCTCATATTTCCGACACGGATGAAATGGAGTCTTTGAGACTAAAATTTCAAGAATCTCTTGACACCATCAAGAAAAGGATGACGAGATTCAATCCATGAGAAGCTCTTATGAATTTGCTATGCGCAAATGTCAAGATGCTAATAGAAGAGAATATTCCACCTCTATTAAGTATAATGATCTTCTTACACAGAGTAAGTATTTAAGTAACAAGAATACCACTCACATGCATGCTCCAAGACACCCCCACACCCATCACAATGCTAGGCATAACCATTACATGAACACTACACACAACTCCTTTCCTAACACAAGAAAAGGACCTTTTGTTAAAAAGAAAACTCCTCATCATGCTTTTACTATCATCATAACACTCATGGTAGAACTTCTCACACTAAAGACTCACATATGCACAACACTCACACTTCTTCTTCTAGATCTTCCTTAATGTGCAATTATTGTGGTTTGCTTAGTCATACTTCTAATTTTTGTTATACAAGAAAACAAGTTGACATGAGAGTTCTTAAATGGGTTCCTAAGACTAACACTCAAGAACCCATAAGATCATGGGTACCAAAATGTTCATCTTCAACTTATGTTGTAGGTGACGAATCCTTCTCATGCTAGAAGCAAGTGGATTCTCGATAGCGGTTGTTCACGGCACATGACCGGTGATGCTTCACTTTTTACAATGCTATCGATGAAGAAAGAAGGACACGTCTCCTTCGGCAACAATCTTAAGGGTTATATCATTGGAAATGGTAATATCGGTTCTCCTCCTTACCCTTGCATAAATAATGTTTGTCTTGTTACTAATCTCAAGCATAATCTCCTTAGTATTAGCCATCTTACCGATAATGGCTATGATATCAAGTTTGTTAAACTCAAATGCTACATTACCGATAGCTCAAATGGAACTATTGTGTATGAAGGCATTAGAGAAAACAATATATATGTTCTTTATCTTGTTGAAGGTACTAACAATGACAGGTGCCTAGTTGCAAAGAACGATGAAAGTTGGTTTTGGCACATGAGGCTTGGACATGCCAACATGGATACCATCTCTCGCCTCGCATCCAAGAAGCTTGTACGAGGACTTCCTAGTATCCCCTTCAAAAAGGATATGGTATGTGAAGAATGCGAGAAGAGTAAGTTGACTAAATCATCCTTCAAATCCATCAACTCTGTGAGTACCACTAGACCCCTTCAACTTATTCATATGGATCTTTTTGGGCCTAGTAGAGTAGCTAGCCTTGGTGGCAAACTGTATGCTTTGTTTTAGTTGATGATTTTTTCGAGATTTACTTGGGTTATTTTTCTTGCTTGCAAAAGTGATACTTTTCGTGAATTTGTTGCTTTTTGTAAACGTGTTCAAAATGAGAAAGGCTTTTCTATTAACAAAATTAGGAGTGATCATGGAGGTGAATTTGATAATGTTGATTTCAAAAGATTTTGTGAAAAGAATGGTTTTGGACATGACTTTGCTTGTCCCCGTACTCCTCAACAAAATGGTGTTGTGGAGAGAAAGAATAGAACCCTTGGCGATATGGCCCGGGTCATGTTAAACCAATATAAGCTCCCTCAATATTTTGGGCGGAAGCCGTAAATACGGCGTGTCATGTTATTAATAGGGTCTTAATTAGACCTATTACTAAGAAGACCCCTTATGAGCTTTGGTTTAACAAAATTCCTTATTGAATATTTCAAGGTTTTTGGTTGCAATTGTTTTATTTTGAATACCAAGGATAACCTAGGCAAGTTTGAAGAAAAGCCTATGAAGGAATATTCCTTGGATACTCTACTCATAGCAAGGTTTTCGTGTTTTAATAAAAGAAGTCTTGTTGTCGAAGAGTCAATCAATGTCTCTTTCAATGAACTCAACTTCTACATTCTCCTCCTCCGAGGATTGATGACATCTCGTTTGGATTGGAGAACTCCTCTATTGAAGATCGTCCTTCTTCATCTCACAATGAAGTAGTGACCCCATCAAAAGAGTTCCTCCTCTCGAGCCTCCTCCAAAGGATCTCCCAAGAGAATGGAGATTTGTCACCAATCATCCTAAGGAGCTCATCATTGGGGATCCTTCCTCAAGTGTTAGCACAAGATCCGCCACTCGTGATCTTTGTGCCAATGTGGCTTTCATCTCTCAATAGAGCCTAAAAATGTTCATGATGCTTTTCTTGACGAATTTTGGATGATAGCTATGCAAGAGGGCTTAATCAATTTGAGCGAAGCAAGGTTTGGGAACTTGTTCCAAACTAGCAATCATCCCATTATTGGAACTAAATGGGGTTTCGCAACAAGCTAAATGAAGATGGGTTAGTGACTCGTAACAAGCCGATGGTTGCTCAAGGCTATAACCAAGAGGAAGGCATTGACTACGACGAAACCTATGCTCCGGTTGCACGTCTTGAATCCATTCGTATGCTTTGTGCCTTTGCTTGTTTTAATGACTTTAAGCTATTTCAAATGGATGTTAAGAGTGCTTTTCTTAATGGTATTATTAAGGAGGAAGTTTATGTTAAACAACCTCCCGGTTTTGAAGATTTTCAATTTTAACCACGTTTTCAAACTCCATAAAGCCCTTTATGGCCTCAAACAAGCTCCACGTGCTTGGTATGAGCGTCTTAGCTCTTTTCTTGTTTCTCACAATTTTTCAAAGGGAAAAGTTGACACCACACTTTTTATTAAATCCCATGATGGGACTCTCTTATTGGTTCAAATTTATGTTGATGATATCATTTTTGGTTCTACTAACAACACACTTTGTGTAGAATTTGCCAAAGTTATGCAGGAAGAGTTTGAAATGAGTATGATGGGTGAACTCTCTTTCTTTTTGGGGCTACAAATCAAACAAGGACCTAAAGGAACCTTCATCAATCAAGCAAAATATACAAGGGATCTCCTCAAGCGTTTCGACCTTGAATCATCCAAATCAATGAGGACCCCTATGGCTACAACGACCAAGCTTGACAATGATGAAGATGGCACATCGGTCGACATTCGTAAGTATAGAGGTATGATCGGTAGCTTACTTTATTTAACTGCTAGCCGTCCGGATATTATGTTTAGTGTTTGTTTGTGTGCACGATATCAAGCCAATCCAAAGGAATCACATTTGAGTGCCGTTAAGCGCATTTTTCGTTATCTCAAAGGCACCATTAACATGGGTCTTTGGTATCCGAAATCCTCGTCCTTTGAGCTTCACGGCTTTTCGGATGCGGATTTTGCCGGATGCAAGATTGACCGAAAAAGCACTAGTGGCACATGTCAATTCCTCGGGAAGTCCTTGGTATCGTGGTTTAGTAAGAAGCAAAACTCTGTCGCTCTCTCAACCACTGAGGCAGAGTATATTGCGGCTGGTTGTTGTTGTGCACAAATTCTTTGGATGTCACAAACACTTTTAGATTATGGTATTTCTCATTCTTGCACCCCTATTAAATGTGATAACACTAGCTAGCTCTATCAATCTCACGAAAAACCCGATTTGTCACTCACGCACGAAGCACATAGAAATTAGACACCATTTTCTTCGTGACCATCAACAAAAAGGAGATATCCGTCTTGAATTTATTGATACCACTTATCAATTAGCCGATATCTTCACTAAACCTCTCCCGGAAGACCGCTTCTCTTTCCTTTGCCGTGAACTAGGCATTTTATCCTTTGATCCCTAACCGTTTCTCGTTCGGCACACCGACGGTATACTGCGGTATACCGGCGGCATGCCGTTTTTCGAAGCAGAATTCTGTTCTGTTTCGATCTTCGGCATACCGTCGGTACACTACGGCATACCGCCGGCATGCCGTTTATCGAACCAGAATAACGTTCTGTTTCGTTCTTCGGCATACCGGCGGTATACTACGGTATACCGACGGCACGCCGGACGACTGCGGGCTTTAATGCTGAACTGATTTTGCGGGCCCCTTCTTTATTCCCTCCTCTCTTATTCCTTCCATCCCTTCTTTATTCTCTCTCTTCCATCAAATCCATCATTTATTACCCATCTCCTCAACTTCCCTCCCATTAATTACCCTTCCTCTTTTCTCTCCTCTTTTTACTCCCACCCATCTAATCACCTCTTCAACTACCCCATCACTCTTCCTCTTTAACCGTTCCCTCCTCCACCTTTTTCAAACTCACCTCTTCATATTCCTCCTCTTCTTTATAACACCTCCTTCTTCCTTCTCCTCTCTACTACTTCTTCCTCTCTCTCCAAAGCCCATAATCCTTCCTCATGGCCAACCCTAAGCGCCCCCGATCCTCTTCCTCCTCCTTCAATCCTTTCGTCCCAGTGGCTCTACCCCCTCCGGCTATACCAACGCGTGTTCTCCAACGCTTTGGCGGCTGAGCTTTGGTTCCAGCATTTCGTTCACCAGAACGTGTTCAAAGGACGGGCTATCAACTGGAACCTCTTCTCCGGTCACCTCCCGTTGTTTGACGATGCCGGTCTCTCTTCCCTTCTTCGGCGCCAAATTCCTATCTACTCTGCCGCTGTCCGCCTTTTCTACTGCAACCTGCGAGCGGATGACGACGACCCTACCGCCATCCAATCCATGGTCAATGATCGCCACTTCCGTCTCACATCCAAGGAAGTGGGGGCCATCTTGGGCATCCCGGACAGAGGGGAGGCGTTACCTCTTTTGGGTGGTCTCATCTCGTCGGCGGCTGCTCCTTTCGACGAATTCTGCCGTATCATCTGTAAGGGTCCCAACCCTCCTGCCATCCCGGCCCTCTCCGCCCAGCTGGAGCCGTTCTACTACGAGCTTCATCGTATCGTGTGCCACACTCTGTTCCCAAAGGGCGGGAACTATGACGCAATCACCGGTGATGCTCTTGTCCTCATGTATCATCTCTATGCCCGGAAGCGTTTCTCCTTCCCAAAGACTCTGCTTATGCAATTCCGGCGTAACTTGCCTTCGGGGAAGCAGAACCTATACTATGGTTCCTTCATCACCTTGCTTTTGGAGGCCAAACAAGTTGACTTGTCTCTCTGCTCCTCGGATGGGGTCCCCTCATTTCTTGCTGTCTCCCGTACCCTTGCTGGTGGCTCTTCTTCCCGTGCTTCCTCTTCCCAAGAACAACCTGCTGCCCCTGCTTCTACCCCTCCTACTTCGGGCCGCTACATGCCACTTACTCAGCACCACTTTGATCTGAGGATGGCCCAGGCGGAGGAGCAGATGCGGACCCACACTCGTGGACTTGGCGCCCTCATCCAGTCTCGCTTCCACGATCAGGGCTATTTCATCCACGCACACTGCAAGACCGGGATCCCTTTCTGGATCTTAATCTTCAGGATCCCATGTATACGGGCCCGCATTTCTCTGACCCCAATGCCTATGGATTTATGTACCCGGACGGCATTGATCCCTTTGGCGCCCTCCAGCAGCTCAGGATGATGATGGAGACGGTGATCCGGCAGAGGATTAGGGATATTTTTCTTTGGGATGGTTTCGGTGGTTTAGTGGTTCTAGTGGTTTATGTGTGTTTTCTTTTTTTTATGTTGTCTTTTGTGGTCCTTCGGGGACCGGTTTGTGGTGGTTGCTGCTATTTGCCGTCCTGAGGGGACGTTATATCTGTTTCTCTTTGTGTCCGGCTCTCATGGTGGAGAGTCGTTTATGTTTTCAGTATGCTTTTGTTCTGTCAAGCATGTATGCACTATCTTTAATATATTAATGCATGTCTTCTTTCTATACTCGTGTCATTTTCGTTATGCACTGTTTTCCTTTCTTTGTCCCCATCTTTGACTAAGTGACAAAGGGGGAGAAATCATATTGAGGGGGAGCTGTCTACCTACGGGGGAGTTACTCCTTGAAGATGCTATCTCTAAATTTGTCAATTATCAAAATGGGGGAGTTTGTTGGCACATTTTATTTTGATTAATTAACAGCATCTTCGCAGTTTAGTCTTCTGTTCTTCAGATTCACCTTCTCGGAAGATCTACTACAAGGAGTTATTCCGTTCAAGAGCTATCTCATTCTTCCTTGAAGACTGTTGCAGCTTACGGCGCTCTCAGCATTTAGACGGCGTCCTCCTGCCTAGTGTTTTCGAGTCTGTACTGGTCTAGGTACTTTTTGTAAACACCTAAGAAGGATGACAATAAAAAGAACAAGTCAAAATTCAAATAGCTACAGAGCGGCATACCGACGGCATGCTGCGGCATACCGGCGGTATACCGTTCTTAGCATCCAGAAAGCTACTGTGACAGATAATCGGCATACCGGCGGTATGATCCAGCATACCGGCGGTATACCGCTTTTCTTGTCCAGAAAGTCTCTGTGACAAATAGACGGCATACCGGCGGCATGCTCCGGCATACCGGCGGTATACCGTTTTTCTTGTCCAGAACCTTGCTGTGACAAATAGACGGCATACCGGCGGCATGCTCCGGCATACCGGCGGTATACCGTTTTTCTTGTCCAGAAACTTGCTGTGACATTTTGTCGGCATACCGGCGGCATGCTCCGGCATACCGGCGGCATGCTCCGGCATACCGGCGGTATACCGACATTCAAACTTTTGATTTTCGAATTGGTCTGACCAGCATTAATGGCCGCATTTAATGCTCTTGAACGGTCATAATTATGACCGTTACTATTTGGCCGGCATACCGGCGGTATGCTGCGGCATACCGACGGCATGCCGGTCTGCGTATTTCAGAAGCATTAAATGCCACCTACTCTTGGTTTTCTTATAAAAGGAAGCTCTCTCTCTCTTGAGCTTTCTCACCAACTCCTTCATAAATTTTCCAACAACCAAGAGCTCCACCATTAATACTCTCCCAAGCTTTTCATTGTCATCCTCTCCCAAAGTGCTAGAGTATTTAAGAGTTGTACACTTTCGATCTTCAAGTGTTAGAAGATCAACAAGCTTTTTTCTCTTTTGTTTGAAGTTGGCGAGCCTTCGTAAGAAAACTCGTGTGTAGAAGTTGGCGAGTTCTTCGGATCCAAACTCGTGTTGAAGTTGGCGAGTTCTTCGGATCCAAACTCGTGTGTACTATTTGCATAATAGTGGATTAAAGCCGGAGAGAGTTCCGGGACTGGATTGCCTCAAAAGAGGATACCAGGATACATCCTTGCGTTTGCGTTTGATCTTTCTACTCTTTACACTAGATTGTTCTTATTGCATCATCTATTATAGTTTAATTTTTAATTTCCCTATTCACCCCCCCTCTAGGGTTCTACACAAGCCGCGGGGTACCCTCTCCAACATACTATTCTTCTGATCCGGAGCCCCAGTGACTCTCTGGCCATCCCCTCCGATGACCCCATCTTGGACTCCGCCGGAGAATTAGTGAGCAGTCCCACGGACCCACCAGAATAACCTTCCAGCGACTCTTCGACCGCGTCTAAGGCGGAGGCAGCCCCCTCGCTCGGGGACCTCGGCAATTCGTCAAGGACAGACGCATCTACATCTCGCGGGGCCGGAGCCAACAAAGCAATTGTCGACAACAAAACTATCTTAACCAGATCCGCCACCAGGCGGAACAAGAAACCCTCTCCTCAACTTCATCAATGATTAACATCCTTTCATAGAACGTTCGCGGCCTGGCAAACAAACCCACATTAAGGAGATTATCCGGCATGAGAAATATCCACAAGATCGACATCCTTATCATCATTGAACCCAAAATTCCTCCCAAAAGATTAAAATCTATCCAGTTACAGCTCGGCTTCCCTACGGCCGTAGCAGGCAAAAACGACATTTAGATCCTCTGCTCGACGAATGTCAAAATTGGAGTTATCCAGGACTCCCAACAGGCTCTCACTTGCTGGTGGGAACACCCCTCGATCCCGGAACGGTCTATCCTTTCTGCGGTTCACGGTAGTTGTGATATTAATGACCGAAAACTTCTCTGGAATGACCTCATAAACATCCACCACCACCACATCAACTCCTCTTGGCTGTGCATCGGGGACTTCAACACGATCACCTGCAGAGAAGATAAAATCGGAGGGCGACCTCCTCCCACACCGGCCATGCAAGACTTCAACAATTTTATCTTCAATGCTCATCTCACCACTCTTCAGTTCACTGACAACGCTTTCACCTGGTGTAATATACAGGAAGGCGACCGCCGGCAATACTCTCTCCTGGACAGAGCCCTCACGAACGACCGCTGGCACGGAATGGGGATCACCACCAACCTTTCCCATCTAAACTCCACTGAATCCGACCACGCCCCTCTGCTGGTTGAAATCAAAAACAGTACTAGCCCTCTCAAAAAAACTTCCAATTCCTCGACTTCTAGACAGATCACCCCCAATTTTTGGGCATTGTCACGGAAGCTTGGAATCGGGAAGACTCCCCAAATCCCTTATCGCGGGTGAGCAACAGGCTCCGAGCAACGAGGAAAGCTCTATCCAACTGGAGCAAGCTTGCTTACGGGGACATTTTCCAAGCTGTGCATGTTGCGGAGGACGATGTCACTCGCACCGAAACTAATTTTGCGTCGGATCGTACCGCGAAGGCTAGGTCTGCCCTGAACCTCACCAAGGCCATGCTCAAATTTCGGCTCAAAGTGGAAACTGACTTCTGGAAGCAGAAAGCGAGATTAAAATGGGACAGCAAGGGGGATAAAAACTCAAAAAAATTTCATGCCTGCGTCAATGGACGTAGACAGAAGTTATCCATTCATCGGACGAAAGACGACAACGGGGACATCATTACTGACCACAAAAGCATCCAAGAAGCTGCGGCGAATTTCTACTCTAAATTATTCACCAAGAAGACTGTTCATATTGACAGACCCTTCTTGGACCAAATCCCCAGACTCATAAATGACAACGACAACACCCAGCTGGAGCGTCCACCTACGGTCCTTGAGGTTAAAGACGCGGTGTGGGCCCTGAACGAGCACAGCACACCCGGCCCGGACGGATTCACTGGTGTCTTCTTTCGCAAATGCTGGGACATCATCAAGCAAGACATCACCGACGCGGCAATCGCTTTCTTCGAGGGTGCCACATACCCCAAAGCTATTTCTAGCGCCAACCTCATCCTCATCCCAAAGATCGATAACCCGGAGTCCTTTCGGGACTATCGTCCTATCAGTCTTTGCACCTTCACCAACAAAATTATTTCTAAAATCATTGCCTCCAGGATGGCGGGGATTCTACCTAAGATTATTTCAGAAGAGCAAAGCAGCTTTGTGCAAGGAAGAAACATCCAGGACAATATTATGCTGGCCCATGAGCTTATAACCTGCATGAAGTTCCCAGCCAGAGGGGGCAACATTGCCGTTAAGATAGACATGGAAAAAGCCTACGACAGACTGGACTGGCAATTTATGATCTGGGTATTCAGAGCGTTCGGATTCTCGGAAGTTTGGACCAACACCGTGTGGAGATCCATCAGCAACTCGTGGTTTTCCACGGTTATCAACGGCCAGGCCGGCGGATTCTTCAAATCCAGTAGGGGCGTTAGGCAGGGCGACCCCCTATCCTCCACTGTTTTCATCATTGCCGCGGACGCCCTAAGTAGAAACCTTAACAATTTGGTCAATACTCCGAATTTCCAACACTATCATACTTCCAGTGGCTGCCCTATCATCACTCACCTGGCCTTCGCGGACGATTTACTAATCTTCTCCTCGGGGGAAGTTGGAGCGGTAGAAGTGGTACATAATACCCTACAGAGGTACTCCAGATGTTCGGGTCAGAAGATCAATCCGTCCAAGAGCATTATCTACGCCCATCACAACATCAAAAGAGAGCTCGCAACCAACCTCTCCCACTTAACATCATTCGCTGTTACCCAACCCCCGTTCATCTACCTCGGATGCCCCCTGGTGTATGAAAAATCTAACACTCGCATCTTCGAGAACCTCACCGCTAGAATCAGGAGAAAACTGGAAGGGTGGCATAATGCCACACTGTCCCCGGGCGGCAAGATGATCCTAATCAACCATGTGCTCACTTCCATCCCGATCCATACGCTGGCTGCATGTTCCCCGCCTAAGAAGGTTCTTGATTCGATCGAACAGATCTTCTGTAACTTCTTCTGGGGGCACAGTAACGGACAGGACAAGCACCACTGGGCTAGTTGGGAATCCATGGCCCATCCCACCGCGGTCAGTGGCCTGGGATTTACCAAGTTAACCGACTTCGTTAAATCCTTCTCTATGAAGTTGTGGTAGAAACTCCGTACGAGCAACAACTTATGGACCAGATTCATGAAGGCTAGGTATTTCAAACACATTCACCCCTCTCTGGCCATATCCAACAGCAGATCATCGGCGATATGGCATCGCATCCTCGTCGGCCGCGACCTCGAGCCTGCAATGAGACTCTTCTTGGGAGCCGGCGACTCGAACCCATTCCTGGAGCGTTGGACCAGGGATGGCTTAATCCCGAGTATTGTGGAGACCCCGAGAAACAGCAGAATCAGAGACTTATGGAACTTCTCTAGCAACGATTGGAACTGGGACAAAATTAGTGATTGGGCTGGTGATGAAGCGGTGGCAAGCATCCGCCAGAACGGAATAACTATTGGCAGCGACAACGATTTGCTTAGTTGGACGCTCGAAGCTTCTGGAGTTTTCTCGGTGAGGTCAGCGTGGGCGGCTATCATCGGGACTGGCCAGCAGCATCACCCCATCGCTCACTATTGACAGACCTGTATCCCTCGGAAGTGGTCTATCCTCATGTGGAGAGTCATTTACAAGCGATTACCCACTGACGATATTCTCAAAACCATCGGATTTAGCCTTGCGTTTGCCTGCAATTGCTGTCTCGATCGTCAGATGGAGACCATTGACCACATCTTTTGCCTTGGGTCTCTTCCAGGCGATTCTTGGAGGACCCTCAACCAGATATACAACATTGTGCCGGGCGGTGGACGCTTCCACGATCTGGCAGACGCCTGGGGTTCTACTTCCCACGGCCACCAGATCGTCGCAGCGGCCGCTACGTGGGTGCTATGGAGAAATCGAAACAAGGCGAGATATGAAGGGCATCAATACTCTGCCGACCAGCTCACCCTGGAAATCTTCCGTCAGTGCCGCAAACGGAGCACCCATTGCTCCCACATACCGAAAACCTTTTGGTCCTCTACCCTCCCTTAGCTCTTATTTGTGGTGCTCCCTCCACCCCTCTTCGTCCCTTTTGGTGGTATACTTGTACAGGCTTCGTCATTTTGGGTCTTGTATACTTGGACTGGCTTGGTTTTAAGCCTTATTAATAAATGGTGGGGGTTTTAAAATATATATATATATATATATGTAAGTCGAGTTTCGGGTTCGTCGGGTAACCCGACACATGAAATCGAGCCCAACCCGATTGTTGATCGGGTTCAAATATTTTAACCCAAATTCGAGCCCAAACCTGAGTATCTTCAACCCTAACCCAACCCATTAACGGGTTTATCCGATTGGGTTCGAGTTTAGCCCGTCCAAGTTGTACCCCTAACCGTGTGTGTGTGTGTGTGTGTGTCCGTGTGTCCGTGTCCGTGTGTGTATGTCCATGGGAGAGGAGGAGGAGGAGGAGGAGTTAGGTTAGGGTTTACCTGAGGAAGAGGAGGAGGAGCTCGAATTGGGGGAGGAGGATCGAGGAGGAAGAGCTCGACGGGGGGGAGGGGGGTCGCCGGGGCGGAAAGGGGTCACCGGGGGGGAGGGAGTCGTCGGAAGGGGGGTAGAGGGTCGCCGGGGGTCGAGGGGGTCGCCGGGATGGGAGGGGATCGCCGGGGGGAGAGATGAGAGAAAATTTTAGAAATTTTCGCGTGAGGGGGAAAAAGGAAACAGCGTGCCCTAAGTACAAAAAATTTAGCGACGTCAAGAGGAGACGTCGCTAAACGTCGCCAACTAGTGTCGTATAGCGACGACATTTTAGGACGTCGCTAATATGCAAAATTTTGGCAACGTCCTTTGTCGGCGTCGCTAATTTCGTTGCTAATTTGTCATATTTTAGTAGTGGTCCCACATCCGGTAGGAGATGCGATCATGATGTGTAGATACTTGGAATTTGTTCAGGCCTTACATGATAATTCTCTTTTAAGACATGTGGGCCCTTTTTTTAGAAAACAAGAAATTTATTAAAAAAGCGAAAGGATGCGCCGGGAGATAGCCCGAGCAGGTACAAAACCTCTACGACGGGAGGACGCCAAGACGATGAAGAAACAGCTAGCGCCGGGAAAACCAACGCAAGAAAAGTATCGGCCAACCGGCTCAAAAAAAGAAGAAGAAAGAAGAAATGGGGAACCAGACCCTCACCACGGATCCCAGACTACGCCGATTCCAAAGCTCTCTTGCGAATGGCAGCGATGTATGCCTTCGGAGAGGCGTGCTCACTACACCGGATGCCTTGAGCCGCGTCGATAGCTTGTTCTACCTCCATCATTCGAGGAAGTATTGAAGGTCTGAGATCCGGTTGATCCATCATGGCTCTAATGGTGGTATATTCCTTGATCGCCTCCGCCGGTAAAAGGGCCCCCGCAATCCGCTCGAAGTAAACTTGAAGAAAAATCGGAGATTTCCTAATCGCTATGAGGCCGTCCTCGATGTGGGTTGTCTCTAGGGTTCGACCTGGTGAACCGCCGGAGACATCAGCTTCGACCGTATTCTTTTCGACAATGTCTGGGACAAGTCTGACAGTGTCATCGTCAGGTTCCTGATTGGTATCTGACAGTGTCATCGTCAGGTTCCTGATTGGTATCTGAGGTGATATGCTCCGTGTGATCTTCGATAATTTTCTGAGCGAGGACATCGAATTTGTTGGCGTCGATCAGCGAAGGGGATTTGATGTGAGCGTTGGAGCTCTTCTTGAGGACATTATGGGGAGCGGGGGTTCTTTCTACCTGGGAGTTGGCTCCCGCTCTGGTGTGGGGCGCTGGTAGAGTTACTGAGGCTTCAGCTATAGGGGGATGAGGACGGATGGTTAAACACTTAGAGGATTGGGGGGGCGGGGTAGGAGGGGGGGTGGGTGGGTAAGAAAGGGGGTTGATGTAAATCCTTGGGCTGTCTGGGTGCTGCCTGTTGGGTGGATCTATTCTTTAGCTCAGGGTGAGCTTTCATGCAATGATCGGTGAGGTGCCCTCTCCTGTGGCAGTGTTTGCAGAAGCTGGTGTTGTTGTCGAGGATAATGGACTGGATGAGCGTCTTGCTGCCAAGAGAGATCTGGATTTGGTTGGAGAGATCTTTGGAGAGGTCAAGCTCCATGCATATTTTGGCATAGTTACCTTTAGAAAGGGTACGGGTTTCCTCCGTATGGCCACGTACGTCCCGAATGATTTGGCAATCCGCTTCAAGGCTGCTAGGGCAAAGCAGATCAGAGAGAGGTTTGGGAGGGTCACCCAGGCGAAGACTACGGCAGAATCTACTGCCGCGTCGAAGTTGGGAGACCATTTAGCGATCGTGTATGGGATATTGTCGATCCTACATGTTCCTCTAATCCGGACTGACACGAAGTCTGATTCCGAAGAGAGATGGATGTAAATGTGTTTGGAGTCTAAGGGGGCCATCTTAAATTATGATAAAATGCCCCAACTGTCAATCTTGGCCTGGACCTGTGGCAATTTCGGGCATCCGGATGAAAATATTAGGACAAAGGTGTGATTAAAGGTCTCCGACAGAGAGATGATTTCGTCCGGGGAAAAGGGCACATAGATTTTGTTAGAATCCGACGAAAAGGATGTGACGATCTCAGGAAGTTCGATCTCGGGGGTTGGTGCGAAGGGGGCGCAGGTTTGGCGAAGTTTGTCTGCGAACGACCCCGAGGCGGGAGTCGATCGAGCCTGGTGGGGGTGGGGCTCCGAAAGCGCCCGCGCGGTAGGAAGCGCGGGGAAGGCGATCTATAGAAAAAGCGTAGCCTCGACCGAAGGCTGACCCGAAGGAGGCATGAAGGCTAGCCGGGATGGCCCTCCTAAGGGCGCACAAGAGGAGGTGTGGGTCCCTAAAGACCCTGTGCCGAAAGATGTGGGTGCCTGAGATGGGAAGAGATATGGCGCCATGATAACGGGCATGCCTTCCGTGAGAATAGCGTCAGGCCAGGTCGTGCCGTGGAGGCAGAGTGCCATGGAGGGCGCCACGCTTGTGAGCGCCCTTACTGGTGCATTAAGGAAAGCGCCCGTTAGAGGAGATAGGCCAGACGAAGATGTAGGCGTCACGGCGGCGACAGTCGCGCCCCAGGGGTATGGTGCCAGAAGTCCCGCCAAGATGGGCGTTCGCAGATGGCGCCTGACCCAAATGTGCCCCGTTGCCGGCGAACGGGTGGCACGCGCGTTACGACGTGTTCCCAGATGGAGTCAGAAAGCCATGGATCTCGATGGGCTCTGAAGCCTTGTAACTCCTCTTCCTGAAAATTTTGAAATTTTTTATTTAATTTAAATGGTGATTTTTAGAATTTTATAAATAATTAATTAGTTAATTATTACGGTAGATGACTTTAGTCATGGTTAGGAATTGAAGTACAAGGTGACTAGAAATCATGGCATGGATAGTGCAGTGGCGTGCATTGACTAGTGTATTAGCCATGCCAGGAAAGACCCAGCCATAAGTGTGTCCTAACTAGAAAAAATTAGGCCAAGTTGTGACATGACCATTATAAATAATTTAATTATTTATTATTAAGATATATTGATATGTAGAAGATCCGGTTGTACCCAACTAGTCCGGACTAGACCCAAACCAAGCACAAGCCCATGCAGTGATGTAGTGCATCCAAAGACGTCCATGTAGACGTATTTTAAGCATATGCATCATTTATATGTTACTTTATTTTTGGATTTTACAAATACTTTCTTAATTGTATTACGTGTAATATAAGTATTATAAATATTTATATGACGTTATAGAGTACTTGCGCGATTTGTTATGGTCCCAGTAACGTGGGAGTATATTGTGTCACTCAATGCTCTGGTATTGGTTTATTGTATTTTGTTGTTGTTGTTGTTGTTGTTATTATTATTATTATTATTATTATTACTATTATTATTATTATTATTATTATTATTATTATCGATATTATAATTATTATCAAATAGTCATTAATTTGATATTTCTGTATTTCTAGAAATATATATTGAATTATATGAACACATGTATATATGTATAACACTATCTTAGAAGAATATTGCTCAGATTGTATTTAGATTTTTTTTGAATATCTATTTGTGGATATACATATATATTATTTGTATTATATAGATTTATATAATGAGAAAAGGGAAACAAAAAGAAAACAAGCAAACCCATAGCCCCTTAAACCAAGCCCCAGCAACTCCCAGCCCAGCTTGAACCCGAGCCCATCCCAACATTTTTTGTAACACAACAAACCAAAGCCAGCCCCAACCCGAGCTCACCAACACTCAGCCCCTAATGATCTCTAAACTCTATTGGATAGAGTATAAGTTCGAGAGAGGGGAAGGAATTCGGTCAATCAAGAACCCTAACCCTAAACCTCAACATCTGGGCGGCCACCCTGGGACCACGTGCCGCCGCGTGGCAGCCGCTGACGGACACAAGCCAGCCACGATCGCGCGCGTCCCGCGGGAGGGGGTAGGCTTCGTGATGTGATTTCTCGATGCATGGTCAACCAACTTCCGATCCATCTTCTCATGTATACTCACAACCTATAGGGCTGTAAACCCTTTCAATTAGTTTGAATTTAGGAACTACGGATCGCTCGAAATATCGACTCAAAGTCGACAAAAATCCTATCTCGAAAATAAATTATAGAGCAGTCAAAACACCCTGTTGGAAGGCGATTTTTTACAAATCCTTCGACTGTTTCAAAAATGTGTTTGAATAGGTTTATAGACAACCTATAGGGCTTCCTAGCCTTTTCTGCAGAAGTCGATTTCGTCGACCGAGCGCCAAGTTATTCGATTTCCAAAATAAAGAAAAACCCATTTTCAAAACTGTGAATTTTTAATAAAACTCTCCGGTACGACGTGCGTCCCGCCAAACCGGGCGACGTGGTCGTGAACCGAAAGCATTGAAAGGTGCGTATCGACTTCATGGATGTGTGGGCTTTGACGAAATTCAAATTGGTTGCGTGTGTACGACGAATTTGATGTGTATCCGTCAAAATTTACCGTATCGGCCACTTTGCAAATTTCTCAATTACTTTGTGCACGTTCGTCAGATAGAGACAAAACTTATGCCAATAAGACCGTATCATTTTTTAGGTCTTGTATGCCAAGCTTTGTCCGATTCTGAGACAGTTGATCAAATCACCGTTTTGTGTGCCCCACGATCCGACTAAACGGGCAATTTTGTGTACGGCCTGCCGAATCTAACTTTGGACATACGGTTGGGTTCGTATCATCAAAATGAATTCATAGACATGTAGTTTGACGACTTTAGAGACCATTGACTCTGGCACGCTTTTCGGTGCAAAGCGGATCCAACGACAGACATCGTTTTGGCCCAAAGTGACAGTTTTGCCCCTTTGTCCAGAATTGGACTTATGGGTAGGCTATCCTAGCTAATTTGCTATTCTGAGAATATTGGTAACATCTATTTCAGCTTTCGGAGACAGTTGTGAGATTTGGACTTTATGGCTTACCAGTTGATGGTATATTGTTGGTTCTTCGTGCTACCACCAGGCAAGTATACCTTGCCTCCCTCTACAGTTTATTTACATGCATATTTCTATTATTATCTAGTTTTACTAGTTGATTATTGACATATAATTTGTACATCATACATGCTAGAATATATATATATATATAATATATATATATATATATATATATATATATATGTACATCATGCATGCTAGAATATATATATATATATATATATATATATATATATATATATATATATGCCAAAGAAGGCTAAAATTTGAATTTCCACCGAAATTCGAATTTCAAAACTGCACAGACAAAAACACACGAAAATCAAAAAACAAAATAGTAAAAGGAGGAGGGCCCGAGGGAATCTCAGTACGCACGCGCACAGCCCGAGGTGTCCTCGTCGCGCCGCCTGAGGAACTCGACGCCCAGACCGAGGAGGGGGACGATGCACAGCCCGAGGAAGCGTCGGGGCGCCACGGCGGCCAGAAGGCGAGCCACGGCGACAGGGAGGGTCGACTCCGGGGAGAGGGCCGCGGCGAGGGCACCCCAGTGTGAGCGTGCGGGGAAACGATCCCCGGCGGAGGGGAGAGGAGGAGGCCCGGGGGGAGGAGGGGGCCACGGCCGAGGAGAGAGTCCCGGCGATGGGGGAAGAGCGCCGCCGCGAGGGAACCGGAGGGAGGGGTTCGACCTAGGAGAGCTACGGCGGAGGGTCTGGACCCGGGGGCCGGAGGGGGGTGGGGACCGCCGGGAGAGGGCGGTGAGCTTGTGGGAGAGG
Source organism: Iris pallida (assembly GCA_029216955.1). Lineage (NCBI taxonomy): Eukaryota > Viridiplantae > Streptophyta > Magnoliopsida > Asparagales > Iridaceae > Iris > Iris pallida. The sequence continues at coordinate 2,835,850 of JANAVB010010400.1, forward strand.
CCGGGGGGAGGAGGGGGAAAGCGGACGGTCACCGGCGAGGGGCGGCCCAAGCGTACTGAGAGAAGCGGAGCGGGACGGAAGCCGGCGAAGGAAAGAGGGCAGCCAGCTTCGTCGGCAAAAAACGAGGGGGCGGGGCGGTGGCCGCAGCAGGGCCGCCGGGGGGTGAAACGACGCAGGAGGAGGGTGGAAATGTCGGAGGAAAGGCTGGGGCACTCGAGGGAGCCGGGGAGGGAGCCGGAGCTGGAGGAGGGGGAAGGAACTCCAGGGCGGGCGCTGCCAGAGTCCCGGAGGGTCGCCGCGGGGAGGGGGGCTGAGGGAGGAACCTCTGCCGATGGAGGGGCGGCGCTGCTGCTGGAGCGACGACTCGGGGAGCGACGGGCCGGGATGTGGCCGCACAGCACGTATATATATATATATATATATATATATATATATATATATATATATATATATATATATATATATATATATATATATAGTCCTTGTTCATAGTTAGCTTGTAGTTCATATTGGATTTGTTCTCCAGTGTATCTTGACTGAGTCGTGTCGTGTCATCACCTGTACTTCGACTGAGTCGTATCGTGTCATAGAAGGAATAAGTCATAACGAACTGCTGTACCTTGAATTCTTGATGCTAACCTGCGAGTCCACACTAGGGACGAGGGTTAGTAGTTATCTGTACCTTGATTCTTAAAGCTAACCTGCGAGTCCACACTAAGGACGAGGGTTAGCAATTATCTGTACCTTGATTCCTGAAGCTAACCTGCGAGTCCACACTAGGGACGAGGGTGATCCTTAAAGCTAACCTGCGAGTCCGTACTAGGGGCGAGGGTTTGTAGTTGTTCAAACCTGCGAGTCCACACTAGGACGAGGGTTTGAGTATTCGATTGATTATCCGTTGACATCGTGACATTGTGTTCGCTTATTCTCCTCTAGCAGTTCGTTTATGCGTAGTGGTTTTTCCAGTCGTGTATAGTCATATTTTTGTGTTGAATGATCTTTTCCTGTTTATATCTTTATTTACTTTAGTGCATGATAAATTGTTAAATAGGCATGTTTTTATGTATCTTGCTATGTCCCCTGAGGACCTGATGATCTCTTCAGGTTTAGTGATTGCATGGAGTTAGTTAGCAGAGCAGGATGGTAGATGATTATGATGCAGTTGCAGGATCCAGGTATTGATATTATGTTTATTATTAGTTCGTGCTTCATTCCTTATCATGATATACTCTGCTTGTTAGCTTACTTTATAGACTCATTTTATTTTTTGCAGTCTGTTCGGACATGTATGCTAGTGGGCTGCAGACCACGACCCATAATGTTCATTCATGTTTCATATTCTTATTGTGGATTGAGATATAGTTTTCTGTGCCATGATTAGGCACATTCCCATAGTCCAGACAACGTTTACGTATTCGAGCTGGGCTAGAGTCCGCTTGATACGTAGCTGGCTTGCTCACGAGCTCGCATCCGAAAAGCGGATGCAGGTCATGACAAGCCGCGAGTCCGAAAGATGTGCCTAAAAAGGTGCCCAGAGATGGCGTGCGGTCCACTGGAGCCAATCGCTCCAACATGGAAGGCGCCTGAGCAAACACACCACCGAAGGGTGCCAGAAATCTGTGGGCATCGCATGGGGAACTGAGCCCCCAACAGCCTGACAGACAGCTGTTCGGGGAACACTTCTCGAGGAGGAAAGACAACTGACAATTCTTTGGGAATCGAGCCGGTCTGACCCGGGGGGGATGGTCTACAGTCGATCGCGGGCGACGAGTGGAGGAAGCCCCCTGACGCATTCGTGGCCGCGAAAGATGACGTAGCCGACCTTAACCAAGGCTGGTAGGAGGAGGGGTCCATAGCCCTAGGCTGGGGATAAAGCGTTTCATCGGAGTGACCTGGTCGGACCAGCGTAGTCGAGCAAGGGTGGGGAGGTGGGTGGGCCGCCGACGCGAGTGGGGCGAAGAGAGCTGCGGCCTCTGAAAGGAGGAGCACGTCCGAGACGTCGAGGCGATGGGGGTAGCCCACCGCCGGGACGTCGACCATGATCCGGAGGTGCAGGAGAGGAGGGGGCCTCGCCGGCAGATGGCGAGGGCCGGCCGAAGGATAGGGAAAGCATCTTCCAGGAATCGCCCATGAGCAGCTCCCTTCGGGTGGAACATAATTTTCGTTATAAGTCTTCTAATTGTTACCCTATGGGCCCTGTTCAGTATCACACCTCATGGGCCAGCTACGGTTCGGATCACACAATTTTTTTAATAAGTGGTATCAGAGTCCATGATTATAAGGCTGGTTTGGACGACTTTAATTGGTTCGAGACAGATAGTGATGAAGATTCATGTGTGGGATATACGAGTTCTCTTCTCAAGGTGGATTAACTTTGAAGGCGGGGGGAACGAATAAATGTAGTATGAGTGCTAAGATTGTTCGCCTGCTAAGATGGAGATTGTTAGATTGTATTTTGCTTCCGGTTGAGCCCTCAAAAGGAGGTGATAATAGTGTTGGTACTTTAGTCCTACATCTGATAGGAGAGATGGAACATGAGGTATAGATAATTGGAATTGTTCAGACCTTACATGAGAATTTTCTTTAAAGATATCTGGACCCAATTCAATATCGTAGTCACACCGTGTTCTCAACAGTGTAAGGTGAAGGGATGGTGGTTGGCCACCAAATCTTTTTTTATTTTGATTATTTGATAAATCTGCCTTAACCAATTCTTTACAATATTCCATTTTGTCAATAAAATTAACAATATGTTGATCGAGTGGAAGTAAAATTTAAGTTCAAGGGATTAGGGATGAATTATGATGGTGCTCATGCCGCGACTACTAGTCTGGAATATGAAATTGGAGTAGTACGCAAGTTGTGGTAGGAGTGGCCGTCGAAGTAAAAGCATACATCCCTTCCAGCTTCTACTCTCCTATGAAATGAATGGCTGCAGTGCTGGATTGAGAATATAATAGATTTCGGTGATGCTACATTGTTCGCCTATTTGAATCATAGTTCTGGTCTGTGGGCCACGTGTCATCCCTTCATTGGAGAGAGACTGCAAAAAAGAGGAAGTGGTGCCGGTGTGGTGCTGAAAGGGCCAGTGGGGGATAACACGCCGACACGGGCACACATGTTGCCACCCCCCGTACGGGGCCATTTAGCATTTTCTAATAGATTTTGGTTAAGATTGAAAAAATCTAAGAAGAAAGAGAGACGAGACCCCCAAAAAAGGGCTAATGTCACGACCCACTCCCGAATAATCGGACACGAGTCGGACACGCCCAGCCTTCATCGTTAGACATGATAAAGTAAGCTGTACCAATCTCCAGGGAAACTACAAGTCCATATATGAATAAATATAAACCACAGCATCTATATAAGCGAATCCCATAATCAAAGTGCATGTCTAAGAGTTATTACATTCATCCAGCTAAAAGAAAAATAAAGTCTGACAGTCTCAAGTACAATAAAATATAAACTGCTAAGGGTAAGGTACTAGGCCTCCTCAGCCTCTAAGTTCAGAGCAACTCCAGCTGGCTCTACTGCGTCTATAGGATCACGGCCATAGTATGTGTCACACAATGCCTCTATCTCACCTGCAACATATCATAGTCAGGAGCAGAGCAAAGTACAGTTCTAGGTAATGAACAAGAACATCATGATATGGAAATGCGTACAGAAGAACATAAAATATGAAATACAGGAAAAGAACATGAAGGTACAGGAATGTAAAGTATGAACCTGAAACACAAGACATGACATGTGCACAATGTTTGAAATACAACTAGCCTATGTGAGCGGCTGGGGTACAGGAATATGTACAGGAGTACATGAATATCGGTATGGCTTAGGACCCGCGTGCACAATATGAGGCCTAAGCTATCTACATGAATTTTGGAACCGGGGTTTGGTCACATAGCTAGTGTATTTTCCCTCCCCGACACAAGTAAGTACAAGAAAAGTACAAGGGTACAAGATATCGTGTCATATCGTGTCATCAGGATAAGTACAGGATATTTAAATGCACAAGACCATAGAAAGTACTTGCCTTGCTCCGGGTGATGGGTAGAAAAAGAGCTGGATGTTCCCCTATTATAATGATTATAAGTTGGTTAAGTTCTAACCAATTATCATTGGCTAACAATAATTCTTCTGTTAACTAGAATTTACTACCAGACTAATTAATTAATTATTTAATATGTGACTAAGGAGTAATCCCAAGGCTAGGGTCTAAGTAATTATTAGCTAACCCTTATTCTTCCAATCACATCTCACCCTAACCTGCTGTATGGCTTGGCTAGCAAGCAATACTAGTAAGAAATACACACATGCCTAGTTTTCCTTCAACACAACCACATACCCAACAGTGTGCTGCAAGATTTAGACTCAAATATGGATATCAAAGGATAAGAATATATACGCAATCTCAACAATACTCCCTGTCTCCAGAACCTGTTGTCACTTAAAACACAATAATTAATTAATCCCAACCAAGCCTAAATACCTTTGTCCAAGCTCACATGAACATTTCTCCTGACATTGGCTTCCCATGCTTGTACCAGCATAGCTAACCCATAATTCAACTTAAGAACGAAATCAAAATAAAAGTAAGACAAATTTATATAAATCAACTAATGAATAAATAGGATTAATATATACAAATTCAATTATCAGTGAATAAACAGTCCCAACCAAGAATAAAATGAGAAAACTAAGCTAAACAACATAAGCAAATTGCTCTAAACTTAGCAGAATCCCTACATGCAACCCGCTAGTGACTGCAACACCTCTGTGTCCAATTGGTTCAAACACCCGACACTCCGTATCGAACAAGAACCCACAGCATCCATGGTAGACACGAACGCAACGCTGAACCAATACGACACGAACGCTGGACACAGATACACAACCGACATTACCCCAAAACTGAACTAAACGACAACGGAGCAAGAGTCTTGGAGAAATTACCTGGAAAAGAAAGATCAGAGAACACTCGTCTTCAATCTTGAAGAAACTTTGGATCCGATTTCGAACTCGAAGAATCAACAAGTCAAGAATCCCAGATCAAATTAAGAATTCACTCGAACACTCTGAGATAAACCACAACCGATCACCAATTACAAGTTAAAATGACTCAGGAAATAAAGTCTCTGCCAAATAATACTTATCGATCCTGTAGATCGAATAATTCAGAAGCAATCTGATTCGATCAACTGACCGGATCAATCGGTCGATCTACACAGTTGATCGGAAGCAATAAATTATTGGAATCAATTAAAAGAAGATGATCCAAAAGACGCACCTTCTCGATGACTCAACATCGAGCAGAAACATCGTCGCAAGGACTGATGCTCGAATGACTGACGTCTGTGCTTTAACCTGACAAGTTCCAGATCGAAAATAATTGTTCAATCGAAACAAGGAGAATGAAGAATAAATCGAAGAACTCACCGCTATACACAAATTGATCGCTGATAAGAAGGTCTCTAGAAGCTAAGAGCACCAGGGATGCTCGAGGGAGCTGCCGATCGAAACAACTTGTCGGGGACGGTCGAGTTCATCCTTTTCGCTATCATCTCGGTCTCACAAACCCTGATGAGATCATAGAGAAGATCAATAGTCCAGATCGAACCTGATCAAACTGGGAAGGTGAATGTTTGCCATAAAAATCAACAACAGGTATTACAGAACGCTGGAATTGATTGTAAACTCGCTTGTACAAAGAAGAACCTAGAAAGAAAGCCTAAAAAATAATCTATGTACAATTATTTAGTTTTGATTCTGGGGGGTGACGGTGGAGGCTCGAGAAAGTGCTATCAACTTTGCCTTACTCCGTGGACTATCTGATGCAGTCTCTAGCACGTGAAGATATTACTTTTTCTTGAAGGTTGCCAGCCTTTTGCAGGAGTGTGGCACCCTGCTATTTATAATAAGATGTATTTTGAGCCGCATAGATGACTTACGGCCACGTGGCTGATTAGCACGCGAAGACCCGCTCTTGGGCTGCCATCTGTCGATTTGTTGGGATTTTGTTGCAGCAAATCTGGGTAGTTAAGAAATTGGTCAGATTGCCATGTGTCCCATTGCGTATAGCATTCTCAGTCTTCGATCATGCGGGGTCGCATGAGACTCATGCATGCGGCTTGGATCATAATTACTCCTGGCTGTATGAAGTTAAGAAAACTTTGGGGCCGCATAACCTGAGCCGCATAAGTTTCATGCGGCTTAGGTGACACTCTTCTGGCCGTATGGAGGCGTACGAACCATGATTTTGGGCGACGTCTTACGTCTTATCTTTCTTGTCGAAGTGTCAGAACTGTCATATTTTGCCAGGACTTGTCAGCTTTATCACGAACTGCTTCTCCTTGGTCGCATATTTTCCTTCTGCAGCTATTTGTCGTCGGGCCGCATATGTCTTTGAACAGTCATGCGGCTTTCCTTTATGCGGACCTATTTAGCCCAGGGTACTTATGCGGTAATTTGTAATCTGCATGAACCCCATATTTTTTATGCTTCTACAAGATCCCCTTCAAAGTTTTCAAATTACAAATTTAGAATACTTTGAATAAGAAGCATGAAAATATATCAAGCCATAGGGAGTCTTCAAGTTGCGGGAAGTTATTTTGAACTGTACAGAGATCCTGAGTCGCAGAGAAATATTGAGCCGCAGGGAGAACCTGAGTCGCAGAACAAATCTTGAGTCGCAGGGACGCTTCGAGTCGCAGAGAGTCTGCCAGCTGTCACTGCTGCATTTAATTCTTCTACTTTTCGAGATGAAGCCGATGGTTACTAGGGATAGAGTTCCCAAACGTCGACTTTATCTTTAATGATCTCGAAAACCGAAAAGATGCTCGACGGTTATTGGGGATAAAGTCCCCAAACGTCGTCTCTATCCTTAATAATCCCGAGAATCAAAGAGTCTCTTTTCAGCAACTCTATAAATAGGAGTCGTTCATAGAGATTTTTCACTTTTACCTTCTCCTCCTTTGACTTCATCATACCTTCTGCTATGACTCCAAAAGCTTCTAAGTCGATTGGTGCGACGGCCAAAGGGAAGAGACTTGCTTCTCCGTCGAGAGCGGCAGACACTCCTTCCATTCATTCCAATGTGCAACCTTCTTCCAAGAGTAAGGATGGTGAGCAGACGATGACTTAAAATTTCAAATGGCCGTAGTGCATATTTTCGTGTGTGGGGCTATCATATACTGCCTTGCTATAAACCTGGTCGATGTATGCCCTATCTCGTCTGGACCACATGTGTTCTATACGGTAGGGCTGCATAGACTACGTCGCATAACCGTTACTTATTCGAACTTGAACTGGCTGAGTGCCTCAGGATGAATCTATATAAACTTTTCATGACCGAGCCGCATAGGTGCCGCATGAGCACTTTACGATTAGGTCGCATAAATACTGTAAGATTGGGTCGCATGATCGCCTTGTGACTGATCCGTACGAGTATTGGGCTGCATTAGTTTTTCATGACTGAGCCGCATGATAATGATTGAGCCATATAAATGCTGCATGAGTACTTCATGAAGCCGGCCTCATGACTGTGGGCTGTGTGAGTTATGCTTTGGCTGGGCCGTCCAACTGGCTAGGCAGCATAACAGAGTTCTTTGTTTTATATGACTATCTTCTTTTCTTTGATTTTTTGTAGCAGCCGTGTCGAAGGCTGAGATCATTGTGAAGGAAGAGGTGCTGCCCCTTTCATCAAACAAGAGTCACTGTTTGTTAAAGAGGAGGTGATACCAAAAGTTGAGGTGAAAGAAGTGCTGGCATCCATCGGGGAGGGGATTGCTCTCAAGGAGGAGCCCAAGTCTGAGAGCAGTAGTATTAGGAGTTCTGACCCTCCTGCCCCCGTCGGAGACTCCGGTCAGATAAATCTTCGTATGCGAAGTGGTTAGGGGAATGGTATATACCTCAGCACGGCTATGATCCTTGACTGTAGGGATCCGTGGGCTACTGTGTACTTGTTGTTTTTGAAAATACATGTAACTAGACGTTCGTATCTGCCTTTGTATTTCCGACTGTCTATTGCTGTAGCTTGTGTTTTGCTTCTTTTGCAATCCTTTACTGGAGGTATATTCCTGTGAATGTAACTGATTTTGAATAAAAAGGGTATGCTCACCCCCATTTTATTTGTGGTAATTTGTGGTGCTTGTACTAGAGGACCTGATACAGCATTTGTAAAGGACACCCACTGGGGGATTTTTATGGACCTATTGTCCTTTTGTGCATCTGAAAATGTGAGCAAATAGATTTGAATGATATTTTGTGGACCTGCTACTCTCTGGTACACCGATGGTACAAGTAATAGACTAGGATAACTTTTGTGGACTTATTACCCTTTTTGTGTACTTGCGATGTGAGTACGGATAATAAGCGGGGAGGAAACCAACATATTTACTCAGAGGTAATGAGGACGTAGTAAATATGGGTCAAAATAGAGCCTTCCTACTTAAAGGTAATGAGGACATGGTAGGAGTAGGCATAATAGGGGTACACAGAATAACTCAGAGGTGCTATCAACGTAGAAGTTCTATGCATTGGGTGATTTGTTTGTGATGGATAGAAAAACAACTCAGAGGTAATATGGACGTGGTTGTTTTTTCTGTTGGGAAATTTTGTGGACCTATTACCCCTTTTGTGCACTGACAGTGAGAGCAATAAATTAGGAAAAGTTTTATGGACCTATTACCCTTCTGCGCACTGGTGGTACGGGTAATAGATTTTGAGACAAACTCTTGCTGGAGAGAAGCTATGACCAGGAAGTTCATAGATATGACCAAGAGATGAGATATGAAGTCATTCGGAGTAGTCAGAGAGTAAGTTCAGTGGTACCTGAGGGTACGTAACTCAACAATCTGGGAGATTTGAAGTCAGAGTGTAAGTTCAGCAATACCTGAGGGTATATGACTCACAATCCGAGAGATAGTTGGACGGTGTCGTTTAGACATAGTATTTCTTGAGGAACTTGCCGTTGATAGACATCATGAGCAAGTCTCCATTTTGTTTTGCGAGTCGATACGCACCGTTGGAGAATACGGTCTCGATGACGAACGGACCCTCCCACTTAGGCTGGAATTTGTCGGGGTCTTGTGAGTCATGACCATTGGTCTGCGAATGGCTAAGACAAGTTCGTCCACTTGGAATATCCTCTGCTTGACTTTCTTGTTGAAAGCCCGAGAGATGCATACTTGGTAGAGCTCTATGCTTTGTTGAGCTTGTAAACGCTTCTCATCTAATGCTTCTAACTCCTGTAGCCATCGGTGGTAGTTATCGTCTGCTGTCAACCGGTAGGTGAGGGCCACTCGAAGTGAGGGGATCTGAGTTTCCAATGGGAGGACTGTCTCGCTCCCGTAGACCAAGGAGAATGGTATATTTTCTCTAGCCGTCCAAATCGTCGTCCGATACGCCCATTGGCACTCACCAAGCTTTTCATTCCAGTCGTGTTTGTTTGCAGACACGAACTTTTGAAGAGCTTGATTATGGTTTTATTGAATGCTTCAGCCAGACCATTGGCCGAGGGATTATATGCTGTCGTGGCCATGTTCTGAATTCGATTCTTATCACAAAATCGATAGAAAGCGTGGCTTACGAACTGCGGACCATTATCGTGAATAATCCTGCGGGGTAATCCAAATGGTAGATGACGTGATATTTTATGAAGCTAATCACGTTCAATGTCTTGACCTCTACCAACGGAACAGCTTCTGCCCATTTGGAGAAGTAATCGGTAATTGCAAGTATGAACCGATGCCCTCTAGACGATGGCGGGGTGATTAGCCCAATGACGTCCATTCCCCATGCTTCAAATGGCCAAGAGGCCACTATTGGGTGCAAGAATTCAGTTGGCAAATGTATAAAATCTGTATAGATTTGGCAAGCCTTGCACTTCTTTGCATAATCAACTACATCTGCGACCACTGTGGACCAGTGATAATCCATCTGGCGAAGACGATCTTGTAATTTTGGGCCAGGTTGGTGAGCCCCACAAGTACCGTGATGAGCTTCACGTAGGACTTATTTGGCTTCTGTATTTGACATGCATCTTAATAGTAGCCTATCGTAGGATTGCCGAAATAACATTTTCGTCTCCGTATCGTAGAACAATCTGAAGGAGCGTCTTCTGATTGAGGTGGCTTCCTTCACATTCTCTGGCAGAATTCCATAGACCGCAAAGTCGATGAGCGGGCGTCTCCAGTCTTGTATGTCATTGGTTATATGGGCGAAGCAACTCATACCCAGTTGAAGATTGTTCCTAGGACAGACCAATTCATGGCCTATTACGTCGACTAGATGATGAGTATTATTTGGAAGTGCCAAGGAAGTGGCAAGATCGGCCAGGGCATCGGCTTCGATATTCGAAGCCTAGGAACATGCTCTATAAAAAACCCCTCTAAGGTTGTAATGATGGACACTACTGTCTGATGATAGGGAATCAGTTCCTCATTGCGGACCTCGTATGAACCCAGGATCTGGTTAACAATCAACTGTGAGTCACCATAAGCTTCCAGGTATCTGATCCCTACTTCTTTTGTGAGTTGGAGCCCAATGACTAGAGCGTTATATTCGGCTACGTTGTTCGAACAGGGTTCTGTAAGGGAATACGCCCGATTGACTATAGTCCGGAGGAAGAAATTAATACCATCCCGAATCCAGCGACGATATCGCCTTATGGCCCCGTTCTTGAAGCACCGTCGAAGAACATACGCCAAATGGCGTTGTGCGAAGTCATGTTCGAGGCGACGACTTCATCAAGAATTTCTTCATAAATTCTAGCTATTTCTGAGCCTGGATAGGCTGCTAGGAAGTCAGCCAGGACTTGACCCTTGATAGCTTTCTACGAAACAAAAACCATATTATAAGGGGATAATAGTATCGCCCAGGTAGCTAGACGAGAACTGAGTGCGCCTGGCTTGGTCATGAGAACCCTGAGGGGATTGACTCGTGAAATCATATGGATGGTCTGCCCTGTCACATAGTGTCGTATTTTCTGAATGGCGCACACTATGGCAAGGCACTCCTTCTCTATGGTAGTGTACCTATGTTCAGGTCCTACCATCATACGGCTGAGATAGTAAATAGCTTGTTCATGTCCCGCATCATTATTCTGTGCTAGCAGAGCACCGAGGGAGTGTTTCATCGCCCGTACATAGAGTAGGAAGGGCTTTCTGGCGACCGGGGCTACCAGAACTGGCAGATTCATCAGGTACTCCTTAATATCATCAAAGGCACGCTGACATTCCTCGTTCCATACAAAAGAGGCACCTTTCCTCATGAGTTGAGTGAAGGGTTGGCATCGCCCTGAGAGGTTAGATATAAACCTCCTAATATAGGCTAGTCTTTCCTGAAGGCCGCGGAGTTCACGGAGGTTCTTTGGTGGGTTCATCTTCAGGATTGCTTTTGTTTTGTTGGGATCTATGTGAATGCCTCGGGAAGTAATGACAAAGCCCAAGAACTTTCCACTGGATACCTCCAGAAAAGACTTAGTGGGATTCATCTTCAGGTTGTGTGCCCGCATGAGGTCGAACGCTGTTCTCAAGTCGTGTAAATGATCATTTTTGGAGCGGCTCTTGACAGCGATGTCGTCTACGTAATACTCCACCGTTTTACACAAATGATCTCTGAAAATGACACTCATAGCCCGTTGATATGTTGTACCGGCGTTCTTTAAACCAAAGGACATGACCGTATAACAATATACGTCGATCGACGTTCGGAATGATGTATGCTTCTCATCATTAGAAGCCATCTTGATTTGATTGTATCTCGAAAATCCATCCATAAAGGACATGCGCTCAAAGCCACACGTATTATCGATCATTATATCGGTGATCGGAAGAGGAAATTCGTCCTTAGGGCATGCCGCATTCAGATTACAAAAATCGATGCAGATTCAAATTTTTTCTGTTCTTCTTGATGACTAGCACTACGTTGGCTACCCAGTCTGGGTGCTGCTCTTCACGGATAAAACCACTAGCTATAAGCTTGTTCACTTCTGCCTCGATAGAATTTATGATATCTGGACGAAATTGTCGCTGCTGTTGCTTGACTGGTTTTACGTCCGGATAGATGTTGAGCTTATAGACTGCAATCTCGGGGTTCAGCCCTGGCATGTCTTCATAGCTCCAGGCAAAGACGTTGATGTATTCTCTGACGAGTTGTAACAATGACTCTCGCTCGTCGTCTGTCAGACTTTTACTGACAAAAATTAGCATTGGAGAGGATTCATTGCCGAGGTTCACTTGCATAACCTCATCTTCAGTGGAAGGATCACGAAGTTTGAAGCGTTTCTCCCATTGTACATCTAGTTGCTGGACCCAGGTCTTCAACTCAAGAGGTTCAAGTAGGTCTTCGTCTTCTTCTTCGACATCAGCGGATGTCATATTGGCAGATAATGTCTGTCTGAATATATCTCCAATACTGCTATCGGAGTCGTAAATGGGTGACTCGGACGAATGGGAGTGCCACTCGCATTCTTCGTCAGAACTTTCGAACGTTGTAGGTGGAGTAACATACCCGAGGCCGCGTCTGGATTTGTGATAATTATCCTGAGGCTTCCCTACCAGTGTCGACGGCTATAGAGGCAATCGTCGACCACTACCATAATTTAGACCCGGGGTAGCCTCCATGTCGTACCACTGCTTTTGCATGAAGTACTTGGCTTGAGGACTATACAAGTAGAGCGGTAGTCTCCCGCCTTTGGGTCCGAGGTCGGACTCTTGTGGCGTAAAAGATTGAGAACCTTTTTTTCGGCCAAAGATGATTGTGTGATCCTATCCTCTTCTGTCTGAGACAAGGAAGTAAGCACCTTTTATGGGAGCAAGTCGATTTGGGGTATGGACAGTTGTCACCTGTGTGTGCAGGCTAACGTCTAAACAGTCCTGTGCGGCATATGTTAGATTAGGCTTATTATACTCAGAATAGTCTAACGACAGCCTCTTATTGATGAAATAAGGAATTTTATCCACCGGGATTACATCATCAGGAGAGGGGCCATCCACCTGTGTAACCACATATTTGGCGAGTTCTCCATCCTCCTTGGCCACCCCCTGCGAGCTCAGAGTTTGGGATGCTATCTTGGGCAACTTAACCACCAAGTGTTCTGTTTGAGGTATTGACCTGGCTGGGAGTGTTGGATCAACACTTGGCTGCTAGCCCGTCTTGGGAAGATGGATGACCATTGTCTTGGCAAGGGATTTTGTGTCTTCTAGTCGCCTTGGAGCAAAATTTGGCAATCGAATTACCATCGGTATTACCGAGGGCTTCGCATCTTCCTTTTGCCTTTGATTGGACTTTGGCAGCCGGATCACCATTGGTCCTATAACAGGTTTTGGCTCCTGTCTGGATCTTGGGAGACGGATGACCATTGGTTTCGATTGCGCAAGTGTGATAAGAGAATCGAGCACCTCTTTATGTAAGGTTGCGAAAAGGGGTGCGGCCCTACCCGGTTTGCGGGCTTGGAAATAGATTCTCAAGGGTTCTTCTAGCCCTGTGATGGCCTCCGGCTCGTCTATTATATGTTTCCTAGATTCGTCATATAGACAAGCCTCCGAAGAGTAATAAGATTCAACCCCTTTGAAGGGATCAATGTCGGCGAATTTGGTCTGCATGGAACCGTACTTGTTGACATATTTAAAACATTGGTGAAGGGTGGATGGCACGATCATATAGTCATGTATCCACGGACGTCCTAGGAGGATGTTGTAGGAGGTGTCTGTATCTATGATGTAGCAGGTAACTTCCGTCCTCAGGTCACCAATCTGGCACTTCAACCGGATCTTCCCTAGGGGATAGCTTCTTCCTGAGTTAAAATCGCTAATGGCAGTGTTGGTTGCTGCTAATCGGTGCATGGGAATGCCAAGAAGTTGGAGCAGGCTTTTCGGGATGATGCTTATTGACGAGCCCAGGTCGATATGCATCCGATCCACCGTGATGTCGGCTATGTATCCAGTGTATTACTAGGGGCGATCATACAAGTTGGTCTTAATCAACATGTTCTACGGAGTAAATATGATGTTGGGCATTATATCTGTGCTATCGCCGTCCTGTAGATCTGCTGGTAGGTCTTCCCTTGGAGGCTTGACCTGAGCTAAGTAGGCATCAGCATTCTGGAGTGCTTCGCTTAATGCGACACGACTTGGAGAGCCTTAGGAGCTCGTATAGCGACAACTTTGCTGGCGTATTAGCCAATTATGCTAATATATCAAAGTTGTAAGGTCTCTCCAGTCCCTGAGGTACATCACTACGGAGTGGCCTGTCGAAGCGGATCTTCCTTGTCTTGGACTTATCTGCCAGTGGAGGCTGAACTGGCCTTGGAACATCAGAGGGAGACAACGTTGCTGGCTGAGGATCTTCGACTGGACTATCCTGTGCGGTCTGGGCTTACACTCCAGACCGGGTAACAATGTCTGCAGCTTCTTCAGCTTCAGCTAAAATTGTATGGAAGGCTCTAGACTTCCTGCCCTTCTTCTTGTAGGTAGGAGATAACACCCCTAGGTAACTTCGGGCACCAAGTCTGGATGCACCCATATGATCTCTCCTCGCGATGTGGTGAGGGGTACCAATCCAGATGTCTGGCTTCGGGCGGATGGAAGATTAGTAACCTCCATCGTTTCCCGGGGGACAGGTATTACCCCGTTTGGAGTGCTTATTGGAGGGAAGTCGCTGAACTGAATAGATACCATGTTCGCCGCCACAGTAACCTCTTCAAAGTCTATCGATAGAGCGTTGGATTCGATAAGACTCTGAATGTACCGCTTCAATTGGAAGCAATCCTGGGTGGCATGATGGACATAGCGGTAGAAGTAACAGTACTTTGGGTCCTCCATTTCTGCTGTTCGAGGCTCGCGCCTTGGTGGCGAGAGCTGGATCCTACCCCCTTGCAAGAGCATATCGAAGATAGGTTTGACATGACTATCTTCGAATGAGTAATTGATCTTGGGCCACTGGCATTCCGCCTGTTTTTGCTCGAGCTTCTGAGTCGCATTAGTGACCAAGGGCTGTTTGCCTTTACTGTCCCGGTTGGTGGTGGCACCACTGTTGTTGTTACTGGAGGTAGAACCAGGACGTCTGCCCTTATCTTCTCCGTCTGGGATGTGTAATCCCAGCTGGCGAGCCGTCTTCAGTTTTGCCTCTGTATTTGTAGCACTTATGATAAAGGTCGTCCAATCTCTGAACTGATCGTCTCCCATCTAGAGGGTAATTGCAGGAAGCAGCTTCTTCTGACAGATTTCAATCAAGGAGCTCTCGGGATTGCCTTGGGGCAATCTCATCGCGGTTTGGCAGAACCGCTCGATATAGTTCCTTGTCAGCTCCCTCTCTCCTTGGACGACGTCCATGAGAGATGACATCGTCATATCATGCCCCACTTCGTAGAATCTCTCCAGGAACATATGCTTGAAGCCGTCAAAAGAATGGATACAGTTGTCAGAAAGGTTGCGGTACCAGTCGAACGCGATCCCCTCCAATGCTCCGATGAATAGTCGCATAAGGATAGCATCACTATGCGGCAAGTGGTCGGTTGTGACTTTAAAGTAAGTCATGTACCGACTAGCAGAGGTCTTCCCATCATAAGAATCGATATGGAACGGCTTATACCGCGGTAGAAAAGGCACATCTCTTTATGCAACGGGATATGGCTGTCATATTCTGAGATCTCGAGAGGAGTCTCGGGCATTGAACATTGCCCGAAGCTCCTAGACTTCCCTCCTTGCCTCCTTGGCTTCATCTGCAGCTGAAGGAACGGATGGTGCTACGGGATCATCACCCAAAGGAGTGGCAGTTGTATTAGAGTCCGCGTTGACTGCGGGTCCCAAGCTTGTTTATCTGGGCGTCCTTGCTGGTTGAGCTGGCAAGGCGGCTTTGATCTCGTCCACCGACTTGACTAAGGACATGAGCATTTCTTCAAGCACTTCTAGCCGTTGTCGGTCGGAAGGCACTTCATGATCGTCGTCAGTCATAAAGACTGTCCTCACGTGGGTAGAGGTGGAAGGGATTGTAGTAGAGGTACTCTCGGTGTCGTACCCTTGTATGGAGAAATCGTCAGAAAATGTCAGAATATCGTATTCGTCAGACTTAGAAGGGGTGCTACCCCCTGTGCAGGAAGCCGCATCGTCTTGGTGAGGGTGGTGGCCCTCAGGGAAATCCGATTATGTTGCAAAGTTCTGGGGGATCTCTACCTCTTGTGTGTGCTCTTGGTACACCGGGTTGTCGCATATATTGAGGGGGCTGCTACCCCCAGCTTCATCTACTCTCAAGGAGGCCGAAGGAGCACCCCCAGGTGCCGGAAGCTTCTTTTTGGATCGAGTGCCTAAATAGACACCCTCTGTGGTTGATAGGAACCCCCCAGATGAGGGTCTCCTTGTAATACTGGCCGATAGGAACCCCCCTGTGGTTGATAGGAACCCCCCAGGGCGAACTTTTTGAGTTGAATTATAGGAGGCGAAAGGAAACTCTTCGTCCCCTAGAATTTATACCTGTCGGACAGGTGCTGGCTGCTGCAGTCGTTGGAAAACTGACTGCCGATCTTCAGGTCCTGCTAATTTGTTGTAGCAGCAGTTGATGATGACTTGGGTGCAACGACGCCCCGAAAGGGACTCATTGCATGCCGACGCTGTCGTCTCGTGTTTGTGAGTAATCACGTCACGTAAGTCGGTAGGAGGCCGCTCTACCTTTGTACCAAACTTGTGAACTCGGGAATCCCGAGCGCACTGGTGCTTAGGTATCATGTTTGCTCCCTGATCCGTGGCTAGTAAAAGTACTTGCTCTGGATCTTTAGAGGGAGACTTTAAAGACCCACCCTGTCCGTTGGCCGTGGGGGACTGGACGTGAGTGGTTCTGTACAATTTTTCGTCAGGAACCCGTGTAACTGTCAACGGGGCCCACTGACAGTCAGCAATTTGGACAGTTGACTGGGCTGGTTGGGCCCGCACTGTCCTAGACTTTTTTGACTTAGCGCCCGAAGGCGCGTAGTAAAAAGAGTCCAGATTGATACATCCCGCATCCTCGGTGGGCCGTATGGCATCGGGCCCGCATGAGAGGCGGTCAAACACAAAGCTTCTGATTGGGCCGCATGAGATGTCCTGTTTGAAGCCAGGATTGGTCGTCGCATGGACCATCTTCTTACGGCTGGAGCTGGCTGTCGCATGGATCATCTTCCTGCGACGAGAGTTAGCTGCCGCATGAGTTGTCTGCCTGCGGCCGGAGTTGGTCGTTGCGTGGGCAGACTGCCCATCTCCTCTCTTTGTCCGCATGGAGTTCCCTTGTGCCCCAAAAACTCAGCATCGTAGTGTTTTCCTCTGCTGGATTTGGGGACAGTGGGGTCCTCTGCAGTCGGAAACAAAGCCGCAGAAGAGTTCTGGTCCCCGTCTTGGGCTGCAGATGGAGCTTTTTTGAGAACTTGGTCGGTGGCAACAGTTTGGCACACCGACGTGTTGCGAGTCCTCTTCGGTTTGGCTCGCTTCTGAGACGGGGTGGAGCTCCCTTCAGAGACCAATTCTTTGAAGGCTTGTTGGTCAAAGCGGACCACAAGCATCTGCTGTGTAGAGCCGAGCTTGGACGCGTCAGATTGCGTCACCAACTTCTCATCGGAAGAGAAAGATGTCCCCAGCAGAGTCGCCATCGTGTTTGCCACAAAAATCAACAACAGGTATTACAGAACGCTGGAATTGATTGCAAACTCGCTTGTATAAAGAAGAACCTAGAAAGAAAGCCTAGGAAAGAATCTAAGTACAATTGTTTAGTTTTGATTCTGGGGGGTGACGGTGGAGGCTCAGGAATGTGCTATCAACTCTGCCTTACTCCGTGGACTATCTGATGCAGTCTCTAGCTCGTGAAGATATTTTTTTTCTTGAAGGTTGCCAGCCTTTTGCAGGGGTGTGGCACCCTGCTATTTATAATAAGATGTATTTTGAGCCGCATAGATGGCTTGCGGCCACGTGGCTGATTAGTACGCGAAGACCCGCTCTTGGGCTGCCATCTATCGATTTGTTGGGATTTTGTTGCAGCAAATCTGGGTAGTTAAGGAATTGGTCAGATTGCCACGTGTCCCGTTGCGTATAGCATTCTCAGTCTTCGATCATGCGGGGTCGCATGAGACTCATGCATGCGGCTTGGATCATAATTACTCCTGGCTGCATGAAGTTAAGGAAACTTTGGGGCCGCATAACCTGAGCCACATGAGTTTTATACGGCTTAGGTGACACTCTTCTGGCCGCATGGAGGCGTACGAACCCTACTTTTGGGCGACGTCTCAGGTCTTATCTTTCTTGTCGAAGTGTCAGAACTGTCATGTTTTGCCAGGACTTGTCAACTTTATTACGAACTGCTCCTCCTTGGTCACATATTTTCCTTGTGCCGCTATTTGTCGATGGGCCGCATATGTCTTTGAACAGTCATGCGGCTTTCCTTCATACGGACTTGTTTGGCCCAGGGTACTTTTGCGGCAATTTGTAATCCGCATGAATTTTATATTTTTTATGCTTCTACAGTGAAGTGATCTAGAGAAACTCACCATCGTCGCTGAGACACTGCCGATCATGCGAAGGAGCTGGAGAAGCTCCGTCTCTTTCGATTGCTCGAGGAGGATGCCGTGCAGTAAAGTCAGTTGATGAGGGGGGTCGATGATCGTCATCGCAGTAATGACGAAGTCTCCTGATGAAGCCCGCTCAGTCGTCGGTGGAGACAAAGCTCACTACCGTGGTCGCCATCTTCATCGCCGCCATGGTCGCCGAAAGCTAGGATTAGGTTAAGTTGAGAGAACAATTTGGGGAAAAGGAAAATTATGAGAGATGCTAATGAGCTTCTCTCTCTGTGGGAAGGAATAAATAAGGCTGTGCCTTATTCGAAACCCCCCCACCAAGATCCTTTTAGCAGATAGGTCCTCCCCCTTTCAAATATTGCAAAAATATCCAAATTTCAGTTAGAAATTTATTATGAGATTTGAAAAATGGGGACCACTTCAATTGGTTGTAACAAACTAGGAATTTTCCTCCAAAATTAATAATTCAACTTTCCCTCCAAAACTAGTAATAAGAATGATAATTCAAATTATTGATTTAAACAAAAATCTATTATTTGAAAACTTACAAAATTCTCAACAATCGGAAAAGTGGAGTTACAAATCTCCCCCTTAGAAAAATTTTGTCCTCGAAATTCAAAGGACAACAAAATAAATCTCAAAGTAAAAATCACAAAGGAGGTTCAAACACAAGCCATTTATTATATTTAAAATTCTCACAACAACAAAAAACAATATAATCAAGCAAATAAATTAGGATAGCGCTCCCGCATCTCGTCCTCACGCTCCCATGTGGACTCTCCCGAAGAGTGATGTCTCCACATGACTCGGACAAGCGGTATAGTCTGATTCCGTAATTGCTTCTCCCTCTGATCAAGGATCTCTACTGGCTGCTCCTCATAGGTCAAGCTCGGACCCACCTCTAGCTCTGAGTAGTCCACCACATGGCTCGGATCTAGAATGTAGCGGCGAAGCTTGAACACGTAAAAGACATCATGTACCCCATCCAGGCTAACAGGAAGTGCTAGTCGATATGCCACCTCGCCAACCCATACCGTCACGTCGAAAGGCCGGATGTACCTCGGACTGAGCTTCCTACCTCTGCCAAAATGAATGATGCCTCTGGTCGGCAAGATCTTCAGGAACACTCTATCCCCAACTGCAAACTCTTGAGGCCGTCTGCTGCTGTCCGCCCAGCGCTTCTGCCGATCTTGTTCAACTCTGAGACACTCTCTAATCAGTCTGACCTTCTCGGTCGAATCTATCACCATCTCTGGCCCAAGCAAAGTCCTCGTGCCAACGTCGTCCCAAGATAAAGGTGTGCGATATCTCTGTCCATATAGTGCCTCGAACGGTGTCATCTCGATGCTAGCCTGATAACTGTTGTTATAGGTAAACTCCACAAGATGTAAGTAATCCTCCCACGAACCGCCGAAGTCGAGTGTGCAAACTCGCAGCATGTCCTCCAATGTCTGAATGGTCCTCTCGGACTGTCCGTCCGTCTGTAGATGATAGGCGGTGCTGAACTTCAACTGTGAACCCAAGCTCAGCTGTAAACTCCTCTAGAAGTGTGATGTGAAGCGAATGTCCCTGTCTAAGACGGTACTCACTGACACTCTATGAATCCGTACGATCTGACGTATGTAGAGATCTGCAAGCTTCTCGGTCGACATCCCTACTTTGAACGGAATGAAGTGAGCAGATTTCGTCAGTCTGTCCATGATAACCCAAATAGCATCCTTGCCACTGGGTGTACGCGGTAAACTAGAGGCGAAGTCCATGGTTATGTGTTCCCACTTCCACTCCGGAATAGGTAAAGGCTGGAGTAATCCTGCTGGTCTCTTGCGCTTCGCTTTAACCTGCTGGCACATAAGGCATCTAGAAACGAATCTGGTAACCTCTCGTTTCATCCCATACCACCAAACATACTCCCGCAGATCCTTATACATCTTGGTAGATCCAGGATGAATAGAATACTGCGACTGGTGGGCCTCCTGCATAACCTCCTTCCACAAATCCCTGGGCACACACAACTGGTTTCCGTGCCTCAGGGATCCATCCTCTGCAATAGTAAAATCGTCCAACAATCCTGCCTCTGCCTGACCTCTGAGACATCGGAGTCGCTCATCTAGAAACTGGGCCTCCTTGATCTTCTCTAACAGTCTCGACTGTATCTGCATGTGCATCAGTTGCCCTCCAACTCCCGGAAGAATAATCTCAATCCCCAGACTCTCAAGATCCTCTAGAAGATGCCGGTCCATAGTAAGGAACATAACAACAAGATATCGACTAAGAGCATCTGCTACCACAATCGCCTTCCCAGGATGGTATTACAGATTGATGTCAAAATCCTTCATGAGTTCCAGCCATCTTTGCTGCCTCATATTTAGTTCCTTCTGAGTAAAGACATACTTCAGGCTTTTATGGTCCGTGAAGATGTCCACTCGCTCTCCATACAGATAGTGCTTCCACAGTTTTAAGGCAAAAATGACTGCTGCAAGCTCCAAGTCATGAGTAGGATAATTCTTCTCATGAGGCTTCAACTGTTTAGAAGTATAAGCAATAACCTTCTTGTTCTGCTCAAGCACACATTCTAAGCCTTTTCCTGATGCATCGCTGTAGATGACGAACCCTCCAGATTCTGATGGCAAGGCTAACACTGGCGCTGTAGTGAGTCTTCTCTTTAATTCTTTAAATGCTGACTGGCAGGCGTCGCTCCAGATGAACTCCTCGTCCTTTCGCGTAAGCTTCGTCATTGGCTCTGCTATCTTGGCAAAATCCTTCACGAACTTCCGATAGTATCCTGCTAGCCCAGGAAACTATGATTCTCTGCTACTGACTTGGGAGGTGCCCATGCTTCCACAGCTTCAATCTTTTTGGGATCTACAGAAATCCCCTCTCCAGTCACCACATGCCCCAAGAACTCCACTCTGTCCAAGAAAAACTCTTACTTCGAGAGCTTCCTGTACAACTTCTCCTTCCGTAGGATCTCTAAAATAATCCGCAGATGCTCTACATATTCTTTCTCAGTCTTCAAATAGATCAAAATATCGTCAATAAAGACTACGACAAACTTGTCCAGATACTTGTGAAAAACTTTATTTATCAAGTTCATAAACACTGCTGGAGCATTGGTGAGTCCGAATGGCATCACCAAGAATTCATACTGGCCATAGTGGATATTGAAAGCTGTCTTCGGAATATCCTGCTCCCGAACCTTCATCTGATGATACCCCGACCGAAGGTCAATCTTTGAAAAGACCTTAGCTTCACTAAGCTGATCAAACAACTCATCTATCCGCGGCAACGGGTATTTATTCTTGATGGTGATGTTATTGAGTGCACGGTAGTCGATACACATTCTAACAGTCCCATCCTTCTTCGGCACGAAGAGTATCGGTGCTCCCCAGGGTGAAGCACTGGACCGAATAAAACCCTTGCCTTCCAACTCATCTATCTGGGCCTTCAACTCTGCAGCTTCCTTCAGGTTGATCTTGTAGCAATGCTGGGACTTCGACGCTGATCCGGGCACTAAGTCGATGTTGAACTCCACATCTCGATCTGGCGACAATCCTGGTAACACCTCGGGGAAGACGTCGAGAAACTCTGCAATCAGCGGGTACAGCAACTCCTGGTCTTCTGCAACTGCTCCAAAGTAGACTCCCTTTGGCCTCTCTATAATCCGTCTGCTAATCTCGAACGGTAGAACTCCAGGCGGGCTAAAAATTACCTTTCCTTCATGGCAGTCTATTACAGCAAACTGCTCACTCATCCAGTCGATGCCGAGGACTATATCAAATCCGGGCAATGGCATCACTAGGAGTCGAGTCCTAAGTTCCCTTCCAGCTATAGTGATAGGGCAATCCACCATCTTACTAACTGGCACTACCCCTACTCCTGTCATAATTCGACAGTTCCTCATAGTGGGCTTAGGTGTGAAGCCGTATCTATGCAGAAACTCATATGATACAAAGCTATGTATGGCTCCTGAATCAAACAATACAATGGCAGGGAAATAATATAAATGCATAGAACCTGTAATCACATCTGGTACTGCCTTATCCTCCTCAACTGCGGCCATGACGTAAGCACGTCCCTGCTGTGGTGGTCCCCTCTGATGCTGATGCTGTGCAAAATGCTGCTGCTGAGTAGGTAAAGCCTGAACCCTTTGTGGTACAGCTGGTGGTACTCTGGGTGGTGTAGGTGGTGGTCCTCCAGCTCCTCGAGGTCCTCCTGTCAGTCGAGCTGCAACATGTGGGCAGTCCCTCATCTGATGTGCTTCTGATCCGCAAAATAAGTAAAACCCGAGCCTTTTGCGGCATTCGTCAAAGCAGTGTCCTGGCCGGTAACAGAAAGTGCAAGTAGCTGCCTGCTGCTGTCTCTGTGGCTGATATGCAGGAACTCTGGCTGGACGGTAATGCTGCTGTGCCGGCTGTTGTGGTCTCGCCTGAATCTAAGTCCTCATCGCCGGCGTCTGGTAGCTGCTGCTGCCGATGTCCCGGTCCCTCTTCAGCTTCGGATCCGCCTCTTTCTCCACTATCTGAGCAATCTTAAGGATGCTCGCATAAGTAGTTGTCTGACTGATCGCCACTACATGTCGCAACCCTCTGGTGAGGCCCTTCTTGAACCTCCAAGCCCTATCCTCTGGTGCTCTGACTAGGTTCTTCGTGAACCTGCTGAGTCAGGTAAACTCCGATGTGTACTCCGCCACCGTCATGTTCCCCTGCTGTAATGCCTCGAACTGCATCCGAAGCTCATCTTGCTCCACTTCGGGGAAGAACTTGTCCTTGAATAGAGTTTTAAAATCTGTCCAAAGAACCTGGGGCACAGCTAACTGAGGCTCCTCTCGGTACCAAGCTCTGGCAAGATTAAAAAGTCGCATGCTTGCAACTTCCACCTTCAGGTCATCCGGGGTCCTTGCCATCTTCAGTGTCCGCTCCATATTTTTTAGCCACTCATCCGCATATACAATCCCCTCATGGCCCCAGAAATCCATCGGACAAAGGTTCTGGTAATCTCTAGCAGTCCCTGGACTCGGTGCTGCTGGTGCTGGAGGTGCTACCGGTGCTGGTGCTGTCGGCTCGAGTCCTGAGTGCATCCACGACTATCGCCTGAAACTGTACGGCCTGGTGGTTCTGAGCCGCCATGAACTGCTGGAACATGGCCATCACCTGGGCGCCGTCGAACGTTATCGTCGAGAGTAGCGGAGGAAAAATAGGAGGCAGTGGTGGAAGCTGTTCAATTTGAACGTCTGGTGTAGACTGTCCCAAACTGCCTGCAACTCCGAGCTGATCCACGGTCTTCCTCGTATTAACAATCATGCAAAAAAGAAAACTTCATGATTGATAAAAACCTAACCTACAAGTAAATGTAAATGTTTTATATAATATCCATATACCCGATGTACCCGATTTCTTATGCTGTGATTCAAGTTTCCCTAGTTTAAATCAAGTTTCCCAATAGTACACTAATACCTAGGTAATATTAGGATAGACCTGTATGGGCCACCACTAAAAACATGTCACGACCTGCTCCCGAATAATCGGACACGAGTCGGACACGCCCAGCCTTCATCGTTAGACATGATGAAGTAAGCTGTACCAATCTCTAGGGAAACTATAAGTCCAGATATGAATAAATATAAACCACAGCTTCTATATAAGCGAATCCCAGAATCAAAGTACATGTCTAAGAGTTATTACATTCATCCAGCTAAAAGAAAAATAAAGTCTGACAGTCTCAAGTACAATGAAATATAAACTGCTAGGGTTAAGGTACTAGGCCTCCTCAACCTCTAAGTCCAGAGCAACTCCAGCTGGCTCTACTGTGTCTATAGGCTCACGGCCATAGTATGTGTCACACAATGCCTCCATATCTGTAACACCCAATTTTCCAAAAGAGGGTAATTTTGAAATTTTGTAATTTTAGTCTTTTAATAATGATATTTAAATCATGATATAATTTTTGGTGATTTTTAATCATTTAAAACTATTTTAAATCATGACTTATGATTTTGGTGTTTTGATAGTGTAACCTTGGAGACTGCTTAACCTAGAGCCTAGCCATGTGATTAGGGTGTTTCATTTATCATTTCCAGTTCGAGGGTACTTTTGTCATTTTGAATTTAATTAAATTTAATATATATTATTTAGAATTTAATGTATTATTAAGAATGGTGTGATTTTAATATTATTTGATTGATTGCCATGTTTTGTGATTAGCCTAACTTGGTTTGGACCTAACCTAGATTAGTCATAGCTAGTCTTAGCTAACCATGGTTAGTGATAGTTAGTATTATTTAGATTTATTAGAATTAATGTGATTTTTAGTGATTTTTAGTATAATTGATTTGGTCCTATAGTTGACTTTGACTAGTGTTGACTAGGAGACTAACCTAGAGACTAACCCAGGTCATGACTACTTGGTTAGGTTAAGTAACCTTAGCTTGACCTAAGTTAGTGATGATTAACTCATTAGAACTTATTTGGAGGGATTAGGAATTGATTAGGCTAGAATGGCTTGTGACTTCATAAGTCATGATTAATGACTTAAGCCTTAGAAGCCCATAGGCCCACACCATGGAACCCTAGCCCTATTCTAACAGCCCATGGCCGGCCACATGATCCCCCCTCTATTTAATGTTCCTCAAAGTTAGGGCTAGCCTCCATTAGAAATTTTTGTAAAGTTTTAGAAATAGGTAAGTCCCCATCTTCACAAATCCATAAAAATTCTATTTCAACTCCTTTTTCCCCCAAACCAATTGCAATAGGTTCTAATTTTATTCCTCTTGCTGTTGTTATTGAGTAATTTCAGAGTTTGGGCAAATTAGAGGAGTTTGGTTATCAAGAGGAACACCTTTCTTTGGAGCTTTTTGGGAATTTTGATACATATAGGTAACTTTCATTCCACACCATGAAATTCTGATTTTATTGCATATCTAGGGAGACCTAGGCCTAAACTAACTGTAGGAATAGGAAACCCTAGATTTCGTGTCCATTTCGTGTCCCGTTTGTACACGTATCAGCCCTAGTATTCAAGTGTTTGACGAAATGCCCCAATGGGCATTTCGAGTGATTTTTAGGAACCCATTTGAACAGGAAATTAGGTTTATGTGTCGCTTACGTGTTTCTTGTGTCCTTGTGTGATTTTCATGTCGTGTCGAGTCAGCACAGACACGTGAACACGCTGTCGCGCGCGTGCGTGCACTGGCAGTTGATTGCCCTGCCTCACGGGGGACACAACTCACTGGACACGACACTTCGACACGTGAAAATTGACATGTGACACGGGGCTAACACTGACACGGGGCTCCCCAAGTTTCAGAGCCTCACGTGTCGTGTCAGACACGCACGAGCTCCTGCATCGAATTTACACTGAATCGACAGCAGCCAATTTCGTGCACAGATACGCGTGTCCTATCTCACGCACACGTGTCGTGGACACGTATCAGTATGTCCTAGCCCTAGCCCTAGACCTAGTCGACACTTGGACACGACCACGAGGTCTGTTTCGTGTCGTGTCGTGTGCACGAACACTGTGAACACGTGCACGATGATTGGTTCACTGCACCGTGTCCAGGTTTTATTTTCGGTTTTTATATATGTTTGGACACGTTTGTGTCATAAGGGTGGACACGTGTGGACCCTGTGGCACACTCACATGATATATTTTAGTTACCAACCATTAGAATTGCATTTTAATTTGATTTGATTTCCATTTTCCTATTTACCATAAAAACTGATACATGAATGATATTCTGTTATTTCCAGTTTTTGAAATATGAACTTGGGCAATCTATTAAACCTATTTTATGCTGTTAACTGATTGATTTAAGTCCCTAATACTACACTCCTATATGTTATCTAACTGTGGTTCAATTTTTGTGTTGTTTGGTGATGTTTTGAATTCGATTTGGGTGTTTGAAAGGTAGGACTGAAAACTGGGATTTTGGACTAAAAATCTGAGTTTGAATGAGTTAAATTCTTTCCTTTCCTTTATCAGTATAATTTCTGAACTATGTTAATACATGAATTGATTTCCCTTCCTTCCTTACAATCTGAATTGGTATGTATTAGCTTCCTTTCCTTCATTTCCACTGTCCTCATCACAGCTACACACATTGCCTACTCTCTAACACTCTTAACTGTCCTCATGACAGTTTACACTACTCTCTTCACTGTCACACACTGTTTCATACAAGCTTCACTCTCTAACACACACACTTCTCTCACTCTCTACACACACACACACACAAGTCACACACACACAAGTATCACTCACTGTTTTTTCTATAGTAGCTCACTGTTTTTAGGACTCACTCACACCCTAAACTCTATCACACACATGAACACTCACATTCTCACTAACACACACAACTCTCATGTATCCTATCACACTCACACACATTTCCTCATGTCACACACACATGCCATAGCTCATCACACCCTCACTTCACTCATGACACACACACACACATCCCTTCCTATTCTCAATGTAATATATATGCGAAATGTATATATAGATAATATATGTACATGTGTGATATTAAGGGTAGCCTATATGCTATTGTGTATTCCTATATAGATTATATTAATATAGTAATATGTGTATTATTTTAGATATAGGTATAATCTTGTGTAGATATGATTTATGGTTGGTTTAGGCATGGTATTGCCTATTAGCCTATAGCCTAGGCTCTTAGCCTATGGGTGTATCTGTGTGTCAGTATAGAGTCTAGATAGACTTGTTTAGTCTTGATTAGGCCTAGAACAGACTAATTAGACTTGTTAGACCTAGTTTGACCATAGTTGACCTAGGTTTGACTTCTTGGTTGACCAGAGTTGACCAAGAGTTGACTTTGGCCTAGATTGACCTAGATTCATGTAGTATGCATCGTAGTGCATCTTATTACTATTCTGGACTTGTTGTGACTTGTGCTGCTCTGATTAGGAGCCAGATACCTCTCCTCGGACAGTATAATTCATTCGAACACTCAGATACCAGGCGAGTACATTCTCTGATCATTTTATGTCCTGCTTAGAATTATTTTCCTGCATTAAATTACTTTACTTGATACTGTCACGTTGGTCACACGGATTAGTACTATATGGATCCCTTCTTGAGATGTTATCCCTTCAGGGAGCATCGGGTACTCTATGTTCTGTGCGTTTCACTTACATGGTGTATCACTATGCTTCTTTGGTTCTTTGATCACTTGTGACATATACTCTTATGATCACAGAGTCTTCTTTGAATTATTATCCTATTTATTGGATTTCCCAGAATCCCCATTTATGGGACATCCATGTATCACCCCTTGTGGGCCATTACATGGAATCATAACATAACCTGGCTGGATCCTTGTGTATTGATTGGGGGTACGGAGGAGTAGAAGTAGACATGTGAATAATATCCAAGTAGTGTAGTTCCCAGAATCACTCCATAGTATAGTTCCCAGAATCTCCTATGCCATTCACATGTTTATATTGTACTCTGACTCACTAGCCACTGTTAGTTCTCTACTTATAGTAGATATTTCTATTACAGTTCTCTCTCTCTGTTTACATACTGTATTTCCTTCAGATCCCGTATCTTACTTTACTGCATGATTATATTTTCTAACCTGCTATGATTTGTTGATATGTACTGTGCTCGCTCCTGTCCTGACTGGACCTGTTGATAAATTTTACAGATAGCTTGGAGGTTGCCTGCTAGCCTAGAGGAGACACATTAGAGGTTGTTTAGATAGCTATTTCAGTTGTCTGGAGTTGTATTTACTTTATGGATTACTGTATTTGAGCTTTGAGACGTATTTCTGGGTTTGTGTATCTTAGACACTTAGACTTCTATCTGCTGTATCTCTTTTGGATTTCATGTTTTATCTATCTTCCATTATGCTCTACCTTAGATGTGATTGAGTTTACATTCTGCTATGTCACCCCCATTCGGGGAGTATAAACTGCTTAGCATTATATTGTTAGATGTTGTGACCTAGGACAGCGTTCTACCGTCGACACTGCGGCGTAGGCTGGACGTACCCACTTCTCGTGCCCTTATTCTAGGGTGCAGGTCGTGACAATATCACCTACAACATATCCTACTCAGGAGTGGAGCAAAGTACAGTTCTAGGTAATGAACAAGAACATCATGATATGGAAATACGTACAGGAGAACAAGAAATATAAAATACAGGAAAAAACATGAAGGTACAGGAATGTAAAGTATGAACCTGAAACACAAGACCTGACATGTGCACAATATTTGAAATACAACTAGCCTATGTGACCGGCTGGGATGAGTACAGGAATATGTACAGGAGCACATGAATATCGGTACGGCTTAGGACCTGTGTGCACAATACGAAGCCTAAGCTATCTACATGAATTTTGGAATAGGAGTTTGGTCACATAGCTAGTATATTTTCTCTCCCCGACACAAGTAAGTACAAGGAAAGTACAAGGATACAAGATATTGTGTCATATCGTATCGTCAGGATAAGTACAGGATATGTAAATGCACAAGATCATAGAAAATACTTGCCTTGCTCCGGGTGATGGGTAGGCAAAAGAGCTGGATGTTCCCCTATTATAATGATTATAAGTTGGTTAAGTTCTAACCAATTATCATTGGCTAACAATAATTCTTCTATTAACTAGAATTTACTACCAGACTAATTAATCAATTATTTAATATGTGACTAAGGAGTAATCCCAAGGCTAGGGTCTAACTAATTATTAGCTAACCCTTATTCTTCCAATCACATCTCACCCTAACCTGCTGTATGGCTTGGCTAGCTAGCAATACTAGTAAGAAATACACACATGCCTAGATTCCTTTCAACACAACACCACACCCAACAGTGTGCTGCAAGATTTAGACTCAAATATGGATATCAAAGGATAAGAATATATACACAATCTCAACAATACTCCCTATCTCTAGAACCTGTTGTCACTTAAAACACAATAATTAAGTAATCCCAACCAAGCCTAAATACCCTTGTCCAAGCTCACATGAGCATTTCTCCTGACATTGGCTTCCCATGCTTGCACCAGCATAGCTAACCCATAATTCAACTCAAGAACGAAATCAAAATAAAAGTAAGACAAACTTATACAAATCAACTAATGAATCTAAATAGGATTAATATATACAAATTCAATTATCAGTGAATATACAGTCCCAACCAAGAATAAAATGGGAAAACTAAGCTAAACAACATAAGCAAATTGCTCTGAACTCAGCAGAATCCCTACATGCAACCCGTTACTGACTGCAACACCTCTGTGTCCAATTGGTTCAAACACCCAACACTCCGTATCGAACACGAATCCACAGCAACCATGGTAGACACGAACGCAACGTTGAACCAACACGACACAAACGCTAGACGCAGATACACAACCAACATTACCCCAAAACCGAACTAAACGACAACGGAGCAAAAGTCTTGGAGAAATTACCTGGAAAAGAAAGATCGAGAGAACACTCGCCTTCAATCTTAAAGAGACTTTGGATCTGATTTCGTACTCGAAGAATCAACAGGTCCAGAATCCCAGATCAAATCAAGAATTCACTCGAACACTCTGAGATAAACCATAACCGATCACCAATTGCAAGTTAAAATGACTCAGGAAATAAACTCTTTGCAAAACAATTCTTACCGATCCCGTAGATCAAATAATTCAGAAGCAATCTGGTTTCGATCAACTGACCAAATCAATAGATCGATCTACACAGTTGATCGGATGCAATAAATTATTGGAATTAATTAAAAGAAGACGATCCGAAAGAATACTCGATCTTAACGCACCTTCTTGGTGACTCAACGTCGAAGCAGGAACGTCGCCGCAATGACTGATGCTCGAACGACTGACGTCTGCGCTTTGACCTGACAAGTTCCAGATCGAAAACAATTGTTCAATCGAAATAAGAAGAATGAAGAATAGATCGAAGAAGGAACTCATCGCTATCGACACAAAATGATCGCCGATAAGAAGGTCTCTAGAAACTAAGAGCACCAGGGATGCTCGAGGGAGCTGCCGATCGAAACAACTTATCGTGGACGGTCGAGTTCATCCTTCCCGCTATCGTCCTTATCTCACAAACCCTAACGAGATCATAGAGAAGATCAATAGTCCATATCGGACCTGATCAAACTAGAAGGTGAAGTGATCTAGAGAAACTCACCATCATCGCTGAGACGCTGCCGATCATACGGAGGAGCTGGAGGAGCTCCGTCCCTTTCGATTGCTCGAGGAGGATGCCGTGCAGTGAAGTCCGTTGATGCGGGGGGTCGATGATCGTCGTCGCAAGCAACGACGAAGTCTCCTGATGAAGCCCGCTCAGTCGTCGGTGGAGACAAAGCTCACCACCGTGGTCGTCGTCTTTATCGCCGCCATGGTCGCCGGAAGCTCGGATTATGTTGAGCTGAGAGAACAATTTGAGAAAAAGGAAAATTATGAGAGCTGCTAATGAGCTTCTCTCTCTCTCTCTCTCTGGGAAGGAATAAATAAGGATGTGCCTTATTCGAAAAAACCCCCCCACCAAGAGTGTGAAACCCGTAATTTTTAATTAATTTAGTGTTATTTTTATTATAATTATTATTTCTGGAATTTTAGTGTTTGGACAAACCCATAAAATTTTATTTTTATAATTTGTTGCTAAAGTAATTATTATCATTTTAGGAAAACCATATTTTTAGAAATATTATTATTCCTGGATTTTAATGTTGGACCTGACCCATCCCGAACCCGTCTCGAACCAAAGTTCAGTTTTTTTCCAAAACTAATTTAGAAATCCCTTAATACATATTTATATATATATAACATTTTTCTTATTAACAAAACAATTCTTTTTATTAACTCTTTAAACTCTCTCTCTCACTCTTATTAACCAGGCAAAGAAAAACTCTTTATTTCCTCTCCCAAACGCTCGGCCGACCCTTCTCTTCTGTAACATCCTGACTCCTCCGTTCATCTCCCTAAACCTCCACATCATTCCCTATAAAACCCTCACCCTCTCCATCACTCTTCACCACCTTCCCCAAAGCCCTAGTCCACACCCTAACCCCCAAATCCGGCGACCT
Source organism: Iris pallida (assembly GCA_029216955.1). Classification (NCBI taxonomy): domain Eukaryota; kingdom Viridiplantae; phylum Streptophyta; class Magnoliopsida; order Asparagales; family Iridaceae; genus Iris; species Iris pallida. The sequence goes on from JANAVB010010400.1 coordinate 2,867,451, forward strand.
CCGCCCCGGTGACCTTCCGTGCGGTGCCTCCCGCCGTCGAACCCCCTGTGCGGCCCCCTCTCGGCCAACCGAGCGGCTCCCGCTACCGATTTTTTCGTGGCCATCTCGACCGCCGGTCGACCCCCTGTGCAAGCCCGTGCGCCCCTCACCGACCTCCCCGAGCGGCCCCGATCTGCTGTCCCGTATCCCGATCTACTGTCCAGCACCTCTGTGTGCGACTCCAGCGCTGTTCGGACTCGATCCGCTGCTATCCGCATTCCGTTCCCACTGTCCGCGGATAATTTTCCTTCTTTATTCACCTGAGAGCTCTAGTCGAGCACCAGAGGTATATTTTCGTATCTTCGTGTCCCTCTCTTAGTGTCGATGATGACATGGTCCCCGATTCCGCTATGGGAATTGGATCGATTCGTGGATTCGGATTTTTCGAACTCCCTTTCGGAATGATTCTGTAGATTTGATTTGGCTTTGTGATTTCTGTGGGTATTCGAAATTTCCAAGTTAAGTTCGAATTTTTCCGAATTATGCTTCTGTGGTTGCTCGGAATTAAACCATTAATTTGGATATGGTTCTGTGACCATTTTCTTCTTAGTATTTGGTTCTGTGGTTTCCGAATCTCAATTCGGGTTTTCCAAATTTTGTTTCGGATACGTTCTGAAGCTTTGGTTATATTTTATGGTTTATAATCTCTGGGTTGGGATTGTATTTGTGTTGGTTGGCATTTTCCCAGGATTGGGTTGTCCCAATTATAGAGGAAGTGCTGCCCAAATTTTCAAAAATATATATTTTAAAACTATCTTCAAAACCCGATCTTTGCAAAACAAATTACATCTTGGAGTGTTGGTTTTAAAATAGATTTTGTATCTTTTTGGGCGACGACCATATTGGTCCATGGGCCCTAACTAAATGCAAATGAAACCGGCCAACCCGGACGTTAAGGCATTAGTTAAAATATAAGTTTTTGAATGACCAAGTCTGAGATGCATTTTATAATTATCTTTAATTTATTATTATTTTTAGAATGGGTTACTGCTGTTAGTATTTTGGTGCAGGGCTTCGGCCTACTGTTGGACCGTTCCCGGTATTCAGAGCTCGCCTTTAAATTAATTTATGTAAAAAAATTTGTAAGGACATAAGTCCAAGTTTTCTTTTCTATTTTCCTGTGGACCTGTAATAAGTAGTTTAGTTTTTTATTTTCTTTTCTGGATTATTGTTTTGTAGGTAAACGCATAAATAGTAAACTAAATATTTATCTTTTATAGAAAATTAATAAGAGTTTTCTCACATTAAATAAATAATAAGATTTCAAGTTTGTAACTTAGACAATTTCATATTTTCTCATTAAAAGAAAAATAACTAATTTATATATATATATATTACAAAATACAAAGTTTTGCCAAATAATTGAAAATGCGAAGTTTTCCAATAAAAATGTTAACTTGACTTTTACCTCGTTAAATTAATAACTTTGAATCGCATCGATAAACGTATTTTGTTTATAACAACATAAAATTTGACTAGGATCAAATTTTAGAGATTGTAACTAGCACACCTAGATATGGTTTCCTTATTTATGCTAAGTCGGGATTCTCAATGTAGGATTTCGAGGACGAGTCTGATTTTCTTTCCCGAAACCGACTCTTCAAACCCAGTCATAAAAAAAGGCAAGTACGGTTGTGTTTGTTTTTCAATTTAGTTAATAATTGTAATATTGCAAGATTAAACCACATTGCTACATGGAACTCTCTCCTAAGGTATTGATTGTTATTGATTGTGGGATTGGGAGAGTAGTGTAGTGTATTATGACCAATATCCCTCATATTGCATATTGATTGTGCGAGCTTACCCCTCTTGCACACGGGGATAAGCCGTATCGTATCACTAGGATACTATTGTACAACCCAAGCCGGTCATAAGCATTACATACTCAAATCATATTGTTTTCAATTGTGGAAAATTGCTGGAAAATATTGTTCAAGTATTTCAAACTGTTTAAATTGTAAATTTCTAATTATTAGTTGAATTGTTAGATTTTCATAATTGTACTTTGCTCCTTTTCTGACTGGATTCTCCATCCCCAATAGGTAACACTGATGAAGCTGAGCTATTATATAATAGCTATTATGATCCGGTGCTCTACCCTGCAGTGCTTCCAGATTTCCACCTGGAAGATGTTGATCCTGAGGCTGATGAGCCAACTTCCTAGATGATGATTTTCTTTTTAGTTTGATATTTGGATTAAAAGACAGTTTTATCTGTTGTATTAAATGAATCGTTTGTTGGACAAGTTTTAAATATTCAAAATTTTAGAAGTTGTGACAAATATATATTGTGTTGTTGTGATTACCTGCATTTGGATACAGCTTACTGCCACCGTCTCACAACGGTGCAGGCTGGGCATGATCCGATTCGACCCAACAATTTAGGATCGGGTCGTGACAAAGAGCCTTTTAGCAGATAGGTCCTCCCCCTTTTCAAATATTGCAAAAATATCCAAATTTCAGTTAGAAATTTGTTATGAGATTTGAAAAATGGAGACCACTTCAATTGGTTATAACAAACTAGGAATTTTCCTCCAAAATCAATAATTCAACTTTTCCTCCAAAACTAGTAATAAGAATGATAATTTAAATTATTGATTTAAACAAAAATCTATTGTTTGAAAACTTACAAAATTCTCAACAATCGGAAAAGTGGAGTTACAGCTAATTCTAAAGGCACACAACATTTTACTATGGGCTATTCCTTACTAGAGGACAGCCCATGAAAGTGAAACTTTTACTGGGGACATTCTAAATTTTACTTGGGACTAGTCCATCCCAAAAAATTAGGGTTTCTCAGCAGGATGCATGCGGGAGAGGCGCTGTCGACGCGGTGGCTTGGCTGAGGGCTCGCCAGGCTAGCGGATGTGCGCGGGAGAGGTGCTGTCGGTGGAGGCTTGGCGGAGGCGGAGGGCCGCTGGCGGCGGTGCCTTGGCGAATACGCACGGGAGAGGTGTTGCCGGTGGTGGCTTAATGGAGGTGGAGTGCCGTTAGCGGACGCGCGGGGGAGAGGCGCTGCTAGCGACCTCGTGCGCTCCGACCTCGCGCGGGAGAGACGTGGTGCTCTCTGCCACCAGCTTCATCGAGAGGAGAGGATTTTATCGAGAGGAGAGGAGAGGAGCCTGGAGGAGATCGACCTCGAATGGCTGGGGTGAGCACTACTAAAAGACATCGAATTAGCGACGGCCATATCCGTCGCTAATCCGTCGATAAATCGACTTAGCGACGGCTAACCGACGGAATTCGGCTGAAAAATCCGTCAAGAAATAGCCCGGCGCTAAACATGTCCGTCGCTAAGCTGTCGCCATTCGACTGCTTAGCGACGGATTGCCGTCATCAAGGATCGTACATTTAGTGACAGCTAGCCGACAGATTTCCGTCAAATCAATTATCGAAAAGTTTTTTATACTACTTTTTAGTAACGGACAGGTCCGTCGGTAATATGTCGGTAACTGCGTATCAGAGAGTTTCTGATACACAAAATCTATCGTCAATTCGGCTCTAATACTCGACAGAGGAATGACGGTTTAGCGACGGAATATCCGTCGCTTAGGTTTCGGAAATATTTATATTTTCAGAACCTTGTCGACGGATAATCTGTCGCTAATCCGACGACATCCGTCGCTAACTAGAAATTCTCCAGTTAGCGACGGAATATTCCGTCGCTCAGCCGTCGCTTTTCGTCCCTCGTTAGTCACAAGTCCGTCGCTAACTGAAAAATTTTTGAATTTTTTTTACATAAAACACAACATTCCAAGTTCGTACAACATCCGAAATATCGAAACATCACAATATGCATCACACCTCACACAAACCAACAAACCAATATACATCACACACCAATATACAAATATCTATCACAAATATATCATACAAACCAACATACATCAATGAGACCCGGAGCAACCCTCCATTGAATTTCTATATAATAAAAGTCTAGGTAATAGCATCCAAAAACATCCAAGTCTATAAAATAACCATGTCTAGAAAATAAAATAAAAAACATCAAGAGTTGTAAAACCATCCAAGTAAAACCCAGAAATAAGTCTACCGGAAACAAATCCGGTCAAAAATTATATCATATATATATATATATATATATATATATATATATATATATATATCTATTGTCCTCTACGTACGCGCAGAGAGATCTCCCTCCTCAGCCACTGCGCATAAGTAGGATCCACGCCAGCAAGATCAATATCCAGAGGAGATGGATGACTGGAACTCCCGGTGTAACTGTCCTCTGGTGTCACCTCCTCCTTCACAGCTATCTCGGCTTTAGGAATCACTTCCTTCTTAATAGTAGGAGGAAGTTCTTCCTTAACCGTCATCTCTGCAGTAGGTACCACTACCGACTTAGCAGCAGGAGGTGCCACTACCTCCTCAGCAGCAGGAGGTGCCACTACCTCCTCAGCAGCAGGAGGTGCCACTACCTCCTCAGCAGCCATCTGTGCCTCTCTCAAGTGACATCCTCGGCTCATGGGTGCCATCTGGTAAGATTGATGGAAACATGGAGACTAATTAGGGATTAAACAAAATGACAATATTAGATGTGTAATGTGGAAGATTCACTGTTGTATGGAAATAAAAGTATTAGACGTCCTCCGCGTCCTCATCTTCCTCTTCCTCTTCCTCCTCATCTCCACTTTCATCTATTTCATTTTCCTCTTCGGATACTTCAACCTCTTCTGATACTTAACCTCCAACGGTGAATGACCCTCAGTAGTCTTGTCTTAAACCTGAAGCCATTAACGACATAGCCTGACAGTACGGAATGAGTCTCACAACCAGGATATAGAGGAGTATCCATATCGTACACCATATCCTGCCTTTTCGCATATAGTTCTCCTTGTGATAACCACAGGCCGTAATCACATACGAAATCCTTACGGGTTAAATGATCTCTCACAGTCACCACTTCTTCGTAATGTCTATTGTGACAATTACCACATGGCACGATCAACGAATTAACGATCCATCGCAAATTGGATGTGAAAATCTGTATCGTAAGACAAAGTAAACAGAATTGCAATTAAAAATATATAGTCCGATACCGACCCCCATCTACTTCGTTACTCTACTTCCCCTGCTTCTCAAGAAGGCCCCCTCTCTGACCCCCCTCTACTTTCCTGCTTCTCATTCGACTCTCTCAACCTCCTCAATAGGTAGTAGGGCGAGCCAGAATCCTTTGAAAGGATTCTGGCTCGCCCTACCAGCCATCGTAAATTTTTTCCTTCTAATATTTTGAATGTGAAGCTCTGCTTCATACGTTTGGTTTTATATTATGCTTTAGTAGAACAAGCCCTGAAGTTCATGGTAACACCGATTTCGATATCGATCCTTGGTTAATATTAATATTTTCACACTTCTTTACGCTTTGGTTGAGATGTATATCATATGATGCAAAATAGGATGCCTCATGACCCAAATGAGAAGAAGGGGAGTAGGAGGCTCACTCTATACACTCATCCACCTACGATATACACTCTTATTTATACAAGCCTTTTGAGGTAATCAGCATTATACTAGATTTTCAAAAAAATCTATAACTCTGATAGGCCCAAAAGACTTGGCATAAGTAAATTTAATTTTCAACACTTACCTAGCTACTACTAAGATATCTTATATATATCCTTCTAGGATACCCACTCTATACCAAGGTTCGCAGTATCGACAAGGTTCTAAACGACGGTAGGCGGGTGCGCAGCGGAGAGAGTCCGCCTACCGCCTAGACATCGCCTAGACGCCGCCTAAGTGATCAATACCGATACTCATAGAAATAGTCCGATACCGATACCGACCCCCCTCTACTTCGTCGCTCTACTTCCCCTACTTCTCAAGAAGGCCCCCTCTCTGACCCCCCCTCTACTTCCCTGCTTCTCATTCGACTCTCTCAGCCTCCTATTCCGCAGGGGGAGGATATGAAATAACCATAGTGGATGTATTGTTACTCTTGCTTCCATCAGGATAAATCTGACCCCTTCCCATGTTTCCACCTACATATATCGGATATTTTAAGAAGTGAACGTTTTCTTCGTAGTGGGGTCGGGGGAAAGAATGGGAAAGATGATTTCACTATATTTCTGACCGGGAACATGAAATCACAAGGATTCTGGTTTGCCCTACCACCCATCACAAATTTTTTCCTTCTAATATTGTGAATGTGAAGCTCTGCTGCACATGTTTGGTTTTATATTATGCTCTGGTAGAAGAAGCCATAAGATTCATGGTGATACCGATTTCGCCTACGATATACACTCTATACTCTCTTACTTATGCAAGCCTTTTGAGGTAATCAGCATTATATTAGATTTTCGAAAAAAACCTATAACTCTGATAGGCCCAAAAGACTTGGCAGAAGTAAATTTAATTTTCAACACTTACCTAGCTACTACTAAGAAAATAATCCGATCCGAAACCGTCGATACTATCGATATCGCCGATACCAATACTCAGAGGAATAGTCCGATATCGATTCTGATCCCAATACTTTGAACCTTGATACTAAGTTTATATATATATAATAATTTATATACTAAGGGATTTCGGTGTGTGTGTGTGTGTGTGTGTGTGTGTGTGTGTTACTACCGGCCCTGGCCCCCAACCCCCACCCCAACACCGCCGACCGCCATCCCCACCACCGTGACCCCCACCCCCACCCTAACCCCCAACCCCACCACCGTCGACCGCCATCCCCACCGCCGACCCAAAACCAGCCGCCCCCCGCCGCCCCGACCCGAAACCCTCCCCCCAGCGAACCCCACCCCCACCACCGCGACCCACACCCCCACCCCTACCACCGCCGACCGCCATCCCCACTACCGCGAGCCCTACCCCCACCACCGCCGACCGCCATCCCCACCGCCGACCCGAAACCTGCCGCCCCCCGCTGCCCCGACCCGAAACCCCCTAGCGACCCCCACCACCCCTACCACCACCACCACCGGCCCCCGCCGCCCCCCGCCGCCCCAACCCGAACCCCTCTCCCCAGCGACCCTCGCCCCCACCGCCGTGACCCCCACCCCCACAACCACCGGCCCCCGCCTCCCCCGTCTCCCCGACACGAAACCCCCCCGGGACCCCTACCACTACAAAAATTTGTCAGATTAGCGAAGTTTATCAATGTCGCTAATCTCGGCAAAAATGTCGCTATTTTAAGTTAGCGACGTTTTTAGCGACGTCCTGGAAACGCCGGAAAAAAGCGTGTCGCTAATCGAAAAAAACGTCGCAAAACGCCGCTACGGCGACGTAAATTAACGACGGTCATAACGTCACTAAATAGCAACGTTATTTACGACGTTTCCTTGTGGTCGTCGATTAGCGACACATTAGAGACGTTTTTGTGACGATGTGGTGACATCAGATTGTTTGCCATGTCAGCAAGTTAGCGACGTTTTTAGCGACTTATAGAAACGTCGCTAAATTTTAGCGACGCATATAAACGTTGCTAAATATTAGCGACGCAAAAACGTCGCTAAATTGAAAAAATATAGAATCCAGAATACAAATGTACAATCCAAAATACATAATCCAATCCAAAATACAGAATCCAATCCCTGGGTTCGTCGACCCCTTCGGTGGAACACTCAACACCGGTACGCACAATACAATCCAGAATAGATAAAAAATATAAAGAACAAATAATATCCTCAACGAATAATATAAGGTACAAATATAAAAAACAAAGTCCAATATCCTCAAATACGTACAAAGTAAAAAAAAGTACAAAGTCCGAAAATGCAAAAACAAAACTACTGATCACATGGAGCTGGAGGAGGAGCACCACCAAAAAACTGTCGCCGCAATGCGAGGATCGTCTGATACTCCTCCGGTGACAGGCTGACAAGCATGTCCTTCCGTGCACCGCCGGATGTAGACGATACTTCCGACGTACCAGACGGTCGCTCCATAGCCATCTCGCGGAACTGTTGCATCTGCTCGACCAACCGCTGCGTAGTTTCCTGCGTAGCACAGGAAATCTGTCGCAGCGTCTCAATCATCTCCTCAAGCCTCTCAAAACGTGAGATGAGCGCAGGATCATTCGTATGCGGCTGTGGCTGCGGTTGCGACTGTGACGCCGCCATCCTCTGCAGTATCTCGTCACGCAGAGCTGCGATCTGCGCATCGATACTATGTTGGGCTAACAGCGACTCCTCAGTCTGTACGGGGCTGGACACACTAGTGGTGGTTTTAGAGGCCTGTGACGTAATGAAGGCACCATAGGAGTCCGTACCATAGTACGCACCCCTATACATGCCACCAATGGCCCTCATCCATAGCTCGTCATCTGACTGAGCTGCGGCGGCCGGGGGCTGCTGGAAAGTGCTAGCTCCAGCTCCCTCTGACTGTGTCGACCCGGCCTCCCTAAGCCTCAAAAACTCGGCCTAGAAATAACATCTATATGAAATCTCTACGTAACTTAAAATTATTTGTAATGAACTAGCATTAAGTAAAACTTACGTATAACATCTATAAGAATTCTCTACGTAACTAAAAATTAATAGTAATGAACTAGCATTAAGTAAAACTTACGTAGGTGTCCCAGACCTTGTCGTCGACAAATCGCTCCCCCTTCATGTGCGTGGCGAGGAACAAGGTTACCATATTCCGGTCCTCTCCCGAATCAACCTGTTACGAAATTATTATACGATTTGTCAGTTAAGTTGAAAGAAATATATTACTATAAAGTATTAGTTATGGGTATACGGCGAGATATGTACCATATGAGTGAAGAAGTCCATGATGGACCGTGACCCACCACACCACTGCGACCCCGTCTATCGTGCTCTTTTGTTCTTCGCGGACTTCTCCTTGTAGGTTCCTTCTTCGAATCTCCTCTTCATTGGCGCCCAATCGGCGGCAGAGATCCAACCCTGAATAGGCTCTCTCCGGTGCTCGCGATCCTTTTGTTCGAGGATCGCATCCCTAATGAGCTTGCTGGTGACGTTAGAAAAAATAAACTCAACAGCAAAGGCGCGGTGGGGAGGGAAGAAGTAAGTCCGCTGAAAAAAATTATAGTAATACGTAAGTTATAACATAACATATTAAATGTTAAAAGGAAATAAACTTTTACGTACCAAGAAGTGCTCAAACCAGAAGGCCTTCTTGTCGGCCGGGACATCCCTCCAGTTGATCCAGGGCCCCCCGTAGTTCTGTCGCGGGAATGTACCCAGCAATCGGTGTACGGAGGAGGGATAATACCTGTAAAATAAAAATAAAAATTTATTAAACAAGTTTATAATAAATTTAAACAAATTAAATGTAACAATTTTACTTACCGTCTAGCCCGAGTACAGGCCCAAATCTCCAACCTCAGATCCCCTCCGGGCGACACTAAGGATCCGTCTCAAATGGGAGCTGCAGTCTGCCCCTGCCCCTGCCCCTGCCCGCAGCCTGCCCCTCGGCCTCGGTCTCGCGCTTGGCGTGGGCCTCGCCATCGCACTAGCCCTCGGCGTTGGCCTCGACTTCGGCCTCCTCCTCAATAGTGGGGTCGGCCTCTAGAATACTCGACAATACTGGCGGCGTAGAAGTAGAAGGCCTTAGCCTGGAACTGCTAGAGCCGGGTGTGGAGCCACTGCCGGTGACTAGACCGCTAATGTATACTGGAGTACGGGGGGATGAGGAGGACCCGGTAGGAGGAGTGGTAGATGGAGACCGTCCTACTCGTCGACTCCCACCAGCACCGGTACCAAAGGATCCACGTCGAGCCATATCTGAAAAAAAAAAACACATATTAGAGAAAATTAAAACAAATACAAATATAAAGTAGAAACTAAGCTACCTGGCCACAAAAGTACATACAAAAATAATCACCAAACCAGACTACTAGCTAGACCACAAAAGTATATATAAAAATTAAGTGTCATAATCAACAAACCAGACCACTAGACCATAAAAGTATTACAAATTTTGGTCAACCGGCCAACAAAAGTAGACCATACTACATCTGAAAATTAAACACATTCAATCCTCTTCTAAAAATTTATCTTGTTCCTCTTCCTCTTCCTTTTCACTTCTATCAACTTCCTCTTCCTCTTCCGATACTTCTACCTCTTCCAATTGATGAAACATGTCATGAGGAACTTCCGTTGAGTCCACATCGATAATATTTGTAATAAGAGGTAGTTCGTCTTCCTGATAATCTATCTCGTCGACATCGAAGGTATTCCGAGCTTTAGTCTTACAGACTATCCACCAATCTGATCTCCCGGCTCCTCGTTTTGGATAGTTGGTAAAGTAAACTAGTTGAGCCTGGCTTGCTAGAACAAACGGCTCATAAGCTTGATATCGATGGCGATAATTCATGTTGATAATACCATGTTTGTCAACTCTCCAACCTCGACATTGGATCGGATCGAACCAGTCACATCTAAACAAGACGGTCTTATAAGGTTCTATGGCATAATTGTATGTCAGTTCCACAATCTCCCGTAAGACATCAAAGAAGTCATTGCCTGGGTCAACGTCTTTGTAGTTTGAAGATTTTATGCACAAACAAATATTTTTCGTAGAATCCAGATCCAAGAAGTCATCTCTTATTCGAGCATTTGTTGACTTGAACCTGAAGCCATTTACGCAGTAACTTGGCCAGGTCTTCACTTGATAAATTGGTCCCTTAGCTAGAGTTTTAATATACTCATTCTCAAGGATTGCCTCCGGACGATCAACCTAAATACCAAATAAATGATGCTAACTTAATTATTCTGTGCAAGTATATACGTACAGAAAAAGTAAATTATGAAGATATCCTTACATATGCTCTCAACCAAAAAGGAAAATGAAGTCTCATTTGTTATTCTACTTCCTCCTCGGTTGCGTACGGATTGCTGGACGTTACCTCATCCTTAAACATGCTGAAAAGCAACGAAGCATAGGTATATTATTTATATTGAGAAGCAACGAAGCACGCGAAATAATTTTACTTACCCCTCTAGCTTATCCACTTCTTCTTCGTCGCAGTTGAGCAATACATATAACATTGCAGCCATAACATCGTCGTCATTCAGATATCTTTTTTTATTTTACCAGATGGTTTTTCGTAGGAAGTAAATACTTTCAGCTTTGCCTCATTACCATCTTCATGGCCGTCGTCATTTCTGGGAGCTCTTGTTCTGTTTCTAGCAATATGAGGCTGGAAATACATAGAACATAAGTTCGAAATCTCCTCAAGGACATACGCTTCACAAATAGTACCCTCCACCCGTACCTTATTTTTTTACCTTCCTCTTGAGGTAGTTCAACTGTCGCTCGAACGGGTACATCCAACGATAACCGACAGGTCCAGCAACAAGAGCTTTATGGACAAGATGAATCGACAAATGCTCTATTGAGTCGACGAATGCAGGAGGAAAAACTCTCTTAAGTTTGCAAAGTGTTACCACAATGTCCTTCTCTTGCTTCTCTAAATGATCGACGAGCAACTTGCTAGAACAAAGATCTCTGAAGAATATGCTAAGCTCTGTTAATGGATCCTAGACTACCGACGGTAATAATTCCTAAAATACAACAGGAATTAACCTCTCCATGAATACATGGCAATTGTGGCTCTTTATTTCGGTCAGTTTACACTCCTTTACGTCGACACATCTTCATAGATTGGAGACGTATCCGTCCGAAAATTTTAAGTCCTGGATCCATCTACAAAGTCTCACTTTGTCCTCCTTGTCCAGCGAGTAGATTGCCTTAGGCCGCAAAAGCTTCCACTTCCCGTTGTCTATCATGTGCAATATAGGACGTCTGCATATTTCGGCTAAGTCCAACCTGGCCTTCTGATTGTCTTTTGCCTTTCCCTTAACGTCCATTACAGTATTAATTATGTTATCAAACACATTCTTCTCGATATGCATGACGTCAAGGTTATGTCTAATCAGATTTGTGCTCCAATATGGCAGATCCCAGAATATACTCCTTTTAGTCCAGTTACGATCTTCGCCAAATCCCTCACAATGGCTGCTCATTGTAGGATCTTCAATAGCACTTGGGATTTCTTTTACTTGCTCCCATGTGTCCTCTCCGGACCACATTGGCGGTGGATCGTCCTTCTCCATAGCTCCGACATGGAAAGCAGTTCTGTTCCTACGGTACGGATGGTCTTTCGGCAAAAACTGTCGGTGACAATCAAAGAAGCATGGCTTTCCTTCATGTCTCAAACGAAAAGCCTTAGTGCAGTCCATGCAATACGGACATGAAAGTCGACCATGAGTACTCTATCCAGATAATATTCTATAAGCCAGAAAGTCGTTGATTGTCCACATTAGTGCTGCCGACATCTGAAAATTATGTTTTTTCGAATCATCATACGTGTATGCCCCTGTTTCCCATAGCTGCTTTAGCTCATCTATCAATGGCTGTAAGTACACGTCAATGTTCCTTTTCAGGTTGTTCGGACCGGGGATGATAATAGTTACGAACATATAAGGTGTCTTCATGCACATCCAAGACGGTGGGTTGTATGGAGTGAGGATTACCGGCCAGCATGAATATTAGGAGTCTAAAAGTCCAAATAGGGTGAAACCATCAGAGCAGAGCCCCAACCTTACATTACGCGTATCAGAAGCGAAATTAGGATATGCTCGATCGAAGTGCTTCCACGCTTCTCCATCAGATGGGTGATCCAACACTCCTTCGGTCTGTTGTCGCTTGTGCCAACTTATTTTTTTGGCAGTCTCTTTCACCATGAACAACCTCTGCAACTGCGGTGTCAACGGCAAATAGTGCATTGAAGCACTCGATCTTCTAGACTTGCCTGCAGCAGTTGGCTTGTAGCGATCAGTACCATAGAATTAGCACACTTTTGCATCCTTGTGATCTGTGTAGTAAAGTATGCATCCGTTCTGACAGCAATCGATCTTCTTGTATCCTATCTAGAGGGATCTTACCATCGTCTTAGAGCGGTAGAAGTCTTTCGGTAACTTGGCACCCTCCGGCAAGATATATGTAATCAACTCTAGCACTCTATTGTAGCATTCTTGCGACATGTTAAAGTCAGAATTTATGCTCAAGAGCCGAGTGATCACCTCTAACGGTGAATGGTCCTCACAACCAGGGTACAAAGGAGTCCTTACATTCTCCAGCAACTCCATGAACTTTGCGACATCGGCATTCGGTGCCTCCTCAACTGCGTCACGATTGTATAGATCGAAACTAGGCCCCGCAGTGTCGAAGACCATGTTCACGTACTCATTTTCAACACCAGTTCTGTTGTGGACATTCATATAAGGCTCCGCATAAGGCTCCGCTTGGATTGCTAAAGGTACAAGTTCTCCGTGTGCGGTCCACTGGTAGTAATTCGGAAGGAAACCCTTTGTGTATAAGTGATACGTCACATCCAATTCTGGTTGAAACTTCATGTTCCAATATTTTGCACACGGACACTTAATGTCCATGCCGTCCAAGGATTGAGGAAACGCCTTCATGAATTGGAGGAATTGTTCTACTCTGGCGATGTATTCATCTCGCATACCGCACCTGTCATCTCGAATGCGGTTGTACATCCACGAACGGTCTCGCAGATACATGGATATAGCCATTTCTAGATATCTACAAATATGAATAAGCTTCAAAATTGAAACGAATATACTACATACATACATATATAATGCGAGCCCCCTCGGGGCCCCACCCCGAACAGCAGACCCCCCCATCCCACGAGCAGCAAGAAGGTCCTAACCCGAGCCCATCGTCGAATCCGACGAGCCTACGTACGGCCGTGACTCGGGGGCATCGAGTGGCACGAATTCGGGTGCCCTCCTGTTACCGCATGAGGGAGCAGGAACGTATCAGATCATCCGTAACGTAGCTCGGGTTAGGGTTAGGGTTAGCTAGGGTCAGGGTTCGGGACGTCAGAACGGGACGGTTGGCTCGTTCGGTCGACACCACAACACCCCTAACCAAGGAGGACTAATACCCCCTACCCCAACCCTAACCCGAACCATCACATACTCGAGCCATCACATTTCATCTCTGAACACAGGTCCAAGGAGGACTGATACACAATGATATTAGAACTGGATGAACATCCTACTATACAGGGGATTGCAATGTGAACAAACAGGAAACTGATACTAAGTATGGAAATGCAATTAAATAGGGAAGCCAATATATTAATGTATCTTGAATCCTTAACATGAACTTCTACAAGATGGGCCAAGACTGAAACATGGGTGATATGGACTGATACAGGAATATTGGGACTGACCATGCATTGGAATCCAGGTTCTTCGACACGTATTTTATTATTCGTGATAGATGAATTAGTCATGATTTACATTGTTCGTGATAGTATGAAACCACGTATCTTTGGTCAAGGAATCCATGAATATACCAATCCATAAGTCCATCGTGTCAGAATCAAGATAAAATACTAGTATAACATGCATCACAGGATATATCAAGTAAAAAGAACTATCAGAGAATTTACTCTCATGTCGTCCAGAACAATGAATGTGAATCAAGCCTCAAAGTGGAGTCACAAAGCCTATATATAAGATACATGTGTTAAATGGGTTTTAGATAGTGTTAAACATGGTTTTCTAGTGAGTGATATGCAATCTAGGTCCATTTTCGTCAAGTTTGACCTACGATTGACTTTTGGTCAACTTGGTCAACCCTGGTCAAATACTAGTCAGATCTAGGTTAGGTTAACCCACATCAAGTCAATACTTCCTAAACACCCTAACTTAGATATCACATTACCCTAGATAGATATAACATTTACTTAGACTGATAGGTAATATCCTAATTCTTAACCTAAAGTAGGTAAACCACATTACCTTAGATATATCCATATACCATAACAATATCTGTGTCTCCATAAACCTGTATATCCTACCATTACCAGATGTGAATGTGCCAACCCCTACAATAGGATATACCAAGATACCTTGGGACACATTTATCTACTCTTACCTCCATATATCTATTCATACCACCCCATATATCTACTAGACATTTGAGTATATATATATATATATATATATATATATATATATATATATATATATATATATATATATATATATATATATATTACCCTAACCCTTAGGTAAATCTCTTTTACCTAACCTACTGACTGGATCAGTCCCCAACTAGAACTCAACCCACTGTTCAGTCCTTAACTAAACTTAAAACTCCACATTTCCTTACCCTTGTAGCCTAGGACTGAAACCCATTCATGTAGTGACTGATACCTCAAGTTTCCAAACTGTGCAGTAGTGCCCATGTTGGCTTTCGCCAAAACCAAGCCTATGGCAATGATGGCACTGGCCAACATTCCCAAACAAAGGTATGATCCCCTGCTGCCCCGAGCCAATGCAGCTGCTACTGCATGCTGCCGAGTGCCACAAGCTGTTGCTAAAAGCCCTCTGATCCTCTAACTGCAACTGAAGGGAAAACCCTTCACAAATGGCCACAAGGCCCTGTCCCTCCCACCCTCCACCACCCCTAACCCTAACCCTAACCCTAACCCAAACCCCCCCAGCACTCCCCACCCTCCCTGCCCCTCCCCTCCACCACCCATAACCCTAACCCGAACCCAAAACCTAACCCTCCCCCCATCCCCCCTCCTCACCCTCAGCCGCCCTCACCCCCCTGGCCCTACCTCCCAGCTGTCATACCCCGATTCCATCGTATCGATAGTCGTCCCCCGGGCGTAATGTCGTACGAACCTAATTTTGAATCACACAAGGCATAGTCATAAGGTAATCCGAGATACGAGATCTAAGAGAGTACGTAGACAAATTGATTCATACAATAAGTAAAGGAAACTTGATCTTTATTGATAATAAATATCTTTTTACAGACTCTGATACAAGACTCATTGCCGCACGGGCTACAACATGACTCGATTACAAAAGACTGCCGATGAGATAGCCGTTTCATACATTGCACACATCCCTCAATATACAACAAGGTACTCCAGTGACCTGGATGGGAGGGACGCTGAGTCATCTTCCTTGGACTATCGAGAGCCTTCAAAAGTGGAGTCGCAGAGAAAGTCTTTGATGCACGGCCGAAGCTTCAAAAATCACGAACGCCGCCGAGCTAGTCGGCACGTCCTTCCTAGTTCACGGGACCTGCAAAGAGCGAGGATCAGTACAAGTACATGTACTGGCGAATGGCTAATTAAATCCAAGCTCTGTATTTAATTTAAGAAGTTTTATAAACATGTTAGCAAGCATTTTAATGATCTTTCTAACCATCCTGCTCGATTTGTATGTTAACATGTTTGGAGGCAAGCATATGAAATTGTATAACATTAAGCAACTGCCATATTCATCCCGTGTCCCGTGCATTTGTTAAGCCGTGGAAGGGTGTGAAGGCCACTGGCAATGTCAAGCCATCGCGGACTATAGCTGGGTTAGACGGCGACCCTTTCGCGTCGGGTAGCGAGCCCTGTATGAAAGTTCCCGCCTAACTCGTGCCGATGAAGGGCTGGCGCTTGCTACACTCGTTCCTCCCGGGCCGAATCGGTCCCTTGGCCTAGGCAACCGTTCGAGGAAAGTTCATCTTGTCGACAAGTTGTCCAATGACCGTTTTCTTATGAACTTAGTTTATTTACTCATTTAGCCGTATCGTTGCGATAAACGTTAATCGATTCATACATTGTTTTGCATAGACCAAGTATAATTGCATAAGGAAGTATGTTTTCCATTTCCAAAACCGGCAGTTCGATAGCAAGTGTATCGTGAAGAATCGTGCCACGATTTCCTTGATTCTACACTATTATGACAGGCATTCATTTTACTTCACATATTAAGTTTTTGAAGTAGAGGGACGAGACGAAGGAGGTCAGCCACTCGCCTTAGGCTTGCTTCAAGCGAGCGACCGGTTGGCTGCGCTGATGTCGCCTACGCGATCACCTGCAATCGCATAAGCAACTGATTAGAATACTATATAATTCAAGGATATTCGATATGAATGCGAAGCTCGAAAATGCGTCACAAAAACCCATCGAAAACATTTACGAAAAACGCATTCACGAAAACCAAAGCCAAAGCCAAATCAAGTGCGACATGAAAACCAGAGCAACGTGAGGTCTCTTTCGACTCATTCGTAGAGCCAATCCTCGAGACGCAACCCGCGAAATATGGACTTGGTTCCGAAGAAGCCATTCCATAACGTGAAATGGATCTTAATTCAACCGTTCATGTTCGATCGACTCGGCCGATTCCGACCTATCGGTCCCGACCGAATCGATAGCGACAGTGTTCCTTTCTCGTGCACCCCGTGGACGAAAATGGGGCACGATGTAGGGACGGGGCACGATGTAGGGACGGGGCACTATACCATAACCAACTAATAAAAAGTTTTGTCCTCGAAACTTTAAGGATAGAACCTACCTCTACGAGAACAATAAAGGAAATTTCTCCTTCATTTCTGATTCAAGCTCCCATGTCGACTCTTCGACCGAATGGTTCCTCCAGAGGATGCGGACGAGAGGGATCGCTCGATTTTGTAGCAGCTTATCCTTGCTTTCTATGATTTGAACTGGCTCTTCAACGTAGGATAAGTCAGACTTTAGCTCCAGCTGGCCAAAATCTACCACGTGGCTCGGGTCGTGCACGTACTTCCGTAGTTGAGAGACATGGAAGGCATTGTGTATACCTTCAAGCACCGGCAGTAGAACAATTTTATAGGCCACTGGGGCGACCCGTTCGAGTATTTCGAAGGGCCCAACGAATCTCGGGCTCAACTTTCCTTTCGTACCGAACCGAGTAACTCCCCGCATGGGCGACACCTTGAGAAATACGTGATCGCCTTCTAGAAACTCGAGGGGTCGACGATGAACGTTCACATAGCTTTTCTGACGACTCTGTGCAGTCTTTAGTCTTTCCCGAATTAGCCGAATTTTCTGCATGGTCTGTTCCACCAGTTCCGGGCCGAGAATCTGCCGTTATCCAACTTCGTCCCAGCAAATGGGTGATCGGTACTTGCGTCCGTACAAGACTTTATACGGTGCCATTTGAATGCTGGATTGATAGCTGTTGTTGTATGCGAATTAGGCCCTAGGTAGATGATTATCCCAGCTTGATTTAAAGTCAATTGTGCAGAGTCGTAGCATGTCTTCGAGAATCTGATTGACGCGCTCTGTTTGGCCGTCGGTCTGAGGATGGTAAGCTGAGCTGAACTACAACTTGGTACCCAGCGCCGACTGAAGGCTACTCCAGAATCGCGACATGAACCGTAAATCCCGATCGGAGACGATGGATACTGGAACTCCGTACGGTCGTACTATCTCATCAAGATAAATCTGTGCCAGGCGATCAACGCTCCAAGTAACTTTGATGGCAATAAAGTGTGCTGAATTGGTTAGTCGATCGACGATGACCCAGATGGCATCATTTCCCCGCGGCGTCTTCGACAGACCAACAATAAAATCCATGTACACGTGCTGCCACTTCCATTCTGGAATTGCCAGATTCTGCATCTCCCCGCCCGGTCTCTGGTGCTCAGCTTTCACCTGCTGACAGGCCATGCATTGCGACACAAAAAGTGCCACATCTCTTTTCATCTCGTGCCACCAGAAGTTTGTGCGGAGGTCCTTGTACATCTTCGTACTGCCGGGATGCAAGGTGTACTTCGCGTAGTGCGCCTCCGACTATATCTCCTTTCTAAGTTCTGAATCATCCGGAACGCATAGCCTACCCCTCAATCGAAGCATGCCAGTCTCGTCTTCCACAAAGTTGGTCGTCCTACTCGTTGAGATTAGCTCTCGCATCTTCTTCAGGTATGGATCGTCCTTCTGAGCGGTCTTGATCCTTGCTTGCAAACTCGGCTCTAACTGCAACTTTGCCAGATGCACATTCCGAAATCGAATTCGGAGTTCGATGCCCATCTCTTCTAGGTCACGTAGCAGTCTGCGGTCGATGGATAGCGAGGCAATATACTTTCGACTCAAAGCGTCTGCCATAATATTTTCTTTTTCTGACGTGTAGTCAATAGTCAAGTCGTAATCCTTGACCAGTTCAAGCCAGCGCCTTTGCCGCAACTTCAGTTCCCTCTGCGTGAATAGATACTTGAGGCTCTTGTGATCGGTATAGATCGTGCACGCCATGCCATAGAGATAGTGACGCCATAATTTTAACGTAAACACAATCGCCGCTAACTCCACGTCATGAGTAGGGTAGTTCTTTTCGTACGGCTTTAGCTGTCGGGAAGCAAAAGATATTACCTTGTTTCGCTGCATCAGCACACACCCCAAGCCCTGACCGAACGCGTCGCTGAATATCTGGAAACCCTCAGTCCCTTCTGGAAGTGCGAGTATCGGGGCCGAGACGAGCCGTTGCTTTAATTCTTGGAATGAAGCTTCGCAGTCGTCTGACCAGTCAAATGCGACTCCATTCTGGGTGAAGCGAGTCAGGGGCGATGCGATCTTCGCGAAGGCTTTCACGAAGCGTCAATAGTATCCCGCTAAGCCAAGGAAACTTTAAATCTCGCCGACGGACGTTGGCCGCTTCCAATCGACATCGGCTTCAACATTCTTTGGGTCGACCGCAATGCCTTCAGCTGAAATAATGTGTCCGAGGAATGCGACGCAACTCAGCCAAAATTCACATTTACTTCATTTCGTATACAACTGATTTTCTCGAAGGGTCTGAAGCACGGTCCGTAGATGCTCAGTGTGTTGCTGCTTATTCTTCGAGTAGACGAGTATATCGTCGATAAAGACTACCACAAACTTGTCGAGGAATGGTCGGAATACCCGATTCATCAAATCCATGAAAGCAGCAGGGGCGTTCGTTAGGCCGAACGGCATTACCAGGAACTCGTAATGGCCGTATCGAGTGCGAAAGGCAGACTTCGGTACATCGTTCGGCTTGATCTTGAGTTGATGGTAACCCGAGCGCAGATCAATTTTAGAGAACACCGTAGCTCCTTGGAGCTGATCAAACAGATCGTCTATGCGGGGCAGGGGGTATTTGTTCCGGATGGTGGCTTTATTCAGCTCGCGGTAGTCGATACAAAGACGCATAGAGCCATCCTTCTTCTTGACAAACAGCACGGGTGCCCCCCAGGGTGAGACGCTGGGTCGAATGAATCCCTTGTCGAGCAACTCTTGTAACTGCACTTTGAGTTCTTTAAGCTCTACAGGGGCCATTCTGTACGGGGATTTCGAGATCGGTCGGGTATCGGGGAATGTATCGATAGTAAACTCAATCTCTCGATCGGACGGCATGCCGGACAGCTCGTCCGGGAACACATCGGGGAATTCTGCCATAACGTCGGTCTGATCCGTATTTGCACCATCATGTCGCATGTCTCGAACGGAAGCTAGATAGCCTTCGCACCCGGAATGCAGCATCCGTCGAGCAGATATTGCGGAGATCACCATGCAGGTCGGCGACGCCTCACCACACGAGTAACAGAATTTAGGCACTCTAGGTACGCGGAATGTGACCCTCTTTTTAGCGCAGTCTATGGTTGCGTTGCACGGACCGAGCCAATCCATCCCCAGAATGATGTCGTAGTCCTTAATGTCTAGAACTATCGCATCGAGGCTGATCTTTTGACCACCTATACAGATGATTCCGTCTTCGCAGACTAAATTTGTAAGTAGTGGCATGCCCGACGGTACGTTAACAGTGAGATCGAGGCCTAGCGGTGTCAGGGAAAATTTGTGCTCGACGGCAAAGTCCGCCGATATAAAACTATGCGTGGCACCTGAATCAAACAATACACGAGCAGGTTTATTATTGAATTGCAGTATGCCTGTCACAACTGTATCAAATGCGAACGCTTCATTGTGAGTCATGTCGTAGACGTGGCCCTGAGCATTGGGGCGACGGTCTTGGCCATTCTGTTGTGCGGTCGGTGGAGCCCGAGGTGCTTGGCCTCGGTTTTGATGGTGTTGTTAGGGGCGTTGGTGTAACACCCAATTTTTCAAATAAGGGTAATTTTGAAATTTTGTATTTTAATTTATTTAATTATGATGTTTAAATAATAATATGATTTTTGGTGATTTTTAATCATATTAAAACTATTTAAAATCATGACTTGTGATTTTGGTGTTTGCTAGTGAAACCGTAGAGACTGTCTACCCTAGAGCCTAGCCATGTGATGAGGGCATGTCATTTATCATTTTAGTTTGAGGGTATTTTTGTCATTTTAGAATTATTTGAATTTAATATATTTTATTAGGAATTTAAAATGATTTATTTGAATGGTGTGATTTAAATACTAGTTTATTAATTGCCATGTGATTTTGGTTAGCCTAACCTAGATTGGACCTAACCTAGGTTAGCCATAGCCTAGTTTAGCTAGCCACTTTGAGTTTAGTTAGTATTGAATAGTGGTTTGAGTTATTTTTAGCTAAGAGGGTGGTTTGCAACTTAACTAGGAAAGAGCCCTGGTTTCTAGGCCACCCATTAGCCTTGATTCATTCCTAGCCATAGGATGTAATCTAAAAACCCTAACCCTAACTAAAGTGGCCAGCCAAGACCCCCCCCCCCCCTTGCCTATATAATGTCTCCTTAGGGATTTGAGCCTCTTTTTTTATTAGTTCTTCATTTTCCTAAAAGACTAGGTAAGTCTTTATTATTTTCTTCATAGTTTAATCAATAGGACTCCTTTTTAATTGGGATTTCTTCTATAATGTTCTAATCCCTGTTCTCCTGCTATTGAGGAGTCACATCACAGGTTTTATAGCAATTTGAAGGATTGGGTTGGTTTTGGGGATCCACATTGAGAGAGTTTTTGTGTTGAAGAAACACCCATAGATAAATTCCTATCCACCTATTGAAATAGGGTTTTTATTGCATTGATACCTAGCCCTAGGTGTCCTGGTTCTATAGGTATAGGGTTTGCAAATTTTTGTGTCCTGTACGTGTCCGTATCGGACACGTATCAGTTCTGTGCGCAGGTGTTCGACGAAATGCCGCAAAGGGCATTTCGATCGAGTTTTCGTGATGTGTTTGAATAGGAAGTAGTATTTTAGTGTCGCTTACACGTTTTTGTTACACTGAGGTGATTTTGAGTCGTGTTTGAGCCGCACTGGACGCAGGGACACGCCTGTGCGCACGCGGGCAGCAGTGTCCTGCTGCTCGTGGGTTCGTGTGGGCTATTCAGGACACGTGGGCACGTGTCTTTTGACATGGAGCTCGGGACAGTGTCTGACATGACACTCCCCAAGTCTCGTGTCACTTGGTTGCGTGTCGGGTGCGTACGGACACGTGCACAGGTCACTCGAGCTCGTGTAGGCTCGTGCGTGCGTGTGCATTGGTTTGGACACATTCGTGTCTGGTTTCTGGACACGAAATTGAATGTATGACACAAACACATAGTTGTTATTAATTACCAACCTTTTTCATGGATTATTAAATGTTATTCAATGTCGAAATAGGAATTCCCCATTTTTCTGATACTGCAAGTATCAGGGAACTGTTTCACTGTTTTTTCCCTGTTCGATTTGCATTAATGATTTAATATCATGTATATTGTGATGATTTTAATTACTACACATCAAATGTCAAGTTTAGGATGTAGGGGATTCATTTTGTGATTGAATTGTTGAATAGAAGTTCGAATCACAGGGAAGGGAGAACTGATGTACACTGGTACACAGAGTTTATTTCACATGTCAATTCTTCACTGAATTGATTCCTATTTTAATCTAGTCTTGACTGATGTCTTAAATTGTCAAGTGATCCACATTGTTTGATTATTCATGTTTTGTGTAGAATTGATTGTAAGGGATTTCGAATTTGGAAATTAGTGGTAACTGTCGAATTGGTTGAACCTGTGATATGTAAAGCACACACACACTCTTGAAACTATTTTAATCCTGATAACTGAGACCCTACATTGTTTACTGTCATTGTTATTGAACTAAAATCTGAGACACACATTTTATACATGTTACATTAGAGATTATGTGGTTGGAGTTGGTTTGGGTTTGCTGTCATTTCAATTGTTATTGGTATCTTAAAACCTGAAAACTGAATTAGGCTCTTCCTATTAATTCTGAAAACTGAGACACAAGAGCACTGTTTGATGAAACTTGAAATGTGAGGACCTGGGGATTATCCTGAGATTGAACTGTGGGTTTTGGCATGGAACCCAGTTAACTTATACATGAACAAGAAATCTGAGAACTCAATTAATGTGAAATGTTGAATGTTTTGGGTTACTCACTGATTTCCTATGACAATTGCTTCACTGTTAGATTAGGAGCTGCTATTACTTCCTTCTTAAACTGAGAATTCATGGTGTGATGTTGATTAGTTGGATTCCTGAGAACCTATTACATATCAATTCTCCACTGTTTTCATATCCTGAGAACAATTCCCTGTTGACACAAAATCTGAGAATACATTGTAGAACACATCACAGGTTCTAAAGTACATCCTGCACACATTGATACATCACACACTGTTGAAGAACTGAATGGGTTTCCTCCCCATTTTGCACTGTCACCTATCTATATGTCCACACACTGTTTGATATGTAACACACATACACATGTGTAAATGCCAATCCTTCATTTCTTCCAACTGTAAATGAAATAGCAGATTTCTTATGAAGACACTGATTTATATCCTGTTAGACACTGTCATACACAAGTTCCCCTCTTCACACATTTTATAACTTATCCACACACAGGTTCTAAAGCACTCATATTCACTTTCCTCCTATCATACACACATATGTTAATTCATTAAACACACACAAATGCATCATATATATATATATATATATATATATATATATATATATATATATATATATATATATATATATATATATATATATATATTTTAAAATTCCTAATCTATGTGTATGAGCTTGTATATATATATATATATATATATGTTTGTATATGTGGGTAAATAGATATACTAGCCTATGTGTAGATGATAGTGTAGGATGTTATGGGTATTCATATGTGTGATAGCTAATGTGCTAGGCACTTGTCTATTTGTATATGTAGATATACACATACATTCATATATAATAGTGATACATATTCTATATGTGGTATTGGGCCTATGGTGTGTCTATTAGACTAGTGAGGGCTTAGTTAGGCTGTTCAGTCTTGGTTAAGCCTAGTTAGACTTGTTAGACTTAGTTGACCATAGTTGACCTAGGTTTGACTTCTTGGTTGACCAGGGTTGACCAAGAGTTGACTTGACCTAGTTTGACCTAGACTCATGTAGAATGCATCGTAGTGCTTCATCTTATCATTTTAGACTTGTTGTGACTTGTGCTGTTCTGATTAGGAGCCAGACACCTCTTCTCGGATAGTACATTTCAGTTGGACACTCAGATAGCAGGCGAGTACATTCTCTGATCATTTCATATCATGTTTAGGATTATATTTTCTGTTTTAGACTATCTTACTTGATGCTGACACGTTGGTAACACGGATTAGTACTATATGGATCCCTTCATGAGATGTTATCCTTCTCGAGAGCATCAGATACTTTTGACCAGTGTGTTTCACTTATATCACGTATCTTATGCTTCTATTATCATGAATCATCGGGAATCAGCTAGTGACTCATGTACTCACATGATCACCGAGCATTCACGAAACAATTCATGAATCACCCTTATGGGCAACGTAGTATAATCATGAATCTTAACGTAACTTGAATGGATCTTTGTGTATTGATTGGGGATGGAGGAGTATAAATGAACATGTGAATAAATTCAAGTAGTGTAATCATGAATCAATTCCAAGTAGTGTAATCATGAATCAGTCCTTAGCCATTCATATGTTTATCCAGTACTCTGAATCACTAACACTGTCTCTCTTTATATATATATCATAGATATTTACTTACAGTCTCTCTCTTACATTATGCTATTCTTCAGTTTCCTGTATTTTATTCTCTAGCATGATTATATTTCCTTTTTCTGCTATGACTTGTTGAGATGTATTGTGCTCGCTCCTGTCCTGACTGGACCTGTTGAAATATTATAGAGGATGAGGACGAGGCTGGCTGCCCTACCTATTATGGGGCTACTTTAGATGACATCTGTGACTTGGACCAGCAGCCGGACCCTATAGCTGTAGATGACACTCTTCTAGACTAGGATGTTTCCTTTGCATTATTCATTCTGGATGATTGTATATATTGATACTTGGGATTTGGGATATGTATTATCTTAGACACTTAGACTCTCCGTTGTACTTGGGATTTCCTTTCATTTCAGCAGTTCTATCTATCTATCTATCTGCTATCTTATCATCTGCCTTAGTTGTGATTGAGTTTACTTTCTGCCATGTCACCCCCATTCGGGGAGTATAAACTGTTTAGAATCTATATTGTTAGATGTTGTGACCTAGGACAGTGTTCTACCGCCGACACTGTGGCGTAGGCTGGACGTACCCACGTCTCGTGCCCTTACTCTAGGGTGCGGGTCGTGACAGTTGGTTCGGCCTAGCTTCCGGGCAGTTCTTTGCGATGTGATTTATTTTGCCGCACACGAAACATGTTCCGTGCTTCAATCGGCACTCGGTGACCAGGTGCTCGTCCTTGTGGCAGCAATCGCAGACCATCCGTTCCTTCGTATGGTTGCTGCCTCCGTTGTCGCAATTTTGATGCTTGGATGCATTGTTGCCTCCCGCATGAATATGGCATTTGTTATTAAAGTGAACAGCGCCAGTAGCAGCAGGAGGATACTCAGACTCCAGACGGAGGACATGGTTGAGTGCCTCGCCCATAGTTTTGTATTTACCCACCGAAACGTGAGCACGGATAGTGGAACGCAGGCCCACTTCAAATCGTCGAGCTCGACTTGCAGTGGTAGGCAGATAGTCTCCAGCAAATTTGGCTAGTTTGTTGAATTTAGCCGCATACTGTCGTACTGTCATATTCCCTTGTCT
This sequence comes from Iris pallida, assembly GCA_029216955.1. NCBI lineage: Eukaryota > Viridiplantae > Streptophyta > Magnoliopsida > Asparagales > Iridaceae > Iris > Iris pallida. The sequence continues at coordinate 2,893,323 of JANAVB010010400.1, forward strand.
TAACTGCATAAATTCATTTTCCTTTTTCTGTCGCACGGCTGCAGAAAGATACTCGGTCTCGAATGTATTTCTGAATGTAGTCCAAGAGATCGCCGTCGTCCCGTCTTCACGTCGAATAGCCCGCTTCTGTATAGCCCACCAATCGTGCGCATTCATTCGAAGTAGAAGTTGAGCACACGCGACTTTCTTTGAGTCCTCGACACCCAGAAGCTTGAACTTATCTTCTAGCTCCTCCAACCAGTCGATCGCCACCGAGGGATCTTCTGTACCGTTAAAGGAAGTACGTAGCTTTTTGTGAATTTTGACAGGTCGAAGATAGAACTTTTCGGTGCCGCAGGTGAGAGCACGGGCGCCTCTGGTTCGGCTTCGTTGGATCGAACCGCAGGCTGGATCATGGCAGGTGTCATCGTTAAATTGTTGTTGTTGCCCACGACCGACTGTACGATTTGCTGGAGGGTATTCAGCTGCTGCTGCTGCAGCTTGAATTAAGCCTCGAACCGATTCTCAAATTGTGTCTGACGAGCCTCCGCTTGCTGACGATGGAGCTCGTTTTGACGTTGCTGCATTTCAAGCATTTGCAGCATACGTTGCATCGGGTCGCCGGAAGGTCCGGCTACGGTAGGCGTCATTCCAGTTGGGTTGACGGAATGCTCGGGTCTGGAAGTACTCGAGCCGCTGGAAGCGCTCGCCTCATCCTCTGCCCAAGCTCCCGCAATTGCAGGGAAAAGAAAGGTAACTCTCGTTAGTTTCAAAAAATGTCCTAGGTTCAGCATATGGAACAACTCATCTCATCGACACGAGGTCAACGGTTTTGAGACTAGAACTCGATACTGGAGGCCAAGGACGTAAAGTCGTGCTCTGATACCATTATGTCACGCCCCAATTCCGTCGAATCATAGTGGTCCCCCGGGCGTGATGCTGTGCGATCGCAAATTAGGTTCGCACGACATCACGCCCGAGGGACGACTATCGATTCGACGGAATCGGGGCGTGACACCAGCCACCCCCCACTCACCACCCAACCACCCGCATCCCCCCTGCCCCTCCCCCCCAACCACCCCCTCACTCCCAACCACCCGCACCCCCTGCCCTTCCCCCCGAGCCACCAGCACCCCCCCAACCACCCACAACCAAAATAGAGAGAGAGAGAGAGGGAGAGAGAGAGAGGGGAGTTACGTACCGGAGAGGGAGGAGAGTCCGCCGCGCCGGAGGGGAAAGTGAGGAGAGAGAGTGAAAATGGGGGGTAATAAATCGGGGGGGATTTTAATTAAAAATTAGCGACGTTGTGAGGAACGTCGCTAAATTCGTCGCTATTAGCGACGTAATGGCGACGTTTAGCGACGAAAAGCTCTTTTCATTAATATACGTTGCTGGCAAGTTGCTATTTTCGTCGCTAATAGCGACGTTAGCAACGTTTTACGTAAACGTCGCTAATTTGCAAAATTTAGCGACATTTTAACTAACGTCGCTAATAGAGCAGATTTTAGTAGTGCACCACCGCGACCCACACCCCCACCCCCACCACCACCACCACCGGCCCCCGCCGTCCCGACCACCAAGAGTGAGAGAGAGAGAGGACTACCTGGAGAGAGAGAGTCTGCGGCCGGAGAGAGAGAGAGAGAGAGAGAGAGAAGAAAAAAAATTTGGGGGGGGGGATGAAAAGTTTTTCCCCCGTCGATTAAATTTAAGTTAGGGCTGGATATTTAGCGACGGACTAGCGACGGATATATTTCGTCGATAGTCCGTCACTATACCACCTTAGCTGGCCGACGGAGTATCCGTCGCTATGTGGTCGTTAAATTTTGTGCCAATTTTTTTTCAACATTTTTCGCTAACTTTTGGCAACTAAGCGACGGCATAGCGACGGATTCATTATCCATCGCTATATCTCCGACGACTTATCGACGGATTGGCGACCTTTGCTCACCCATAAAATAAAATAAAAAAATATCAGCTTTTCGACGGCAATCAGTTGGAACTTTGTCGGTAGTCTGTCGCTAATACCGACGGACAGAATCCGTCGCTAAATGTCCGTCTCCAAATGGCTGTATTTTGGTAGTGGAGGCCGATGCGCACGGGGGAGGGTGTCCATGGGAGGGTCCGCCGCCACCGAGCTCCGCTGCGTCTTCGTCGATGCGGACTGCAACTAAGTTGGTAGTCCTACTTTATGTTAGGACTGTCAGCTTGTTGGCACTCCTAGGACTGCAACTAAGTTGACAGTCCTACTTTATGTTGGGACTGCCAACTTGTTGGCAGTCCTACTTTATGTTGGGACTGTCAACTTGTTGGCAGTCCTAACATGATGTAGGACTGCCAACTACTTGCTGAAAAAATGGGACTAGTCCCAAGTAACGAATAGGGATGACAAACTTGAAAATTTTTTGAAAAAATTTGGACTTGCTCTTAGCAAAATGTAATATGCCCTTAGAATTAGCCAAAAAAAAAAGTTTTAAGGGATATGTGTCATTATTTGGTTGATGCATATCTTCATTTGGAACTATTTAATTATCCATTTCCATATTAGCATATTTAATATAAAGTTCTACCGTATATGATGTTTGTTGTTGAGAGCAAAGAAAAGAAATGTTAGATACTACAAGAAAGTAGGGAAAAAGTCTTTTAGCCTTAAGGGTTTGAAAATTATTAGAAAAAAATAATATAATATATGAAATATATTATTAACTGGAAGTCAAAGAAAAATAAATGAGTACATAGATGATCAAAAGATACATATGAGTGATAGTTTTTAATATTTAAGGACAAATTAATTATGATGGTGGAGAGATTGGTAATTATGTCCGAGATAAAATTATAATATATATATATATATATATATATATATATATATATGTGTGTGTGTGTGTGTGTGTGTGTGTGTGTGTGTGTGTGTGTTATACAAATTAGAAGTGTGCTTCAGGATCATCTTGTGACCGAAGTTGTATTTTTTTTTTCTCCTTTATTTCTGTAAGATAGCTATAAGACCATCAATCCTTTATGGATCATAGCGTCGATAATTAAGAACAAACATGTCCAGAAAATTATCATAAGATAAAATGAGAATTCTAACATGGATGGATGGCAACGCGCTAAAAGATGGAATAAAAAATAATTAGTGTACTCATAAAAAGCTGGATGTGACACCAATTGAGATAATATCCATATGTGAAAAAAAAAATCCATCTTTGGTGGGTTGGTGATGTACAACATAGGCCAACAGATGTAAAGAAGAATGTTTTTTTTTTTTAATTAATGTTATAGAGGACATAGCCTGCAACAAAATTGATTAGAAGAAAAAGATTGACAAAATTTTGGAATAAGACTTCCTTGTTGTATTTTTTAATTAATGGGTTCAAAATTTTAAAAATCTATTTAAAAGCTAAGTCTCTCAATTTTTTAAGTCTATTCATCTATATTTTTAAAATAGGATACACGACATGATACGACAATATGAGCCACAAACACAGATACGACGATATGATACGCAAAATTATATGGCAATATGATACGACAATTAATATTGACAAATGATTACAATCATATTACTTGGATGCAATTAATACAAAATTTAGCATATTATATGCGTTCTGGTCACTGATATTTAGAATGTAATCCTATATCTCAAAATAAAAATGTAATATTATCCACAATTCATGTCATAAATATTTAGGACTGCCACAATTTTTGGCAGTCCTAAATAATTCTAAGACTGCCGAAAATACAGCAAGTCAATTTCAGGACTGTCCAAATTTCTGGCAGTCCTAGAAATATTTAGGACTACAATAAATTGTGGCAGTCCTAAAGTTGACTTGGTCGACTGCAACTGCCAGAAATTAGGGTTTATTTTTATGCATTTTTGTGAGGAGCCTTTGGGTACCATCTCTGAAATTGGGAATGAGAAAAAAACTATGGTTTATTAGGGTTTATTCCCATACATTGTTCGTGAGGAGCCTTTGGGTGTCACCTCTAAAATTGAAAATGAGAAAAAAAAAATTAGGGTTTACTAGGGTTTATTTTCATGCATTGTTTGTGAGGAGCCTTCGATGGAGATGAAGAAGGTAGAAATGTTGGAGAAGAAGAAGTAGATATTTTTGGAGGTTTTGGAAAGAGAGAGTAAAATATTGAAATGTAGGTAAATTTTTGAGTTTAGGGGGTGTTGGGTTGATGCAGTCCTAAGAGTAAAAAATTGGACTATCCTGAACAATTTATTCTCAAATATGGGCAAACTCCAATTTGAGCTTACAAGCTCTTCCTGAATAACTTTTGATGTGCCCTTATAATTTACCTAAATATTTATCTTGTACTAGCTAGATTAAGAATTTCACTAAATTTTAGGTACAAGACGAGCTATCAATTTTAGTTTTGGTTGCTTGGATCATCCCATGGAAGAAACAAGCATTTCGGAAACTTTAACAAACAGTTGCTTGGATCCCTTGCACGGAAAATTCCATAAGACTAATAAGCATTTTGGAAAGGCAAATCATTGTTTAGAATAATGGAAGGCCCTAGAACAGTAGAATTTAATTTAAATTAATACAACAAAGGTAACTACAGACTCAATGGATCAAAAAATACGCTCTCCAACACAATGATGCTCAGTGGATCGGACTACGGGGACGTATTATTTCTTTCATTTATAAATGGTAAAAATTAAAACAGTGATCCAAAAGACATGCAACACAGCGTGCGTAAAGTCCCGATCGTTAAGTCGGACATCTGAAATAACATTCTAAGTCTGTGCTCTGAACTTTATGTTGTTAGTGGAGGAGACATAAGAGCCTGGCTGGATGGCTGAAGATCAGTGGATCGAGCCAAGATGACGTATTATTTCTTCCATTTATATATAAAAATGGTGGGAGTTGGAGACAATGGGCCCAAAAGACATGTAATACAGTATGCACAAAGTCTTGTACGTAACTTCGGATATCTCAGAAGAAAAAAAAATAAGTCTGTAAAAATATTAAAAGAAAAATCATTTTTTAACTATAACAATAAGTCTGTATATATATATATATATATATATATATATATATATATATATATATATATATATATATATATATATATATATATATATACACCCTCATCTCGTCGAGCCAGCGGTACTGCAAGTCTAGGGGCACCTCAGAAAAATTGAGGTAGGGGCCATGGTAGTTAGCCCGGATAATCTGTCCTAGAAGCCTGGTAGCATCCCACGAAAAAAACCTATAAATAAGCAACGACTGGATTATTAACTTGAATAAATGAAACAAATTTATTAAATTAACTTAAATTTACTTACGCTTCACCCGCGGGCCATAGCTCTCGTCGGAACTCGTCCATCGGCCTCTCTGGTGACGTCGGAGGATCCGCGGCTTCACGCATGTACTCGCCAGTAACCGGGTGTAACTAAATCCGGGGGTACTCCGGGGCCCACTGTGCAGTAACTGGTGGTACCGCTGGTGGAACCGCTGGCGGAACGGATCCGCTAGCGGATGGAGACGCCCTCGACGAAGGTGTCGATAGCCCCGTGGTAGATCGACGGCGGGATGAGTCTGTGCCCGGGATACTCTCCGGGTCGGGATCGCTAGCGGGCGTCGCCTCCCGGGAAGGCTGAAGGCGACCATGACCACCACCATGACCACACCCACCACCACCACCACGACCAGCACCACCAGCACCATGACGACGAGTGCTAGCCATCAGCAGGGCGACGAGTGACGCCGCGAAGAAAAGAACTAGGAGTGCCATCTGAAATAAGAATATGCAGAAGTTTAAACTAAATTCACTAAGTTATAAGTGCTTTTATGAGGTCAAACTAAAATCACATAATTGAAAGTGTGTTTAATATATACTGATATTTAATCTAATCATCGTCATCGTCTTTGTCCTCGTCCTCATCCTCTTCCTCATCATCATCCTCATCTTCATCCTCATCGTCGACTTCATCTGTATCCTCATCCTCATCAAGTTATTCTTCTTCTTCTTCTTCTTCTTCCTTAATATTTAGGACAAGATGTCTCTTTCTCTCCTGGTTGACAGCTAAGTCTTGTGTATCAACCTCTTCCTCCTCTCTATTTTCCTCAACGATATTTTCATCATCCATGGTATCCGACTGTTGTACCACGTATTGGGACTTTTTGATCTGGTCCTCTTGGTATGCTGGGTCTCCAACGTTGAATGTATTTCTAGATTTAATCTTTCATACTGTCCACCAGTCAAATCGACCTCTACGACGCCTTGGGTAGCTTGTATAGTAGACTTGAACAGCCTGACTTGCTATCGCAAACGTGTCGGACCCTCTATACCTCATGCGATGATTTATATCGACAAATCCAAATTGTTTATCGATTCTCCAACCGATATTTGGTGTCGTATCGAACCACTCACATGTGAACATTACAATATGCATATCATATGGGGCACTATATTGTAAATCTACAATATCCCGAAGCACTCTATAATAGTCAAAGTCCGGCTCGTCGTCATAGATGGTGCCTCTTATGCAAACACCAGAATCCTTGGTACTGAAGCCGTCATTGACATATTCCGCATTTATAGCATTCTGAGTTGCCTTAAACTTGAAGCCATTAACGACATAGCCTGGCCAAGTCTTTGCATGCTTCTTCGGTCCCAATGCCAAATAACGAATACTCGCATTTGTGAGTATTGTTTCAGGCAATAAAACCTGTAAACAAATATTGATAATTTAAATATTTCAGATGCATATATTTTAATGGTAGCCGCATAAATTATTATCTCAGTTACTTACGTATTTGCGAAACCAAGACGGAAAGGTACAATCAACCTCTCTTTGAAGTTCTTCATCGGTAATATCGGGTGTCCTTGTAGCACCCAGTTTCTAAAATGAGGATAATTTTGAAATTTTGTAATTATAATTATTTAATAATGATATTTAAACCATATTATGATTTTTGGTAATTTTTAGTTAATTAAAACTATTTTCTAAGTCACGACTTATGACTTTATGATTTTACTAGTATAACCCTAGTGTAAACTCTAGAGATTTCATAACCTAGAGACTACCATGACCATGTAAGCCTAACCAAGTGATTAGGATACCATTTTAGCACTTTTTAGCCTAAAGGGTATTTTGGTAATTTTCTAGGATTTATTTGGAATTATTTGTATTTATGTGTTTTTATTATTATTTAATTATTGTTAAGTGTCATGAGAGCCCCTAACCTAGTTTATCCCTAATCTAGAGATTAGCCACTAACCTAGAAGCTTGAGGATAGATATTTCCATGGGTTAAAGTAGAAGAAATATCTAGATATTTACATATTAGATCTTTTCCATAGATTGCTCAAAATATCCAAAACTTTGGCAAGGAAGTCCTTGTCTTCACCTTGAAGGAAGGCCATAGGACACCCTCCCCTCATTTTGGCCGGCCAAGGGCACCCCCTACCATGCCCCCTTCCTATTTAGTCACCCCATCATTCATTCAAGCCATTTTTACAACTTCATGAAACATTGAAAAATCCCTCCACTTCAAACATCCATAACTTGATCATTTTTGATCCAAATCACCTCTAGTCTTTTGCATTGGGACCCTACAACATCAAGGGTGCTAAGGGAGGCTAGCAATCCAGATTTCACAAAGCTTGGGCATCACCAAGTGGAAGGACAAACACCCCACCTCTCTTTGATTTTTCATTAGAATTGCACAAATAGGTAAATACCCTCATACATAGTTAATATTCTGTTTTTTCTTCATAAATGCATGCATATAGGTCTACCTTAGCTGTGGGTCAAGTTTGGTAAAATCTAGGGTTGGTTTGGTGTCCGTATCGGACACGTATCCTAGGTTCTAAAACCATGTTTGATGAAATGCCCTAAAGGATTGAACTTTGTTATTTTGCAAAACAAATTACATTTTTGGGTAGACCTAGACTTGTAGGTTACAACCCTAGTTGACTGAGCACAAATTAGACCCGTGTTCGTGTCAAAAATCGACACGAACCCACTGCCAGGACACTACACTGAGGCATACAGCCTCCCCTGCTACTCGACCCCAATTCCGGACACGACACGCCATGAGGACACGTGCAAATTAACACAGAGGAGGGGGCCATCACTGACAAACCCCCCCTCGAGTTTGAGACACTCTCGTGTCGTATCGAGGACACGGGGACACGTGCACTGGTCGTGCACTGACAGTGCACACGCGCGCGGGGGCCAACTTCGTGCGTGTCGTGTCGCGCGGACACGACACTTGGGCACCTCGTGGTGACACGAGTGTGTAGCCCATCATGTGGCGAACACATGGACACGAGCACGAGACGTGTCGTGTCCTGTGTCGTGAACACGAGGCACTTGTACACGTGCACGACGCTGTGTATTGTGTGTGTGTGTCAGTTTACCCGATTGAGTTTCCAGTGAGTTTGACACGTCGTGTCGTGTCTAGACTTTGTGTCAGGCACTTAGGACACTAGAGGATACCTAGGGCTAGTGTTACCTACCTTGGGTTTCGAGCCTTAGCTCGGTTTGGGTCGGGTATCGGGTTTACCCATTTTTTCCCATGAACAGTGTGTCCTGGGTTTTAAATTGGTATTTTTCCGAGTTTTAAAATGAATTTCTAACTAAAATTATGTATTATATATATATGTATTTCTGTGTGTATTTACATTGTATACATATGTATATGTATATATGTGTGTGTATGTGAGATGTGAGGGTATATATATATGTATATAGGTAGTTATGTATATATATATATGTATATATGTAGGTGTGTGGTGTGTGTTGATTTCTGGGTTCCAGAAATCTGGAACACACCCCCCCTGTCACAGTGACACACACCCACACCACACTCCCATATATCTCTCTCTCTCTCTCTCTATTGTTCTCTCTCCCTTCCTCTCTCTCTCACACTCATGCACACACACCACTCACCCTCTCATTTTCCCCCTCTCTCTATATATAGGTATTGTAGATATATAAATTTTGTATATATATATATATGTTATATATATATTTGTATTAGATTATATATTGTATCTATATATATATACTATATGATATATGAGTATTACTTAGGCTATAGGCCTATGTAGTAATGTTTGTATATATATATGTAAGTTATATATATATATATATATATATATATATATATATATATATATATATATATATATATATATATATTGTATAGAGATAGGTACCTATATGATATTAGCCTATGGAACCTAATTACGAGCCTATGGTTATTAGGTTGGCCTATTGACCCTTGTTTGACTAGAGTTGACCAAAGTCAACCTTAGGTCAAACTTGACCTAGTTGACCTAGATTGAACTTGAATTAACCTAGAATGACTAGTTTGACTAAACCCTAACTAGTTTGACATTGGTTGACCTAACTTTGACTAGTTGACCTAGTTTAACTTTTAGAGTTGACCAGAGTTGATCAAGAGTTGACTTTTGACCAGATTGACCTAGAATCATGTAGTATGCATTGTATACTCTATTTTTACCATTGTGGATATATTGTGACCTGTTTTACTCTAAATAGGACTCTGTGATACCAGTTCGGACATCTATTCATATCAGTCATACAGGGTGACAGGCGAGTACATTCTCTGATTATTTCATACTTGTTAGGACTTATATTCTTGCTTTAGATTACTTTACATGATGCTGTCATGTCATTATCACGGATTGTTACTATATGGATCTTGTCATGCGATGTTATCCCCCTCGGGGTGCATCAGATACAGTTGTCATATGCTTTTCACGAGCATCTTATATTTCTTGTACACCGCTTTCATGTATACTCTTGTGCAATCTTGTACTCTTACGATCACGTGAGCAAACATGATAAAAACCTCTTGCACAAGGTAACGTAACTTGATTGGATCGTTGTGTATTAATTGCGGAGGGTGAGTAGGAAATGGTTATGTGATCAAAATCCCATCTTGTGAAATCTTGTGAAATCATGTATATGTCCATTGTGCACTCACGTATGATGGAGTTACCCTTGCATTGTCCTAACCCGTTTATATAACCATCTCATGCTCTAAATCACAGGTTACCTACAGTTCTTACTTATCATATATATAGATATTTTCAGTTATCAAATCTCTCTCGTTTTTATATATATTCTTTACAGTCCATGTATCTTACTCTTTGCATGCTTTATATTTCCCAACATGATATGAACTGCGTGAGATGTATTGTGCTCGTTCCTGTCCTGACTGGACCTGTTAAAAATATTACAGATGATGATGGTGACTGTCCTACCTTCTATGGGACACATGAGGGTGACCTTCAGGAGCCTGAGGAGCATCTAGCTCAGTAGAGGGTGCCTAGTCTAGTCTAGTGTTTATAGTTTTCATTTTGTATCGGATTGTTCCGATTATTAGTTGTGACCTAGTTATATTTCAGGTCTTGTACTTATTTGTGTTGGACATCTACTTTGTGTGGTGTGATAACTCTATATATATTCAGTTTCTTCCTTTCATCTGATTCCCTATCATGCTCTATCTTTCCTAGACTTGTGTTTGAGATATAGAGTTGAGATGTTATGTTATACCTCCGTGCGGAGATGACAGGTTATATATATCTTGTTGTTAGATGTTAGATGTTATAGATGACCTATACATCGTTCTAAATACCGCCGACACTACGGCGTAGGCTGGACGTACCTACGTTTTCGTGCCCCTAATCAGGGTGTGGGTCGTGACAGTCCTCATTTTGAATTCATCTCTAAATACACTGTTAGAGAGAATAAGAATAAGTGTAGTCAGTTACTTCATGAAATAGACCGATACCGATATCCGTCAAAGGATTCTGGCTCGCTCCACCAACTAAATTTTGGTTTTGGTTTTGGTTTTGGTTTCGGTTTTGGTTTTGGATTCGGTTTGGTTTTGGTTTTGGTTTTGGTTTTGGTTTTGGTTTTGGTTTTGGTATTGGTTTCGGTTTTGATTATTCGGTTTTGGTTTCAGTTTTAAAAATATTCGGTTCAGTTTCGGTTTTGAATATACTAAAATTTATTACTCGGTTCCTATTTCTGCTTGAAGGCAGGAGCATTCATCTTCTCCAAGAGCTGCTCATAGTAGTCCTGTCGGATCCACTCATTCTTCGAATGCGCCGTCCGAATAGAAAAATAGGAGGAAATCTTGACATAGAGTGATTCGAAGGACTTACTAGATGTTCCATCATCGTCATTATCTAGAAAGATGATGTTTTCTTCAACATCTGTAGGAGAACTATAAGGATATATCTTTTCACAACATGTCACCTTGTCAAAGACCCTTAATGTGAATACCATGTTACCGCGGTGTTGGAAGACTAACATGTCATAATTTTCTAAGCCTTGTGCTTTGTCATAATCCTCCCAACCCTTTCCTCCTATGTAGTAATCTTGCATTTCTTTATGAAGTTCAAGATGGCATATAGTGACTCGTAATGGAAAAATATGTCGTCTTGAACTTCATAAAGAAATACAAGATTACTACATAGGAGGAAAGGGTTGAGAGGATTATGTCAAAGCACACGGCTTAGAAAATTATGACATGTTAGTCTTCCGACACCGCGGTAACATAGTATTCACATTAAGGGTCTTTGACAAGGTGACATGTTGTGAAAAGATATATCCTTATAGTTCTCCTACGGATGTTGAAGAAAACATCATCTTTCTAGACAATGACGATGATGGAACATCTAGTAAGTCCTTCGAATCACTCTATGTCAAGATTTTCTCCTATTTTTCTATTAGGGGGTCTACACTCACTTCTTTTCCTAAGTAGTTACTCTGTAACTCCAAATGTGCAGATGTTGTCCAGGAAAAACCAACTACATCTTCTTGTAAGAAAATAAAAGTTCAGAAATTGAGCCATACTTCTGAGAACAGGATAACATTGCGCTGTCAGGATCAAGTTCCAGCAAAGATGGAGGGTGTGTATGTGACAAATATATATATATATATATATATATATATATATATATATATATATATATATATATATATATATATATATTTATATATATTTATATATATATATATATATTTATATTTGTCACACACACACACACACACACACACACACACACACACACACATATATATATATATATATATATATATATATATATATATATATATATATATATATATATATATGTGTGTGTGTGTGTGTGTATGTGTGTGTGTGTGTGTGTGTGTGTGTTCCGACCCTCCCCCCCCCCCAGCGCCTTCCCCGCCGCCCCGGCCCCCATCCCCTACACTACCCCTCCCCCTCCCCCCCCCCCCCCCCCCGCGGCCTTCCCCGCCGCCCCGGCCCCCATCCCCTGCACTACCCCTCCCCCTCCCCCTCCCCCGCGCGAGCCCAACTCCCACCACCCCCATCCCCTGCACTACCCCTCCCCCCTCCCGTGGCCTCCACCACAGCCAACCCCCCCACCACGGCTCCCCTCCGTCCCCCCCCCACCGCCGGCAACCTCCCCCCACCCCCGCGTAAAGGGTACCCGTCACAGTCCCCGACCACCACACACTCACTACCCTTGCCATCGCCACTCGGGCATCACACTACCAGCACACCCCGACTTCCCCAAGCCTACCCCGACCAATGCCACATCAATACCATCACCACCACACATTTTGCAGGCCAACCCCTGGCCAAGACCAACATCACCGCCATCCCTCCATACTCCACAACCACCCCTGTATCGCCTCCACTTCCCTGCCAAAACAACTGCCCCTGTCGAATCCCCAAGCTAGCACGCCCCTATCTCCGTCTTCACACACACCCAGTGTCACCCACCGCCCCCGGCATCATCACCACCACGAAGAGATAAAACAAAGAGAAACCTGACCTAACCCCAGAGCCGCACCTTCGTGCGCCAGTCCTCCGCCCCGGTAAGCCGCCTGCGCAGCTCGGGCGACGAAACCCTATTCTCTGCCACCCGTCGAACCCAACCCCGGCCTAATTAATCCGACGGGCCCAGCCAGATCTAGACCTGCCGCCGACACTCCCAGCGCCGGATCTCCTTCTGTGCCGGTGAATTGACTGTCGCGCCGCCTCACGTCGCCCGGCTCCGCCAACAAATCCTTCACCCCCGCGGCCTCCCACCACAGCCGACCACCCACCCCCCACCATGGCTCCCCTCCGCCCCTACCCCATCGCCGGCTACCTCCCCCCCCCCCCGCCGCCCACAACCCCCAAAAGAGAGAGGAAGAGAGAGTACCTTTGAGAGAGAGAGAGAGCTCCAAGAGAGAGAGTTCGAATGAAATCCCCCCCCCCCCCCCCGTCGGTTCAATTTAAGTTAGGGATGGCAATTTAGCGATGGACTGTCGATGGATATATCCGTCGCTAAGTAGTCGTAAGTTTTCCACAAATTTTTATATATTTTTCCGCCAGCTGAGTGACTACGTAGCGACGGCTTCAGGTTCCGTCGCTAAAACTCATCAGCTGGGCGACGGACTATCCATCGCTACGTAGTCGCCCAATTTTCTGTAATTTTTTTAACATTTTCCCATGCAAATATTGACTAAGGAGTGACTATCTAGCGACGGATACATTGTCTGTCGCTATTTTGCCGAAGCCATACCGACAGGTTTGCGACAACTTTTCACCCTTAAAATTAAAAAATATTGCCTGTGATTAGACGGTAAACCGTCAGTATAGAGTCGGGAGTCCGTCGCTACTAGCGACGAACTTAATCCGTTGTTACCAGGCCGTCGCTAAATCGATGAATTTTGGTAGTGATAATTTCTATTTGGACGTCTTGAGAATGAAGATTGCGAGCTACTGGCCATAATTTGCAGTTGGATTTAAAATCTGTAGGTAAGAAAAAGCTTCAATACATTAAATGAGAGCAAATAAGTTATAAAAAATGGAAGATGAAAAAATTTTAATGTTATTTTTCCAACCAACCGATCAAAAAAGTAGAAAATAGAAAGCTTGGGTTTTATGTTTCAAAACAATCTTATATATAGATAATGAAATGGAGGAGCCACAATGTTAACGTTAGTATTCAGAGGGGTATTTTGGGGAGAGCAAAATTTAATTTATCCAAAAAGTGACTTCTAACGGCTAGTTCTAACGTCATTTTGACGGAATTGGACATTCTGAGCAAACATGTTTTGCGGGAGGTGCAAACTGCTTAAGTTTTCTAAAAGGCCCTATTTTACAAACGAGACAAATCTAAGGAGGGTTTAAATGCACTTTACCCCATACAGAAATGATCTTGATGATGTCTTTCGACATATATCTTCGATCTAACGTCTCTTATATCTAACTACAAATAAGAAGCCACTCTATTTGGCTAAGGTTTAGTCCAAAAGCACAAAATTTGTATAGTTAGTACTGTACATCCTTAACTATAAGGCCTCGTTTGGTTGGCGGAATCTTCCGGTTGGGAAAGAAAAGTGATTACTTTCCTATGTTTGGACGCCCAAGAAATTGAGGAGGAAAGGAAAGTGATTCCCAATGGAAGGAAAATTAGGGGAAAAAGTGATTCCATCCATCCAAGGAAGGAATCACTTTCCCACATTGAAGTATTCACTTTCCTTTCCAAATTTCTTGGCATTGCCAAACATCGGAAAAGAAAATCAATAGAAATTAAAGTTTCCCAAAGGAAAGGAAATGATAAGGAATTGATTTCCTTTCCCTTCCATTCCGCGAACCAAACGAGGCCTAATATGTTGTTGGAAACGTTGTGTGATTCGAATCGGAGTTAATCCATGAGATGTGATATTGCCTATGTTTTAAAAAAAAATTTATATAAAGCTTGAAATAATCAAAATTATGTACACATCATGATCATACTTTCTATTTGATGTGGGGCTAAATTATCAACTCCATTATCACCATATTTGATCGCTCAACTAAAAACGAGATACAATCCAATTATGTATTAGTTTTCTTCTAAAGTATATATAATATATTTAAGTGTCTTGCTAGGAATTTTGCATGTCAGCTCACTCAAAGTTGAACTTAAGTTATGTTCTCAATCTTATTAGTACCAGCATAATCTACGGGTGAGTATTCGGTTTGTTCAGTTTATACCAAATCGAAATAGTCAACACCAAATAAATTAAAATTCTAAAAATCCAAAACTGAAACCGAACCGATATTAGCCAAACCGAAACCGAACCGAATAAATTATTCGGTTTGTTCGGTTGGACTATTTGTATTGTTTAATGGACCAGGCTCAAAGTTGGAATCGTAGTTAAATTATATTAAAAATTATAATTTTTATACACACATTTGTTGTATTTTAAAATTGTACACAAAGTTGGACTAGTTATTAAATTGTCAAAGTTGGATTTCAAAACACATAGATAAAATTGTTGTTTTCAAAATATACATATTTTTAATCATAAAATATATATAGGATTGTGGGTATTTATATAGTTGCACAATTCTTTTTCGGTTTTGATTTTGGACCGAAATCTAAAGCCGAAACTGAAACCGAATAATAAATTATAGTATTTGAAAATAACAACCGAACCAAATTTTTTCAAACCAAACCGAATCTCTTATTTGATTCGGTTCAGTTCGATTCATTTTTTTTATTTTTATAAAACCGAATAATGCTCACCACTAGCATAATCAGCTCAAGAAGGGTACATACTGATCTCCAAAAATATTCATGTTCTACGTGTGTGTGTGTGTGTGTGTGATATATATATATATATATATATATATATATATATATATATATATATATATATATATATATATATATATATATATATATATATATATATTTTATATATATATATATATATATATATATATATATATATATATAGAGAGAGAGAGAGGATGAGAGAGGTGAGGTGCCACCCTATGGAGGGTGTCTACTTGTCACCCCCCACATGCTATCATATAGATATATATATATGAAGTTGACTATTTTTAGAGCTTAAGACCGCGTTAACCCCCCTTTAATAATGTTCGTAAAATAGTAAACAAAGTGCTGATGAAATTTGCCATGCGTCCAATTGCTATGATCACCATGTATCTTCTTCTTCTTCTCTTTTAAATCTCAACCGGAAGTTGGCAAATGTCCAATTGTGTAATGTATCAATTAAAAAGAAAAGAACGTACAAAACGTCAAGGTCTCACTGTCTCTATTGTATTGTACACATCATACAAATCATCTAAAAAAATCCTTTGTGCTCCAAAAATATTCATGTTCTATATGTTAGTCCACATCTCTTCCACTGACATTTATGTCTTTTAAGTTTTCTTTAGTTAAACTTACAATGTTGAAAGCCAACCATAAAGAAAGATGATGACAATTCATAACCAAGATATCCATTTTCTTACCACTTCCTCGCCTTATTATTTTCGACAAACCTGTTTGGACTTTATAGCATCGATCGCCACAACCACTTCCTTAGGAAAGGCCTATTCAAAAATCTCTTGAGTTGGCAATTCCCAAACATCCTATTCTTTTTCTCTTACATATTCTTCTCCAGTTAACTAAGGGTGCGTTTGATTGCAAGGTGGAAAAAAAATTAATTCCATGTAATTATTTTCCTAGGAAAAAAATTTCGTTGAATTTTAAAAAAATTTTATGAAAAACTTAATTTGGGTGTTTGATTGCCATTATTTTCTACAGAAAATAGTTATTTTTCACAAAAAATAGTTATTTTCCATGGAAAATGATATTTTCTTATGGGTTGGACAAGTTTCATTTTCCACCACTTTAGATGAACATATGAAAAATGATAGTTTTTGGGAAAATAATTCCATGGAAAATATAAGCTATCAAATATTACAATTGGTGGAAAATTTGTGATGAAAATATTTTCCATGGAAAAAAAGCCCAATCAAACACAGCAATGCATTTGCCTTTTCACCCACACCCTTCCCACACAAAAAAATAAAAAAAAAAATTGTCTGACACAATCCACTCTCTTAATGATCCACCACGGGACTTCATATAAGGACATTAAATAAAGGGATAATTTAGCAAATACCCCCATTCCAAATGTTAAAACTAGCATATACCCCCACTATTTATTTTATTTAGCAAATACCCCCACTCCTATGTAAAAGAGTGGGGGTATATCTTAAATTTTTATTATTTTATATCAAAAATGGGGGTATTTGTTAGATAAATAAAATAGTGGGGGTATATGCTAATTTCAACATTTAGAATGGGGGCATTTGCTAAATTATCCCTTAAATAAACATGAAGGCCGGACAAAATTGAATTAATCAAATTAAGTATTGTCACATTTCGATTCCACTGAATCGATATTTGTCATTGGACGTGATGCCACACAAACCTAAAATACTTTTGTACAAAGCGTGTTCGTACATCTTTTGTAAAATAGCTCTTCTTATAGAGTTTGTAGCAACACAACATGATATAAGAATGATTCTTTATTAATGATCTGCAACGGGAACATAGGCTCTCAATCAGCCGAGTAGAAAAGTGCAAAACTTGACTTACAACTTTTGAGTAGAAAATGAGATACATTGTTCCATACATCATACACCTTTATTAAAATAAAGTAAAAAGTACCTTGAGCGGAAATCTTCTAACTGATCAGAAAGCTTCAAAATGTCGGGAGAGTTTCTAAGGAGCTGCACGAGCCTTTAGTGTTTATGAACTTACACTTGATTTCTGAACATGTAAGGACGTGTGTCAGTACATTGAAAAATGCACTGGTGAGTGGTATCAATCCAACTCACGCAAATCAACACAATATTCATGTGACAATATACAATATTAGTAGTTAATCTTTCTAACTTTTCTAAGGTTAATTGACAGTTCATAAGACATGAATGTAAAACATAATATATATTTGTCACCACATGGTAATTCTTACCTACGGTCAATAGTCCTTTCATGCAAACAAGGATTAAGACGCTCTTCCTTGCAAATCCATTCTTAGCAATGTATCTTTTTCTATATGAAGATCACTGGTGAGCACATCCCCTGGACTATTTATTGGGGATTACGACGTCTTTTCTAGTGTAGATATCTAGCTAGTCTCACTGTAGGTCCCACAATCCTTGTGTATTATACATCAACACCAATTATCCATGTTCCTCCTAGCTAACTCGGTTATGTGACTGCGGATACCATTCAAAAAAATATTGTGCACAAATTGTGCATGACCATGTATGTATATGCAACTTAGCTATAAAATATAACATGCATGATTAGAACTAGGCACAAAATTCTCATTTCTTTATTCCACATTCCTCATAATTACATATACTTTCCAATCTAGGTTTATTACAACTAGCGACCCAATGGTCCCAAACTTTTTCCACCATGTAATTTATTTGAAACCAAGTATAAGAGCATCCACAGTGGGACTAATTTCAAGTGCTATATTTGGTCTTTAGCCAAATTTTGCAGCACTTGATGGCTCCAATGGACTTTTGTCCACACTTGAAAAATGGTAGAAAGCTAAGAGACTCTCCAAATTTGGAGAGTCCACTAATTGAGCTATATTACTTGCGGGCCCACCATATATACTTTTCTCCTTCATTTTTTTGGAGTGTTGCCACTTGTCAATTATGAAAGAAAAATAAGGAGGAAAACAAATGGAGTGTTGCCACTTGTCAATTTGGAATGTTTATTTAGACTATACCATTGTGTACCAACATGAAGGGAATACTCCAAAATTAATTATTGGAGTATGGTTTGAAGTGATTTGAAGTATGGTTTGGAGTGTTACCAATGTGGATGCTCTAACATTCCATATTTCTACATAACAAGCTAACAACAATAGAACTACTCTCATGTATCTAGGTTCTCTTGTTAATAGGGCTGGGCACGGGTCGGGCCAGGGCCAATTTTTATGGACCCGAATCGGATCCGTTCTTTGGCGGGATGGGGCGGGACGGGTCAATTTTTTTGGAACCGGACCCAACCCGACCCGTTTGAAACGGATCCAATCTACCAAAACCCGCAGGTCCAAACGGGTCTTATACCAAAGTGTACAAAATTCAAAAATCGTAGAAAAAAGATTTTTAAAAAAACTATATAAAAAAACCACCTGTACCTGTAGACTGTAGTGTTATATGAATTTTAAGTAAATTTTGGGTTTGGTAGCAGTAACTTTGTTAGGTTTTTACTTTTGAGTTTAGGAATTTTAGACTGTAGTGTTATATAAAAAAAACCACAGTTTGTTTTCAGATTATGACCCGGCCCGAACCGTTTATATGACACGATCCGCCCCTCCCCGCCCCGTTTAAATTACAAAAATTAGGACCCGGCCCGTTTGACCAATATACGGTTCGGGCCAGATCGGAACCGCGGGTCCTGGAACCGTATGCCTGTGAAACCCATACCTTTTGTAATTAATAAATAATAGTGTTTAGTATTAATTTTAGTAAATATATCATTATTATTATTATTATTATTATTATTAAATATTTTTGAGTGAAAAGGATTTCGAAAATTATATAATAAACATGGCTTTTTGAGTTCAGACCCAGACCCGAGTCCGAACCCAGACACAGGCCCGAGCCCAATCCTTTTTCCTATTTCCAAATCTGATTTATTTTGACTTGGTTCTAATAACTATTAAAAAAAAAATAGTTTTGGCTGGTCCCGTAGGACCTGCACACGAGTTGGCTAGCTCCCCTTTCCTCTCCCCTCAAATGTCTCTGGACCACACACGTTCTTCCCAACGTTCACCACATCCCCCTTCTCTCCAACGTTCACAAAACCCACTCCTCCCTTTAATTCTCCCCTCTCCTTAATACTCCTCCCACTACTCTCTTCCCTCAACAGAGAACAATTCCCTCAACAGAGATCAATTCCCTCAACAAGAACTCCCTATCCTCTCTTCTACTCAACCTCTCTCACCAAACCCTCCCTTCTTCACAGAGTCTTCACCCCCTCACCCGATTTCTCCTCGGCGACCACCTCTCGCCGACCGCCCGACCGCGCGACCCCCGCGGCCAGGCCCCGACTCCGGCGACCCCCGCGCCCTGTTCTCCGGCCTCCCTCCGGCCAGCTCGCGGCCCAGCGCCGCCCGTGGCCACCCACTCCAGCGCGCCCACCATGCGACAGCACCCCGCCGAGCCCGTCGGTTCCCTCCGACGCCGACGCCAGCGCCGCCCCTTGCGCGGCCGAGTCTGACGAGCCTTTCGAGCCCCGTTGGCCGATCTCTCTTTGGCCAGCGCCCGTTCTTCCCCGCGCGCCCCTGGTCAGTTCACTGTTCTTGGGCCAGCACCCTGTCGTGCCCTAGTTCTGAGTTTCGGCGTTCTTCGGCGTTCGTCGTCGCCACTGCTGATTTCAGCGCTGACCTGGAAATACGTCGCTGTTCGGAGCTATTTTTCTTTCTATTTTATTCATCTGAGAGCTCTAGCCGAGCAATCCGAGGTATAACCCCCTGTCCCGCTATTTTTATTATCTTAGTCGATGATGAAATGGTCCCCGATTTCCTTTGGAAATTCGGTTTTAGCGACGTCGTAATTTTTTGGGACTTTCGGAAAGGTCCCGTGGATTATTTTGAATTCCCGAAATATTTCGGGAATTGATTTTTAGTATGTGTTGGCTTTCCGAATTTTTCCGGGAACGTTCTGTGATTTTTGGATTGGAATCGGACTTCCGAAATTATTTCGGGTCGTCCCGATTATTCTGTGGATTGGTTGTGGACTTTAAATATATATAAAATGCGGGTTTTTCCCGGTTTGGGACTTGCAGGAATTATCGGCGCCTTTTTTCCAGTTTTTGGGTTGACCAAAAACAGAGGAGATGCTGTCCGATTTTTCCGTAAATCCTGAATTATTTTTAAAATGAATTTAAAATGATTTTCAAATTTTATTCGATATTTGATTTCTGGGTGACGACCGTATCGGTCAATGGACCCGGCTAAGTGCAAACGAAACCGGCCCCGCCCGGACGTTGAGGCAATTAGCCAAAATGAGGATCGGACCATATCTGAGACTTATACTTTTTATCTTTAATTTTTACTATTAATTTCTGTTTAAACATTATTTAATATTTTCAGTTTAGGACTAACGTCAGTCTTATCTTATTTCAATTTATGTAAATAAATTGTAATGGGCATAAGCCCAGCTGGCTGTGGTCTGTGACTGTAATAGCTTAGATTTTCTTGTCTTTTCTGGTTTTGCGAGTTTTTATTATTTAACGATTAAATGATTAAAAAGTATTTTGTATAAATTAATTAATATTTTCTCACGTAAAAATTGACGAGTTTAATAATAGTTAAAAAGTCACGTATTTCTCACTAAATAAGAAAATTAGCTTTATATTTATATTTATAAAAAATACCAAGTTTTCATAAATAATCTGGCAACGACGAGTTTTCCGAATACAAAGTTAAAAATAATATTTTCCCTCGTATTAAATCAACGCACTTAATAACCGTGTTTTTCTGTGTTGGTTAATTAAAAGAATTAAAATTTGACTAGGACGCTAATAGAGATTTCAACTAGCGTAGCTAAGGCTGGTAAACCTAATCTCTGAGTCTATCTCTCGAATGTAGGAATTCGAGGACAACTCTAACTCTCCGTCTCGAAGTCGTCTACCTCTCCAGTCATTTTCATTGAGGCAAGTATAGTTTATGTTAGTTTACAGTTATTTATTTAATCGCTTTACTGCATGTCTAAACCACGATGCAAACACGAAACTCTCTCCGAGAGTACTGTACTGTAACTACTGGGGACTGGGGAATAGCGTAATAATTATGACCACTACTGTAACAAAAACCCCTTATCCTTCCTGTAACAAGCCTAAGCCGGTCATATTTCATTGCATGTTCAAATCACTGTTTTTACTGTAACAAACTGTTCATGTTTTAAAACTGTTTAGAACTGCATGATTCTATTACTTATTTAACTGTTTAAAAATTAGCATGAATTGTACTTTGCTCCCTCCTGACTGGAGATATATTTTAGGGGATGTTGAGGATGCTGAGCTGTGTTACAACAGCTATTATGACCCTGTGTTGTACCTAGTTGTGCTGCCAGAGTCCCCGCAGGAGGACGATGGGACTGAGGCCGATGACCCGGCTGCTAGATAGATTTTATTCTGCATTGTTCTTTCATTTCAAAATCTGTATTTCCTTTCAGAACAGTTTCATTTTGTATTTAAATTCAGTTTAATAAAGTTTATTTCCGAAGTTGAGTTGTGACAAATATAGTGTTGTTGTATGGTTACCTGCTACTGAACAGCTTACTGTCGTCGTCTCAACAACGGTGCAGGCTGGGCATGATCCGACTAGACCCAGATTATTGGGATCGGGTCGTGACAATGCCCAACCCTAATTGTTAAGGTATCATTGATCGAAGGGCATAACAAAGAAATGAATGAGCGACTTTTGTTAAGGCGTGGAGATAAATGAGAGAATGATCAATGCCACTCACTATTAGAAAATTGTCGAAAGTAAGAGAACTTCCTACGTATCGATTAAGCATTGTCTACGCGTTTGTATTTGCACCAACAGAGATCCAATACTCTTCTTCTCTCTTTCTCTCAGAATTTGATATGAATGCAAAAATCGATGAAGGCAAACAATAAAATTTATCCATATAAAACTTAAACAAAAATTCATCCAAGAGAAACTAACAGCAAAAAGCATTCAACAAAAACGAACAATGAAAATATTTGAGGAAGAGACTCTTATATAGAGTTCATTCTTCAAGACAATTCACTTCATTCTGGACTCGATTCCAAAGAAGTCATTTATAGATGGAAAATGACCTCAATTTCACTTTGCCATGATCAATCGACTCCGACAAAATTTCTCCACAATAATTTAATTTCAAATGGCTATTCAAGCTAGTAGCCACACAGTGCCTCCTACTAGGAGCATGGTACTACAACTACTCCCCCAATCAACAAGTATCTTCCTTTCCAACTATGAAGTTTCTATGACCAAGTTGTGTTTTTGTTGGTTCTTCATTATAAAATAGTCGTGTAGATTGATTTATGTGTGTTATTGGTTTATTTATGATCACTATATCTCCTATGTACTTTTAAGCCGTCTTATCAAGACTTCTAACTGAACCCTAGTACCTCTCATTGAGATAACATTTTTATAGGCTTACCATCACACTCCAACATAGTTTTCTTACATCTTTTATGTTTGAAAAACGAAGTTAGGGTTAGACAATAACGAAAGTTGTAGTCAGGTAATTATTTAAATCGAATTGGCTGAAGACTACAAAATTGACAATTATCGTTCAATCTGACTGGTTCTCGGATGGTATACTGATCAAGGTTACATCCATATGGACCCCTTCTAGTGTGCTCGACCAAAAGCAGGAGCTTTTATCTTGAATTTTCACGTGATGTCCTTCATTTTCCTATAATCATGCCTCATATAGTAATCATCATGATCATAATCATAGTACTCATTCTGTGACACTCGTTACCTCAATGCTCATATTGACAAGAAATTATCTAATAATATAAATACACCATTTAATTTGATTTTAAGATCTAAAATCGCTGCCAAACAATATAAACGAGATATTTTATGCCAATTTTAGAAAGTTTGTTTCCAGTTTGAAAGGACATAATCAAAACCAGGAGTATTTCTATATTTTGCAAATAAATGACATAATTATATCTGTAAACTAAAGGAGAAGTTTGATAATAAACTTCGAACAAAATACATGTAATATTGTAAAACAATTCTAAAGATTCAAAAATTGAAGTAGCAACCAACCAATCATCATTATTAGTTATTTGGTAATCAATACTTGGATATACATTTTATATGGGTAATAACATCTCTATATTTGATACAAGATTTCAACATCAAATATGTAGAATAACATCTATGTGGTGCATCCTTAACAAATCTCCTAAATGCTAAACCATATCGTGTACATAATATTTAAATTCTTGTTGCCTACTTGATGAAGTGTTCAAACTAATTATACATATTCTAATATTTTATAAATTCTCTTGAATATTGAAGCATTCTTGTAAAACTAAATTAACAATATGACAATCACATATTATATGAAAAAAATCATCATTCCAAAGAAATTGAGATCTTAAAATATTGATACAAGAAGTACTATTACGAGCATTATCAAAAGAAATTAAAAGAAAATATTACAAGTATCATGTATATGTAAAACTTGTAATATGGCTCCGTCGATTGCATATCCAATATGCAAAAATTACAACCATATTAAACAAATAGTTCATTTTTGTAAAACACATTTCGCGTCTAAATAAAATTTTATTTACTAATATTTTTAAAACTTTCTCTCAAAGTTGTTTTTTTATAAAATATTTTAAGACCTTCTGCTCTGGTACTAGATCTAAAAAGTTTATTAAAATGAGGATTTAGTGTACTACTTGCATATGAAATGATTCACTCTCACAAAATGTAAAATGTTGATCATCACAAATAATATATTTCATCAAGTTGGTTTTGTTACGAGTAACACAAGAAGTATATTTTTATTGAAGATCCTTAAGAATCTGTGCGTAACTTTGTTTGTCTAAGATTAATTGTGTCCTTACCATAAAAATTTTCATAGTGTTTCTTCCAACTTTTCATGTCGTCAATTTTTTTTTCCAATTAAAGATTTTTTGTATTTTTTGCATTGTGAACCTCTAGGTATTAGTTTTTAGTTGTTTGGATCTAAGACTTCATTTTCATCATGATTTATGATAAATAATAGTAAAATACTCCCATTATACTACAAAATATTATAAATAGCAATTAAATTTCACTCGTTATTTTGACATATTCTATTGCTAAATAAGAATAATGACGGAACAATGACCAAAAATTTTCGTCGCTAGTTCATATGTCGTTGTTCATCGTTGATCCATCGATGGTCGACTAATCAGCGATGAAATACCATCAACGGATTAGCGACTGATATACCGTCGCTCAGACGGCGACTAACTTGTGACGAGAATAATGATTATCTCTGATACTCTTTGTGTATCAGACAGTAAATGTATTATAATAGCGACTAAAAGAGTTAGTTGTTGGTTCACTGCTAACTGTCGCTAGGTTGTCGCTATTTCGTCGTTGACTGATGTTTATAGTTTTTTCCTTGTTGGTATGTCGATATTCCATTGCTGGTTAGTTGTTCCGTCGCTAACTTGGATATTGTTTCCAGAATCGAATATTTTCTACTACACACAACCTGTAACACGAAATATAGATAAAAACACCAAATCCATATCTAAATCATCCCAATCAACACATAATATCCTAATCAAAGCATCCATCCACATAGTATCCAAACATCAATATCCATATCCCAAACAATATAGTATCCAAAACATCCATCCACATACAACACGCATATACTATACAACAGTAAACCAGTAGTCTAACAACAATACTAATATCCATATAATATACTAATAATACAACATAGAGTATCAATACTAAAAATTAATACAATATCATTACATCACTCAAAATCTATCAAATATTAAATCAGCATATAGGAGGGGGTAGTGGCAGCGATGACTAGTGCTGCTGGCTACGCATAAACTCCAACAAAACATAGTCAAGGCTTGCTGCATGGCATCCAAAATGACAGGAGCAGGGGCATGAGCAACCGAAAGAGCATATTGACTTACCGGAGGAGGAGCAACAGTATGAGCAGTAGCATTAAGAGGAGGAGGAGGAGGCATCCTTTGCGTAATCTTTCTCAACTGCCTCTGAACTTCATACGTCGTTGTCGATATCTACTCTATACTAAGCATGCCAGGAGGAGTAGTGTTAGAGATATCGAGCTGTGACGGGGCAAATAGAGGTGGAAGGGGAGCTTTGGAGTAAATCGACGACTACAGTACCAACGATCAAATATATACCATAGACGCTGCCACCTTTTCCTCTCCCAACAGCTTGTTGCAGATCGTTCCTCCCAACTAACGTATGTGGCTAACTAGTCACGCCCCCAGTGTAGTGCCCCGTTTCTATATCGTGCCCCATTTCTCGTCAATATGGTATACGATAAAGGAATATTGTCGCTATCGATTTGGTCGAAATTGATTGATCGGAATCAATTGAATCAATTGAACGACACCGATTGAATTAAGATCCTTTTTTCGTTATGGAATAGCTTCTTTGGAATCAAGACCCATATTCAGCAGGTTGTGCCTCGAGGATGGACTCTGTGGCTGAGTCGGGAGAGACCTCATGTTGCTCTATTTTTTATGTCGTACTTGCTTCTTTGGCTTTAGTTTTTTGAATGCATTTTCATGAATATTTTTGATAGTTTTCATGGCTTGCATTCTTCGAACTTCGCATTTCATATCGAACTCATTGGATATGGCAATATTCTGATCAATTGCTTATGTGATTTCAGGTGATCATATAGGCATCGTCAAGCGCAACCAACCGGTCTTTCGCCTCAATCAACCCAAGGTGAGTGGCTGACCCTCCTTCCCCTCGACCCTCTAGTTTTAGATCTATCATAAACACAAAGGAGATATGCTTGTCTTTATGGTGTTGAATCAATAAATTGTGGCATGATTCCTCACGAACACTTGCTATAGAACTGCTATAACATGAAACTGAAACATACTTTTTTATGCCATATTTACTATAGATATGTGCAAAATGAAGATTGAATAGATTAACGAGTATTGTAATGATAAGACGAAGTACCTTAAAATGGACTAAGTTCTAAAGAACAAAGAAGAATAGTTTGGTCATTGGACAACTTGTGCACAAGGAGTACTTTTCTCGAACGGTTGCCTAGGCCAAGGAACCGATTAGGCCTAGGAGGAACGAGAATAACTGTGCTTGCTGAACTGGCACAGGTGATTCGAGAACTTTCAAACAAGGCTCGCTATCCGCCGCGAAAGGATCATCGTCTAATCCCAACTATAGTCCAAGATGGCTTGACATTGCCAGTGACCTCCACACCCTTACACTGTTTTATCTGATCCTTGTGATACGGGATGCATATGGTTTGTTTAGTTTAGGCGTAGAGACTATGCCACAGATAATTGTAAAATGTGTGTAGTTTCCATATGCTTGCCTCTTAAAATGTTCACATGTAATCCATCAAAATGGTTTGGAAGATCACCAACTATATAACATGTTTTACAAAACTTCTTGAACAAATGAGAGCTTGGATTTAATTAGCCATCCACAAGTACATGTGAACGTACTGATCCTCGCTCTCCACAGGTGTTACGAATCAAGTGGAACGTGCCAGCTAACAAGGCGACGTTCATGTTTTGAAGCTTGTCCGTGTTCCGAAGGCTTTTATTGAATCCTTTTGAAGACTCTCTACATAAGTCCAAGAAAGATGGCACGACTCTCTACCATCCCAGGTGGTTTGTAAATGTCGGTTGTATAAAATGGGATGTAATGTATGGAACGACTATCTCATCATTGTTCGTTTTGAGTTAAGATGTAATCGAGTCATATAAATGATGTCCATTATCAATAAAGTAAAATTTTTTCTATTTCACATGTGTTATTTAATTTCTCTGCGTACTCTCTGTGTTGTTGTGTTTCAGATAACCTTATGACTTGCCTTTGGCGGACGCAAATTAGGTTCGTACGGCATTACGTCTAGGAGACGACTATCGATTCTGTAAAATCGAGGCGTGACACCCAACACCCCTAGTGGCCTGAGAGACATGACTCACCAATGTCTCATGTCTCCTATATTTATATAAATAAGAAATTATTTTTTAATTTTTATTTTTTACTATTATAAAATACGGGTTAGGGTTATGATTAGGTTTAGAGTAAGGGTTTTTAGATTTTTAGGGTTATAGTTAGGGTAATATTACTCCAAATACTCTTATACATAAAATTATTGATTTGTTATTGATGTCTTATAAATTAGGTAAATTTACTTGCCAAAATTAATATAATAAAGTAGCTTACATACTATAAGAATAGACATGTACTTACATATGCTATAGTATCTCGATTGTCTATTAGCTTCCCATCCTTCTTTCTTTACTGGCGTACTTTGAAAATTCTATGAAATCATCATTGGCGACATGTACTTACATATGACATAAGGGCACTTAATGAGATCTTGTCATACATGAAATCATGTTGGCTACCTGCGTATTTAGAAATTTCTCAACGTTGACTATTCTTGATCTCATGTCATCGATTGTACATCCACGTACGATCAACTAAATATTGACACATTACTTTCTTAGTTGTGAATGTTCTGCATCATATATATTCAAACAATACTGATTAGATACAAATTATAATTTAAGAAGAAAATATGAACAAATAATAGAACCTAATTATGACCCTTCTTTTCCTTCACTTCAACACTAATCCAAATCCTACCTTTTAAGTAAAAATGAAAGAGATGTGCATTCATAGCACACAAAAAGGAATAGAAGTGCATTCTGAGTTTTATGTATAGTTGGTTAATTTTCCATTCTAAACATAATATGATCTATTTAGAACTGTCTGTGTTACTCCGGTAACATGATGACAATTCCATGTAACAAAATGACATCACTCCGTTGACATGATCAAGGAGAAAATAAATATATAAAAATAAATTATATATATATATATATATATATATATATATATATATATATATATATATATATATATATTCTTACCTTATCCAAAGTAATTAGTACTAGGTAATGCGCACGACATATCTAGAATTATCTAATGTTAATTGTAAACTTTGCAAGAGTTAAATATAAGCAAGTAAGAAATGACAATGAAACGTTGATAAGAAATGTCAATGATACAAATTGGTAGAAGAAATGAATGGGTATCTTAGTATCTCATAAATTGGTTGAGAAAATGAATGAGTATCTTATAATTATCTTAGTATCTCACTTATAATATAATGGAAGTTATGATATTTAGTCACAAATTGGTAAAGGATTGTATAGCTTACTTGTCACAATTTATACTCCAAGACAACCATTGCAAAATGCATATATAATAACATATTTATGATTGAAATGCAAAGGTGGTAAGAGATACAAAAGCATGAAATAATAAAAACTCACTCATTAATTCATTCACAACTTTAGGTTGAAGAATGGCTAATGCAATTCTTGCATGTCTATTTTGTGCTTACACTGTTCAATGTATCATTTTCATATGACTCTACAGGGGCGGAGCCAGGATTTAATTCATGAGGGGGCCGTGTTACTACATATAATTTTTTTTAAGTTATCATATTAATTGAACTTCAATAGCAAAGAATATATTTAAAAATTAAACAAGGAGGAGCAAGAAAAAAAAAGTTAATATTTCCAAAATTTTAGAAAGTTAATATATTTATAAATTCAAACATTAATTGAACTTCAGTAGTAAAGACAAATTCCTTTTAATATATTTAAAAATTGAAACAATAATTGAACTGAAGTACTTCACAAGTCTCGAACCCTTAACCCGTCCTATAAATTCTTAGAGCACAAACCAGTTGAGCTAACGTAAACTTTGTGCACAAGGAGGCCAAACAAATATATATTATAAAACGCCAGAATTTTCTATATAGTAATTGATAATTTTTAGAAAAATTGGGAGGGAGGGGGGGGGGGGGGGGGGGGGGGGTGGGGTGGCCCCCCTTGGACTCTTAATAAATCCGCCCCTGTGACTCTATGTGCTTTCAAAGGAATCATTTTTATTCATTTATTTTCTTTGAGGTAGATAGAATGACACCAACTATATAGATTTTACCAAATATTATATTCACTAATCAAATTCATAGAAAATTTGAAGATTTCTCTAAAATAAAATTATTAGGTGAATTCACTAATTTACATATTGGTGAAACTTGCCAACCAAAATGTTTCAACAACAATTGGCAAGTCCACTTGGCAAAACAGAATATGTCAAGAGGGGCAAAAAAAAAGAAGTCTTGAAATGTTGTAAGCCAGCCATGTGTGAACTAAAGCATATACTAACAAGAGAAAAATGAACAACATATACTATTTTTCGTCCTATGTACTACTGCCATTACCATTTAGTTTTGCTTAACATGTATTACCACTATGTTTTCTCAGTAATATCGAATAAGAAAACAATCTAATCTATACAAACACCCATAGAATCTAGATGGTTTATATATAGGTTTTTTTTAGGGGCACCACCACATTTACTAGGGGGCAGCCCATTTGGTGGAGATTTTACTAGGGGACAGTCCAAATTTTACTAGGGGCAGCCCAACCCCCCAAACTCACGTTTCCTTCCCATTTCATCATTTCCTCTCTCTCTCTCTCCTCCAAAAGAAAAAAGAAGAGCTCTCTCTCCCTCTCCCTAAGCCATAGAAAATTCTCCTCCACCACTCTAATCCTAATTCTTCCACCAAAATTCTCTGGCAGTCCTATATATGTGAGGGACTGCCACATTTGTGGCAGTCCTCTGTGTCAAAGTCCAATTTTTCACCCGAAGTAAAGTTCAAGTGTAGTTACCACGAGGGTTTTCGATGCGTCAAAGTGTTCTTCGGACGTTGTGGGAGGAGAGTATCCAGCATTTGATGGTCCGGGTTGTTCCATTTTCTATTTCTTTCTACATTAAACACAAAATTCAACTTTTATGTAAAATTTAGGTTAAAACTTAAAATATTACACAAAATAAATTCGACGACTTACAAATAAATTGGAGAAGTGATTGACACTGTATTCTACCAAAAATCTTCAACAATTTTAGGTTGGGGGACAATTTCACCTAGGTTAGGTTAATTATAGGTTTATATGAGGAGGAGAAAAAAAGAGTGGAGGAAGAGAAGTAGTAGAGGAAGAAGAGAGATGAAATAAAATCAAATTGACTTTTATAGCGTTTTTTGGGCTGCCCCCTAGTAAAAAAAATCAATGACAAACTTGTAATTTTTTCAAAAAAATTTTGGGTTGTCCCCTAATAAATGTGGTGGTGCCCCTAAAAAACCTATATATATTAAAACCAGAACTATAAATGAATGAGAAAAACAATACATAACTAATTAATCCTATGCCCTAATGAGAAACCCTCCAACGGTTATGTTCAAAGGGTGGGTTGGGTTGAGGAGGAACCAGGTTGACTCGGGCCTGATCGGATCACCGTCCTGGCCGGATCGGTCGACTTTTTAAGGATAAGTCCAGCTCGGACCGATTGAGGAGTCAGATCGGATTGGAATTTGCAAAACGGAAACCCAATCCGACCCTTAGAGGAGCACAGATCGAACCGACCCGGCCCGTTGATCGGATCCGGACCAACCCAGCTCGAGTTAAACCGAACCAATCCTTACAACGAATTTCGGACCGCCCAACCCATTATTACACGCCTTGACCTCTGACCAAAAAGAAAGAAGAAAGGTAAGCTCCTTCCCATTCACCGCCCGTAGTTTTCGCCACCTCCCCCTTGTGTTTGAGTGGGTCTCTCTCATTCGTCAACGGACATCAAAATTAAAAAGCCCGCACTTCTCCAAATCAACGTAAGCACTCTTCTTCTTCTCCTCCTCTCCTCCATTTTTTTTTCTCTATAAATAGTTACATCAACAACACACATTGACATTGTTGTCTCTCTCTCTCTCTCTCTAAATTTCTTCGATGGGATCCGTTACTGACTCCACCACCTCTGCTGCTTCTTCTTCTCTTCTGCTCCGGGGCTCGCTTTCTTCTGTGAAGATCTCTTCTTCTTCTTGTTCCTCCACCTGTTCGAGCCCGAGGCGGAGATCGACCCCGATGGGATCCGAGGGAAAGCTGGACCCCAAGATCGTCACCAGCGACGCCGGATATATTCTTGAGGACGTACCGCACCTCACGGACTACATACCAGATCTTCCCGTAAGATTTTTCTATCCCCCAAATTTTTTAAGTATTTTTTTTTTCTTCCCGATCATTACAAAGTAACTTCATTATGAATCTTGAGTTCGAGTAATGAAGTAGGCATGTTTGATTCGCGAAATCGCGTCGTCTCGAAAATGCGATCTAGAGTCCACCTGCATTTGCTTTTTCGTTGGCAGAATATGTTGCACGGACACGGATACGACACGGCACGGTTTAGACATGCTACCTCTTTTTCCTAGCCTATTTTGGAATGTCCTCCAAAGGAAATGTTACTTTGGTGACAAGTTTTAGAAGTACCCATGTTTGCTAAAATGTTTTTTTTTTTCATGAAAGACAATATTTCTATAAAAAGAAAAAGAAAAAAAGAAGAAGATGCATTTATTGACACTCCTAGAATGTCATCGTGCACTTCTATTTAATTTTCTGTCATTCAAATTCCAAATCTGTCCCTGTATTAATATTATTGGTACTCCTAAAATGTCATCATGCACTCCTCCCTCCTTGCATGCACAAATTAATGTTAGATTTAATGCAGGAGTAGATTTGGAATTTGAATGATAGAAAATTAAAGTAGTTAGTAGTGTCAATAACAACACCCAAAAAGTTCATCGTGCAATATGTTGATTTATTTGGCTTTTGTTTTGCAGACATATCTGAATCCTTTGCAAGATAATCCAGCATACTCAGTGGTCAAGTATGTTTAGCTACTTATCAATCATAATTAGAAGTCGTTATTCATTTTGTAAGAAGTTTGATCATAGATATTTTCTTTGACAGACAATATTTTGTCAATGACGACGACACCGTTGCTCAGAAGGTTAATTTTTTCTTTTACCCGTTAGTTTACTTCTTCGACATGATGCTGTTTTGATTTGTAACCAATAGTAGCTGACGTGCTCATACATTGCTGTAGATTGTCGTTCATAAGAACAGTCCTAAAGGAAACCATTTCCGACGAGCTGGGCCGCGCCAAAAGGTGACGAGGATGTTGTGTTGTACGGTTTTTTGCGGTTTGCTAACGATTATTGAGCTTAGTTAACAGAGCGTTGTTGATTTTGTTTGTTAAGGTTTATTTTGAATCGGATGAGGTGCATGCGTGCATTGTAACTTGTGGAGGCCTATGCCCAGGTCTTAACACAGTGGTCAGAGAAATAGTATGCGGCTTGTCTCACATGTATGGTGTTACTAAAATTCTTGGTATAGAGGTGAGGTTCTATTTGAATTTGGTTCTTCGGTCTCCCTAACTCTATGCCATAGTTCCCTTTGAAAATCTAGTATCCTACTTATGTACCCTCTTTTGAGAATGTTCTACATGGTGCTCATCAAACAAGCAAGGCATGACATGATCTAAATTTCAATGTATGAGATATCATACCCATAGTATCATGAATTCCGATGATTTTTGTAGAATCAATCTAATCCAAATTTACCGGACTGTTTGTTGTAGAGTGTAGCATAATTTTGCCGGTGCAAGTTAAACAGGTTTCACAATGTTCATATGTAGTGTTTCTACCAAAGTAGTTATAAGATTCTTTTTTTTTTTTATATTCTGAAATATCTATCATAATTTCTAATCTTAATATACTGATGTTTTCAGACATGAGTAATGCTAGATTGTTAACTTTTTACAAACTCCACCATACCAAGTCTAGGTCGCAAGGTTTCACTGGATCCAAAGTTTGACCATGGATCCATTAATGACTTGCCACACACTTCGAAAGATGAACTTTGTGACTAGCATTACTCTTACTGCTAGTCAAATCATGTAAGATAAACTTTGTCAAATCATGTGCACTAGGTATTTTGTAAGATAAACTTAGTCAAATCATGTATGCAACTTTCTTATGCTCCATATTCGACCTATTCTGATAGGAAGAAGGCTTAGATGATGAAGATGATGATCGCTCTTAATGTATCCTTTGCTGCGAGGATTGCATAATAAGTTTGCTTTCAGGCTGCTGAATCTAACTTAAGAAAGAGATTAAAAAACATGTGATACTTAAGATCTCACAACACTACTTTCAGAAGAGGTTAATCATCAGTTGGACATCCTTTTTGATATTAATAGACGTCAAAATTTATTCATTTTCTTCAGACTAGTTAATTATTGGCACATTTAGGATAATGTATACTTCCCATGCAGTCTTACTACTGACGATCATAGAAATCCAGTTTTCAATAGCTAATATTATTTCTTCATATACTTGTAATTGTTCTGTTTTTCACCTGATGTGGCTACTGGGATTCACAGGGTGGATACAGGGGTTTCTATGCCCGCAACACTATATCTTTGACACCCAAAAATGTTAATGATATTCACAAAAGAGGGGGTACTATCCTTAGCACATCACGTGGAGGACATGACACTTCAAAGATTGTAGATAGCATCCAAGATCGTGGAATTAACCAGGTATATTAGATGATCTTGTCACACTTCTTTGTTACTAAATCTTCTATGATCCATCAGAGTCTCCTTCTCACTGCCACTTATGTTTATGACCCTTTGCATGGACTGTCTTTCTGTTTGGGTCTGTTTTCCTAGGTCTATATTTGGAGGAGATGGAACTCAGAAGGGAGCCTCTGTGATTTTTGAGGTAATTATAGAAGACAGCAAATGCTACATATCTGTAAGCAAAAATAGAGGAACCTAAGAGTGCTGTTTTAATTGAATAAATTATGCATATGGATTAAAAGTTTCTGTCAATAATGTTGCAAAAAGAAATCACACTTGCACAATGATTAATCTTCATTTTTTTCCTATGCCATTATCTTTGAAACTTCTGATTCAAAGATTTTAGAATGACTAAAGCTGCATTATTCATGCCTGTTTAAATTAAAACTGTCCAATTTGCAGGAAATCCAGAGACGCGGTCTAAAAGTTGCTGTTGCTGGCATTCCCAAGACGATAGACAATGACATTGCAGTAATTCCCGAGACATTCACTTCTTTTCCCTGTAGACCAGACTTTCTTTTGTGGGCATGCAGTGTATGACTTGGTATTTCTCTCAATTATTTGTCTTCTGTTGATATCACTCAGGTTATTGACAAGTCCTTTGGTTTTGATACCGCTGTGGAAGAGGCTCAACGAGCAATCAATGCTGCACATGTGGAAGCTGAAAGCGGTGAGAACGGTATAGGCGTTGTGAAGTTAATGGGTCGCTACAGTGGTGAGTTTCCGAAAATCGAAGTAGCTGCCTATGCTTTTGTATTATCTCTTGAATGGTGACAGACTGACATGTTGTGTAACTTTAGAGAGTCTTTGCTCTGTACTTACAAAATATTATCGTTCTATCTGACAAGTGTATAAAAGAAGTAGCATTTATAAGATTCTGGAAAATGCCTTAAATACTTTATACTTAAATTTTTCTGGAAGTGTGAAGCAGATTCACATAACGATTGCATGCAACTTTTATAGGAGACACTTGACAAACCAATTGTTGATAGTCTACAAGGGGTTGTTAGAGTGTAGATAGCCCCACATCCTTTGTGAGTGGAACTATCCCTGATTGTACTTGTATATATCCCTACCTAACAGATCATTGGTTCCATGATTCTAACATGGTATTAGAGATATTAACTCAAAGTTTCTAATCCACAAAATTCTCAACTCCTCAATCCCTAACCAAAATTCTCTAACTCTAATTTCTAGAAACCCTAACCCTAATTTCCCAATTTCAGGAACCCTAACCCTACCTTAATCTCCCAATCGACAATTTAATAATGTACATGTTACCACCAAGGGGGGTCTACTGGTTACACTAGAAGGGAGGGGGAGGAGGGGGCATGGTTCAAATTCCAACTCGACAATAATTTAATGGTAGGGGGATCTCGGTGCTAGTAGCCCAAGATAAGGACAGTAAATAATGACTGGCCTTATCTTAAAAAAAACCCTTCTAGAGCTCGTCGTCATCAGAGATCTTGTTGTCTTCAATAGGTTGAGCTCACAAGGTTGGTTGATCTATGGATCTCGTTGCTATCATGGGAACCCTAACATCGACATCGACATCGACATCGACATCCTTCCTTATTTGTTTAGATCTCGATCGTCACTTGCCTGAACCCTAACATCATCCTTGTCAGATTGAGATCTAGTTATCTTCTTTCATCTTTATAACAACAAACAACTATGACCACATTCCTTCATCTTTGGCTTCGTCTTCTTGCTGATATCAAATTAAGCAAAATAGGTTTCAACTATGGAGTTCTTAATCTGGAGCTCGTCGTCCTCTTGAACACTGGAGCTCTCCAGAGATCCCCCGCTGCCGTCATCTTCTTGGTGAGAAAGATAGGAAACCCTAACCCTAATTCAACAAGGTTCATGATATCAATTTCAGACCCATATCGGTTAGGGGGTCGCCATACCGGAAACTAGATAGTAGATACCAATCGATATACCAGATATATTGAAACATATGACCTCATGTGGTGGTATAGGATAATACTTCACTCATATATGTGTATGTTTGTTGAATATTTTGTTATGATTTCATTGATATTCTTATGGCTATATAGCCTTACAATTCTCCTCATTACATTAATTAAATCCTCTGTAGAATATCCTGTGGCATATTCTGACATACCAAATATACCAACAGATATTCCAATATTCTTATTCTAATATTCTAATACCAAATATACCAACACTCCCCTCAAGATGGGCGAAAGATATTTACTAAGTCCATCTTGTCATATCCTCTAATCATGCTGACAGAGCTAAGTCCCTTGGTCAGTCCGTCTGCTATCCGATCCTTGGTTGGAACGTATCCTAGCTCTAGTAGTCCACTATCCAACTTCTCCTTGATGAAGAACCTATCGATCTCGATGTGTTTGGTTCTGTCATGCTGTACTGGATTGTTGACGATACTAATAGCTGACCGGTTGTCACACCACAGCTTCATCTTGGCTCTTTGATCCAGCTTCAACTCTACCAGCATATTCTTCAACCATACAGCTCTGCAACTCTCAAGGCCATAGTTGTACTCCGCTTCAGCTGTCGATATGGCCACCAATGACTGTTTCTTACTCCTCCAAGAGACAAGTTGCCTCCTACAAATATACAGTATCCCGAGGTAGATCTCCTGTTATCAGCATAGCTAGTCCAGTCAGAATCACAGTAGCCCTCGATTCTCACGTGATTATTCTTCCTGAATATCAGTCACTTTTCCGGGGCACCCTTCAAGTATCTCAGAATCTGGTACACTGCGTCCATATGACCCTTCTTGGGTCATGCATGTAGCGGCTCACCACACTTACTACAAAGCAGATATCAGGACGGGTGTGGCTCAAATAAATCAACTTGCCTACCAGTCTCTGGTATCTATCCCGGTCAACTGGTTCCCCAGTCTCAGCAACCAGCTTGAACCTCTGATCTATCGGCATCGCTGCAGGTTTGCATCCCAACATTCTTGTCTTTATAAGAAGGTCCAGTGCATACTTCCTCTGGAAAGAACAATCCCCTCTGCTTCTCGAGCAATCTTAATTCCAAGGAAGTACCGAAGAAGGCCAAGGTCTTTTACCTCGAATTCCTTGCCAAACTTCTCTTGAGTCGGACGATCTCCTACTCATCATCTCCTATGATAATCATATCGTCCACATACACCGCAAGCATGATGATATGGCCTTCACTCTGACGGAAGAACACAGTTGATCAGCATGATCTGCGATATCCCATTCCTATCATCGCCCTCCTGAATCTGTCAAACCACGCTCGAGGAGACTGCTTTAGTCCATAGAGGTACTTCTTCAATCTGCAGACCTTGTTTACTGTTTGATTGGTGTCGAATCCTGGTGGTATCTCCATGTACACCTTCTTCGCTAGATCTCCATAAAGAATACATTTTTCACATCCAGTTGGTGTAGCTTCTATCCACCATTTACTGTCAGAGAAATCAGGGTCCTGACAGTGTTCATCTTCGCCACAGGTGCAAATGTCTCGTCATAGTCAATACCGTACGTCTGACTGTATCATTTTGCCACCAGTCGAGCTTTGTAGCGCTCAACCTGTCCATCTGGGTTCTGCTTCATAGTAAAGATTCACTTGCATTCGACTGCTCTCTTTTCTTTTGGCAGTTTTACCAGCTCCTAAGTGTGGTTCTTTTCAAGAGCTCCCAACTCCTCGTGCATCGTCGCTTTCCACTTTGGATCGTTCTTGATAACATGCCAATTGTTAGGTACAGTAACACTATCCAAAGATGCAATGAATACTACATGAGAAGAGGAGATATAATCATATAAAACAAACTGAGCAATGTTCCAACCATATCTAACAGAGGATTTTTCGCATTGCTGCGAGTGATCCTCCGTACTGATATTGTTGTGGGAGGAGTAGGGGTGGGAGGAGTAGGAAGAATGATATCACCTGAAGGGGACTCTGGTGGTGGTGTAGGTGTCTCAAGAGTCGAGACGGACGCAGACAAGGGACTTGGCACTGGTACTGTAGGTACTGGTCCTACAGTTTGCTTCCCTCTCCTGCTGTAGACAAGTATCTCCCCATGAGCCGTGGGCCTAACACCTCTCATATCCTCCTCCTGTTCCTCTTTACCTTCCTTCCTCCTCAACCGCGCCTCCATGCCATACTCCTAAATCGGTCACCAGACGTTCACCAATCTCTCCCTCTCGTCTCATACTTGCAGTATCAGGTGAGTTGTTTGAGGTTCCCTCCTGACTGTATTATGTCTCATGCTCCCTGAAGTGAACATTTATACTCACAAACTTCTTCTTCTCTACTGGGCTTCAGCACACATACCCCTTCTGAGTCGCCGAGTAGCCCACGAAGATGCACTTAACTGCTCTAGGATCAAGTTTTCCAACTAACGGTCTGTTGTCCTTCACAAAATACGCAACTAAACACCTTCAGTGGGAGTATCCTACTATTATTTTCTTGTAATATTTCACATGTAGACTTCCATCCCAGTACCTTTGAGGGCATCCTATTGATTAGTTGAGTTGCTGACTTGCTGTCAACACTGCATACCCCCACAGACTTTGTGAGACATTTATATCGATCATCATACTTCTTGCCACCTCCAGAAGGTGTATGTTCTTCCTTTTGCTACTCCGTTTTATGCTGGTATATATGCACAGATGGTCTGATGCTGTATCCCTTGGGACAAGTATTTCGCAAGTGCTCTGTTGGTATACTCTGTCTCATTGTCAGACCTCAGTACCTTCACCACTGCCCTGTACTGAGTCTGGACATGTTTATGAAAGTTCCAAAAACAGATAGATACATCACTCTTATTCTTCATCAGCCAAGTGATACGAAAAGAGCAATCAATGAAGGAAACAAAATACTTGTAACCATTCATAGTAGTAATGACGCTTAGCCCCCAAACATCAGAATGTATTACATCAAAAATAGACGAGCTCCTATGATCTGTACTAGCATATGAGCTCCTAGTAAGTTTGCCTAAATCACATGCATCACATACTAGTTCTCCTTATTTGTTTTTTCATAAAAGCTGGATACAATTTACTTAAAGTAGCAAAGATGAGTGTCCCAACCTCTTATGGTGGAGTATTAATGTATTCTCGGCACTCATCTTCAGTCCTTCCATTCCTGCATTCTCTGCCATAGACATCAATGCTGAATCCAGCCTTTCGATCCAGGTACCACAGTCCCTCATGCCAAGTATCAGTCCCAAGTCTTCATCCCATCTCTTTCTCTGGAAGATCACCTTAGAAATATCAAAAGAGACTGCATTTTAGTTGGAGGATTATAGAACTGATGAACAAAAGACTGATGGAAAAGATGGAACATGCAAAACATTGGATAATTTTACTGAACCTATACAATTTACAGTACCCTTACCGACCACTGGCTGGAAAGTACCATCAGCTGTTTGAATGCTGTCTGTCGATGCTAGGTAAGTGTAGGAGAAGAACTCACTAGCATTCCCGTCACATGTCGAGATGTCTTCCGAGTCGATAATCCAGTCTGACGATTTAAGGGATGACATAGATGCAAGGGCGATTGAGTCATCAGTACCTTCTGATGGATGGACATACATGGCGGCGTTGCCTTCAACGAAGAATGTGGACGCCTCCTCGGTTCCACTCCTCCTGTCTCCATCGTTTGACGCTCTCTGCTTCCTCCTGAGTGCCTCAAGCATGTTAATCGGTGCCTAATCCTCAGTAAAGGTACCACCAGCTCCCTCATCCCCTTCTGCTACCGGCAAGTTCGATCGATAACCTCCTCGACCACCCCGTCGACCTCCACGACCATGGCTACGTCCTCCAAAATGTCCACGTCCACGTCCACTGAACTGTCCACATCCACCACCTGGATCTCCCTCCTTAGGTGGTTTGGTGCAGTGTTCTAAATGGCGTCTGCCTAGGCTGCCTAGGCGGTAGGCGGTCCTTCTCCACAGCACTTTTCTGTAGGCGGTGAAGTAGGCGGCCAACGGAGGTTGGCCGCATAGGCGGAGGTGAGACGGCATAGTCGGGTGCCTAGGCGGAGCAATATTTAACAAAATATTTTGGTCAAAAAGGTTTTTTAAGCATTATAGACCTATGATTCACTTTACAAAACTAAAACTTTATAAATCTTCGTTCTACAACTTAGTTATGCATGGAACACCCTTAAAATATGCATATTATGCAAAAAAACTGTGGTAAAATAGTAGAAAATGTTCAAAATGTATGGACCGCGTAGGCGGCCTAGGCGGTAGGCGGACTCTCTCCGCCACGCACCCACCTACCGCCGTTTAGAACCTTAGTTTGGTGCAAGTATACCGATGATGTCCCATCTCTCCGTAGTTGTAGCACTGCCGGTTGTGCTGTCAGGCTCTCCCTTAGGTCCTGTCGTTCGAATTGGTAGCCGTCAGTGCTGACTTTACTTCAGAAGGGCCAAATGTCCCTGCCTGCAGCTTGATGCGAGTCTCCTCCTGGATCATGGCCGAGATAACCTCCTCAAGGGTGGGAATCTTCGGTTGGGCTAGAAGTAGTGTTGTCCTCTGAGCAAATACTACAGTCAGCCCTTTAGGAACTTCATCGTCCTTCCTGCAGACATACCTGTCTCTCCTTACACTTCGGGTCCCCGCAGCTCGTCCGATCTGAGTAGTGATCGTAATCCAACCACAAACGCTCCAACTCTGTGGCATACTCCTACACCGTTTTTTCTTCCTATACGGTGTCGTCGATCTCTCCCTTGATCTGAAAAACTCACAAGTTATCCCTACACCATCGTAGGTCCTCCTCAATTTCTCTCATACGTCCTTCACCATCTCGATGCCATCCACTATGGTGATCGACTGACTAAAGAATTGAGAAACCAAATATAGATCACCATATGAGTGAACTTTCACTCGTCGCGTCCTGCCGAACCCTCGTCTGGCTCTATCGTCTCTCCTGACAGGAAACCCTCCAGATTCTTTCCTGCGAGGGTTCTCCTCACGCGCCGTGTCCAACTCAGGTAGGTAGCTGGTCTATCAAGCTTCAGATGGATGGAGGGAAGCTCCAACTTTGTCGATGTTCGTGTCACGCTCTCACCAACCGACAGTTTCATCAGCTTCATCAATGTTGCAACCTCCGCAGGGTCCAGCTTCTTGATGATCTCTCCATCGATCCTCCTCTTCTCCGATCATCTCACACCCGTTCCACGATTCACGCTCGTCCTTTTCTAGATCCGATCATGTCTCTCTCCTATCGGATCTAGGCCTTCAACGTCCGAAACAATCCTGCGGGAGACTTAGGCAATCGCGCTTCGCGGTGGTGGGGGCGGTGGGCCGACTGACAGGTGAGTAGGCGCCGTCGGACGGGTATCTCCGAGCAGCGGCCGTCGCTAGCAACAGCCGCGCGCGTGTGGCGAAGGTGCCCGCGGAGTAGCTGCCGTGTCGTGCGCGAGGTAGTCGGCGTGCGGCCGTGCGGCGGGTGGCGGTGAGGTCGGTGTGCGGCGTGGGCGGCGTGCAGCGGTGGCGGCGGTGCCTGTGGTGGTGCGGATGGTGATGGTGGTGACGACTGGGTTAGGGTTTGGAAGAGGTGGCGGCGGCTAGGGTTTTGGTGGCTCTGATACCATGTTGAATATTTTGTTATATTTCAATGATAATCTCATGGCTATATACCCTTACAATCCTCTCATTATATTAAACCCTCTGTGGAATATCCTGTGGCATATTCTGACATAACAAATATACCAACAAGATATTCCAATATTTTATTATATGCCAATACCAATATACCAGCAATGTTAAATTTTGAAAGTACTAATATATAGAATTAGTCTTTAGTGTAATTTAGAACAAGGCTCTTTCTGCACATACATATTGAAAGCACACTAAACACCACTAAAAATACATATATATTCTCAACCAGTTTTTTTAAGGGGTTGAAACCCGAATGATTCACTACCACTGAATTAAGTCCATTTTTTTGCTCGTTTGGCCGCTATGTTGGCTGATTTGGCCAATATATCGGTCGACTTAGCCTGGATGTGGGTTCTGATCAGCTTTTTCTATACCGATTACTCTTATTGTATCTGTCCGCCTCCGAAAATGGTATACCGGTGATAGGGCTGTATCCCAAAGAGAAACTGTTTTCTCTCTCCTGTTCTTGAGTTTTAAAACCTTCCTACCTGTTGGCACTTTTAGCCACTCATGCCTTCATACTCTGGCCACTTGCCAGCCCTTGTTTTGTAGTTCTTTTTGTATAACACCTAGTTGTTCACCTTGGCCCACGTGTCACTATCTGTTTTCAGCCTTGCCCACTTGTCACTGATTGTTTGCTTGGTTGCTTATTCATCAAGTTTTTTTATTGTCGATTCGATATGTGATGGCATCTACTGATTTGTCTACACCTATCGAGTTGTTGCTTTGTTTGTGTATTGTACTTAGGGCCTAAATTATCAACTTTCGGCATTTACCCTCAAGTCTCACCTACGTAGCCATGGATTGTGATGCCACATTTATAGCAACTTCATTTCGCGTGATCTAAGATGCTAGCATTGAGTCTTTTAACGAGGTCGCGTATTTAAGGCCTAGCTTCTAGATGAGGATCACGTTGTGCATATTATTATGTAGTAAGTTTTGCCATCTATAT
Organism: Iris pallida; assembly: GCA_029216955.1. Classification (NCBI taxonomy): domain Eukaryota; kingdom Viridiplantae; phylum Streptophyta; class Magnoliopsida; order Asparagales; family Iridaceae; genus Iris; species Iris pallida. The sequence continues at coordinate 2,936,024 of JANAVB010010400.1, forward strand.
GCCTATAGCAGAATCAATTTGATATTGCTATTAAGTGCTAACATATGGACACACCTAAAACCATGGTTTAAAATCAATTTGATGTTGCTATTAAGTGCTAACATATGGACACACCTAAAACCATGGTTTAAAGTATCGGCCGATACCAATCCGATATGGCCAATACCGATACGGTTTGGCATGTCCCGATCTGATACCGACCGATACCCGATACTGACCATACCGACATTGGGGGCTCTTTTCCGGTCAATTTAGCAAAGAAAATTAAACGAAAAGACCAATCAGCAAGGGTTTAAAGCATAATAAGGTTGTAAAAGCATGTAAAAGAAGAAAATCAATCTATTGTATGTAAACCAACTGGTAAGGGTGACTACTATTTCATTTAATTTCAAAACTACTAAGAAATAACACTGAAAATACTTAAAATTATGCCTAAATGTATAAATATATGTTTTTAAATGTAAATAATTTATTAATAATATTTGTTTTCCGATACCAAAAAATCCGATACTTCGATCCGAAACTGCCGATACTACCGATATCGCCGATACCAATACTCATAGGAATAATCCGACACCGATTCCGATACCGATACCGATACCGATACTGTGAACCTTGCCTAAAACGATATTATATACAGATAGATGATGCCCATGAGTATAAGATCATTTAGGAGTTACATCTAGCCAGTCATGGTGATTGTTATATTCATGAGTTTCATACGTATATATTTGATCTGTCGGAATAGTTAGCTCATATGGAGCCTATTATTCCTGGAGAGGTTGGTGCCAGAAACTTTGCTGCTTATCGTAACCGTGAGAGACTTCATCTGTTCATGATGTGTCACAACCAGAGTTTGAGATCGCTGCTGGATTGTTAATTCATCGCTCACCGAAGCCATCTCTAGATGTGGCTGTGGGAGAGTTGAGGTTAGAGAGGAGACTACATGGATTCTCTTGGTTCTTCGACACCTACGAGCTCTTTACATGTTGCTGCCCAACCTCTGCTTGCAAGACAGGGTCACGACGTCCTACTGGCTCTATTAGAGTACTGCCTCTATTGAACCTACTGCTGCTAGTGGTCCTTTTGTCTCGGCCAGAAGTGGTATGCTTGGCACAAGCAATATAGACAATATACTCATGAGTATCAGGTCTTTACTCAGCACAAGATTCTGTTGGCTGCTTAAGGTTGTCCTTATGTACGTCCGAGCACGTTAGGCTGCTATTGTTGATGTCCAGACTAGTTCGTCTACATCTTCTGATCTTCTGATTAGCCCGGACATGATATCACTCGGCTTCCAGCATCTCCCTATCTGTTATATATCTTTCTGGTATTTCTGCCAGTTATTTATATGATACTTCATTCGCCAAGGATCCTAGATTCTGGAGCTTAATTCTTGGTGTAGTTGAATAATTTTCTTTGGACCCCAAGATAAAAAGAACATAGGGTTCTTGAATAATTTTATTTTCCTACTCAATGAATCGTTCTTGGCTCCGCCTCTGCTACCAGTATAAATTCATTTGTGAGATCCTTGACAGAGCTGCTCTTGCGGACACCCGTACTTCACCTACGTCTCTTGAGTTAAATCTCTAGTTACATCCTGGTGATGACGATACCCTTCTTGATCCCTCTCGGTGTAGATAACTGGTTGCCAATCTAGTTATCTTGCTATCAGTCGTACAAATCTCTCTCAGCCTGTATATGTTGCCAGTTTGTCTTGGCTCCTTGTACAACACATTATGCTGCACTTTTATGAATTCTTTGGTATTCAGGTGTATTAACACCATATCATTGTTTCTTGCCATTTCATCTTTGAGTTTCATACCGATTCAAATGCGGGTTGGGTCGTTAATGTTACTGACCAACGGTTTATTACTGATTTTTTTTTTTTTGGTTTTGTCAGTGATTCTTTGATTTCTTGGACACCAAAGAAGTATGCCGCGTCACGATATAGTGTTGAGGTTAAGTATTGTGCTATGGTTACTACTTCTTAGATCATGTGACTTCGTTGGCTTGTTATTGACATAGGTCTTCCTGTATCTGTTCCTACTCTTCCATTGTGACAATACTAGTGCTACTCAGATAACCTGCAACCCTGCTTTTTATGAGTGGATGAAACCCATTGCGGTTGAAGGACCCCTATGTTCGTCAGCAGTATCTCCTTGGGATAGTGTGTTGTCGTAAGTTGTCCTAGATACGTATTGCAGATTACTCTACGAAGGCCCACATTCATTTTTCTTCTTGGCAAACTCTCGTTGGTCGATCCATCTTGAGTTTGAGAGGGGGTTTGTTGTTAGTTTTTGTTGCTTGTTTCTTCTATATTGTTGGTTGATTTTCTATTGTCAAACTCTTGTTAGATAACCCGTTGTGAGTTTTAGTGGTGGGTGGGTGGGAGTAGAGCTAGTATAGATAGTCCTACATCGGTTGTGAGAATGATTATCCCAGATTGTACTTGTATATATATCCAAGGTTATTGTACCTAACAGATCATTTGTTACATCATTTAACAAGCACCATGTGAAATAATTTATATACTTAAGGTTTTCTTTATAGTTTATACATGTTCCAAATGTCTGATCTCCTAGGTTGCATAGACACGGACACGATACATGACCGAAATACGACATGTTTAGAAAAATTAGGATATGGGTAAGGTACGGATACGGTTATATATAGATGAAAACATATTTATATACATATTTTTCACATTAGGATCTCAATAATATTTATTTTTGTGCATCTTTTAGGTAATAAAGTGGTTTAAAAAGTTCTAGAAAAGATGTGATACAAAGAAACGTTGCATTCTCATATCTCAATTATGTTGCACCACGACAATGTATAATCACTTTCAAGTTTCAACCATGTTTGGATCTTTCTAGAGCTTAAAAATGGGGTGAACTTTATTTGGCATGAGTATCGAGTAACTATCATTAGGATATGGACACGGACACGGACGTGGACAAGGATTCTTTCCTCTCAGGGAGTACTCGTGCAATATAGATGATCTATCATCATTATTTTTTCTCCTTTATTGAACATATTGTATTTTGCTTCCACATTCTATTTGTGAATAGGATATGGTATGGAGAATTGAATTAATCAGATGGTTGTTTGGTTGCCTCTATAGAAGTCTGATTCTCCTTTCTAAAATATTTTCCAGCAGTAACTTTATATTGTTTGTATCTTAGAATTTACCGTTTTCAACTCCTCACTTCTTCATCAAGTTGTTATTTCCAGCTCTTTCCCTCTGATGGATCACTGTCCCTTTATTAATGCGTTATCTGAACTTTATTCTATGTGATTATGCTAATAACAGTTTTCTTTATTGTTTAATAAGGTGTCGCAGAATAAATTATGGATTTTCATATGCTACTTCACTGCTTGTAACATGGGCAAATATGAATTTCCTTATGTTACAACATGACAAACTGCATTATCTTATTCATTGTGTGTAATCATTTCACTGCAATAGTCTAAAGGAAGAGTGTAATTTAGGTCTTTGCAGCTATATAAGTTGTTTGCTTCTATTGATGGTGGATCATGATTTCAATTACCTAATGTTGTGAAGTTGGCAGAGTTGAAATTAGAAAATGACTGGTAGCCATATGACATGGGCAAATATGAATTTCCTTATGTTACAACATGACAAACTGCATTCTCTTATTCGTTGTGTGTAATCATTTCACTGCAATAGTCTAAAGGAAGAGTGTAATTTAGGTCTTTGCAGCTATATAAGTTGTTTGCTTCTATTGATGGTGGATCATGATTTCAATTACCTAATGTTGTGAAGTTGGCAGAGTTGAAATTAGAAAATGACTGGTGTAGCCATATGACATGGGCAAATATGAATTTCCTTATGTTACAACATGACAAACTGCATTCTCTTATTCGTTGTGTGTAATCATTTCACTGCAATAGTCTAAAGGAAGAGTGTAATTTAGGTCTTTGCAGCTATATAAGTTGTTTGCTTCTATTGATGGTGGATCATGATTTCAATTACCTAATGTTGTGAAGTTGGCAGAGTTGAAATTAGAAAATGACTGGTGTAGCCATATGATTTTTTTATTTTTATTTATCAATGTGGAATTCCGATATCTAATGTGTTTATTGATGCAGGGTTCATTGCAATGTATGCTACTCTTGCAAGCCGAGATGTGGTACGTGTGGTCTCTTTTTCTTTTCTTTACAATCTTGGTTAGAGTTTTTTAAACCATGTACTTCTGGTTCTGGATCTTTTTTCTTGTTGTTCAGAGCAGATTTCTTTATTGGAAAATACCTAATTAGAGTTTCTGGTGTTTTCCTTCTGCTATTTTCTATAGGACTGTTGCTTGATTCCTGAATCACCCTTTTATCTGGACGGGAAGGGTGGACTCCTTGAATTTGTAGAAAAGCGCCTTAAAGAGAATGGCCACATGGTTATCGTTGTTGCTGAGGGTGCAGGGCAAGAGCTTATTGCTGAAAGCATACGGTCCATGAACAATGAAGATGCTTCAGGAAATAAGCTACTCCTAGATGTTGGGCTATGGTTGTCACAAAGGATAAAGGTATACAAGAAGTAAGAATGTGCTTGCTCCCTATAATTGTGGAACAACTACTAGTTCTTTGCCTGTCAATGCTTTCCAATTGGTTAAAAAATACAATCAAATTCATCATATAAATCTGTTTCCATCTTTTTTTACTCAAAGGTTTGAGCCTTGCACATTGTGTAATCTCTAAGAATTCTGTTCATTATGCTTTGAGAAGTCCTACTTAATCTTATAGTGATCCTGTTCTCCCTTGTTAAGTAGCCTTTCTAGGAAGATAATAGGGCAGACTTCCACTTTTATGTTTTACATTGGGAGAAATATATTACTGGTTTCGTCATATTCTTACTTTTCCTGTATCTTACAGGATCACTTCAGAAGAACAGAGAAAATGACTATAAATCTCAAAATATAGGTCAGTTTTGAAGTGAATCTTCAGTTTCTTGTTGAGCCGACTTCAATAGAAATTATTAATCATGTGATGTGTCCCAACTACAGATCCAACATACATGATTCGTGCAATTCCAAGCAATGCCTCTGATAATGTCTACTGCACTTTGCTTGCTCATAGCGCCATCCATGGTGCAATGGCAGGGTACACAGGGTTCACTGTTGGACCTGTTAATGGAAGGCACGCTTATATACCTTTCCATGTAAGTAAGACCCTCTCCTTTCACAGTTCTATAATTAGCAAAAAACTTGAAGCATGCATGTGATGTATCACTGGACCAAGGCCATTAACTGTGTTTTTGCAACGGGGCTCAACTCTTCAGGTCTTGTTTCCTCCGATACTTTCCAGTTCCACTTTATTTGATTTTGTGCGCGAGAAGTTGAACTTCATCTTAGATAGTCATCTGAGATTGACTGTTACATGTTAGTAAGAGTCACTGCTAATGGTTCTGATTTATGGACAGGCTAGGGTGTCATTTACTGACCCTGACATGAGGTGTCAAACAAAGATTCCCCTTAGTTAGACATGGATTGATGGGCTATATGTGTTACCTGTTTGGAACAGACATATAATTTGTGCTTGTATAATAGCAAAGTATTAATATACGTTTCGTTATCTTCTGGAAAGCCCGAAAATATTTAAGTATGCAAATAGTTTCCCACTTGATTGCTTATCCATGATATACATGAGTTTAGTAGTATCACTAGCCTGCACAAATAGATACAAGTTATGATGACCTGATAATCATCTAATAATTGTTTGTTCATTAGAATTAGTATGCCTCCAAGCATGTGAAACTGTCTGCTTCTCAATCAACTGGATTAGGTCCTGCAGAACTTTTAAGTGGTATCTTGGTTGCGTAGACATGGACACGAATACACGATACGGGTTCAAAAAAATATGACACTTTTTAGAAAACATAGGATAGTGTACACAATGATATGGTCGTATTTATACATGAAAACATGTCTAGATACATACTCTATACATAAATCTTAATAACATTTACACTTAAGCATGTTTTGGATAGTATCCAGGTCCATAAAATGGATTCACAGATCACATGGAGAAATGACTTTCTTATATCTCAATTATGTTTGGTGCAGTCACAGCAATGCCAAATCACTTTCAACTGTGTTTCTTTCTGGTCTCTCCAAAGGGGTATTCTTATATTTTACGTCACTTGGTGATTACATCTCAAACTTGTTGCACGAATACGGTCCTCCCAAGGAGTGTCCTAGCAACGTTCGAGATAGCCTCATGTTTCTCTTTTACAATTCCTGCTTCCATTACACGGTGCTTTCATAGACAGAGACAGATGTGCACAAACACAAGCATATTCACCATGCTTTCACAACATGGCAAATTTGGTTTCAAGACAATATTTTTGTTTCATCCCAACACTACAGTTCTTGGAAAAAATTACTGGTTCTAATACCTGTACTGACTTGCAGAGGGTGACTGAAACACAAAACAAAGTTGTGATTACCGATAGGATGTGGGCGAGGTTGCTTTCGTCAACCAACCAACCAAGCTTTCTCAGCCAGAAAGATGTTGACAATGCAAAGAAGGAAGAAGAACCACCCACTCAGTTATTAGAAGGGGATGACAAGACACCGGTGCAAGAATGACGATATCACGGTAGATAATAACTGTCTGAGAAGGTTGGGCCTAGTTGGAGCATGAGTTTTGTGACCTGGCTTCTCACTTTCACCTAGTAGCATGATTTTCTGCTTTATTCTACCTGATTCTTTTTCTGATTTCAAACAAGAAATGTAAGAGGGAAAGGGTTGTATAATATGATTACAAAAGAGGTCTCAACCTCCCTCAATTTTTGCATATGTAGATGGTTGTTAATTAGTACTTCACCTATTTGCTGGATATTACTTGGAAACTCCTGCTAAGAAAATTGTTCTCCGTACTATGTTTGTCTCTTTAATCATAATGCGAAAAAATCAGGCATTGTACCGATTGTGTCAAGCATCAGGTAAGATACTTGATACATTAGTTATAGTATTTGATTTGTAATGTGTTACATGCTCAAATGGAAGAAGTTTTTTTTTTGCTGTTTCAACTTTCAAGAGATTAAAATGTCTTCATAGAGAACATGAAGTAAGAAAAAGAAGATCATAAATTCTCTAAGAACAGATAACATGATAGAGTACACTGTGAATGAGTTCACACTTCCAAGGAATACACCAAACAATTGCACATAGCAAAGAATCACTTGGTGTCGAACATCAGTTGCTGCTGACTTGTTTGACATACAAATGACTCACTTTGTTCCTGACTAGTTTGAGAGAAGGCAAATTACCGATTGTTGACTGTTCACATATTGTTGCTGATATGTTGAGGAAATGCCGCATCGTCATAATAGAGCGGACTTACCTTCATGCATGGCAATGGCCAAGTCGATCGGTGATGACAATGACTGGACCACCATTGGTTGACGAGAGCGAAACGGTGCTGCAAAAACTCCGACGAATGACAGGTAGGGGTATGCACGAATGTTGCTTAAAAACCTCAAGCAAGGGGGCTCCCGAATACCGAACAGTCGAGTCCACAACCAAGAGGAGGTGAAAACGAATCTCAGATCTCAAAAGAAGAATTTATTGATTAAAAATTTATCTCCAACTGTATACATAAGGTGCCTATTTATAGAACTTCCATGACAAATCCTAATTCTAATCAAATACAAATTCTAATCCTAAACAAACACTATAAAAATTAAAGATAAAACCTATCCTAATCAAAAGATGAGTCAAAATTAGAGTCCTAAAAGAAATAGGACTCTACGCTACATCAGTCCCTCCTACTTCAGGAGAACTCGTCCCTGAGTTCTCATCAGAACAAAACGGTTCGCTAAGAGAAAAATACACGTAAATATTGTCGACATTGAAGGTTAGGGAGATTTGCACATATTCAGGGAGATCAAACACATAAGCATTATCATTTATCTTGCGTACCACTTGAAATGGTCCGATCTTCTTCTTCTTCGCCAATTTGTTGTAGGTGCCAGTAGGAAAACGTTCCTTACGCAAGTAAACCATGACAAGATCTCCTTCACGAAATACTTTACGGCGACGGGACTGATCATCAGTTGCTTCATATTTGGCATAAGATTCTTCAAGCTGCTATTTCACTTCATCATGTATCAAGTGATGTCGTTCTAACATATGCTCAGCATTAATGTCTCGACTCGAAGTCTTAGGCAGATAGACAAGGTCTAAAATATGTCGGGACGATGTGATTAGACAATGTCGAATGGCACTTTTTCGGTTGATCTGTTAGATATGAAATTGTAAGTAAATTCATCTTCTGGCAAAGCAATGTGCCATTGCTTAGGTCGTATCCCAACTAAGCTCTGCAACATGTTCCAAGTATGTGATTCATTACCTTTGTTTGTCAGTCAGTTTGTGGGTGACTAGTACTATTATATTATAGTGATGTATCCAATCTTTTCCACAATGTTCTCCAGAAATGTGATAGAAACATAGTATCTCTGTCTGAAGTGATAGACTTTGGCACACCATAAAGACACACGACTTCTCAAAAAATAGAAGAGCAATATGCGTCACCTCGGACGTCTTATGGCAGGGAATGAAGTACTCCATCTTGGAGAATTTGTCTACCATGACAAAGATAATCAGCTCCGCATTGCATTTGTGGTAAACCATGAATAAAGTCCATAGAAATGTCTTCCCAATTACCATATATCAGGAATATGAGGAGGCATATAAAGACCATCATTCTGCTCTTAGCCCTTGGCAACTTGGCATATAGTACAATTGCGGACATGTCCCTCAACTTCTTTTCTCATTTATGGCAAATAATATATTTCTTCAGTGACCAATGTCTTATCTCGACCAAAATGTCCACCGAGACCTCTACTATGGAGCTCTTTGATAATATGTTTCCGCAAAGGAACTATAGGGAAAACACAACAGTTTTTCTTTGAAAATAGCCTTCTTGAATGTGATATTCATTTACATCTTTGTTAGGCTGATAAACTTCCTATGCTTGTCGAAAATCTTCATCTTCCAGGTAGAGTTCTTCGAGGTATTCAAACTCAGTGACCTTTTGATGCAAAGTGACAAGGAGGTCGGCTCGATGGCTTAAGGCATCGGCTACTTTGTTCTGAACTTCGGCCTTGTGCTTGATGGTATAAGAGAAGCGCTCAACAAACTGAATCCATCTAGCATGCATTCATTTTTGTGTTACCAGAATTGCCTATGAAAGATGAGGTTTGATTATCTGTGTGTAGGATAAATGGTCGCTGGATGAGATAGTGCTCCCACGCTTTGATGGCCTGCATGATCGAGTAGAAATCATACTCATAAGTTGACCATTTTCATTGAGTATCAGTTAGCTTCTTGCTCCAAAAAGAAATTGGTTTTCCTTCTTATATTAGTACAATACCAATTCCCACTATGTTGGCATCGCATTCAACTTCAAACAGTTTGTCAAAGTCGGGTAGTGATAGGACCGATATCGTAGATAGCTTCTCATTGATAAGTATGAAACTAGCATCATCTTCAGGACTCGAGTTGTTTTCCTTTCTTCACGCATTCTGTCACTGGCGTTATGGTAGTGCTAAAGTTACGGATTAATCACTGGTAAAAATTGTTCTGACCATGGAAACTTCGAACTTCAGTCATTATCTTTAGAGTAGGCCAGTCGCAAATTGTTCGAATCTTCTCTTCATCAATACTGCGGCCATCGGCGCCAATCAAAATCCTAAGAAGATGAGTTTGTTGGCAGGGAAGCTACACTTCTTGAGATTTATATTGAGTTTATTAATTCTGAGAAGATTAAGAACTTCTCTGAGGTGCTTGAATGTGCTTGGCGCATTCGAAAGGCATAACGAGTCATTTGTGTAGTCCTTCTCGGATCTTAAAAGCATTCTTCCATCCATTACTAGGTCGGATACAGATATGGTAGCCGCTCTTCAAATCGATCTTTGAGAATATGGTAGACCTTGCAAGCATGTCCAACATGTCTTCTAGTCGAGGTATGAAAAAAGCAATACCTGATAGTGATGTCACGACCCGCTCCCGAATAATCGGATACGAGTCGGACACGTCCGGCCTACGTTGGTAGACGCAACATAGTAAGCTGTATATAAACCTCATCAATCATTAAGTGAATGAAATTCAATCATACTCATAACAGCTTCTATAATCGCACCCAGAACACAAATCACCACGACCATCACAGATATCACTATGCTTTGTTGTACATCTGTACAATAGCTATCCGGAGACAAATTCTGTAAAAGTAAAGCAATTCTAAGCAATTATTAATACAGTCATCCAGATACATCAATAGGACAAATGTAAATCTATACAAAAGGTTCCTAAATCCAAATCTCCTGAACAACATATACTCCAGCATTTGCTATCCTCTATAATGACTCATAGTAACTAGGGTAGAAGTCCTCATCTTTCACACCTGCAACGTATCCAGTCAGAAAATGAGCAAAGAACAATCCCAACAAGATATACTATACAATGTAATCTGAAATGCACAAGATAGTATAGACTAACCTGCAATATGAAACAATAGTACAAGAACTGAAACAATGAACAAGACGATCAATGCAATAGTGAATTTTAAAATATTAAACAAATGTGTGACCGGCTGAAAATCCCAATATCACAATAAGGTGTGGCTTAATCGTACGATTAGGCTATTCACAATAACCTAGCTAAGGGGGTGTGGTCACACACTAGATAATATTTCTCCAATCCCCTCAAGACAATCAATGAAACACAATACGATCAATAAAGCACAATACAATTGTGTCAATGTCGTGTCCAACATGAGAACAAGGAGCAAGACAGAAATACAAAGTAAAGAATTCAAGTCGGTGTACTTGCCTGGATTGTCGAGGAGGGTGAATAGTCAAATCCAAATCCAAATGTGCCAAAAGACACAAATATTCCTTAGAAACATTCTAATAAAATTATACTACTTTCTAAATTCCTATATATTTCTAAAATTTCCTATCAACTTTTCCTAGCAACTTTTCCTATCAGACTTTACTATTCTTATACCTATTATAGCAACCTTTGCTCCCATTTAGCTTGGCCCATTAGTCAATCCAAATTTCCTAATTCATTGCAAAGATTAAATTCTATCCATGGTCCTACAGTCTAAAAACTTACTCAAGTCTGCATAGCTTAACATAACTTATTTCTTTTTACTAATCAACCTATTTCTATTAATCTAAGCTCTTATTTCTATTTTCTAGTTAACCAACATCTTAAAGCCCTATTTATTTTTTTGGCCCAGTCCATCGCTTTGAGTATTCCTCCAACAATCAGTAGGGCACCGGCCCAAAGGCCCAGCTCAGGAGTGGGGAACCCAGGTCCACTTACGTTTCAGAAATAAGTATTTAGGTTTAAGTCCAAAGGCCCAACCAACCCATCCCTAAATAAGGCAAATGTTAAATGTCACCCCTTTTTACTAAGGGCAACCTATGTACTAAGGGCAACCATGCCTTTGTTTTTTTTTACTAAGAGCAACCTAAAGTTCACAAGTTTACTAAGGACCACCAAGAGGACTTTGGAGGAGGACTGCTTCGGGGAGGAGCTCGACGGCCGATGGGCTCGTGCTCGTGCGGAGGAACTGCTTCGGGGAGGAGCTCGGCGGCCGACATACCCGACTCGCCTCTGCCGACTTGTTCTCCACCGTTGTCACTCGTCAGTGGCCGATTCACTGCTGTCGTGGCATGCCCCTTCCAGATCGGATCCGCCGCCATTGTTCTCCACCGCTGCCACCCGGCAACGACCTTGGCTGCACCCCGTTCAGCGACCGCCACCATAGTCGACGCCCAGCTCCGCCACTGAAGTTCGCTATGCCGCCCACGCCTCTGTGAGCTTCTTCCCTTTCTCCACTCTTCTCTTTCCCCTTGCACCGATTTTCTCTCTTCCTCACTCTCGATGCCCTAAATCAGCCCCCCCTAGCTCCCCTCCCTTGCCCTTGCCGGTGAGAAGAGCAACCGTGGATCGTTTGGAAGGCGGACTGCAGGCCTTGTCTGCAGTCCTATCTTCACTTTGGACTGCAGGCAAGCCCTGCAGTCACTGTAGGTAAAAAAAAAAAAAAGAAAGATAAAAGATTATCAATTGAGGACTACATGCAAGCCCTGCAGTCCTAGATTGACAGGAGCAGGATGATCCTTAGTGTTTTCAAAATGACAAACTTGTAATTTTTTTTAAAGTTTTAAGTTGGTGGCCTTTAGTAAAAAGGGGATGGCCTTTAACATTTGCCCTAAATAACAGTTGATAAAACTCAGTAGTATTACTTCAGTCCAAACTTTTGAACGTTGCCCTCTTGAGTTCAATTGTTCCCTCGTAATCCCGGTGTCCCGGCTGAACACGGATACTATGACACCGATACGCATGCTACTCGGTCTCTCAAGCTATGGCTCGATCCAGACACAACACAAGCATGTGTCTGGCTATCACTTGATCGAACACAACATCGATTTCCCGTTCAAGAATTCAAATAGCACATAGAGGAGATTTAGGAAGAACTCATACCTGTGTTCTTAACGAGTCACTCCAGACCCCTCGTGTCCGATCCAGACACCACAATTCACACACACACTCCTTTGGAACAATTGATCAAACACCTAGCGTTCGAGAACAGAGAACTGATTTTTAGTGTTCAATCTAGAATCGATTCAAGAATTAGAAAAGAGTGATCGATTTGATGAAAACAATCAAGAACAGAATTCAAACTTAATTCAAATGGATCAAAAATGGATAAATCGATCAAGATCGAAATCGATCAATCTGAAATGGAACGATGACTTACTGATCTACTGCCTTTCTCGTGAACTTCTGCCACTCGTCGTCGGTTGGTGTCATGGAGGAGTTCACCTGACGGCACGCGGAGGGCGACCGGCCGGAGAGACGGTGGCTCGACCTGCTGACGGCGGAGGTGGAACAGTTACTCACCGGCACGTGCTGGCACGGCGAGTCAATCGAGGAGGCCCCGCGGCTCGATCTGGCCATGGTGAAGAAACGCTGTCTTTCGGAGTTCACACGGCGCGCTGCGGTGGATGAAGTCGCCAGCTCATCGTCGTCGAGGTCTTCACTCGCTGAGGTTGCTGACGCCGGTATGCCGAGGAGGAACGTCACTTCTTAGGAAGCTATGCCACCGCCATGCCCGAGCTCAAGGAATTAGGGTTAGGGTTTGTGAAATAGAGAAGAGAAAGAAGAATAGAGAAGAGGATCGAGCAGAGCTTGCTCGTTAGAAAATGAAAAATGTTTTTTCTATGGACACCACCAAAAATGCTTGGGGGCAGCCCTTACTTGGGGGCAGCCCATGAATGTGGAAAAATTGCTAGGGGGCACCCAAAAATTGCTAGGGGCAGCCCAACCCCCCCAAACCCAAAAATTCACTCTCATTTCCATTCTTGACTCTCTCCTCAAGAAGAAAAGAAATAAAGCTCTCTCCCTCTCCCTCTCCTAAACCCTAATTTCTTCTTCTCCGCCACTCCATTCTCAATCCCTCCACGAAGATTCTCGAAGAGATGACACACAAGTCAAAGCAACCGGAATCCAGGTCGTTCTTCCCTAATTTTTTCGAGATTTTTGTACATTATATTCGAAACCCTAGAATTTGTTTAATTCTTGAAAAAGTTTTGATAAAATAGGTTTATAATCTCTTGCATGTTCTTTTCCCTAATTTTCGAACACAAGAAACCCCAATTTTATGTTGAAACCCTAACCCTAGAACACGACAAACTAGGATGTCGTTGTGGCAGTTCGGGTTCACAACAGTAGGACTGCCAGGCATGTGACAGTCCTAATAAAAATTAGGACTGCCACAGTCCTGACAGTCCTCTTGTGAAAGAGGACTGCCAGGACTGTGGCAGTCCTAATTTTCATTAGGACTGCCACATGCTTGGCAGTCCTAATGTGTGTGCATGTGATTGTTGGGTGACTGCATGCTGTTTCTATTATTTAATAAGTGTATGTTGTCATGCAGTCCACCGGCCGCTAACAAAAGAATACAGCCCACCGCGTCAAAGCGGAAGGAACGTGCGGGACGTCCTCTCGAGCGTCCGATAACAATTACCAAACCGGCGCCCGAAGCTTGATCTCGGACATCGCCACCGGCACGTCAAGCTCGATCGAAGCAACGAGCTCCTACTCCTACGCCTCCTTCCGACGACGACGACGATGACGTGCCAATTGTCCGACTCCTATCACGTCAAGACGGTTCTGCTCTATTTGAGGAGGTCGGTCCTTCTGAGGAGGCCGATCCTTTTGAGCCGCCTGTCCGTCCGCCCGGTTGCTCAATGTTGGTTTCTTTTGAGAACCACATTGCGTATGAAATATGGAAGAACCCGGTATGTACATGACGTTTGTAAGCTACCAGTTTAGTATACTATATATATATATATTTCATAATTGATATATTTTTTTTGTTCGATATACAGAGGACATATCGTATCCTTAGGGCTGTGAGTCACGGAAAGAAAACCGTGTCCTCGCAGTTTGCAAGCTTATCGGAGGCCATCCGGAGCAAAATCATACCGAGCGGCTTGCACAATTTGGCACAAAACGCCTACCGGACAATGGATAATGCCCTCATATCCGTCTTTGTGGAGAGATGGCACCCGGAGACCAACACATTTCATCTCCCAGCAGGGAAGATGACCATTACACATGACGACGTCTACCAGATATTGGAGCTGCCAGTGACCGGACGCGTAATGACCAAAGAACATTACACGAATGAGAAATCCGTGAAATGGTACGAGAAGATCGTCAAGTTCGTCTCAACTCACCTTGGAGTTCCGGCTACGAGTTTTACAACTCTACCAGGCTTCAAGAAGTCATACGGAATTCCTCTATCATTTCTGGTGGACCAGTTCATGGATATGGAGGTGGATGACGATGACGATGATACGGTCGACGCGGTGGCCCGTGCGTATATGCTGTTCGTCCTAGGAACGGTCGGCATTCCGGACAAGTCCGGAACGTCGATACATGCTCGGTACATGCTCAACTTATCGGAAGTGGATGACTTCATTGATATATCCTGGGGAAGCGGTATCCTGGCCAATCTTTACCGCGAGCTCGGCATCGCATCCCGTGTCGGGACTAAGACAATGGCCGGCTGTCAGACTCTGCTACATGTAAGAAAACTTCTAACAATTTAATCTTGTATACTTCAATTTGTTGTTTTAATTTTTACTATTCATTTATAAATTGAATAGGCATGGATATACGAGCACTTCCTGATGCTTAGACGGGCTGACGAAAACCCAGAGTATCTTGAACACCTTCCTAGAGTGTGTCGATGGAGGCCATCCCAGCTGGAAACCAAAAATTGGCAAACACTGGCTTCCATTCGTGAAGTATTAGACAGTTTGGTGCCAGAAGAGGTACTAATTTTTGACTAACTTTTTCGTGTTGATTTTGTTTTGTTGTTAACTGTTTTCCTACAGATTTTTTGGAATCCATACCAGGATTTACGTGAGCTGAATCGTGAGGTCCAACCAGTTTCTTTATTTCATGGCATGATCACATGCTATGAAATCACGGAGCCGTACATGTCCGATAGAGTACTTCGTCAGTTTGGCTTCGTGCAAACTGTGCCGAAGCGCACACTACGGCTGTTGGAGCCTCCGCGCGGAACCCAACCTTTAAGTTACAAACCGGCGGAATTCGACTGGGTGACCGACTTTTACTCGGAGTGGCAACGACATGTACTTCGGGAATCTGAAAGACGACCGGTCACCCAGATGGCCGACTACAGCGAGGACTACATGCAGTACTTCCTGGGGGTCAGACATCCTAAGTTGTCGAACCCTACCAAACCGGGTCCCGTGGACGTCGGGGCAATTGGAGCTCTTCCTTCCAAAAACGTCTTGTATGCTGGGTTGGTGAGGATGGTGAGTTCCGTATTTGTAATAAGACTGAGATTTCCATGTTTGTAGACTTAATTCATTTATACTTTCATTTTCAGTCTCAAAGGGTGAAGGAATTGGCGCAGACACTCCGGAGAGGTTGCCAAAGTGACAGTTGTGTCGCGGTCGCCAACGAGCTTAATCGCATCGACGACGTGGTCGACTTCCCCTTCATGAACAATAGGGAGTCTCGTTCAAAGGCCCGACATGATATGTAGATGGATTTCGATATTTTCATGTTTCAAACTTAAGTTGGATGTGGAATAGTTACGTACTTGTGATGAATTATTGTGGATATTTTGGTTGTTTGAAACTTAATTTGGATATGGAATGTTCGGGACTAAGTAGTTGTGATGAATTATTGTAGTTGTGATGAATTTATTGTAGTTGGATTATTGAGTTTTTGTGATGAATCTTAAGTTGTGAAGATTTATTGGACATTACGTACTTGTGATAAATCGTTCTTTTTAATGTACAGAGTATCTGTATCAGGATTGTCACAACTACTTCAGTGTAGTATCTGTAACAGCATGTTTTAGTTAGGACTGCCACCATCCTGACAGTCCTACTTCAGTGTAGGACTGCCATGGGTGTGGCAGTCCTAACTTTGAAACTCTGTGATGATTTCATTCACACATAAAAATCATCACAGAGTATTAGACTTAGGACTGCCACACCCATGGCAGTCCTACACTGAAGTAGGACTGCCTGGGTGGTGGCAGTCCTAACTAAAAGCAAGTTTTAGTTAGGACTGCCATCACCCTGGCAGTCCTACTTCAGTGTAGGACTGCCATGGGTGTGACAGTCCTAAGTTTGAAACTCTGTGATGATTTCATTCACACATGAAAATCATCACAGAGTATTACACTTAGGACTGCCACACCCATGGCAGTCCTACACTGAAGTAGGACTGCCAGGATGGTGGCAGTCCTAACTAACATCAAGTTTTAGTTAGGACTGCCATCACCCTGGCAGTCCTACTTCAGTGTAGGACTGCCATGGGTGTGGCAGTCCTGATACTGATACTCTGTGGCAGAGTTTCTCAAACTGAAACGTTGTGACAGTGAACACATATAACACAGGTACACTCATATAACACAGATAACACACAGGTAAGCACATATAACATAGGTAGCACACAGGTAACCACATATGACACAGATAGCACACAGGTAGGCACATATAACACAGGTAGGCACATATAACACAGGTAAACATATATAACTCAAAATTTACTCCATATATATTAGTGGACTTCATATTTCACTGTATACAAAAGTGGTCCTACATATACAAAATGACAAACTGTAAATATATCTATACTTAGTCGATTTTGACGTCGTAGTGGTCAGCAGGTAAGTCTCTTGGCTCCTCAATCTTCAACAACTTCTTACAATGGTTGATCTGATCAACGAAAGGTGTGGTCCAAGCGATGGCTTCGACCGGTGCTCTTTTGTACCAAACTGTTGAAGGTGAAGGAATCGGAGAATGAGTGATCATCTTTAGTATAACGAAGTGATCCCCGATCAGACCTATAGTACATAGGTTAGACACTCCGTGGTCCGTCGGAGGAGCGCACATCAGAAAGAATGTATTGTTAATATCCGACGAGATAATTACAACAGGTATCATGTACCTATTAGCAAATAAATAGCCGACAGACGGGACTGACATGTAGTGGTCTGTCCTGGTAACACTGTCGGTGCAAGGGATACTTAACAACAAACTTGCAACCGTTTTTTCGCTTAGGATGCGGGAGTAGAATGGAAGACGACTCTCTAACTCCTCGTACAGCTCCTGCCTCACTCGTCTCCATCCGTCTTTGTCCTCATAACCAAGATGCCTTGCAAGGGCATGAAATCTGCAATGGCCATCACCGGGGACATTGACAATAGACCAAATGTAACTTCAAAGAGCAGCTTGAAATTTGTCAATATACAAACTCGTTGTTTGGCTTGCAACTGTATCTTTTCTTGGGAGGTCCATTTTCTCTATTTTTTGGCGAACGACAAGCTTGCCCTTCCGTACAGGCAAAGGTTGCTGTAAGCTTCGTTCAACATGCTCAAAGGACGATAGATCTCTCTTAGTCGACTCCAGCCTTCTCTTCTGTGAACTAGTCAATCTTGTTTGAGGCCTGCCTTTAGGATTGGAAACAACGGACGACTCATGCATTCTAGTAGTCACCGGACATGCAATTTCTTGGATTTTAAGCTCAATGGACATCCGTTCCGCTCCTACTGAGGCACACCACCTTGCGTGGAGAAGTTTTACTTGTGGCAAAGAGAAGAAATCATCGTCCGTCTTCACCAGGGCATCATAGACAACTGCCTCCAACGTTGATCGACAGCATCTACTGGAATAGGAATGGATTCACGGCGATATTCATTAATCTGATGTGCACAAGGGAGGCCCAGTGTATGTCGATATACACACCCACAAACCTCGGGATCAAGCCCGACAAACTTTGACCTTTCAATCTTATCAGCTATTAAGGCCAACGCCTTGTGAGATACCACGCGCATTAAAGCATCTAAGAGTACTTCCTTTCTATGCTCATGCTTGACTATATTCAAACTCATCTCAAATGATGACTTAATTTCATTCACCGTCCGATCTACTGATAAATGTATAGCTTGCCAAACAGAGACGAAGTTGCCAAGAGATGATTTTAGGTGCCTCTTCAATAAAGAGTATGCTCCTTCGACACGGTTAGAAGTTGTCGTGCCGTAATGCTTCACCACATTCGACCATGCTAAGACGAATTGTTCTTTGTGAGGTTCAAGCCATGTATCTTTGATGTAAGAAATGCATGCCGGCTCCCTCGCCTCCCACTTTTGCTTGAACAAGTACCATACAGCATCGTAACTGGCAATCGTAGAGGCTCGCCACACACAATTCCAATCATTGTAAAATTCGTCAAAAATCTGCATGTCGATTTTACCATCCTCCTTCCGAAACTTCAACTTACATTGGGCTTGAATATTACAATTGACATGCCAAGTGCATAGCAATGTATCCGCTTGAGGAAAAATAATACGAATAGCATTAATTAGGGCATACTCTCTGTCGGTAACAAATACTGATGGCTCTGTATGACCAGTGTAAAGTGTTTTCAGTTTCTCCAACGCCCATGTGTAGTCTTCAAGTTTCTCACTCTTCATGAAGCAAAATGCCACTGGAAATATTTTCCATGTAAAGGTGAACCTGACAACATAAAAGAGAGGCATCTTGAACTTATTAGTCTTGTACGTGCAATTAAGGACTAACACGTCGGCAAAAGACCTGGCCAAATTTGTGCAATCGGGATGAGCCCAAAAGATTGATAATACTTCATTACTCTGGGGATGTCTTCTATGGAACTCAACATAATGATTATCGGCAAGCAATTTGAGCACTTCTTGCATCGCCATTCTTGATTTCGTCCGGACAGCGTTTGAAGAAGATAGGGTGTTGTATATTGACTTTATTGTAGACATGTTCTTCTCATCTTCATGTCGTATGTCGAAATATATTTGTCTCGGTGCAACTTCGGAGGTGGACAAGTCTTCGACTATCTTCTTCTCCGTATTGTTCAACCGTCCGACATACGGATGACCCAATAGTGTCTCGACAATCTCATGGTTGTGGGTTCCATTCTTCACTTCTACTGTCCATTTCCCTTCTTCTTCGTTTCTAATATGTATCGTGAATGGACAACCACATTTCCTCGTTCCAATATTTCTTCTTGGAACTTTACTTTGGATAACTGTGTTTTTCTTGTGCATTCTGAACACACCACCTCTTTCACAGCCAACCACCACAGTTTGTCGTCCCGGTCGATTTCGGGCCGATCTGGATATCACTAGAACAATGTTGTTTTTCCGTCCGACTTCTCGACACCAATGTACCGCACCCTCGCTTAATTCAAAACATAGATCGGTCCAGAATAAATGGGCTACATTGACTGCAATTGGAGCCGGTACCGCAAAATCGGAAGATCTCAAGTCCTACAATAAAACTTAAAGGTTAGTTCAATTAGACAACATCCTAAAGCAAATAGGTTTCATAGATTAGGACCGTGCATAAGATTGGTGTCCATAAATAGCAAATTATGTTAATAGCAAGACCGTCTTTTGTACATCAATTGGTGTTCATAAATTTCAAACACCTTTACTGATTAAAACTCTGCATTCAGGTATCATAAACTAGGACTGCCAGAGTGGTGGCAGTCCTTCACAAAAGAAGGACTGCCAGGACCCTGGCAGTCCTACATATGTGTAGGACTGCCAGGGTCCTGGCAGTCCTTCTTCTGTGAAGGACTGCCACCACTCTGGCAGTCCTAGTCTATGATCTGGACTGCCAGAGTGTTGGCAGTCCTCTGTGTCACAGCACGAATTTTAACCCGATGACAAGTTCAAATGTAATTACCAAGAGGGCTTCCGATGCATCAAAGTTGTCTTCGGACGTTGCGGGAACGTGTTCTTCGGACGTGGCGGGAACATTTGATGATCCCGGTTGATCCATGTTCAATATTTTTCTACATTTAACACATAATTCAACTTTTATATGTGAAATTCTTGTTAAAATATGAAACATATTTTGGTTTGATGACTTACCAATAAATTGAGAAGTCAATGACCTAGAGTTGAGGGAGAGAACAATTTGCCAAAAATGTAGGGAGAAAAGAAAAGATTTAGGGTTTAAATTCTTTGACCTAAGAGAAGGAGAGAAGAAAATAGTTGAGGGAGAAAAGAAAAGAGAAGAAGGAGAGAAAATGAAAAGAAAAATTTGTATTTATAGGTTTGCTTGGGTTAGCCCCTAGCAAAAATTTTTGATGGCAAACTTGTAATATTCTTGAACTATTTTGGGCTAGCCCCTAGCAAAAAGGGTGGTGCCCTTAGAAAAAACCAATGAAAAATGAGATGGGAAGAAAGAGAATCAGTTTTATATAGAAGTTGATTGAGAAATGATGAAATTGCAAATAAAACTATTTCTTTGCAGAAACAATCTGTTTATTTACAATATTAATATATTAAACATATGTTTAATCCATCATTTAGTTTAGGTGGTCAAGGAAAGTGGTTAGAAGTTTGTTAGAAAAGTGGTTAGAAGTTTGTTCCAAGTTAGTTAGGGGGTTTATGGAGGAGGTGGAGTTAGTTAAGAAAGTTGTTAGAGTAATTAACTAAGAATTAATTAATCAAGTCATGAACCACTCACGACTAAACAAGTCTAGAACCTTCCCACTCTAAGCCTTTTCTCCAGAATTACTAACCATGCCACTACTTCTTAACTACCAAATGTCATGCTTTCCTTAATATGCCATAGAAAATATTCAATATTCAATGTAGAAAATATCGAAACTAGTATTTGATAAAATATTAAGCTAGAAAATAATTTAAAAATTCAATAAATAGAATTTTTCGGGAACGATAGTTACAAATCTACACACCTTAAAAAAATTTGTCCTCGAAATTTCAAATAACACGACTAAGAATAATTAAATACAGAAATGGCACAATTAATTAAAATCAGTTAGGCACGATCGTAAATAGAATCAAAATTTAGCACGATCAAAATGGTATGAACAAATCAAAATCTAAGCATGGTATAGAATAAAAAACATTTAGGCACGTTGAACTATTGGGAAAATAATGAAAATCTAATCATGATCAGAGGCTGATTTGGCATGATTAAGAATCGAATTCTAGTCATGATCATAAGTCGTTTAAGCATGATCAATATTTAACCAGAAATTTTTAGGCACGATAAAATTCTAGGCATGGTCGAAATTCTAGGTAGACATGATAAAATATAAGTATAATCAAGACAAGATCTAAGCATGATTAAGAATACAGTCGATGTCTAAGCACGATCAGAATCATCTAGGTAAGATCAAAGACATAATCAAAATATAGTCGTAATTAAAATTATTTTAAGCATGAGTGAAATATAAGCACGATCGAATGATCACAAAATAAGGAGAAAACCCAAATAATGTTCTGAGATAGAAAAAGACAATAAAATGGCAACGGTTTATTGAGAATGAAATCTACCAAAATAAGGGTTTGGAAAATGGTACCAAATAAAATGGTAATACAAGGACTCGTGACTCAGGGAAAATCAATAATCGTATGCTAATAGGATATAGTCTCTATATTATCCAAAAACCATATATATATATATATATATATATATATATATATATATATATATATATATATATATATATATATATATATATATATATATATATATATGAAATCACTTTATCGAGAATTCATGTCCTGCCAGTGTACATCTGGCTGCAGTAAAACTCTTGGTTCCGTGACTCAAATAGTAATAGGTCATCGAATATTCTATCAACTTTATTCATTTCAAACAATATTGATGGGACAACTTCAAGAGATTAACAAAGCCCCAGTTATATCCATAAACCTATAAATACCTAAAATCACTTCAACTTAGAGTCCATGTCTCGCCAATGCGCAGCTGACTGCAGTGAACCCGCAGTCTCTATAATCCAAATAAATAGCTGCAGTGCGCATCTGCCACACCATAGTAGATCGTCGAATATTTTCTCAACTTTATTTATAGAAATTCCAAATGAGCTGCTGAAAATTCCAAAGGTTTCTAAAGTTCTAGTGATGTAAATATCTGTTCTATAAGTATCAGTTCTTGATAATCAAACGATCGATTATCAGAAGGAAATAATTTATGCAAAGAGAAGTATCTGTTCTTGGACCTTTCTCTATTCCAACAATATTCAAGGATTCAGGACAGAAACTTATAAACACTGGATTGATCAAAACTAACTCTGAATAATTGAGTTGGATTCAAGATGAGGATTTAGGTTAGGCTGAAGAACACAATAGATAATACTCTAGAAAGTAACTTGGGAAAAACGCATTTCGACCTATGATGGAATCATTTTATGGGTCTAAATAAAATACTTGAATTGGTCCAAGGAAAGTCATATTAGAAATCGACAAAATCAACAAGGAAATCTAAATAAATCTATCCAAGAGGCTAGGGATATTAGTAACTGGTGATAGGTTCACTAAAGGAGGAGTTTAAAATTCTCTAAATTACAATCGAGCCTAGGTCCTAAAGAATTTATAAACTAAAGAATATAGGGAAGAATACGATCTCTAAAAAGTCATGGAATTGTAATCACGACCTCGCATCTTTTTAGTCTTTCATAGTACTCTAGGAGATGCGATAATTCAATAAAATAAAATATACAATCACACAACCGACCTACGTTGTGATGAGATTTCTAGTCTAACAGGTTCCCTAATAGTACTTTATACCCTAAGTATTATTAAGTTAGACCTACATAGGCCACCACTAAAAATATGTCATGACCCGCTCCCGAATAATAGGATACGAGTCGGACACGCCCAGCCTACGTTGGTAGGCACAACGTAGTAAGCTGTATATAAACCTCATCAATCATCAAGTGAATGAAATTCAATCATAATCATCACAGCTTCTATAATCGCACCCAGAACACAAATTACCACGACCATCACAGATATCACTATGGATCAAGATACTTCAATAGGAAAGAAATGTAAATATATACAAAAGGTTCCTAAATCTAAATCCAAGTCTCTTGAACAACATCTACTCCAGCATCTGCTATCCTCTATAATAACTCATAGTAACTAGGGTAGAAGTCCTCATCTATCACACCTACAACGTATCCAGTCAGAAAAGGAGCAAAGTATAACCCCGACTAGATATACTATGCAATGTAATCTGAAATGCACAAGTAATGCTATAGAATAACTTGCTATATGAAACAATAGTACAAGAACTGAAACAATGAACAAAATGATCAATACAATAGTAAATTTTGAAATATTAAACA
Source organism: Iris pallida (assembly GCA_029216955.1). NCBI lineage: Eukaryota > Viridiplantae > Streptophyta > Magnoliopsida > Asparagales > Iridaceae > Iris > Iris pallida. Next base: position 2,959,780 of record JANAVB010010400.1, read on the forward strand.
AATGTGTGACCGGCTGGAAACCACAATATCACAATAAGGTACGACTTAATCATACGTGAGGTGTACGATTAGACTATTCATAATAACCTAGCTAAGGGGGTGTGGTCACACACTAGATAATATTTCTCCAATCCCCTCAAGACCATCAATGAAACACAATACGATCAATAAAGCACAATACAATCATGTCAACGTCGTGTCCAACATGAGAACAAGGAGCAAGACAGAAATACAAAGTAAAGAATTCAAGTAGATGTACTTGCCTAGATTGTCGAGGAGGGTGAATAGTCAATTCAAATTCAAATCTAAGCTAGCTGTGTTCTTAACGAGTCACTCCGGACCCCTCGTGTCCGATCCAGACACCATAATTTACACACACTCCTTTGGAACAATTGATCAAACACCTAGCGTTCGAGAACAGAGAACTGATTTTTAGTGTTCACTCTAGAATCGATTTAAGAATCGACACTGATTAAAAAAGAGTGATCGATTTGATGAAAACAATCAAGAACAAAATTCAAACTTAATTCCAATGGATCAAAAATGTATAAATCAATCAAGATCGAGATCGATCAAGATCGAGATCGATCAATCTGAAATGGAACGATGACTTACCAATCTACTACCTTTCTCGTGAACTTCTGCCACTAGTCGTCGATTGGTGTCGTGGATGAGTTCACCTGACGGCACGCGAAGGGCGATCGGTTGGAGAGACGGCGACTCGACTTGCTGACGACGGTGGAACAGTCGCTCACCGGCACGTGCTGGCACTGTGAGTCGATCGAAGAGGCGGCACGACTCAATCTGGCCGTCGTGAAGAAACACTGTCTTCCGGAGTTCACGCGACGCACTGTGGTGGATGAAGTCGTCGGCTCATCGTTGTCGAGGTCTTCACTTATCGAGGTTGCTGACATCGGTGCACCGAGAAGGAACATCACCGCTTAGGAAGCTATGCCACCGCTATTCCCGAGCTCAAGGAATTAGGGTTATGGTTTGTGAAGTAGAGGAGAAGAAGAAGAATGGAGAAGAGGATCGAGCAGAGCTTGCTCGTTAGAAAATAAAAAATGAGATGGGAAGAAAGAGAATCAGTTTTATATAGAAGTTGATTGAGAAATGATGAAATTGCAAATAAAACTATTTCTTTGCAGAAATAATCTGTTTATTTACAATAATGTATTAAACATGTGTTTAATCCTTCATTTAGTTTAGGTGGTTAAGGAAAGTGGTTCGAAGTTTGTTATGGAGTAGAAGTTTGTTAGAAAAGTGGTTAGAAGTTTGTTACAAGTTAGTTATGGGGTTTATGGGGGAGGTAGAGTTAGTTAAAAAGTTGTTAGAGTAACTAACTAATAATTAATTAATCAATTTGATTAATTAATCAAGTCATGAATCACTCGGGACTAAACAAGTCTAGAACCTTCCCACTCTAAGTCTTTACTCTAGAATTACTAACCATGCTACTACTTCTTAACTACCAAATGTCATGCTTTTCTTAATATGCCGTAGAAAATATTCAATATTCAATGTAGAAAATATCGAAACTAGTATTTGATTAAATATCAAGCTAGAAAATGATTTAAAAATTCAATAAATAGGATTTTTCGGGAACGGTAGTTACAAGTGATGCGATTGATAGCTTGACTGTCGATGCACATACGCTACGATCTGTCTATTTTTGGTATAATCAAGACTAAAACTTTGCAGAAGTTGAGGCTATCTCTGATTAAGCCCTTATAGATCAATTCTTTAACTTGATCTTGAAGAATTTTGTGTTTATTAGGGATCATTCGATAATTTGGAATATTTGGAAGTGTTGGCCATGGGATGAGGTCTATTTCACGTTGAACGTTCCTCATTGGTGGAAGCTCATTGGGCAGTTCATCTGGCATGACTTCGTAAAACTCTTGTAGTAAGGGATGGACTGCTTCAGCAATGTTGGTGTAGGATCCTTTTGTTTTACCTGATACAACCAATGCATAGAGTTCATTTTGTTTATCAAGACCACCTTCAAGTTCTTGAGTGTTAACAATTATAACGACCTTTTGTTGTTATGGACTGGTCTTTGGAATGTCGTCTGATGCTAATGGATGGAGAATGAGGCGTTGTCCATCTTAAAGGAAAGAATATGTGTTATCTCTTCCCCGGTACATGACAATTAGGCTGCCAAGATAATGGGTTGCATGTTGGAGTTCCGTCTCGTAAATGTTGTTGCGGCACGAGAGTCTGAAGAATTCTTCAATGTAGTCAGCTATAGACCGTGCACCTTGTGTGCAATTTTGATATAGACGATAAAGAATCTGCTAGTAATTCAGAGATAGAAATCTTTGTCGTAGCAGTCATTGCATCTTGGTCCAACTAAATATAGGACTGGCGACTCTCCCACAGATGTGCTCGAGTTGTTCACACCAAGCAGAGGCACCTCCCTTGAGTTTGTAGGCTATGGGGTGCACTTACCTCTCTTCGGAGAGGTTCATGTACTCGAGGAAGCGTTCTACTTCCATGAGCCAAACAATGAAGTCTTCAATGTGTAATCGATCACTAAAAGAGGGAAGGTCCATCTTCATTTTGAAATCACCTCCTCCTTCATAATTGTTGGTATGCATGGCCCTGTCATTGGTATGCATGGCCCTGTTATTATTGGTTTGCATAAATATTTTGGGGCCCTGGTAATAAGATCCTTGCGGCTCGAATCTTTATCATCTATGTATTGTAGGAACGAAATATAAAATGATATACTTTAGGGGTGAATAGAGTAGGTAGCAGAATATTAGCTATTAAAAAAATATTAGCAGCAAGATCACAGAAATATATCATAGTTATGAGTAAGTAAAAGTAAAATACAAAGAGCAAACACAAAGACAATAATGTATACTGGTTTTCCTCTTGTGAGGACTAATCTAATCGAGAGAACTCTAACTCCTAGTTGAAATCGAGTATAAAAAAATTATAAGTTTTCATCCGAAGTCCTTGTAACTTCTACAAACACGAGCTTTGATCTTAAGTACTCGACCAACTTTAATTGTGAAGTGTCTCACTTCTGTCAAGCCTCTTGATTACAATCAATCTGAACTTATAGACCGTACCGTACTGGCAAATCAACTAGAGGAGTGTAACTAGCTTGGGATTTGAAATTGAAAGCTTAGTGGGGCTTTGGAAGATTGTATAAGCTTAGAGAGAAGAGATATGAAAGTGAATGAGTGCGTTGAAATGGTAGAATTTTTTTTCTATTTATAGGATTTCCAAAGGGAGAATTCAGGTAGAATTCAGACAAAATTCAGACAGAATTCTATGAGAAAATCTCGGCATATAGTCGTTGCATCCATAACTACTGGAAGAATGAGTTTAAAAAGCAACGTTCATATAGCCGAACTCGGGCTAAATTCGGGGCAAATTCACACAGAATTCTGCTGGTCCAGAATGGGCTTTGCAACTCAGTTTTTGGACTTTTGAATTGTCAAGCAGTTATGAAGTAGTTTGGGCTTTTGTGAGTGAGTTTGTTTTCAAAATGAAAGAATATTTTGAAAATATTTCTTGGGTAGCCTATTTGCCAGTACGATACGGTTTACATTGTATTCCTATACTCAATAAAATACAAAAGTACATTGATAATTGAAATACAGACGCGATGACAAATACAGCTCCAAGTCTTGAACGGTAGCAGACATATGCTATCATAGTTCGTCCAAGTAGCTCTTATATCGAGACAGGGTTAGATCAATTATTAAAATCCGGTTTGACCATAATTAATGGGCCAACAATTTCTTTCATTTTGATAATTGATAAATCTTGACCGATATAACATCTTGGTCTTGATTTAGAAACTCAAAACGTATATATTTGGTACTGTACTGTACTATATCCTCTTGGCAGATATTATCCTGAAAAAGATGTTAGATCCTTTTATTCTCCGTTTTTACTTAACAGAATAATTGTAAAGAGATAAGCTCCCCGATAATTTATGCTTAAGAAACAAGCAGTGAAGAAAAACAGAGATAATATTAAAAAATAAATTTTACAGGCAGTTTATGATTTGAAGCAATAACTAAAGATAATGCTAAGCATAAGTGCATACCAAAAGGGACAAGCAATATAAATAAGTACTGAAAGGAAGGTCCAGCACCAGAAGTACCAGTTCCATGAGATGGATGTGGAGTAGCACTAGAACCATGGTACCAATCATAGGCATTACCAGGGTTAAAATAATGATGAACTGCCTCATCCTCATAGAGGTAACCAGAAATAGTAGGATCTTATAGAAGAGAACTGGCATGCTGACTAGTCTAAGCGAAATATAGACCCGTAAAAGAGTTTACAAGGGCCTAAAACTGACTGGCATTTCAGAACTCTTGTTCCCTCAATGTCTCGGTTATATACGCACGCAAAGGGTTGTGCTCATCCAGTTGAGCATGCCGCAAATCATCTAAATGCTGATGGATTCCCTCAAAGGACATATGATAGGTCTGAGGTGGAGGAGGTGGTACAGTAGGAGGAGCAGGAGGGACAGAGGCACTACGACGTGAAACTACATATGTTTGGACTTAGAGTCTCAAGCACAAGAAGATAAATCAATCTTAAAATGCTGAAAGATGATAGGTAGGATGATCCGTAGAGAAGGTTCATGTTCATCTCATGACACCTAGCCATCATCCTGATAATAGTCTTAGGGACAGAAGGGAATTCCAAGACGAATGTGGTAGATAGCAGACAATTCAAGACTAGTTACGTCGTCTTTTGAGGTTAACTTGGGTAGTAAGGTGGGAAAGATGTGTCATGTCCCTTCCCGCTCAGTTCAACTGGAGGAATCAAAATGCCAATGACATTTGGACTTAGCAACGCAACGGCTTGCTTGAAGTCCTGCTTGATCGAGGCAACGCCTCGCTCAGGTGGGTGGCTTTGGTGAACTTGCTTCTGCTTGTCCTTCACACTAATAAACTGGATGTTTTCAATGCACAAGTTAGGCTCGATAATAAAATAGACGTATCCTGTAAACCCCCAATATTTTTCCTAGATATTTTAGTACCTTAAAAATTATTTTTTCTATATTATTTAGAATTTATTTGGAATATGTACGTAAATATAATACATGTGTGTATATATTATATGTGTGCATGTATTATTACTATTAAGTAGGAATATAAATTCTAGGATTTTTAGATATTAACTGTAATTTTTAGGAAATTTTTACTAGCCTAAAATATAGGTATATTTATAGTTTGATATATATATATATATATATATATATATATATATATATATATATATATATATATATATATATATATATATATATGTCACCCTCGTTCCCGTATTTCGTATTTATGCTCGTATTTGGATTTTTGGCACATATTTTATTTTCTCGACTTGCGGATTTAGGTTTCTCGTAAATGAGTTTTGGACCATGGCTTGGTTTATTTTTGTGGAGTTGGTCTGATTTGGTTTGGTTTGGTTTGGTTATTTTGCATTGGAACACCTTAACCTACTCTACACCCTCAAGAACACCACAACCACCCCCATTAAATCCCACCTAACTTTTCTCTCTCCTCTTCATTCTCCATTAATTCTTCATCTACTTCTTCCTCAACACAACTCCTCCACCCTAGGCAAGTGCACCTTGCCATGATCAAGAACCCATGTTTTTATTTGTCCATTAGATGGATTAGCTCTCTAGGAACAACATTAGAACTTGGAAATTTGTGATTTGGAGCTTCCGTTCTCCTAGATCTAGGTTTTGACCATTTTCGGAAATTTACGGTTTTGATCTATTTTGAGTTGAATTTGGAGGGTTTTGGTGTCTCTATGTAGAAGAGAATCAAATTGCACCCATGTTAGAGCTTTGAAGATCTGGATTTGGAGTTTTATTGGCAAAGTTGTGAGATTTTGAACCTTAGAACCCATTGTTGGTGTTCTTCTCAGCCAACTTGGAGAAGAAGGTCACCACTCTCCCCGTGCGCTCTGCTGCGCCGCGCTCTTGCGCGCGCGCACTCTGCTGCGCTGCGCCCTGGCGCACTCCCCGCGCGTTCTGCTGCGCCGCGCTCTTGCGCGCGCGCACTCTGCTGCGCTGCGCCCTGGCGCACTCCCCGCGCGCTCTGCTGCGCCGCGCTCTTGCGCGCGCGCACTCTGCTGCGCTGCGCCCTGGCGCACTTCCCGCGCGCTCCGCTGCGCCGCGCCCTTGCGCGTGCGCACTCTGCTGCGCTGCGCCCCCGTCGCACTCCCCCTGGCGCATCCCGCTGCGCCGCGCCCTTGCGCGCGCGCGCTCCGCTGCGCCGCGCTCTTGCGCGCGCGCACCACGCTGTGCTGCGCCCTTGGCGTGTAGCGGTTGTTCCCCGAGCGCGTCTCTCGACGCCGCTCGTGCGCCCTAGCCCGAGCCTTACCCGACGCCCCCTTGGGTCGCCTTTAGCCCAGCACACCCTGTGCTCTGGTGGACCTTGGTCCTTGGTTTCTTGCTAACTGTGTTTTTCTGAAATTTTCTTGCCTACCACACGACTTGACTTGGTCTGACACGTCTTGACACTATTTTCTATGATTTGGCATGGTTTGGCCTGCAGCTAGTTTTCTCCTATCTTGTTAAATATCTTGTTAATAACTGGGACCTGTAACTTGATAACTCGGTTGACTTGATAGTGGCCCGCGGTGGCGCACTCCCGACTTGGCATGACTTGATAACTTAACTTGACTTGGCTTAGTATGACTTGGCTTCACTTGATAGTGGCCCGTGGCGGCGCACTCTTGACTCGACTTGACTTGTCTTGACACCGTGGGTGTACTACCTGTTGCTCTGTGCAAATCACTTGTCTTGTCTTGCATCATGTCTAGGGGGTGACTCCCTGGGTACCACGGCCAGGGACTCACACTAAAAACTGGACTAGGTAATGAGTAGACCGAATTAGAATATGGAGAATTCCCGGTCACAGGCAGTCTCGTTATCTGGAAGCCTTAATGGACTTGTAGCTTGCCGTCGAGTAGAGCACATTTCCAGCACACTGTCATGTGTTGCACCTCTAAGTCACCTAAGGGTACATTTGTCTCCCGGGCGATGTACCCACCTATAACTCTCAACCCGCGAAAGGATAACTGGATGGTCTGCAGGGCTTGGGATTTGGAATTCTCATTGCATCTTGTTAGTAATTAGGCTTGTGATAACCCTAGTTAGTTAAAGTAGTAAGCCGTAGTACTTGCTTGGCCGATTGTGAATGAATGGTGTCCAGCCCTGTCTAAGTCTTGTCTAGCCCCTGTACCTGGAACTTCGAGCATGATTGTTTTACTTTTTACGATAAATGGGTAGAGACAGTGAGCTATTCAGGCGAAGGGATACAATCCCGGTCCTTGTTTGGTTTAAGGATTGTAACCTGGCTCCCGGAATGGTTCCACGTCCCTAGTCGTTTATCGCTCTGTGTACTTTTATTACTTGTACTTTCTTTTATTCTTTATGTTCTGATATGCTGGCTTTGGTTCTTATTTGTGGCCTCCTTTGTGGCACTTGCTCTTTCTGGGGTTTGACCCAGCTGGTTTTGCGTGGCCAGATTTTGGAGCAGCTCCCGAGGATCTACCAAGCTTCCAGCCCAATGGTGAACACTAGACGAAATCCGGGCTACGAGTGGGTTTTCCCTTTTGTTTCACCCACTTATATGTAAATTTATTCTTTTGAGGCGTTTAGCCGACGAGCACCTGTTAGCTCGATGCACATTTACTTACTGTCTGCCTACGGGCTGTAAACATGATTAACAAATCCTAGGGTTGATCATGTACGACTGAACTCTTGCTAGTCCTATCATTTTGTACGACTAGCTTCATGATCATCCAATATGTAATATTTGGGACGCCTTATATATATATATTGATGCTCTAACATCTTGTAACTCTGTTAATTGCTTGAGATTGAGACAATAGGCTTGACCTTAAGAGACTGCTGGCTTGTAGTAAACCCTCATATCTAGACAGCCGTGACCGTATTATTGAGATGCATTCTATCTCAATATACGTAGCTGGCTGTGTCTGACCCCGCTCTCCAGTATTCTGGTTCTGGGGCGTGACACGGTTTAAGTGGTGGCCCATGCAGGTCTTGTCAATCAAGAAATGTGAGGGTTTACCGAATAGATGTCTCAATCAATATTCGCCCTTGATCTCTGCTCGTATCTTCAAATCCCTAAGATTCTTGACCTGATCACATGCTTGTATCATTGATCTGTCCTGGTCCTTTCTTTATTGTTCCCTATGTCGTCTTCTTCAGCGGCATTACTCCCGGACCTGCCAACCAGCCAGAGGAAGTTCGACAAGCACCCCAGCGCCAGGAAGATCAAGCTCAGCACTCTGGAGTAGCCTCCCGAGTTATGCTTCCCGGAGGCTCAGAACCTCTAGTTCAGGAAGCTCCGCCCGTTCAACCAGCTAGACAAGATGAGGGTCCTTTGGTAGGGCTTATCAGGGAACTGCTTGCATCCCAAGATCGTCGAGGCGACGCCTTGCACCAGGAAGTTCATGATGCACTAAACCGAGGAGGTCCCCAAGGAAATCAAGCGGCCAACAGTTTCAAGCGCTTGAACCCTCCCTTCTTTGACGGCAGTGAAGATGCGATTGCCGCGGACGCTTGGCTTCAGGATACCGAGGTGGTTCTAGAAGCAGCTAGGACACCTGAGAATGAGAAGGTGGCGGTGGTACGCCTACAGTTGTTAGACTTGGCTCGCGATTGGTGGGCAGCTCAGGCCATGGGATTAGCAACACCAGTCACTTGGGCGACGTTTAGAGAGAGGTTCCAGACGAAGTACTTCGATGCGGTGGCACGGTACGACCTGCAGACCAGATTCACCAACTTGAAGCAAGGAGGCAGGACGGTCGATGGCTATGCGACCGAGTTCTCTAGGCTGAGTAGGTTTGCCCCCACCTTGGTGGCAACCGAGTTCGATAGGGCTCAGCGGTTCCAGCAGGGACTTCATTTAGAGATATTATTAGTTGTGGAGGCACTACTTGTACGGGGACAGAGTGGAGATATTTACTGATCACAAGAGCCTGAAGTATGTTTTTACCCAGAAGGATCTTAATATGCGGCAGAGAAGATGGCTCGAGCTACTGGTGGACTACGATGTGGATTTACAGTATCATCCAGGGAAGGCCAATGTGGTAGCAGATGCGTTGAGCCGGAGAGCCGGAGTTTATTTCTTGACGGCGCAACCAGAGTTATTGGCAGATTTTCAGAAGATGGGAATTGAAGTGATTCTTCCTTCCAATGTGGCCTTGATGGCCAGCCTACAGGTTCAGTCCACCATAGTTGAAAGGATCCGGACAGCACAGTCATCAGATTCCAAGCTTCAGCGGCTCAGAGCAGAGTGTGAGGCAGAAAGAAGGCCAGAGTTATGTATTCATGAGGATGGTACACTTCGATACGGCACGCGTCTTTGTGTACCCAGTGGAGATATCAGACAGGAAGTCATGGCAGAGGCTCACAGTTCGCAGTACTCCATTCACCCAGGCAGCACGAAGATGTACAGAGATATTCGTCAACACTTTTGGTGGAATGGCATAAAGAGGGAGATAGCCCGGTATGTCTCTCGATGTTTGGTTTGCCAACAAGTCAAAGCTGAACATCAGAGGCCAGCTGGACTTCTTCAACCTTTACCGATCCCAGAATGGAAATGGGAACACATTACCATGGATTTCGTGACTGGATTACCCAGATCTCCGGCGGGCAGAGATGCTATTTGGGTTATTGTGGACAGGCTTACCAAGGTGGCATACTTTCTTCCGTTTAGGGTTGGACAGTCGACGGCACAGCTAGCAGAGATGTATCTCAGGCAGATTGTCAGACTTCACGGAGTGCCAGTCAGCATAGTATCAGACAGGGATACGAGATTCACATCGCACTTCTGACGCAGTCTTCATCAAAGTTTGGGGACTCGTCTCAAGTTCAGCTCAGCGTATCATCCGCAGACAGATGGTCAGTCAGAGCGCACGATCCAGACTCTTGAGGATATGTTGCGGTCATGTACCCTTGACTTCGGTGGTTCGTGGGAGGATCACCTACACCTGGTGAAATTCTCGTACAACAATAGTTTCCAGGCCAGTATCCAGATGGCACCCTTCGAGGCTCTGTATGGCAGGAAGTGCAGATCTCCGTTAGCATGGGACGATGTCGGAGAGAGGCAGATGCTCGGTCCAGAGCTGATTTCTCAGACGGTTGAAGTGGTCAAGAAAGTCAGAGATCACCTCCGAGTTGCTCAGGACCGCCAGCGCCATTGGGCCGATGCTCATCGGCGTCCCTTAGAATTTGCCGTCGGCGACCATGTATTCCTTAGGATCTCGTCTACCCGCGGCGTCATTCGTTTTGGCGTACGGGGAAAGCTCAGTCCTAGGTATATAGGGCCGTTCGATATTCTAGAGCGAGTAGGTGATGTATCCTATCGTCTCGTTCTTCCGTCGTCGTTAAGTGAGGTGCATGATGTATTCCATGTATCCCAATTAAGACGGTACATCCCGGACCCGAGCCATATCCTAGATCATTCGGAATTGGTTGTTGGTACCAACCTTTCGTATGAGGAGAGGCCCGTGTCTATATTGGACCGGAGAGAAAAGACGCTCAAGAACAAGACTATTAACTTAGTCCGTGTTGCTTGGGGTCATCACTCTCTAGGTGAGTCAACGTGGGAGCGTGAGGACGACATCCGATCGCGATATCCCTACCTGTTTGACTCGTGAGGTATAATGTCTTTCTTATGCCTTACGCTTTCCCTTCCTTGCTTGCATTGTATGATTGTATGATTGAACTGCTTAGTGTAGCTTGTCTTGCTTAGTATGGCTTGTCGTGGCAATCTCTAGCTCCTTGATTAAATTCCGAGGACGGAATTCTTTGAAGGTGGGTAGAGCTGTCACCCTCGTTCCCGTATTTCGTATTTATGCTCGTATTTGGATTTTTGGCACATATTTTATTTTCTCGACTTGCGGATTTAGGTTTCTCGTAAATGAGTTTTGGACCATGGCTTGGTTTATTTTTGTGGAGTTGGTCTGATTTGGTTTGGTTTGGTTTGGTTATTTTGCATTGGAACACCTTAACCTACTCTACACCCTCAAGAACACCACAACCACCCCTATTAAATCCCACCTAACTTTTCTCTCTCCTCTTCATTCTCCATTAATTCTTTATCTACTTCTTCCTCAACACAACTCCTCCACCCTAGGCAAGTGCACCTTGCCATGATCAAGAACCCATGTTTTTATTTGTCCATTAGATGGATTAGCTCTCTAGGAACAACATTAGAACTTGGAAATTTGTGATTTGGAGCTTCCGTTCTCCTAGATCTAGGTTTTGACCATTTTCGGAAATTTATGGTTTTGATCTATTTTGAGTTGAATTTGGAGGGTTTTGGTGTCTCTATGTAGAAGAGAATCAAATTGCACCCATGTTAGAGCTTTGAAGATCTGGATTTGGAGTTTTATTGGCAAAGTTGTGAGATTTTGAACCTTAGAACCCATTGTTGGTGTTCTTCTCAGCCAACTTGGAGAAGAAGGTCACCACTCTCCCCGCGCGCTCTGCTGCGCCGTGCTCTTGCGCGCGCGCACTCTGCTGCGCTGCGCCCTGGCGCACTCCCCGCGCGCTCTGCTGCGCCGCGCTCTTGCGCGCGCGCACTCTGCTGCGCTGCGCCCTGGCGCACTCCCCGCACGCTCTGCTGCGCCGCGCTCTTACGCGCGAGCACTCTGCTGCGCTGCGCCCTGGCGCACTCCCCGCGTGCTCCGCTGCGCCGCGCCCTTGCGCGCGCGCACTCTGCTGCGCTGCGCCCCCGGCGCACTCCCCCTGGCGCATCCCGCTGCGCCGCGCCCTTGCGCGCGCGCGCTCAGCTGCGCCGCGCTCTTGCGCACGCGCACCCCGCTGTGCTGCGCCCTTGGCGTGTAGCGGTTGTTCCCCGAGCGCGTCTCTCGACGCCGCTCGTGCGCCCTAGCCCGAGCCTTACCCGGCGCCCCCTTGGGTCGCCTTTAGCCCAGCACACCCTGTGCTCTGGTGGACCTTGGTCCTTGGTTTCTTGCTAACTGTGTTTTTCTGAAATTTTCTTGCCCACCACACGACTTGACTTGGTCTGACACGTCTTGACACTATTTTCTATGATTTGGCATGGTTTGGCCTGCAGCTAGTTTTCTCCTATCTTGTTAAATATCTTGTTAATAACTGGGACCTGTAACTTGATAACTCGGTTGACTTGATAGTGGCCCGCGGTGGCGCACTCCCGACTTGGCATGACTTGATAACTTAACTTGACTTGGCTTAGTATGACTTGGCTTCACTTGATAGTGGCCCGTGGCGGCGCACTCTTGACTCGACTTGACTTGTCTTGACACCGTGGGTGTACTACCTGTTGCTCTGTGCAAATCACTTGTCTTGTCTTGCATCATGTCTAGGGAGTGACTCCCTGGGTACCACGGCCAGGGACTCATACTAAAAACTGGACTAGGTAATGAGTAGACCGAATTAGAACATGGAGAATTCCCGGTCACAGGCAGTTTCGTTATCTGGAAGCCTTAATGGACTTGTAGCTTGCCGTCGAGTAGAGCACATTTCCAGCACACTGTCATGTGTTGCACCTCTAAGTCACCTAAGGGTACATTTGTCTTCCGGGCGATGTACCCACCTATAACTCTCAACCCGCGAAAGGATAACTGGATGGTCTGCAGGGCTTGGGATTTGGAATTCTCATTGCATCTTGTTAGTAATTAGGCTTGTGATAACCCTAGTTAGTTAAAGTAGTAAGCCGTAGTACTTGCTTAGCCGATTGTGAATGAATGGTGTCCAGCCCTGTCTAAGTCTTGTCTAGCCCCTGTACCTGGAACTTCGAGCATGATTGTTTTACTTTTTACGATAAATGGGTAGAGACAGTGAGCTATTCAGGCGAAGGGATACAATCCCGGTCCTTGTTTGGTTTAAGGATTGTAACCTGGCTCCCGGAATGGTTCCACGTCCCTAGTCGTTTATCGCTCTGTGTACTTTTATTACTTGTACTTTCTTTTATTCTTTATGTTCTGATATGCTGGCTTTGGTTCTTATTTGTGGCCTCCTTTGTGGCACTTGCTCTTTCTGGGGTTTGACCCAGCTGGTTTTGCGTGGCCAGATTTTGGAGCAGCTCCCGAGGATCTACCAAGCTTCCAGCCCAATGGTGAACACTAGACGGAACCCGGGCTACGAGTGGGTTTTCCCTTTTGTTTCACCCACTTATATGTAAATTTATTCTTTTGAGGCGTTTAGCCGACGAGCACCTGTTAGCTCGATGCACATTTACTTACTGTCTGCCTACGGGCTGTAAACATGATTAACAAATCCTAGGGTTGATCATGTACGACTGAACTCTTGCTAGTCCTATCATTTTGTACGACTAGCTTCATGATCATCCAATATGTAATATTTGGGACGCCTTATATATATATATATTGATGCTCTAACATCTTGTAACTCTGTTAATTGCTTGAGATTGAGACAATAGGCTTGACCTTAAGAGACTGCTGGCTTGTAGTAAACCCTCATATCTAGACAGCCGTGACCGTATTATTGAGATGCATTCTATCTCAATATACGTAGCTGGCTGTGTCTGCCCCCGCTCTCCATTATTCTGGTTCTGGGGCGTGACAATATATATATATATATATATATATATATATATATATATATATATATATATATATATATATATATATAATGGTTTTGTTAAAAAAAATAATGTGGAGGGGACCAGCCACGTGGGCCGGTCCACCTCAACCTGAGACCCCCCTTGTTTACGAATTCCTTTAGTTGATAGCAGCAGCTAACTCGTAATACCAACCCGAGCATACTCGTAATATAAACCCGAGCCCCATTCGAAAACCTAGCTATTAGGAGAGATCGGCAGCATATATATATTGCTCCGCGAAGTTAAAACCCAAGCAGCCATCTCGGAGAGTTCGCCTAGCCTGAGCGCCCCACCACTGTGCCATCTCGGCCGTCGACAACCACCGGAGGCACCATAACCGATCGAAAAACAGAGAATACTCTGTTTGGTTCAGAACTCAGGTACCCACTTTCGAATTCGATTTTCTTTGTTTATGTTCAACGAAAAATTTGATCTATCGAATGCTGTGCGTAGTAGATATAACCCTCTCAAAACCCTTTCTAGTAGAATCGAGCGAAACCCCATATATCGCTCGGTATTTCGAAACCAAGTTTCCGAAAAACTGTCGGAACAGAACAGTCGTCGGACAGTCCCAAACCTCAACATAGAAGCCAGATTTCGAACTGTGAGTCGAGATTTTTCAGTAACTAATTGAACACGTGTGAAGACAACATAACTACGATTGAAACACAACTGGTAGATCGGTATTTTGATTTCTGTGTGAGAATTAATTCCATGTTAAACTTGTGAGAAAAACTGATTTCAAAATAATAGATTTTAGAAAATTTTCCCCGATACGACGTACGTCCCGACAAACCGGACGACGTGGTCGCGCGCTATACGTATCAAAAGGCGCGTATGGACGTTGCGGACGTGTGGGAACTGACGGAACTCAATTTCGTCACGTGTGCGCGACGAAATCAACGCGTATCCGTCGAGATACCCCCGTATCGATGTTTTACAAACTTGTCCATAACTTCGTGTACAGTCGTCGAATCGAGACGAAACTTGCGCCAACAAGTCCGGATCGAAATTTTGGTCCTGCATGCCAAGTTTGGTTCGATTCTGAGAAGGTCGAATCGGAACCCAATTTTGGCGGGCCCGCAACCCACTCAAACGGGCAATTTTTGTACACGGCTCCTCGGAATCCAAAACTGGACATATCGTTGAGTTCCTCTCCTCGAACTGAAACTATAAAAATATAGTTTGACGACTTTAGAGACCGTAGACTTTGGCACACGTTTCGGTGCAAAGCGGATCCAACGGCGGACATCGTTTTGACCCAAAATTATGATTTTGCCCTTGTTCCAGAATTTGACTTTTGGACAGGCGTTTCCTAGGTATATCTTCTTCACCGAGATCATTTTTATGTTTGTTTCAGCGTTTGGAGTCATCTGTGATTTGTGAGTTTTGGTGCTGACACTTGCTACTCTTGGACTTGCCACTTTGCACCATCAGGCACGATACCTTGCCACCTTACTTTGTGATTATTATATTCTTATTTTCAGTTATTATTTTTAGCATTTTATTTCATGATATTTAAACTGTGCGTCCAAGTCACACTTGGGTGCAAGCGACTCTATCGGTCGTTTTTCTTGCTTTATTTATTCTCTTGCATTAACTTAGCTTATTGACCACCCATGGATGTTGAGGTATTGGTATATCTCATATGGCCTTGACACTTGTTGTATCACGTGATGTGAGTCACATGTAGGACACGTTTCCGCGTAGTTGGCTGGCCACCGATACGTATGGAGCGTGCGACGGATAGGAGTAACTGCCAATAGTATTGCATATTAGAAGACTTGGCGGTTACTAGAGGTTCATATCAGTCATGGAGATGATGATACTAGGCATTGGATGGGGAGAACAATACCTGACGTATGGGCTTCTTTACACTTCCATGATTACCTGTGCGCTCCTCCGGAGACGCAGGCTCCATGCGCCCTCTGACGTTTTCCAGAGCGTTACGGACGTACCCCTTGCACATGGTGCCCTCTGACGCTTCCCGAGCGTTATAGACGTAGGCCCCTGGTACCCTTTATGGGAACTATGCCGATCCTATTTTCAGCCAGGGTTCATGCGTCGAAGGATTGTATCTCAACTGCATATTCACAGTAGAAAGGTCAGGAACCCGGTTGCATGCATACCTTCTCTCTTATTATATTATCACAGTTTATATGGCATGGTGTTTTCTTGTATCTTGCTATGTCCCCTGAGGACCTGGTTATCTCTCCAGGTTTAGACGATATTCCACAGGAGTACGGCGCGGCTTTGGAGCTATCTTACATTGACGACGAGACAATGCCTACTGATTTCTAGTTTATTCTATATTTGAGACAGTTGTAGACATTATTTTACATCTCTTTTCTTTCTATTTTGCGGAGGTCGGACTCCAATCTTGTGAGACTATTTTTCATAGCTGTTTGGAGTGAGTATGTTCACCCGGCTATCTTTTGATACTCTTATTTATTTATTTGGACTTCATTATCTTCTGTGTTGGACTGTGATGAGATTAGATATGTTATTCTGGCCTGTGATTATTTATTTACAGCTTATGTGCATAAATGAGGATTCCATATATTGGAGTATTCTTCGTATATGTGCAGCTGGCATGTTCACGTACTTGGTCCTACGTATTTTGGGACTGGGCGTTACATGTTTTTGTGGTGGCCCATGCAGGTCAGATTTAATATTGTTGGGTTACATGACTGTGCCCAACAAGCCTGCATATAGGAATAGGAATATCTCATCCAGAACTACTACTATCCCTTGGCTTTCAATCTTTTCGAAACTTCCTTGATTATTCGATTTACTTCATATCTAATCTTTCCTAATATCAACTTATCTCCTCGTGCCAACAGTATGAATCTACGTAGCGGACACACTTCTGCCTTGGCCCTCACATCTAGCGAGGAGACTACTCCGGAGGGACAGAATCCTTCCATGACTCCAGCGACACCCTACCAGCCAGGACTGTCGCAGCCTACTACGACACCGACGATGGAGTACCCAAATATCGCAGCACCCCCAGGCAGCCAGGCTGGACAGACTACTACCATGCCACCGGAAGGGAATATACCACTGCCTCCTCCACCACCATTCCCTCAGCAGTTTCCTCCACAGTCGGGACCTCAGATGCCTCCACCACCGACTGATGGGAGCCCTACTACTTAGTTTATGTATACCATGATGCAGGCTCAGTGGCAGCAGACTGAGCTGATGAGACAGACGATGATGGCAGCTATGGCTAGACCCCCACCACCTCCTCCAGCACCAGTGCCAGCACCGGCTCTGCATCCCTATGAAGGCTCTATCAAAATTTTTACAGATATGAACCCCAAGGCCTTTAGAGGGACGGAAAAGCCATTAGAGGTGTCATAGTGGCTTATTAGTACCGAGAAGCTACTGAAGGCATCCCAGTTGCCAGCTCGAGATTGGATGACAGCAGTGGACCTACTGTTAGAAGACAATGCTCACCACTGGTGGAAGGCGGAAGAGAGACGATTAGGCACAGGGATCACCTGGAAGCAGTTCTATGATGCATTTTATGAGAGATTCTTCCCTATTCATGTTCGAGATGGTCTCTACGACCAGTTCCTCCATTTGATACAAGGGAATATGATAGTTGATGAGTATGACTCGGAGTTCAATTGCCTGAGTCGATTTGGTGCGGGATTGATTCCGACAGAGTTAGAGAAGGCAAGAAGATTTCACCAGGGGCTTGCACCAGAGCTCAAGTCTTATACGACTACTCAGTCTCGAGTCTCCCATTCAGCTGTCTTGGAAGAAGCTCGTGCTCAGGAGATTCTTCGCAAGGAACAGCAGCAGACATCGAGGTGCCATACCCCAGCAGTTACACCAGCCCGAGCCATTCATAGTGGACCTATCATGAGGACCACAAGACAGTTCCAACAGAGGCCCTCACCTTATCAGAAGCCCGTTTGCCATTACTGCAGAAAACAAGGACATATCCAGAACGACTGCAGGACTCGCCTTGGATTATGCTTGAGATGTGGATCCAATCAGCACATGCTCAAGGATTGTCCGGAGCAACATATAATAGTACAAGCTCGGCAAAATTCGAGGCCCACAGCCCCAGCTCTCCCAGCACCACGGCCTATAGCAGGAGCACCTCGTCCACTATTGCCTCCCCAAGGCACACAGTACAACAATGCCAGAGCTCAGGGCCCGGGACAAAATTTTGGACAGGCATTCTCACTTGCTGTTGAGGATATAGAGACAGAGGCGGAGGTTATAGCAGGTATGGTTCTAGTTGCATCTTTTCCTGCTATTACATTATTTGATACTGGAGCCACACATTCATTTATAGCCACTAGTTTTGCCACTAGACACAGCATTCCCATCACACCCTTAGCTAAGAATGTTAAAATTCTCATTGGAGGAGGAGTTGTACCTGTTAGTGGTGTTTGTAGATGTTGTCCTATAGTGATAAATGGTAGAGAGATGGTGGCACGACTTCTTGTATTCCCTATGCCAACATTTGATGTGGTTCTTGGAATGGACTGGTTGAGCCAGCATTTCGCTCTCATCGACTGCCATACGAGCAGTATTATCTTTAGACCACCGAATGCGGCAGAGTTTGAGTTCACCAAAGAAGACGGAGATAGTTATGATACACCCACATCGGGGACTCATATGATGATGCATGACACCCCACAGCACCCTATTATCATCGAGTTCGAGGATGTATTCCCCGAGGAGTTGCCAGGACTACCACCTGACCGAGATATTGAGTTTTCTATTGAGCTTATTCCCGGAGCCGAGCCTATTTCATCTCGAGTATATCGTCTGGCACCCAAGGAGTTGGTAGAGATGAAGACGCAGATTGATGACTTATTAGAGAAGGGATTTATTTGTGCCAGTGCGTCACCATGGGGAGCGCCCGTTCTTTTTGTGCCTAAGAAAGATGGGACAGTGCGCATGTGCATTGACTACAGAGCATTGAATGCAGTGACGGTGAAGAACAAGTATCCCTTGCTAAGTATAGACGATTTATTTGACCAACTGAGTGGAGCAAAAGTATTCTCCAAGATTGACTTACGATCGGGCTATCACCAATTGAAGGTTCGGAAGGAAGACATTGCAAGACGGCCTTTCGTTCGAGGTATGGACACTACGAGTTTTTGGTCATGCCTTTCGGTTTGACCAATGCTCCCACAGTTTTCATGAAATTAATGAACAAGATCTTACACCAATACTTGGACAAATTTGTAGTAGTTTTTATAGACGATATCTTGATTTACTCCAAGAGTCAAGAGGAGCATGAGCAGCATCTACGGATAGTTTTGGGAACATTGAGGAACGAGAGACTCTTTGCGAAGCTTAGCAAGTGTGATTTCTTTCTCAAGGAGGTATCATTCCTTGGTCATATTGTTACGGGTGATGGTATATCAGTGGACCCAGTGAAGATCACAGCAGTCAAATCATGGCCCGCTCCCACAACAGCTTCTGAAGTGAGAAGTTTCCTCAGAATTGCGGGCTACTACCGACGGTTCGTAGAAGATTTCTCTCAAATAGCAGGGCCTATGACTCGATTGACTTGCAAGGATCAGGAGTTTGTATGGACAGACGAGTGTCAAGCCGCTTTTGACGAGTTGAAAAAGCGATTGACCACAACAGCGATCCTGACACTACCATCGGGCCCAGGAGGATTTGTGATCTACAGCGACGCATCCGGGAAGGGATTAGGATGTGTATTGATGCAGCACGATCGTGTAGTAGCTTATGCATCGCGACAGTTGAGAGTGCACGAGAAGAATTATCCGACCCACGATCTAGAGCTCGCAGCGGTTATCTTTGCTTTGAAGCTATGGAGACACTACTTGTACGGCAAAAAGGTTGATATCTACACTGATCATAAGAGCCTCAAGTACGTGTTCACACAAAAGGAGTTGAATATGCGACAGCGACGTTGGTTGGAGTTGATGAAGGATTATGAGATCGAGCTTCATTATCATCCGGGCAAGGCTAATGTCGTGGCAGACGTATTAAGCCGTAAGTCCATGGCACACTTTTTGACTACACAGAAAGAATTGATTAGAGACTTAGAGCAGCTTGGTATTGAGGTAGTATTACCTGGAGCAGACGGCGTATTAGCCAACCTTCAAGTGCAATCATCATTGGTAGAGCGCATCAAGGCAACATTGCCTAATGATGCTAGATTTCGACGGCTGAAAGAGAGGACTGAAGCAGGAGAGCAGACAGGATTGAGGATCCACACCGATGGGACATTACGATGTGGTAATCGTATTTTTGTTCCTAATGGAGATCTACGGCAGAAGCTGATGGCCGAGGCTCACAGTTCGACTTACTCCATTCATCCCGGAGGGACCAAGATGTATCGTGACTTATGACAGTATTATTGGTGGCATGGAATGAAGCGAGAGATAGCTCGTTTCGTTGCCAAGTGCTTGGTATGTCAACAAGTGAAGGCGGAGCACCAGAGGATGGCTGGATTATTGCAGCCGCTACCCATTCCCGAGTGGAAGTGGGAGCACATTACTATAGATTTCGTCACGGGATTTCCTCGAAGTCCTAGGGGACGTGATGCAGTATGGGTGATTGTTGATAGACTTACCAAGTCAGCCCACTTCTTACCTTTTAGAGTGGGCCAGTCGACAGAGGTATTGGCAGAGATGTATATGGAACAGATTATGAGATTGCATGGTGTACCTGTTAGTATTGTATCGGACCGTGACTCGAGATTTACCTCGTACTTCTAGAGGATCATGCAAGAGAGTTTGGGCACTCGATTAAAGTTTAGCACATCATACCATCCACAGACAGACGGCCAGTCAGAGCGTACCATTCAGACGCTAGAGGATATGTTGAGAGCGTGTATGCTTGATTTTGGCAGTTCGTGGGAGGACCATCTTCATCTTGTCGAGTTTTCCTACAACAATAGCTATCAAGCGAGCATTCAAATGGCTCCGTTTGAAGCATTGTATGGTAGGAAGTGTCGGTCTCCTGTTTGTTGGAGCGACATAGGAGAGCGACAGCTATTGGGTCCCGAGTTGGTCTTGAGCACAGTGGAGACAGTGAAGAAGATTCAGGACCACCTGCGAGCAGCGCAGGATCGTCAGAAGCAGTGGGCAGATAATCGTCGTCGACCCTTAGAGTTCATAGAGGGTGACTATGTGTTCTTGAAGATATCCCCCACTAGAGGCACGATTCGATTCGGAGGACGTGGCAAGTTGAGTCCAAGGTACATCGGCCCTTTCGATGTCTTGGAACGTGTTGGAGAAGTTGCCTACAGACTGGCATTGCCACCGTCACTAGAGGGAGTACATGACGTATTCTATGTATCTCAGCTGAGGAGGTACATGGCGGACAGCAATCATGTGCTTGATCACTACGAGATCACAGTTGGACCGAGTTTGTCATACGAAGAGCAACCAGTAGGTATCCTCGATCGCCGAGTGAAGGTGTTGCGGAACCAATCTATTCTATTGGTTCGCGTGGCATGGAAGCATCACTCGCCAGGGGAGTCTACTTGGGAGCGCGAGGACGACATCCGAAATCTTTACCCACAGTTGTTCGAAAACGAAGGTATGTCTTGCATTTTTAAGTGCTATTATATTTCCTTGCATTGCATTTGATCCCCCGACCTTAGTTTAATTTTGAGGACGAAATTTTCTTTAAGTTGGGTAGGATGTAAACCCCCAATATTTTTCCTAGATATTTTAGTACCTTAAAAATTATTTTTTCTATATTATTTAGAATTTATTTGGAATATGTACGTAAATATAATGCATGTGTGTATATATTATATGTGTAGGAATATAAATTCTAGGATTTTTAGATATTAACTGTAATTTTTAGAAAATTTTTACTTGCCTAAAATATAGGTATATTTATAGTTTAATATATATATATATATATATAAAATATATATAAATATATATATATATATATATATATATATATATATATATATATATATATAATATATATATATATATATATATATATATATATATATATATATATATATATATATATATATATATATATATATAATGGTTTTGTTAAAAAAAAATAATGTGGAGGGGACCAGCCACGTGGGCCGGTCCACCTCAACCTGAGACCCCCCTTGTTTACGAATTCCTTTAGTTGATAGCAGCAGCTAACTCGTAATACCAACCCGAGCATACTCGTAATACAAACCCGAGCCCCATTCGAAAACCTAGCTATTAGGAGAGATCGGCAGCATATATATATTGCTCCGTGAAGTTAAAACCCTAGCAGCCACCCCGGAGAGTTCGCCTAGCCTGAGCGCCCTACTCCCGCGCTATCTCGGCCGTCGACAACCACCGGAGGCACCACAATCGATCGAAAAACAGAGAATACTCTGTTTGGTTCAGAACTCAGGTACCCACTTTCGAATCCGATTTTCTTTGTTTATGTTCAATGAAAAATTTGATCTATCGAATGCTGTGTGTAGTAGATATAACCCTCTCAAAACCCTTTCTGGTAGAATCGAGCGAAACCCCATATATCGCTCGGTATTTCGAAACCAAGTTTCCGAAAAACTGTCAGAACAGAACAGTCGTAGGAGAGTCCCAAACCTCAACTTAGAAGCCAGATTTCGAACTGTGAGTCAAGATTTTTTAGTAACTAATTGAACACGTGTGAAGACAACATAACCACGATTGAAACACAACTGGTAGATCGGTATTTCGATTTCTGTGTGAAAATTAATTCCATGTTAAACTTGTGAGAAAAACTGATTTCAAAATAATAGATTTTAGAAAATTTTCCCCGATACGACGTACGCCCCGACAAACCGGACGACGTGGTCGCGTGCTATATGCATCGAAAGGCGCATATGGACGTTGCAGACGTGTGGGAACTGACGGAACTCAATTTCGTCGCGTGTGCGTGACGAAATCAACGCGTATCCGTCGAGATACCACCGTATCGACGTTTTGCAAACTTGCCCATAACTTCGTGTACAGTCGTCGAATCGAGACGAAACTTGCGCCAACAAGTCCGGATCGAAATTCTGGTCCTGTATGCCAAGTTTGGTTCGATTATGAGAAGGTCGAATCGGAACCCAATTTTGGCGGGCCCGCGACCCACTCAAACGGGCAATTTTTGTACACGGCTCATGGGAATCCAAAACTGGACATATCGTTGAGTTCCTCTCCTCAAACTGAAACCGTAGACATATAGTTTGACGACTTTAGAGACCGTAGATTTTGGCATGCGTTTCGGTGCAAAGCGGGTCCAACGGCGGACATCGTTTTGACCCGAAATTATGATTTTGCCCCTGTTCTAGAATTTGACTTTTGGACAGGCGTTTCCTAGGTATATCTTCTTCACCGAGATTATTTTTTTATGTTTGTTTCAGCGTTTGGAGTCATCTGTGATTTGTGAGTTTTGGTGCTGACACTTGCTACTCTTGGACTTGTCACTTTGCACCATCAGGCAAGATACCTTGCCACCTTACTCTTTGATTGTTATATTCTTATTTTTAGTTGTTATTTTCAGCATTTTATTTCGTGATATTTAAACTGTGCGTCCAAGTCACACTTGGGTGCAAGCGACTCTATCGGTCGTTTTTTTTGCTTTATTTATTCTCTTGCATTGACTTAGCTTATTGACCACCCATGGATGTTGAGGTATTGGTATATCTCATATGGCCTTGACACTTGTTGTATCATGTGATGTGAGTCACATGTAGGACACGTTTCCACGTAGTTGGCTGGCCACCGATACGTATGGAGCGTACGACGGATAGGAGTAACTGCCAATAGTATTGCATGTTAGAAGACTTGGCGGTTACTAGAGGTTCATATCAGTCATGGAGATGATGATACTAGGCATTGTGTGGGGAGAACAATACCCGACGTATGGGCTTCTTTACACTTCCATGATTACCTGTGCGCTCCTCCGGAGACGCAGGCTCCAGGCGCCCTCTGACGTTTCCCAGAGCGTTATGGACGTACCCCTTGCACATGGTGCCCTCTGACTCTTCCCGAGAGTTATGGACGTAGGCCCCTGGTGCCCTTTATGGGAACTATGCCGATCCTATTTTTAGCCAGGGTTCATGCGTCGAAGGATTGTATCTCAACTGCATATTCACAGTAGAAAGGTCAGGAACCCGGTTGCATGCATACCTTCTCTCTTATTATATTATCACAGTTTGTATGGCATGGTATTTTCTTGTATCTTGCTATGTCCCCTGAGGACCTGGTTATCTCTCCAGGTTTAGACGATATTCCACAGGAGTACGACGCGGCTTTGGAGCTATCTTACATTGACGACGAGACAGTGCCTACTGATTTCTAGTTTATTCTATATTTGAGACAATTGTAGACATTATTTTACATCTCTTTTCTTTCTATTTTACGGAGGTCGGACTCCGATCTTGTGAGACTATTTTTTATAGCTGTTTGGAGTGAGTATGTTCACCCGGCTATCTTTTGATACTCTTATTTATTTATTTGGACTTCATTATCTTCTGTGTTGGGCTGTGATGAGATTAGATATGTTATTCTGGCCTGTGATTATTTATTTACAGCTTATGTGCATATATGAGGATTCCATATATTGGAGTATTCTTCGTATATGTGCAGCTGGCATGTTCACGTACTTGGTCCTACGTATTTTGGGACTGGGGCGTTACATATCCACATAGCTAAGGGAATAATCCCAACTTGGGTCAGATTGAGTTAGAATATGGAAAGGTCCCACGGTTGGCTTAAAAATGTTGCACGACGTGCTTTCAAAAATCGACACTCGGTCCATCGTCCCGCGACTTAGGAGAAAAAAAGTTGGTCTATGTTGTGGACAAAAAAAAGAGAAGAAGCACTATCTTTTCTTATTGGTACAAGGTACTACAAATCGAGTACGTCTGAGAGATCCTATACTAAGAATTCCCGAGTACAAAAAGAATTCTGAGGAATGGGACGATGGAGATGGAGCGGCAGTTGCTCCTTTATTCCGTTGACACTTCGATTTACAAAAGTGGAAGAAAACCTAAGAAAATTGCTAACTCTCGGCTCACTAGAAAGAAGGACAGCAATTTGGCTCTTGAAATGCTCTCCGTTCTGTCCTTTTGAAGAGGCATGAGACCTCTATTTATAGTCGTTTTGCACTGAAATGGCTATTATGCACATAGGGAAAATATAATATACTATTTTCCCTGTGGGCGCATAGTCCTTTTTTGGGTACTTAGGGTGTAGGCGCATAAAGACTGCATGATCGTAGGTTGATCGTGGGGTTGACGTGGCCGCATGCTTCGGTGCACGACTGCTCGTGGAGACTGACGTGGCCGCATGCTTTGGTACATGTCACGCCCCAGAACCAGAATACTGGAGAGCGGGGGCAGACATAGCCAGCTACGTATATAAAATGGATTCCATCCCGCTATACGGTCACGGCTGTCTAGATACATGAGGGTTTAACTACAAGCCAACAGTCTCTTAAGGTCATGAACAAGCCTAGCATCTCAATCACAAGCAAGTAAGTAAATGTTACAAGATGTAAGATCACCAAATATACAATAGTAAGGCGTCCCAAACATTACATATTCAGCTGATCATGAAGCTAGTCGTTACAAAAAGTTAGGACTAGCAAGAGTTTTAGTCATATATGATCAACCCTAGGATCTGTCAATCATGTTACAGCCCGTAGGCAGACAGTAAGTAAGTGCAATCGAGCTAAACAGGTTCTCGTCGGCTAAACGCCTCAAAAGAATATTTTTACAACAGAGTGGGAGAGCCAAAAATAACCCACTCGTTGCCCTGGTTACGCCTGGTAGTCACCATCGGGCTGGAAAGTTGGTAGATCCTCTGGAGCTGCTCCAAAATCTGGCCATACAAAACCAGCTGGGTCAGATCCCAGAAAGAGCAAGTGCCACAAAGGAAGCTTCACTTAGGAACTAAAATCAGTAATTAGCACAGAAGATAATAATATATAGTAAACTGGTGAAATATAACATCACGAGGATATACGGTAAGATAACCATGGAACCATTCAGATAACCAGGTTACAATCCTTAAACCAAACAAGGACCGAAATTATAACCCTTCATCTGAACCGAACTTGGTTTCTCCCATTTATCAGCAAGATAATGTAAGAAAATCAGAACATGTAACAATTTATACAAGATCAAGACTAGACAGATTATTCCTCATTCAATCAATCACGGCCAAGCAATGAGTACGGCTTAATACTTAACTAACTAGGGTTATCACAGGCCTAGTTACTAGCAAGATGCAGTAAGATTATTCCACAGCCACAAGCCCTGCAGACCATCTAGGTTACCCAGGTCAAAAATTAGGGGTTGAATTCAGGTGGGTACATCGTCCAGGAAACGCATGTACCCTTAGGTAGCTTGAAGGATGCAACACATGACAGTGTACTGGAAATGTTCCCTACTCAACGGCAGGCTACAGATCCCAAGCGCGCCCAGGTAACGGGATTGTCTGTAGCTGGGAGATCTCTTTATGACTAATGTATTAATCTAGTTATTAGCCTTAATCCATTTCAGTAGGTACTTCTGACCGTGGTACTCAGGAGTCCCCTCCTAGACATGATGCAAGACAGGACTGGATTATTTGTACAAGCACAATCGCCCACGGTGTCCGGGTCAATTATACAGGTCATGTTATGTCAGGTAGCCGTTGCAACAGCTTATCAAGATATATTATGTCAGGTTATCATGTCAAGTTCACTGGTCAAGAGTGCGCCACGATGGGCCCCTATCAGGTCGTGCTAGTTCCTTGTCACACCATGTCATGTACAATTGTTATTTCAATCATGTCAATCAAATCGTGATTTATCAAGTTCAGGACAAAAGGCGTAAGGATATAAAATAGCCGTAAAAATATACAATAAAGGGGTTACAAGACATGGACAGATAATAAAACACAGGGCTATTGGGAGCCATGCGGCTCAGGCATAAGCGGCCAGGAATGATCTCATGCTGCTGGGAAGAGAACAGCCCATGCGGCTCAATAGGGTCAGGCGCATGCGGCTGAGCTAGAAGGAGGGTCAGGTGCGGTTAACGGGAAGGGGTGGACCCTATGCGGCTGAGGATGGACTCGGCCTCATGCGGCTGAGATGCGGGTGCATATGCGGCTAAATATATAAGGTCTTCATGTGGTCTGCAGGGAGCAAGGTCTTATGCGGCTGGACGAGCCATGCGCTTATGCGGCCAGGAGATGAAGGGGGTCCATGCGGCTCAGTTGGGAACACATGCGGCCAGGATAATTCAGGAGCTTATGCGATCAGAGGGAATACAAGTTATATGCGGCTATAAGTGGACCAAGTTCATGCGGCTCAGATTATGCCGAGACCTATGCGGCTGGGAGAGTGGCATATGCGGTTAGCGGGGATCATGCGCCTATGCGGCTGAACTCAAGTGGGGGCTCATGCAGCTCGGATTATTCATGCGGCTAGGAGAATCACTTGCCGCATGAAATATTCATGCGATCAAGTCAAGTACTGTTCTTCTTCTCCAAGTCTTCGAGAAGAAGAACACCATGGGAGCCAAGTTCTCAAGCTCTATAACTCCATCATCCGGAGCCCAAATTCGAACTCCTATAGGTCAAAATAGGGCAGAATAAGATTCTCTACAACATGGAACCATCAAAGCTCAGAAATAACAAGATTAAGTAGATTAAAATCCAAGAAATTCGAAAATAATATAAACTTAGATCTACAAGAATCTGGCCATGGAAAGTAAAAATGCCAAGTACTAAAGTAAGTTAAAATGCTGTAAGGAAGAGAATGAAGCAATAAAATTGGAGATCCTCTATGGAGCAAGTTGTACTTGCCTAGACCCCTCTCTCTCTGGTAGGTAAATAAGTAAATGGAAGGAGAAGAAGAGGTTAATAAAGAGAGAGAAAGAAGAATGGGTTAATAAATGGGGATGGTGGTGGTAGGTAGGGGTTTACTCTTTGGTCCATGATGAACCAAAAGCAACCCCAAACCGAACCAAGCCAACCCGAACCAAGGATAAACCAAGCCAAGAAGGAAGTTAAGCAAGAAAACATGCAATACAAGATAAAATACGTACACGTATTCTAAAATACGTAATACGAACCACAGGTATTACAACTCTACCTACCTTAAAAGAATTCTGTCCTCGGAATTTAATTAAGAGGCTAGAGAGATGAGGACAAGCTATATTAATCACAAGCAAGCTATAACTAGGCAGGCAATCACTCATTCAAGCAAGGAATCGAAGGCATGAGGCATAAGGAAGACATTATACCTCACGAGTCAAACAAGTCTGGATATCGCGATCGGATATCATCCTCACGCTCCCACGTTGACTCCCCCAAAGAGTGATGACCTCAAGCAACTCGGACTAACTTGATAGTCTTGTTCTTGAGTATCTTCTCTCTCCGGTCCAATATAGATACGGGCCTCTCCTCATACGAAAGGTTGGTACCAACAACCAATTCCGAATGATCCAGGACGTGGCTCGGGTCCGGGATATACCGTCGTAATTGGGATACATGGAACACGTCATGCACCTCGCTTAGCGACGGCAGAAGAGCGAGACGATAGGATACATCTCCTACTCTCTCCAGAATATCAAATGGCCCTATATACCTAGGACTAAGCTTTCCTCGTGCGCCGAAACGAATGACGCCACGGTTAGGCGAAATCCTCAGGAATACATGGTCGCCGACAGAAAACTCGAGAGGGCACCGATGAGAATCGGCCCAATGGCGCTGGCGATCTTGGGCAAATTGAAGATGATCCCTGACTCTTCTGATCACTTCAACTGTCTGGGCAATCATTTCTGCACTGAGCATCTGTCTCTCTCCGATATCGTCCCAGGCTAGCGGGGATCTGCACTTCCTACCATACAGTGCCTCGAACGGTGCCATCTGGATACTGGCTTGGAAGCTGTTGTTGTACGAGAACTCCACCAGGTGCAAGTGATCTTTCCACGAACCACCGAAGTCAAGTGTACAGGACCGCAACATATCTTCAAGAGTTTGGATCGTACGCTCCGACTGACCATCTGTCTGCGGATGATATGCTGAACTGAACTGGAGATGAGTTCCCAAACTCTCCTGCAGGCTACGCTAAAAGTACGACGTGAATCTTGAATTTCGGTCCGAGGTGATACTAACTGGCACTCCGTACAACCTGACAATCTGCCTGAGGTACATCTCTGCTAACTGAGCCGTCGACTGACCAACTCTAAACGGGAGAAAGTGAGCTACCTTCGTGAGCCTGTCAACTATAACCCAAATAGCATCTCTACCAGATGGGGATCTAGGTAATCCAGTCACAAAATCCATGGTCACATGTTCCCACTTCCATTCTGGAATCGGCAAAGACTGAAGAAGTCCAGTGGGCCTCTGATGTTCAGCCTTAACTTGTTGGCAGACCAAACACCGAGAGACAAACCGGGCTATCTCCCTCTTCATGCCATTCCACCAAAAGTGCTGTCGGATATCACGGTACATCTTTGTACCGCCCGGATGAATGGAATATTGAGAACTGTGAGCCTCTGCCATGATTTCCTGTCTGATATCTCCACTGGGTACACAAAGATGCTTACCATGCCTAAGTGTACCATCTTCATGAATATATAACTCTGGTCTTCGTCCTGCCTCACACTCTGCTCTGAGTCGCTGAAGCTTAGAATCTGCTGACTGCGCCATCCGGATCCTCTCGACTATAGTGGACTGAACTTACATGCTGGCCATCAATGCTACACTGGAAGGAAGAACAACTTCAATACCCATCTTCTGAAGATCTGCTAACAGTTCTGGTTGCGCTGTTAGGAAATAAACTCCGGCTCTCCTGCTCAATACATCTGCAACGACGTTGGCCTTCCCAGGATGATACTGCAGGTTGACATCATAATCCACAAGAAGCTCCAGCCACCTCCTCTGACGTATGTTAAGATCCTTCTGGGTGAAAACATACTTCAGGCTCTTATGGTCGGTGAAAATCAATACCCTATCTCCGTACAAATAGTGCCTCCATAACTTAAGTGCAAACACTACTACTGCCAGCTCTAAGTCATGGGTTGGGTAATTCCTCTCATAATCACGAAGTTGTCGTGACGCATAAGCTATTACCTTCCTATGCTGCATCAGAACACATCCCAAACCTCTGCCTGAAGCATCACAATATATCGAGAATCCTCCGGTTCCATCTGGAAGTGTGAGAATGGGAGCCGTCATCAACCCTCGCTTCAACTGCTCAAATGAATCCTGGCACTCTGCTGTCCAAGCAAACTGCACATCCTTGCGGGTCAACTGGGTCAATGGCACTGAAATCCGAGCAAAGTCTGAAATAAATCGTCGGTAGTAGCCGGCCAATCCAAAAAAACTGTAAACTTCTGCGACTGTGCTGGGCACTGGCCATGACTCAATAGCCACAATCTTCTGGACATCCACTTCTACTCCTTCTCGAGTGATGATGTGACCCAAGTACGAAATGAGATCAAGCCAGAACTCGCATTTACTGAACTTGGCATACAATTGGTGCTCTCTGAGAATCTGGAGAACCACACGGAGATGCTGCTCATGCTCCGCCTCGCTCCTGCTGTAGGCCAGGATGTCATCCAAGAACACGATCATAAACTGATCCAAGTAAGGCATGAAGATGCGATTCATGAGATCCATGAATACCGCCGGCGCATTGGTTGCTCCAAAGGGCATAACAAGGAACTCCTAATGCCCATACCTAGACCTGAAAGCTGTCTTCGGGATGTCTTGCTCTCTGACTCTGATCTGATGATATCCTGAGCGCAAGTCGATCTTGAAGAATACTGCTGCCCCTTTGAGCTGATCAAACAAGTCATCTATCCTCGGAAGAGGGTATCTGTTCTTGATTGTCACTGAGTTCAAGGTACGATAATCAACACATAACCTGGACGCACCATCCTTCTTTTTCACAAAAAGCATCGGGGCTCCCCAAGGCGATCCACTAGCACGAATGAATCCCTTGGTTCGAAGTTCTTCAATCATCTTGTACAATATCTCCAACTCTGAAGGCGCCATCCTGTAGACTCTCTCTGATACTGGGGCTGTCCCAGGAATCAAGTCAATGGTGAACTCGATCTCCCGCTCTGGCGGCATACTTGGAAGCTCTTCTGGGAAAACATCTGGAAACTCTTCGACTATCCGGGGCAACTGTACTGCTGCTACTGCCATCCGCAATACCGGAGGAGAAGGCTCAACTGCGCTTCTGGAAAATAAAAACTCTGGCTCTTCTGGAATGCTAAAAACAATCCTACCAATATGGCAGTCTATTCTAGCATACTGGTTCCTCAACCAATCCATCCCTAAGACCACATCATAATCGGCCATCGGGAATTCAATCAATCTAGCAGGAAATTCCTTACCGCTAACTACGATCCGACACGAGAAAAATACTCTATCGACTCCCACAAGTCCGTTACCAGTAAGTATATTAAGCCTTACTGATAATGACTCGAGCTCCAATCCTATCCGTGTCGCGAATCGTACATACATAAAAGAATATGATACACTAGAATCAAATAAAGCTGAAGCTGGAAAGGAGTTAACGAGAATAGTACCTGCCACTACCTCTCCTGGTGCCAATCCTTCCTCTGCGGTCATCACCATAGCCTGACCATGCCCTCGGGGTGCTGGTCCCCTCTGCTGAAATCCTCGCTGCCTATTCTGACTCAAGGCTTGGGCCTGAGTATGCTGCTGGGGGTTCTGCTGCTGGAACATCTGGGACTGAGGCGGCAAGGGCCTCGGCAATGGATATTGCTACTGCTGGACCGGAGCTGGTCCTCTCACCGAAGAGCTAGAAAGGTTGGACGATGATGAACCACCCCTATTCAGGTAGGATCCAACCCTATGGTCTGCTGCTCCACAAGCTAGACACAATTCCTGTGCCCTGCGACACTCTGCCACTACATGGCCCGGCTTCCCACAATGAGAACATCCCACTGCGGAAGACTGCTTCTGCTTCTGCTGCTGAGGGTACGTCGGGGCTGAATGCTGAACCGATGTCACTGAGGCCGCTCACCTCGGAGCTCCAATAATCAAAGCCCTGGCTGCCGGGGCTGGGGCTGAAGACTGATTCATTTGGCCGTGGGATCTCTTCCGACCTCCGGCCCTATCCACAATCCTCTGGGAGGTATACTCATGCCTCCTAGCTGCTCTCAAGACTGCATCAAAAGTCTGATGCTCAAACTGCTCAACTGCTAACAAAATCTCCAGGTGAAGCCCTTGCTGAAATCGCTGGGCTCTATCATACTCGGTTGCCACCAAGGTGGGAGCAAACCGACTGAGTCTCGAAAACTCGGTCGCATATCCATCGACCGTCCTGCCCATCTGCTTCAGATTGGTGAACCTCGTCTGTAGATCGTACCGAGCTACAGCATCAAAATACTTGGTCTGGAATCTTTCTCTGAATACTGCCCAAGCAATGGGTGCTGCTAATCCAACGGCCTGAGCCGCCCACCAGCTGTGGGCAAGATCTAACAACTGCAGGCGCACCACGGCTATCTTCTCGTTCTCTGGGGTCCTGGCTGCTTCTAGAATCACCTCTGTGTCCTGAAGCCAAGCATCTACAGCGATAGCATCTTCACTACCGTCGAAGAAGGGAGGGTTTAAGCGCTTGAAGCTGTTGGCCGTGCTGTTACCCTGATGACCGCCCCTGGTCAAAGCATCCGTCACTGCCTGGTGCAAGGCATCTCCTCGACGATCTTGGGAAGCTATCAAGGTCCTGACGAGTCCTACCAAAGTGCCATTATCAGGTTCGGCAGGGTGAACTGGCAGGACTGGTGGCTCTCCGCCAGAAGGCACGACTCGAGAGGCTACTACGGAATACTGGGCTTGATCTTCGGGTTGCTGCTGATCCGCGGGAAGTGCTCCACCTCGCTGACCGGCAGGTCCAGGAATGATTCCGCTGAAGAAGACGACATGGGGAACAATAAGGAAGGACCAAGATTGATCAACGATACATGCATATGATCAGGACAAGAATCCAGGGATTCAGAAGATACGAGCAGAGATCAAGGGCGAATACTGATTGAGACATCTATTCGGTAAACCCTCACATATCTTGATTTACAGGACCTGCATGGGCCACCACTTAAACCATGTCACGCCCCAGAACCAGAATACTAGAGAGCGGGGGCAGACATAGCCAGCTACGTATATGAAATGGATTCTATCTCGCTATATGGTCATGGCTGTCTAGATACATGAGGGTTTAACTACAAGCCAACAGTCTCTTAAGGTCATGAACAAGCCTAGCGTCTCAATCACAAGCAAGTAGTAAATGTTACAAGATGTAAGATCACCAAATATACAATAGTAAGGCGTCCCAAACATTACATATTCAGCTGATCATGAAGCTAATCTTTACAAAAAGTTAGGACTAGCAACAGTTTTAGTCATACATGATCAACCCTAGGATCTGTCAATCATGTTACAGCCCGTAGGCAGACAATAAGTAAGTGCAATCGAGCTAAACAGGTGCTCGTCGGCTAAACGCCTCAAAAGAATATTTTTACAATAGAGTGGGAGAGCCAAAAATAACCCACTCGTTGCCCTGGTTACGCCTGGTGGTCACCATCGGGCTGAAAAGTTGATAGATCCTCTGGAGCTGCTCTGAAATCTGGCCATATAAAACCAGCTGGGTCAGATCCCAGAAAGAGCAAGTGCCACAAAGGAAGCTTCACTTAGGAACTAAAACCAGCAATTAGCACAGAAGATAATAATATATAGTAAACTGGTGAAATATAACATCACGAGGATATACGGTAAGATAACCATGGAACTATTCAGATAACCAGGTTATAATCTTTAAACCAAATAAGGACCGGGATTGTAACCCTTCATCTGAATCGAACTTGGTTTCTCCCATTTATCAGCAAGACAATGTAAGAAAATCAGAACATGTAACAATTTATATAGGATCAAGACTAGATAGATTATTCCTCATTCAATCAATTATGGCCAAGCAATGAGTACGGCTTGATACTTTACCTAACTAGGGTTATCACAGGCCTAGTTACTAGCAAGATGCAGTGAGATTATTCCACAGCCACAAGCCCTGCAGACCATCCAGGTTACCCAGGTCGAAAATTAGGGGTTGAATTCAGGTGGGTACATTGTCCAGGAAACGCATATATCCTTAGGTAGCTTGAAGGGTGCAATACATGACAGTGTGCTGGAAATGTGCCCTACTCGACGACAGGCTATAGATCCCAAGCGCGCCCAGGTAACGGGATTGCCTGTAGCTGGGAGATCTTTTTATGACTAATGTATTAATCTAGTTATTAGCCTTAGTCCATTTCAGTAGGTACTCCTGACCGTGGTACTCAGGAGTCCCCTCCTAGACATGATGCAAGACAGGACTGGATTATTTATACAAGCACAATCGCCCACGATGTCCGAGTTAATTATACAGGTCATGTCATGTAGCCGTCGCAACAGCATATCAAGTTATATCATGTCAGGTTATCATGTCAAGTTCACTGGTCAAGAGTGCGCCACGACGGGCCACTATCAGGTCGTGCTAGTTCATTGTCATACCATGTCATGTACAATTGTCATTTCAATCATGTCAATCAAATCGTGATTTATCAAGTTCAGAATAAAAGGCGTAAGGATATAAAATAGGCATAAAAATATACAATAAAGGGGTTACAAGACATGGGCAGATAATAAAACACAGGGCTATTGGGAGCCATGCGGCTCAGGCATAAGCGGCCAGGAATGATCTCATGCGGCTGGAAAGAGAACAGCCCATGCGGCTCAATAGGGTCAGGCGCATGCGGCTGAGCTAGGAGGAGGGTCAAGTGCGGTTAACGGGGAGGGGTGGACCCTATGCGGCTGAGGATGGACTCGGCCTCATGCGGCTGAGGATGCGGGTACATATGCGGCTAAATATATAAGGTCTTCATATGGTCTACAGGGAGCAAGGTCTTATACGGCTGGACGAGCCATGCGCTTATGCGGCCAGGAGATGAAGGGGGTGCATGCGGCTCAGTTAGGAACACATACGGCTATGATAATTCAGGAGCTTATGCGATCAGAGGGAATACAAGTTATATACGGCTATAAGTGGACCAAGTTCATGCGGCTCGGATTATGCCGAGACCTATGCGGCTGGGAGAGTGGCATATGCGGTTAGCGGGGATCATGCGCCTATACGGCTGAACTCAAGTGGGGGCTCATGCGGTTCGGATTATTCATGCGGCTAGGGGAATCACTTGCCGCATGAAATATTCATGCGGTCAAGTCGAGTACTGTTCTTCTTCTCCAAGTCTTCGAGAAGAAGAACACCATGGGAGCCAAGTTCCCAAGCTCTATAACTCCATCATCCGGAGCCCAAATTCGAACTCCCATAGGTCAAAATGGGGCAGAACAAGATTCTCTACAACATGGAACCATCAAAGCTCAGAAGTAACAAGATTAAGTAGATCAAAATCCAAGTAATCCGAAAATAATATAAACTTAGATCTACAAGAATCTGGCCATAGAAAGTAAAAATGCCAAGTACTAAAGTAAGTTAAAATGCTGTAAGGAAGAGAATGAAATAATAAAATTAGAGATCCTCCATGAAGCAAGTTGCACTTGCCTAGACCCCTCTCTCTCTGGTAGGTGAAGAAGTAAATGGAAGAAGAAGAAGAGGTTAATGAAGAGAGAGAAAGAAGAATGGGTTAATAAATGGAGATGGTGGTGGTAGGTAGGGGCTCACTCTTTGGTCCATGATGAACCAAAAGCAACCCCAAACCGAACCAAGCCAACCCGAACCAAGGATAAACCAAGCCAAGAAGGAAGTTAAGCAAAGAAATATACAATACAAGATAAAATACGTACACGTATTCAAAAATACGTAATACGAACCATAGGCATTACAGTACACGACTGATCATAGATGTTGACCGAGTCGTGGAGCTCTCCTGACTTGGGCACATAGTGTAGAAGAAGGCTATGTGCCTCCTTATGGAGGAACAATATGGGCGCATATGTACTACTACACGTGGCCGCATAGTGACAGGCGCATAGAGTTTTGCATTATGATTATCCGCCACTGTCTGGCTTGGGCGCATAGCTTGCTTTTCTATCTTGGGCGCATGGCCTTTCCTGTCTTGGGCACATAACTACCTCTGGCTTGGGCGAATGATGCTGAAATTTTTATGCTTCTACAAGATCCCCTTCAAAGTTTTTGATACTCGAATGAGTTCGAAATACTTTGAAAGAAGCATAGGAGACTGTCTGGGCGCATAGCAAACTCCCTCTTTGGGTGCATAGAATTTTTCCAAGCTGTCAAACGGTGGTCTGTTGAGATCTTTCTCGAAAATCTGAACTGATAGATTCATCGGAGCGGAATTTGAAGAGGTTTATCCTTCGTGTATTGTCCACATCAACATGTAGTAGCCGCATAATGTACAAAAGACCAAGTCTCTGTGTGGGCGAATAGACCATAGTGGGCGCATAGTTCATGTGGGCGCATAGCCTACGTGGGTGCATAGATTCTCGTAGTCTATAAATAGGCCTTAAGGAGAGAGAAAATTCATTCTCCTCTTTTCCTCAAAAACTCTCAAGAGACCCTTTATTTCTTCTCTGTACGAATCATGTCTCCCAAGGCTGCCAAAAGATTTGCGAAGGACAAGGAGGCTGCACCGAGCGGTTCTCCTCCTTCGACAGCGTCCCCGCTAGTCCAAGACCCCATTCTGGATGAGGCTATGCTTCAAAAAACAAAGTCTCGAGCGTTAATTTGCGACGCTCAAACTCTTCTCTGCTTGGGCGCATAACCCTTAACATACGCCCAAAGCAACACGCTTCTGTGAGCTTTCTTATGCGTCCACAGAAGTATGCGCCCACACACTTTGTTGTGTGTTTTGCGCCTACACAGAATGCTTCTGTGCTTGAGCGCTGTTATGCGCCTGAACTTTTATGTGCCTACAAGCTTGTTGCATGTCATGCGCCTACTCATAGCACATGTGTTTGAGGATTTTATGTGCCCATAGGTAGTTTGGGCACATAACCCTTTGGGCGCATAGGAATTCTCTAGCACTTAGTTTTTTTTCTTTTTTCTGTAGATTCTAAGTCTGATTTTCTCTTCTTGTCTTTGTAGTTGACATGGTCATCCCGAAACTCACTGGAATCCCTTTCGGCTCTGCTCGCCAAGTTCTCGGCACAAGTCTCGTAACTAACATGATTAGAAATGTTCAGGCCAAGATCAGCCACGACAAGCCTTCGGTACGAACGATCGCTATACTCGAACAAGATAAGACTTTCCTGAAACAGATGATAAACGATGAGAAGCTCTTGCTTGGAGGGGCGCAGATCTTTAAAAAGCTGTACTTTTTGTTTGGTGATAGCTTGGGGTTTAAAGATGGCGAGACGATACGCCTAAAAGACCCTCTGGTGGTCAGGCTAAACAATCAAAGGATATGGTTTCCGTCGATGGAGTGCTAGTATCCTCTGTCGGCATTCACTGATCTAGCTGCGTGGCGATAGATGAAATGTGACCTAACCTCTGAACTTCCTGGGGTTGTCTTCGAAAAGATACAGTTCAGCTCTGGGGATCGAAAGAGGGACACTTTTAAGTGTGTCAAGGGCTCCATGTCTTATTCCACGAGGGGGCTGCAATCCAGTGCCATAATAAATGACATCCCGATTGACCTTCATCCTTATGCTGCCAACACACTTTGTAATCTGATGATATCGAAGAATGTGTCGTATCCTGTAGGAAAGATACGGATGGAAGGTTGGAGCTTCCCTGTTTCATTTTGGAGTAACCTTATTGAATGGGTGCTTTCAACCTATGAAGTCACCCTAAAGGCTACCGGCCTTTTTCATGCCATCAGAGCCACTCAATATGGCGTAAAGACGAATTGGCCCCTGTTTGTATCTCTGACGGAGTTGTACAACTATAACAACGGTACTTTCTTCACTCCAGGTGGGGAGATGGGCCTGGCTCTCCATGAGATGCAGGAAGTATCGAAGCTTCCTTGGGGCACAGAGCCGTACGAAAAGTATGTCCCTTGTGATGAGGAACTACGAGACCTGGAGAAGGAAAACTTTGCGATGTTGGACGTATACAAAGAATTATTTTGTCACTTCCTTATCGGTCACAAGATCAATAAGAAAGGAAGGACTGAGGGGGCCAATCCCCACACGAGATCTTGGACGGGCTATATCTTCGTTCAAGGAGAAGGAGAGGATCCAACCTCCTTTTTGATTTGTAAACCCCGGACAAAGTCCAAGATAGAGGACTTGATGGCAAATCATGACACAGCGGATACTGAAGACAGCGATAATCCTGAGGGGAAGTTCCCGATTGGCCACTTCTTCCGGCAAGCTGAGTTTAAGTTGTCGGAGAAAGCTGTGCTAGCAGCTTTTCTGATGATCTGGATCCGCGATTGTATAGTCCCTGGTGGTTTAGGGTCTATTGAAAGGATGAGTCGAAGCATAATACTTTCAGCTGTAAAGCTGGTATTTGGATACCGGCTTGCCTTGCTTCCTGCAATGGTCTGTACCATTCAACGGGGCCTGCGAGATGTCATTGGAAACGCGATGACCCCTAACGGTAGAACCGACTTCGCTTGGACTGAGCTCCCTTATCATTTCTTAATAGGATGGCTGCTGCTGCACTGTCCCAGATTGATGAATGCCGGGCCTGTGGCAGACTCTTTGGCAGGAGACGCCTTTCTTCGAAGGTTTCGTGACGCAGACTGGGCCGTCACTGGTGTACCCGCTTGTAGAAGGGCCTTAAGCTTCCTTCAGAATTATGAGTTCTTCAGGGTATCCCCTCCTTCCGACAGTGGCAATACAGGGGATACTTTAGTGGATGAGGGAGCCCATACTACTAGTTTGACTGCTGGGGCATTCCATTGGCTTCAGTATATTAGGCCTTCACATCTGGTACTTAGGAATAGGAATCACACCTATCTGGAGCCTTATTTACCAAGCCATTTTGCCTGGCAATTTGGGTACAGTCAGCTTCTTTTAGGCAATCCTAGCCCGCATCTGGAGTCGATAGGGAGCTTAATCTATGGGACGCGTGCATGGGTTTATTATAATGTCGGATGTACGGGAGCAATCTTCACTCTGCCCGAAGATAAGCCCGAGACCCACCTGCTCTATGCTGTTACCAAATTTTATACTCAGATCAATATCTTTCATACCCGGTATAATCGTGAGCAGAGTTTGATATTGGGGACCAGGTTTGGCCCCACTCCTGTGAAATGAGCCCGAAAGACGCCAAAGGGCAGCACAAAGGAGAGCGCTGCTCCCGCCATCAAGTCGGCCGCAGTACACCGACAGGGAGCTGCTCTTAGGGAGCCGACAGTGCCTCCAAAGCAGGACACCAAAGATGATTCTGCTCTCCCCGATCCTCCTCAAAAGAGGAAAGCTTCAATTGAATTGGCCCAGGAGCCAACTTTTAAGAGGAAGAAGAAGACTGTTTCCCCAAGGAGAGCCAAGAAGGTAGGTGCTGGCTCACCTCCTTTAAGAAGGTCTTTTCGGCAACCTGGAAGAGGTGGAACAGCGTCACCGGCCGTTACCATTCGGGAGGTAGATCCCTTTCTAGACTCCATAGCTATTTTGGTCAAACCACTACTTGTGCAGTCTTCTCACCCCTGCGTTTGTCCTTTGCACAGGACCCTAAAATTGCGATCGAAGCAGGTGCCTCTTCGTCCGAAGAGGTGGACATGGCAGAAGTGTCCCCTCCTCGTCCTCGACCGGCAAACGACGTTCAGCCTTCCCCAGTCAAGAAGGCTGAGTCAAAGGATGACAAGGGTGAATGCCCAGATTATGGTGGTGACCAGAAAGCCACTCCCTTCTACGATATCTCTTTGGGGGCTATGTCTGAAATTGGGGATATAATAAAGGAGTTGGACTAGAATCAAGTCCAATCGGCTCACCCTCCCGCGGGTATGTTGTCTTTGCACCTCTCTTCAGATGAGATTTTTTGACTTCGATTTTGTATGCATCTCGTGAGGCTGACTGCCATTGTGTATTCCCTTGTAGACAAGGAGAAGGAACCACACACAGAGAGCCCAAGATACTGGAGGAGGACAATAGGTTGTCTCTGGTTCCTCTGGGATTGCTGGTACGAAGGAATCTGTCAGTAAGCCGACATCGGCGGCAGAAGGAGAGGTTGAACAGCATACTGAGGTAGCTGTTGCTGAATCTGTTCCTGATCTAGCTGGGGCCATGGAAGATATACATCCTGATGCTGCTCAGGGCCTTGACATTGTTCTCCTTGAACAACTTGGGCCTGCTCTTGGTTCCCTTGTAACCAAGGCTGATGACCTAGTCCAAGTTGGCGCTGAGCATGCCGAAGTACGCAATTACAACTCTTTCGCACTCTTTCAGGTTTTTCCTTTCCCTTACTGAGATATATTATTTTCTTGTCAGGTTCGACTTCTTGTCAAGCATCTCTTCCTGGAGCAAAAGATCCTCATCAAGCTTCTTCTCCAACGACCTCCTCCGAAGATGACGAGATGGCCCAGGAAGTCATCAAAGCTTTCTATTCTATTATGAAAGTAAAGCTTTCTGGAGTTCTGAATCGGAATGCCGCCTTTGGCCCTGTGAAGGCTGTTGCTGAATGCTAAGTGGCGATCCTTGAGAGAATTGCTGGCTAGAAGGAGTGGGCTAATGCTATAAAGAAAGTTCTGAATGACTTGGAGGACCGCATGGCCAAACTCAGGGAAGCCAAATAATGAAGCCCAACGTCGCTGTTTCGTAAAGAAGACGAGGCTTTAGTCGTGGCTCTCGTGGAGGAGGAGGCTACTTTCTAGGCCAGAAAGGATGCCCTTGCTTAAGAGATCAACAAATTGGATGATCAATATGAGCAGTTCAATACCGCGAGTGAGGCTCGTGTTGCTTCGAAGAATAAGCTGGCTGCCTAAATCACTAAGAAATATAATCACATGGTGCAGATCCAAAATGAGATTGCCCAACTGGAGGACAGCTTGAGGATCGTTGTGTCTGAACAAGAGGATTATTCGGTTCAAGCTGCCATGACTGCCACCACTTTAGACCAATTAAAAGAACAGCTGGTAAAGTTGGAGAGAGAGCACGTAAAATTGATCCCCTTTAGGGATGAAGCTGCTCGACAGGAAGAAGCGCACCGTCGTGCTACTGCCAAGTCCTAGGCTAAGATTGCGGCTCTAAGGGATAGCATCAATCGGTTGTGTTTCCTTTAGATCTTCTTTTATAATAGGCTCAATTAACCGTAAAAGATTCTTGTATCTTTTTTATTTTCTTCTTTTCTCTACTTTTTGAGAAACGTTTTTAATAAAGAATCTTTTGGCTTTCGAAACTCATGAATGTGGTGTGTGAAATATCAGAACAACTAGAGGTAATATGGACGTAGTAGAGATATTTCTGGTAGGTATTCCGCTGGGGAATTAGATGTGGACTCATTACCCGTTTTATATTCAAGGTTCTTGAATATAGATAATAAGTTGAAAGAAGCTGCTAGCAGAGGTAATATGGACGTAATAGCAGAGAATATTTTATATCTCGACCAGAGGTAATATGGACGTGGACGAAAATATAACATTAGGATGGACGTGATTATCTTTGACGAATGTTTTGCTCAGAGGTTATATGGACGTGGCAAAACATTTCTTAATTATCCCACTAGAAAAAAATTATCGAAAAACAGTTCAGAGTTAATATGGACGTGACTGTTTTCGTGCGACCGAGTTTGGACAGAGTCCAAAATGAAGATAATTCTACTAGGGAATCTTTTTAGAGGACCTATTATCCATGGGGTATCCAAGACTCTTGAAATACGGATAATAATTAGATGATTTTTCGAATCACGTAAACATTGCACTGTACATTTACATGATTAAAATAGGGTATATGTGAACGCTGTACATGAAGGTTACACATAATATTTCTACAGAAACTTGCCGTTGATCGGCATCATGAGCAAGTCACCATCGGGCTTGGTTAGTCGATACTGTAACACCCAATTTCTAAAAAGAGGGTAATTTTGAAATTTTGTATTTTAATTTATTTAATTATGATATTTAAATAAAAATATGATTTTTGATAATTTTTAATCATTTTAAAACTATTTAAATCATGACTTGTGATTTTGATGATTGACTAGTGTAAACCTAGAGTTTGCTGAGCCTAGAGACTAACCATGACCAAGGGAGCCTAGTCATGTGATTAGGATGACTAATTATAACTTTTTAGCCTAGGGGTATTTTGGTCATTTTGACAATTTTGTGAAATTGTAAATTGTGTAAATTAAATATTATGCTAATCTATTAGTTAAGACTTGACCTAGAAACTTAGCCTAATCTAGATTAGCCTTGAATGATTAGGTTAACTAGTCATGAGATAATTACTAATATCTAGATATTATAGGAAGATATTTTACTCTAAGATATTTATGGAAAGTTAGCCTATGACATTTGAACCAATGGGAATGCCTAGAATTTGTTGGACAAACCTTAGCCACTCATCAAGACCTAAAATCTAGCCCTAAATAAATCTATGGCAGCCATCAAACACCCCCTTCCCCCTTCCTATAAAGTCCCATTTACAAAAGCCTTGCCTCTTTTTACACTTGCCAAGAACCCTAATAGTTCCCCCTCAATTTTCCTTCCCTAATATCCAAATCAAGCCCAAATTGATTCTAATCAATTGCAACATCACCCTCTACAGTAGTGGAGGCTAGTTGGGGCTTGCTAGCTAGGGTTTGAAGTGCTTGGGTGAATTGGAGTTCAAGAAGAAGCCTCATCCTTGCCCTTTTTCTTTGAGATTCAATCTCAATAGGTAAACCCCATGAACCCTAGTAAATTATGTTTCAATTCCATAGATGCATGCATATAGGTATACCCTAGCTGTAGGAATGGTTTGGTACTAGTTAGTGTCCATTTCGTGTCCGTATCGGACACGTATCAAGGGTTTTAAGAATGTGTTCGACGAAATGCCTGTGAGAATAAAATGTTTTTAATTTCAAAAACTAATTGAAAGGAAATTTAGGTCTTGAATTATAGATCAGGAATCCTGAGGACTGAGTCAAAGATTTGGTGTCC
Organism: Iris pallida; assembly: GCA_029216955.1. Taxonomy (NCBI): domain Eukaryota; kingdom Viridiplantae; phylum Streptophyta; class Magnoliopsida; order Asparagales; family Iridaceae; genus Iris; species Iris pallida. The sequence goes on from JANAVB010010400.1 coordinate 3,002,410, forward strand.
TCGTGTCCAAAATGGATACGCACATACACGTGCAGACACGGTGGCAGTGCCCTGCTGCCACGCGTGTAGTACTCACTGCACAGACTATTAGGAACCACCAAAATTGGTGTGGAAGTCGAAGCAGTGACTGACAAGTCACTCCCCAAGTTTCAAGACTCCTAGTGTCGTGTCGGACACGGAATTTGACTCGCACTGATCCAGTACTGTACTGTACGCACGGTTTTTACTCACTAATACGGGCTTCCTGTTTGGACACGGTGACACGTGGGCTCATGTCAGGGTCCTAGGAAGAAAGCCCTATAGGTGGCGAACCCAGGTGCAAGATTTCGTGTCCTGGTTTGACACGTGTCGTATGCACGAGGACACGGCACGCGTGCACGAGCCAGTCCTCACTGTATAAATTCTGATACAATGTTTAATTCGTTTGGACAATTCGTGTCCACTCTAGTGGACACGAATCATACCCCCTAGACCTATGACACTTGGTACACACACTGGAACACCTGTTTGTGAATTTAAATGGTTAAATTAAGTTTCGAATGGATGGGATTTCATGTATCAGTATTCTTAAAATCAGTTGGGTTCTTCTTTGTTGAACTGTCAGATTTCAGAAACCATTTCCCTGATGATTCGATTGTTAAATTAGTTTAGAAGTTATATTGTATATGTATGCATGTCTGTTTGTTAAATTCAAGAGTTGATTTTGGTTTTTGAGATAGGGAAGTTCATATATCAGTCAAAAGTTTTCAGAAATGTCAACTGAGATTTTGATTCATTGTATTAAAATGATAGAAAGGTTTCACATGTAAAAAGGGTTATTGATTTCTGTATTGAACCTGGAAGGGAATCTTGAGAATTCAAATAATTTGTTAATTGTTCACATGTTAAATTCGAATTTGGGATATATATGTTTCCAGTTTTCAAATGAAGACTGAGATGTGAAATCTGAGAATTATGTTAGTTTAGTTTTGGAATTTGATTGGGTTTTGGAGTGTGTTCTGATACTTCCCTTTTGGTTTCAGTTGGTGCCAACCTATATTCAAGTATATATTATATATAGGCTGTATAGATGGTAATATATATATATATATATATGTATGATGTTCGATAGACTAATATAGGGACATTAAGATATGACAGTGGGCGGGGGGGGGGGGGGGGGGGGGTGATTGAATGTTTGAACTGTTATGGGTGTTGGACTGTTGTGCAAGGCTAAAAATCTGAGATTTCATGGTTGATGTTAGAACTAAAATCTGAGTTTGTTTGATATCAAATACCTGAGATTTCTGTGTTGTTCCTTCCCTTTTAACTGAAAACTAACTTTCATGTTGTTAAGGATTAAAAACTAAGTTTGTTTTGATATTTAGAAAAAAACTGAGAATTATTGTTTATGAACCTGAGTTATGTCAAAACCTGAATTCTGTTTTGATGTCCTGAGAAATTTGATTGCCTACACTAACACACACATGCCCACATGCAAGTTCAGCCCTTCATGAGTTCCTGTCATATGTTTCTATACACTTGTGCACACTAGTGTATCTAACACACACATGTAGACACCCCATCACACACACACACACTTTCCTCCTACACTCATAATCCTGAAAACACCCTCACACACATTCCCCCTTCCATCACAGTTCCCCTCACCCACTCTCACATTCACATTCACACACACACACAGTTTTATCCACTCACTTCTATATATCCTACTTCCTATTGTACATGTATGTATGTATGAAATATATATACATATATGTAATGTGTATCTATATATATAATAGGTATATGTGATATAAATGTGTCTATATAGACTTTTGCAAGGATGCATAGATTATATTATAGTACATGCATGTTCCATATATATACAGCTTGTGTATGTACTAAATATATGTAGTATACATACATGTGTATGTTCTAGATTTTATATATATATATATATATATATATATATATATATATATATATATATATATAAAATATATATATATATATATATCAATAAGGATATTGGTTAGATATAGATTTGGCTTGGTGTATGTGTTTGGGATGGCCTATAGGCATGATATAGCCTATGGCCTGTATGTGAGTCTGTTTGACTAAGGAGCCTAGATTGGGCTTGTACAGCTTTATTAGACCTAGAATAGACTTGCTAGACTAGTGTAGACTAGTTTGACCTAGTGTGGACTTGTTTGACCTAGTTTGACCATAGTTGACCTAGTTTGACTTCTAGGGTTGACCAGAGTTGACCAAGAGTTGACTTTGACCTAGTTTGACCTAGATTCATATAGAATGCATAGTAGAGCTTCATTTTATCATTTTAGACTTGTTGTGACTTGTGCTGTGCTGATTAGGAGCCAGACACCACTCCTCGGACAGTATATTCATCTTGGACATTCAGATAGCAGGCGAGTACATTCTCTGATCATTTTATATCCTGCTTAGAATTATTTTCCTGCTTTAAATTACTTTACTTGATACTGTCACGTTGGTCACACGGATTGGTACTATATGGATCTTTTTATGAGATGTTATCCCCCTCGGGAGCATCGAATACTACATGTTTTGTGCGTTTCACGAATCATCACGTATCTCTATGCTTCCTCTGATTCACGAATCGCTTGTGACACATGTACTCTCATGTTCACAGAGTCATCATGAATCACCTTCACGTATCACTCATTTTATGAGCCATGTAAAGTTTCACGAATCTTAACATAACTTGAACAGATCTTTGTGTATCAATTGGGGATGGAGGAGTGAAAATAGACATGTGAATATTATCCAAGTAGCTGTAGTCATGAATCACTCTCTTCACGGTAGTCATGAATCTCCTATGCCATTCATATGTTTATATTTTACTCTGACTCACTAGTCACTATTAGTTCTCTATGTATAGTAGATATTTCTATTACAGTTCTCTCTGTTTACATACTGTATTTCTTCAGTTCATGTGTCTTACTTTACTGCATGATTATATTTTCTAACCTGCTATGATCTATTGAGATGTACTGTACTCGCTCCTTTCCTGACTGGACCTGTTGAAAATATTACAGAGGATGAGGAGGAGGCCCTATGTACCATATATTACGGAGCAGGTTTAGACGACACCTGCGACCTGGTTCCTCTAGAGGACCTAGCTGTAGTACAGGATGCTACTTCCAGAGTCTAGGCTAGATAGCTAGGCTTTAGTTTTCTTTCAGCATTGTTATTTCACTTTCAGTTGTTCTTCTGAGATGTTGTATATATTATAGACTTGTATTGAGCTGGATGTTCTTGAGTTGTTATCTTAGACACTTAGATTTTCTCCCTCTTAATTGTATTACTTTGTGCTTTGGATCTCTCTATCTACCTTTACTATTCTGTATCTGCCTTAGATGTGATTGAGACTGTTCTGTTATGTCACCTCCATTCGGAGTGTATATACTGTACAGGTACCTTTATATTGTTAGATGATTGACCTAGGACAGCGTTCTACCGCCGATACTGCGGCGTAGGCTGGGCGTTGTTACGTTTTCGTACCCTCACAGTGGGTGCGGGTCGTGACACATTTTTAGTGGTGGCCCATGCAGGTCGAGTTCTGAAGTGGTATTCGAACTAGAGTATCACTACAGCCTGCAGTAGGATTAGGATTATTTTTGAGGTACTCAATCATATTAGGAAAAAAAACTCTTAACTGGATCCCTGCCATCTAAATTCCTGATACTTCCTTGAATAACTGTCCTCCCTTGAATTATCATTTCTATCTCAGTATTGATTCCTTGTTTGATCTGTCTTCAAGATGGTTATAGAGACACGATCTCATCGTCTCGATCAGGAAGATACCACTGAGGGGTCTACCACTCCTCGTCCTGATCAGCAGGGCCCCGAGACTGCAGTTCTTGTTATGCCGGCTCAGGCTGGGATATCTGCAGCTTATGGGAGTGCACCTCTTCCTACTCCGAGACTTTCTCCTGTCGTCCCGAACGTTCTTCAGCAGCAGTCGCCATCAGGACCAGAGGACGTAGCGCGGTTATTCTCCTTCTTCCAGCAGATAGTGGAAACTCAACGGCAACAGTTGTTCAAGAGGGGACATGACATTCATGGAGTCAGCAGCAGTGAAGGTCAGGTTAAGAGGCCTCACGTACAGATTCAGCATCAGTATCAACAGAGGCCTGTTCAGCAGCAGTTCCAGGGTCAGGGCCATCAGCAGGGACAGCAGCAACCCAGACAGTTTCAGGTACCCAGGCAAGAGATAATCAGTTGTCCCTACTGCAAGAAGTCGGGGCATGGATGGGGTGAGTACAGGAAGAGGTTGAAGGTTTGCTATTTCTGTGGGTCAGGTGCCTACCAGAAGATAGATTGTCCCAATACACCTCCTTTTGAGGGAGCTAGGCCACATGTAGCACGGCACCAGAGGGGTGGAGCAGCGGACCACCAGCTGAGGGAGTGTTCCCAGAGCATAGGCAGAGTAGTTCAGGAAGCAGCACCAGGAACAGGAGCTAGGGCTCCGGTAGGCCAGCAGAAGAGACTACCCTTACCGACTCAGCAGCAGAGGTACATGCAGCATCAGCAGCAGGCCAGGGAAGGCCAGCAGGGGCGAGCTTTCGCCAGGACAGTTAAGGATGCTCAGGCCGTTGGAGATCTAGTTACAGGTTCCGTTCTTTTGATTTCATTCCGTAATCGCCTCTTATAACTGTCTTGAATTTCGATTCCCTCTGTTCCTTGCTAGTTGATCAGCTCTACCCTGTTGATCTTGTGTTATGTTTGATTTTCTTCTGAGATGAATCATATGGGCTAGGTCACCTCAGTTATGGGATCTAGAATCTTCGATGGTCATATTTAGCTGGCATAGTGAGGACATATAGTCAGATTTAGGACGTATTTCTCGGGTGTGGGAATTAAAGGTTTTCGCTGCCAAGCATGCGACAATGCAAAAATTTTAAATACCATAATTCTAGAGGTATGTACCTTAGTCAAGGACTCTATGATTATCGTAGCCTTGCTCACTAGCATGACGAAGATTCTGAGTATCATGATTTTGGACAGACGCATATGATTATCTGACGGTATGTTTGAGACTTTGATTGTGGGGTATTTGACCTAGAAGACTACTACCATTTTAATTTCAAGGACAAAATTTTGTTAAGGAGGGTAGACTTGTAACACCCAGTTTCTAAAAAGAGGGTAATTTTGAAATTTTGTATTTTAATTTATTTAATTATGATATTTAAATAAAAATATAATTTTTGATAATTTTTAATCATTTTAAAACTATTTAAATCATGACTTGTGATTTTGATGATTGACTAGTGTAACCCTAGAGTTTGCTGAGCCTAGAGACTAACCATGACCAATGGAGCCTAGTCATGTGATTAGGATGACTAATTATAACTTTTTAGCCTAGGGGTATTTTGGTCATTTTGACAATTTTGTGAAATTGTAAATTGTGTAAATTAAATATTGTGCTAATCTATTAGTTAAAACTTGACCTAGAAACTTAGCCTAATCTAGATTAGCCTTGAATGATTAGGTTAACTAGTCATGAGATAATTACTAATATCTAGATATTATAGGAAGATATTTTACTCTAAGATATTTATGGAAAGTTAGCCTATGACATTTTAACCAATGGGAATGCTTAGAATTTGTTGGACAGACCTTAGCCACTCATCAAGACCTAAAACCTAGCCCTAAATAAATCTATGGCAGCCATCAAACACCCCCTTCCCCCTTCCTATAAAGTCCCATTTACAAAAGCCTTGCCTCTTTTTACACTTGCCAAGAACCCTAATAGTTCCCCCTCAATTTTCCTTCCCTAATATCCAAATCAAGCCCAAATTGATTCTAATCAATTGCAACATCACCCTCTACAGTAGTGGAGGCTAGTTAGGGCTTGCTAGCTAGGGTTTGAAGTGCTTGGGTGAATTGGAGTTCAAGAAGAAGCCTCATCCTTGCCCTTTTTCTTTGAGATTCAATCTCAATAGGTAAACCCCATGAAACCCTAGTAAATTATGTTTTAATTCCATAGATGCATGCATATAGGTATACCCTAGCTGTAGGAATGGTATGGTACTAGTTAGTGTCCATTTCGTGTCCGTATCGGACATGTATCAAGGGTTTTAAGAATGTGTTCGACGAAATGCCTGTGAGAATAAAATGTTTTTAATTTCAAAAACTAATTAAAAGGAAATTTGGGTCTTGAATTGTAGATCAGGAATCCTGAGGACTGAGTCGAAGATTTGGTGTCCTCGTGTCCAAAATGGACACGCACATACATGTGCAGACACAGTGGCAGTGCCCTGCTGCCACGCGTGTAGTGCTCACTGCACAGACCATTAGGAACCACCAAAATTGGTGTAGAAGTCGGGGCAGTGACTGACAAGTCACTCCCCAAGTTTTAAGACTCCTAGTGTCGTGTCGGACACGGAATTTGACTCGCACTGATCCAGTACTGTACTGTACGCACGATTTTTACTCACTGATACGGGCTTCCTGTTTGGACACGGTGACACGTGGGCTCGTGTCAGGGCCCTAGGAAGAAAGCCCTATAGGTGGCGAACCCAGGTGCAAGATTTCGTGTCCTGGTTTGACACGTGTCGTGTGCACGAGGACACGGCACGCGTGCACGAGCCAGTCCTCACTGTATAAATTCTGATACAATGTTTAATTCGTTTGGACACTTCGTGTCCACTCTAGTGGACACGAATCATACCCCCTAGACCCATGACACTTGGTACACACACTGGAACACCTGTTTGTGAATTTAAATGGTTAAATTGAGTTTCGAATGGATGGGATTTCATGTATCAGTATTCTTAAAATCAGTTGGGTTCTTCTTTGTTAAACTGTCAGATTTCAGAAACCATTTCCCTGATGATTCGATTGTTAAATTAGTTTAGAAGTTATATTGTATATGTATGCATGTCTGTTTGTTAAATTCAAGGGTTGATTTTGGTTTTTGAGATAGGAAAGTTCATATATCAGTCAAAAGTTTTCAGAAATGTCAACTGAGATTTTGATTCAGTGTATTAAAATGATAGAAAGGTTTCACATATAAAAAGGGTTATTGATTTCTGTATTGAACCTGGAAGGGAATCTTGAGAATTCAAATAATTTGTTAACTGTTCACATGTTAAATTCGAATTTGGGATATATATGTTTCCAGTTTTCAAATGAAGACTGAGATGTGAAATCTGAGAATTATGTTAGTTTAGTTTTGGAATTTGATTGAGTTTTTGAGTGTGTTCTGATACTTCCCTTTTGGTTTCAGTTGGTGCCAACCTATATTCAAGTATATATTATATATAGGCTGTATAGATGGTAATATATATATATATGTATGATGTTCGATAGACTAATATAGGGACAGTAAGATATGACAGTAGGGGGGGGTAATTGAATGTTTGAACTGTTATAGGTGTTGGACTGTTGTGCAAGGCTAAAAATCTGAGATTTCATGGTTGATGTTAGAACTAAAATCTGAGTTTGTTTGATATCAAATACCTAAGATTTCTGTGTTGTTCCTTCCCTTTTAACTGAAAACTAACTTTCATGTTGTTAAGGACTAAAAACTAAGTTTGTTTTGATATTTAGAAAAAAACTGAGAATTATTGTTTATGAACCTGAGTTATGTCAAAACCTGAATTCTGTTTTGATGTCCTGAGAAATTTGATTGCCTACACTAACACACACATGCCCACATGCAAGTTCAGCCCTTCATGAGTTCCTGTCATATGTTTCTATACACTTGTGCACACTAGTGTATCTAACACACACATGTAGACACCCCATCACACACACACACACACTTTCCTCCTACACTCATAATCCTGAAAACACCCTCACACACATTCCCCCTTCCATCACAGTTCCCCTCACCCACTCTCACATTCACATTCACACACACACACACAGTTTTATCCACTCACTTCTATATATCCTACTTCCTATTGTACATGTATGTATGTATGAAATATATATACATATATGTAATGTGTATCTATATATATAATAGGTATGTGTGATATAAATGTGTCTATATAGACTTTTGCAAGGATGCATAGATTATATTATAGTACATGCATGTTCCATATATATACAGCTTGTGTATGTACTAAATATATGTAGTATACATACATGTGTATGTTCTAGATTATATATATATATATATATATATATATATATATATATATATATATATATATATATATAAGGATATTGGTTAGATATAGATTTGGCTTGGTGTATGTGTTTGGGATGGCCTATAGGCATGATATAGCCTATGGCCTGTATGTGAGTCTGTTTGACTAAGGAGCCTAGATTGGGCTTGTACAGCTTTATTAGACCTAGAATAGACTTGCTAGACTAGTGTAGACTAGTTTGACCTAGTGTGGACTTGTTTGACCTAGTTTGACCATAGTTGACCTAGTTTGACTTCTAGGGTTGACCAGAGTTGACCAAGAGTTGACTTTGGCCTAGTTTGACCTAGATTCATGTAGAATGCATAGTAGAGCTTCATTTTATCATTTTAGACTTATTGTGACTTGTGTTGTTCTGATTAGGAGCCAGACACCACTCCTCGGACAGTATATTCATCTTGGACATTCAGATAGCAGGCGAGTACATTCTCTGATCATTTCATATCCTGCTTAGAATTATTTTCCTGCTTTAAATTACTTTACTTGATACTGTCACGTTGGTCACACGGATTGGTACTATATGGATCTTTTCATGAGATGTTATCCCCCTCGGGAGCATCGGATACTGCATGTTTTGTGCGTTTCACGAATCATCACGTATCTCTATGCTTCCTCTGATTCACGAATCGCTTGTGACACATGTACTCTTATGTTTACAGAGCCATCATGAATCACCTTCACGTATCACTCATTTTATGAGCCATGTGAAGTTTCACGAATCTTAATATAACTTGAACAGATCTTTGTGTATCGATTGGGGATGGGGGAGTGAAAATAGACATGTGAATATTATCCAAGTAGCTGTAGTCATGAATCACTCTCTTAGCTGTAGTCATGAATCTCCTATGCCATTCACATGTTTATATTTTATTCTGACTCACTAGTCACTATTAGTTCTCTATGTATAGTAGATATTTCTATTACAGTTCTCTCTCTGTTTACATACTGTATTTCTTCAGTTCATGTATCTTACTTTACTGCATGATTATATTTTCTAACCTGCTACGATCTGTTGAGATGTACTGTACTCGCTCCTGTCCTGACTGGACCTGTTGAAAATATTACAGAGGATGAGGAGGAGGCCCTATGTACCCCCTATTACGGAGCAGGCTTAGACGACACCTGCGACCTGGTTCCTCTGGAGGACCCAGCTGTAGTACAGGATGCTACTCCCAGAGTCTAGGCTAGATAGCTAGGCTTTAGTTTTCTTTCAGCATTGTTATTTCACTTTCAGTTGTTCTTCTGAGATGTTGTATATATTATAGACTTGTATTGAGCTGGATGTTCTTGAGTTGTTATCTTAGACACTTAGATTTTTTCCCTCTTAATTGTATTACTTTGTGCTTTGGATCTCTCTATCTACCTTTACTATTCTGTATCTGCCGTAGATGTGATTGAGACTGTTCTGTTATGTCACCTCCATTCGGAGTGTATATACTGTACATGTACCTTTATATTGCTAGATGATTGACCTAGGACAGCGTTCTACCGCCGACACTGCGGTGTAGGCTGGGCGTTGTTACGTTCTCGTACCCTCACAGTGGGTGCGGGTCGTGACAGATACGCACCGTTAGAATATACTGATTCTATAACGAAAGTGTCACGACCCGCACCCGCTGTAAGGGCACGTGTGCGTAACAACGCCCAGCCTACACCGTAAAAAGGGCATAGAACGCTGTAGGTTTACTACTCTAACAACAGTTATATAATATCAAAAACATGTCGAAAATATGGTCAACTTCGAACGGAGGACAAACAATGATAATATATGAGTGCTCAATCACAACTCTAAGATGATAAAGTAAATACTGAAAGATAAGACAACACGACAAATAAAATATAACGTGTCAAGTCCAACATAAAGAATATACAAGTCCAAGTCCAAAGTCTCTAATACTAAACAAAATAATAACAGTCCCAAGAGTGACTGGAGACAAGGTCCAGTACAAAACCTACTCTATCTACAGGATAGGCGGTATCTCTCCCTGCGGATCTAGGGTATCTGTCTCTAAACCTACTACGTCCGGTGGGCCGTAGTAAGTGCAATAATAGTCCTCCTCTGCATCTGTAAACATTTTCAACATATCCGGTCAGGATGGAACGAGTACATATATCTCATAACAGATCTCAAGATAGAATAAAAGCCATAAGACTATAAATAGAGCATATATAATGAAATCATGGAGTGAACAAATATGTATCATGGCATGGTAAGCTGTAGAGCTAGAGCTAGAACAGAAAAGTAGAACTGATCATGGTATGTACACAAATCAGGGTAAGCCATCTATCCAATGTGTGTGAGTAGTAGTTTCAGCTTGTGATCGGCTTGGGAACCTGTAAAGAACTGGCCTGGCTAGTCATAATTGCGGTATATGACTAACACTGTTCAAGAATGCAAGATGGATTTGATCACAGGCATAAGCTACTACTCCTCCACCCCCAACTGGTAGAATGGATCCAAACAGGACACGTCACTACACGGGATTCTATGAGAAGGGAGCAAGTCTTCTCTAGAATCAGTGACCACATATTGCGTAAGAGCTACAAGGGAGCTTGCACAATACATCCCAAGCTAACAAGGAGCAACATCTCTCGTCGAGATCCAGGAATACCAAACTGTGAGAACCATGTGTCAGGAACAAGTATATCTATACTAAGTACATGAATCATAACAGTTATCATAAATTGGGAAAAAGTTATCAGAGAATGTACTCGCCTGTGAAATGATATAATATGTCAACTGGATCCAATGCAGCGCCTCGAGGACCTATAGAGAACAAGACGTATCAATACTATGTTTAGGAAGTAAAGTCAAATCAAATTAAATCCTATTCTGTCATTCTAGGTCAAGACAAGTCTAGTTAGGTCAACCTTGGTCATAGGAGAACATTGGAAGTTAACCCATATCTGAGTCCATCTTGAACTCCGAAACCCATATCTTGGCCGTAGGCCAATATCTTAATTTACCCTTTCACTAAATTTGACTCACTCACAAACCCTCTCTAATTTGATTTCCTACATTCCCTTCTCCTTCTCCTTTTCCTTCTCTTATTTCCTTCCCTTCTCCTTATTCTTATTCTCCGTCTTATTCTTATTCTTCTTCTTCTTCTCCTTATTCTCCTTCTCCTTCTCCTTATTCTCCGTCTTCTTCTCCTTATTCTCCGTCTTATTCTTTTTCTTATTCTTCTTCTTATTCTTCTTCTCCTTATTATCCTTCTCCTTCACCTTATTCTCCTTCTCCGTCTCCTTATTCTCCGTCTCGTTCTCCTTATTCTCCGTCTTATTCTCCGTCTCCTTCTCCTTATTCTCCGTCTTATTCTCCGTCTCCTTCTCCTTATTCTCCGTCTTATTCTCATTCTCCTTATTCTCCGTCTTATTTTCTGTCTCCTTCTTCTTATTCTCCGTCTCCTTCTCCTTTTTCTCCGTCTCCTTCTCCTTATTCTCCGTATACTGCTGCTCCTACTGTTATTCCTGCTAACTGCTGCTGCTGCCAGTGCTATGGCTAATGCTGCTGCTGCTGCTCCTGCTTCCTACTGCTATTGCTGCTGCTTCTTATTCTTTTCATTCCCTCCCTCTCTCTCTCTATATATATATATATATATATATATATATATATATATATATATATATATATATATATAAACATCTAGCTATATATATAAAAAAATATATATAGATATATAAATACATACACACACACATGTGAATATATATAGACACACACACACACTAAAACACACACTCTCAAACACACAACACATCTATATTATATATATATATATATACATATATATATATATATATATATATATATATATATATATATATAGACACTCACACACACACTCCTACCTATATATATAAATACATACACACACACACACACACACACACACACACACACACACACACACACACACATATCTATATATATATATAAATACATACACACACACATGTAAATATATATAGACACACACACACACACACACTAAAACACACACTCTCACACACTCTCAAACACACACTCTCACACACACTCTCATGACACCACCACCACCACTCTCCTCTACACACACACACAAATATATATATATATATATATATATATATATATATATATATATATATATATATTCCTATCTAAAAAGAAAAACCCCTAATAAATCCTTAAACTAGGTTTTAGGAAAACCTATTAAAAGCTATGGTCATAATGTGGAGAATGATCTCTTCTACATTTATTGTGAAGGAATAAATGCAAGAGACGAAATTAATGTGGGTTAATGAGCATTCCTAGAATTGGTTTCCTTGAGGAAGAAGAAGCTTCAAAAGAAAAGAGTGAAATGAAGAGAGAGAGAGATTACTTTGTGGTGAAGGAAAGAGAGGGGGGTTGCCTATACATGGCCGGCCAAGGGGGGGGTTTAATGGGTTTGGGTGGAGACCCATTAGGCCTCCACACCCAATAGACTTAGTTTGGTTCGGTTTGAATTTGGTTTGGTTCGGTTTGTTTTGGTTCAACTCCAAATTGACTAATTAAGTCTCTAAATGACTAGTTAAGCCATGCGAGTATAGTTTATTGGTTTCTAGCCTAGTTAGGATGGCATGTGGGCCAAGCCCAGCTAGTATGTGGGTCCACTATGGTCCAGACTACCCGGGTCTCCAACTTAAGTCCAAATTGGATAAAATTCAAACTAAATCAAACAAATCCCTAAAAATCATATAAAATCAAATAAAATTCCCAAAAATTATAAAACTTGGAAAATGACAAAAATACCCCTAATTCGAAAATTGGGGGTGACAAATCTATCCTTCTTAAAAGAATTTTGTCCTCGAAATTGAATGAGAACTAACACAGCAACATGAATAGAACAAGGAAGGAAAAGAAAGATTTTACCTCAAGGCTCGAAGAGATATGGGAATTGCTCCTGCATGTCGTCCTCTCTCTCCCAGGTAGACTCACCTGGAGAGTGGTGCCTCCATGCAACGCGAACCAAGGGAATGACCTGGTTCCGGAGCACCTTCTCTCTTCGGTCCAAGATCTCAACCGGCTTCTCTGGATAGCTGAGTGTCGGTCCCACTTCGATCTCGGAGTGGTCCAAGACGTGACTGGGATCTGCCACGTACCGTCTCAGCTGCGACACGTGGAATACGCTGTGCACTCCCTCTAGCGCGGGCGATAACTCCAATCGGTAAGCCACTACACCGACCCTGCCCAAGATACGGAAAGGTCCGATGTATCGTGGACTAAGCTTCCCGCCGCCACCAAAACGAATCGTGCCACGCGTCGGAGAAATCCGCAGAAACACAAGATCACCAACCTAGAACAAAAACACAAGACTTAAAGCTTGATCTAAAAACAATCACAATCAGACTCAAATACTAGAAAAATCTAAACTATACCTCAAACTCCAACGGCCTCCGGTGGCTATCGGCCCAATGCCGCTGCCTATCCTGCGCCACCCGAAGTCTATCTCTGATAACCCTGACCTTCTCTGCAGCATCCACTACCATCTCAGGGCCAAGAAAAACCCTCTCGCCGACATCATCCCAAGACAAGGGAGTACGGCACCTCCGTCCGTATAGAGCCTCGAAAGGTGACATCTCTATACTGGCTTGGTAGCTGTTGTTGTAAGAAAACTCTACCAAGTAAAGGTGGTCCTCATAAGATCCCCCGAAGTCCAAGACATAGGTATAAAGCATATCCTCGAGGGTCTGAATCATCCTCTCCGACTGCCCGTCTGTCTGGGGGTGGTATGCGGTACTGAACTTGAGCGATGTGCCCAAGCTAAGCTGCAAACTCCTCCAAAAGTGGGAAGGGAATCGACTGTCCCGATCCGAGACTATACTCAATGGAACCCCATGAAATTGGACTATCTGTCGCACGTACATCTCGGCCAACCTCTCGGTAGACAAACCCACCTCGAAAGGCAAAAAGTGGGCCGGTTTGTTCAATCGATCAACAATGACCCAAATCGCATCCTTCCCTCCTGGAGAGCACGGAAGCCCAGATACAAAGTCCATAGTGATATGCTCCCACTTCCACTCAGGAATGGATAGTGGCTGGAGCAATCTACCGGGTCTCTGCCTCCCGGCTTTCACCTGCTGGCACACCAAGCATCTAGAAACGAACTGAGCCACCTCGCATTTCATGCCATACCACCAAACATGCTGTCTCAAGTCTCTATACATCTTGTTGGCTCTAGGATGCATAGAGTACTAAGAACGATGTGCCTCCTGAAGAACCTCATCCCGAAGTCCTCCGTTCGGTACGTACAATCTGGTACCATGCCTCAACGACCCATCTCCCGCTATAGAGAACTCATCCAACAGTCCTGCCCGGACCTGCTCCCTGATGACCCTCAGAGCCTCATCCTCAAACTGAGCTGCCCTGACTCTGTCCATCAGCTCTGACTGCACCTGGAGACCCCATATCTGCTCCTCAAACCCAGGAACTATCACCTCTATGCCCAAGCTCTCCAGATCTGCCAGAAGGTGACGATCCATCGTCAAACACATGGCCACGGGATACCTGCTCAAAGTATCCGCGACCACGTTGGCCTTCTCCGGATGGTACTGTAAGGATATATCAAAATCCTTCATCAGCTCTAACCATCGCCTATGCCTCATATTCAGCTCCTTCTGGGTAAACACGTACTTCAAGCTCTTGTGATCTGTATAGATCTCAACTCGCTCTCCGTAAAGATAGTGTTTCTACAGCTTCAAAGCAAAGATGACCGCTGCTAGCTCCAGATCGTGGATAGGGTAGTTCCTCTCATGAGGACGTAACTGCCTAGATGCATAGGCAATCACCTTCCCGTGCTGCTGAAGTACACAACCCAAACCCCGTCCTGAAGCGTCACTATAGATCGTATAACCACCAGATCCAGATGGCAGCGTCAAGATAGGAGCTGTAGTCAACCTCGCCTTCAGCTCCTCAAAGGCGTCCTGGCACTCCTCGGACCATACAAACTCCTCGTCCTTTCTGGTAAGTCGGGTCATCGGCTGGGCAATCCTGGAAAAGTCCTGTACGAACCTTCGGTAATAACCTGCCAGACCCAGAAATCTTTGAACCTCTGCTACTGAGCTCGGCATAGACCAGGACTCCACTGCAGAAATCTTCTTCGGATCCACTGAAATCACCTCGCCAGAGATAACATGGCCTAGGAACTCCACACGAACCAAGAAGAACTCGCACTTCGACAGCTTCCCATACAGCTGCTCTCTCCTGAGAGTGTCCAGCACAATCCTCAGGTGCTCCTCATGCTCCTCTGGTATCTTCGAATAGATGAGAATGTCATCGATGAAGACCACCACGAACTTGTCAAGGTACTGATGGAATACCTTGTTCACCTTCAGCAGATGGTACCCGGTACGCAAGTCGATCTTCGAGAACACCCTCGCCCCGCTCAACTGATCGAACAAGTCATCAATCCTTGGCAAAGGATACTTGTTCTTGATGGTAAGGTTGTTGAGCGCCCTGTAATCAATGTACATACGTACCGTACCATCCTTCTTCGGGATGAAAAGAACTGGCGTGCTCCAAGGTGAAGAACTAGATCGAATAAAGCCCTTGTCCTCCAGCTCATCGACCTGTTTCTTCAGCTTCGCTAACTCACTGTTGTTGACTCTATAGACGTGCTGCGAGATAGGCTTAGCGCCCGGCACTAGGTCTATAGAAAACTCAACATCACGATCTGGCGGCATCCCGGGCAACTCCTCGGGAAAGACATCCAAGAACTCAGCAATAAGTGGATGTGGCAACACCGGTCCCGCCAACAATGCTCTGCAAAATCCATCTACTGGCTCCGCTGCACCTCGGGTGAACTCAAACTCCGGCTCTTCCAGCGGCCTGAACAGAATCCTGCCTCCTCTGCAGTCTATGCTAGCATGGTGCATGCTTAACCAGTCCATACCGAGTACCACATCGTAACTCGAAAGTGGCACTACGAGCAAACACGCACTCAGCTCCCGGCCTCTCAAAGAAACTCTCTGCCCCTTGCAAACATTATTAACCAGGATGATGCCATTCCCAGTCATAATCTTGCAAGTCCTACCAAGATACTCAGTAATGATATTGTGCCTAAGAGGAAAAGAAATAGACACAAAACTGTACGTAGCACCAGAATCAAACAAGGCTAAAGCTGAAAAAGAATCGAGCAGAACAGAACCTGCGACAACATCTACAATAGGCTCTATCTCCTCGGTTGCAAGAGCAAAGGCTCTACCCTGAACACCCCTCTGCTGGCGGTACTGGACAAACTGCTGCTGTTGGGTTGGAAGTGGACCCCGCTACTGAACTACAGGCACACTAGCTGGTGCCCTCGAAACAGGTGCCCTCGGTCCCTCTGAAATCCCTCGGACCCATCTTCTTGAAAGCCTGGATGTCTCCGGGCTTCTGCTGCTGCACCTTCCACTGTGGAGCCCCACGCTCCACCGTAGCCAGAGCCAACCTATAGGCATCCTCCATGTCCTGGCGCATGGCCTTAGTCTGTCTTATCTGTGCCTCGTGCTGGGCCCGCTGGGACTCCAGCACATGCTGAAAGAATGCGAGCATCTGCCCCATGTTTGTGGGCAGAGGAGGCAACGGAAGAACATCTCCCACCACCATCGGAGGAGTCCCCTGCTGAGGAGGAGGAGGAGGAGGAACGCCCCCGACAGCTTCCGTCGTAGCCCCCGGCACTGCAGGAAGAGCACCCGCAGTGACCCCAGGGACAGTCATCGAGAGCGCTGGAGGAGTACCCCCGAGAGCCCCTACTGAAATCCCAACTGCAGGGGAAGTGACTGGAGCCTGTACGTCAGAGGTAGCAGACCTCTCCGTCTCCCCGTGCTCCTCACCGGAAGAATGAGTCATAACCATCCTGGAGACAGATTGAAAGAAAGATATCAATATGGCACAAGAAGGATTATATCAAAGAAGGACAGCAAGAATGCATTGAATCAATATCAAAGGCGGTAAGCAAGGTAAGCAAGGAAAGATCCTACTGTGATTGAGTACTCTTAGCCTACTACCTCCTATATGTAACACAGGCTCGTAGTCAACACTCTAAGACGAGTGCCGCCACGACATCGCACTAATTACGACTTCAGGACCTGCGTGGGCCACCACTAAAAATGTGTCAAGACCCGCACCCGCTGTAAGGCCACGTGTACGTAATAACGCCCAGCCCACACCGTAAAAATGGCGTGAAATGCTGTAGGTTTACTACTCTAACAACAGTTATATAATATCAAAAATCTGTCGAGAATGTGGTCAACTCCGAACGAAGGACAAGCAATAATAATATATGAGTGCTCAATCACAACTCTAAGATGATAATGTAAATACTGAAAGATAAAGACAACACGACAAATAAAATATAACGTGTCAAGTCCAACATAAAGAATATACAAGTCCAAGTCCAAAGTCTCTAATACTAAACAAAATAATAACAGTCCCAAGAGTGACTGGAGACAAGGTCCAGTACAAAACCTACTCTGTCTACAGGATAGGCGGTATCTTGCCCTGCGGATCTAGGGTATCTGTCTCTAAACCTACTACGTCCGGTGGGCCGTAGTAAGTGCAATAATAGTCCTCCTCTGCATCTGTAAACATTTTTAACATATCCGGTCAGGATGGAACGAGTACATATATCTCATAACAGATCTCAAGATAGAATAAAAGCCATAAGACTATAGATAGAGTATATACAATGAAATCATGGAGTGTACATATATGTATCATGGCATGGTAAGATGTAGAGCTAGAGCTAGAACAAAAAAGTAGAACTGATCATGGTATGTGCACAAATCAGGGTAAGCCATCTATCCAATGTGTATGAGTAGTAGTTTCAGCTTGTAACCGGCTTGGGAACCTGTAAAGAACTGGCCTGGCTAGTCATAAGTGCGGTATATGACTAACACTGTTCAAGAATGCAAGATGGATTTGATCACAGGCATATGCTACTACTCCCCCACCCCCAACTTGTAGAATGGATCCAAACAGGACACGTCACTGCACGAGATTCTATGAAAAGGGAGCAAGTCTTCTCTAGAATCAGTGACCACATATTGTGCAAGAGCTACAAGGGAGCTTGCACAATACATCCCAAGCTAACAAGGAGCAACATCTCTCGTCGAGATCCAGGAATACCAATCCGTGAAAACCATGTGTCAGGAACAAGTATATCTACACTAAGTACATGAATCATAATAGTTATCATAAATTAGGAAAAAGTTATCAGAGAATGTACTTGCCTATGATATGATATAATATGTCAACTGGATCTAATGCAGCGCCTCGAGGACCTATAGAGAACAAGACGTATCAATATTATGTTTAGAAAGTAAAGTCAAATCAAATTAAATCCTATTCTGTCATTCTAGGTCAAGACAAGTCTAGTTAGGTCAACCTTGGTCATAGGAGAACATTGAAAGTCAACCCATATCCGAGTCCATCTTGAACTCCGAAACCCATATCTTGGCCGTAGGACAATATCTTAATTTACCCTTTCACTAAATTCGACTCACTCACAAACCCTCTCTAATTTGATTTCCTACATTCCCTTCTCCTTCTCCTTCTCCTTCTCCTTCTCTTATTTTCTTCCCTTCTCCTTATTCTTATTCTCCGTCTTATTCTTCTTCTTATTCTTCTTCTCCTTATTCTCCTTCTCCTTCTCCTTATTCTCCGTCTTCTTCTTCTTATTCTCCGTCTTATTCTTCTTATTATTTTTCTTCTTATTCTTCTTCTCTTTATTCTTCTTCTCCTTCTCCTTATTCTTCGTCTCCTTCTCCTTATTCTCCGTCTTATTCTCCGTCTCCTTCTCCTTATTCTTCGTCTTATTCTCCGTCTCCTTCTCCTTATTTTTCGTCTTATTCTCCGTCTCCTTCTCCTTATTCTCCGTCTCCTTCTCCTTATTCTTCGTCTTATTCCCCATCTCCTTCTCCTTATTCTCCGTCTCCTTCTCCTTATTCTCCGTATACTGCTGCTCCTACTACTATTCCTGCTAACTGCTGCTGCTGCCAGTGCTATGGCTAATGCTGCTGCTGCTACTGCAGTAGCTGTTGCTGCTGCTCCTACTTCCTACTGCTATTGCTGCTACTTCTTATTCTCTTCATTCCCTCCCTATATATATATATATATATATATATCTATATATTTATCTAAACATCTAGCTATCTATCTATATATATATATAAATACATACACACACACATGTAAATATATATAGACACACACACACTAAAACACACACTCTTACACACTCTCAAACACACAACACATCTACACACACACACACACACACACACACATATATATATATATATATATATATATATATATATATATATATATATATATATATATATAGACACTCACACACACACTCCTACCTATATATATATAAATACATACACACACATATCTATATATATATAAATACATACACACACATGTAAATATATATAGACACACACACACTAAAACACACACTCTCACACACTCTCAAACACACTCTCACACACTCTCATGACACCACCACCACCACTCTCCTCTACACACACACACACAAATACACACACACATATATATATATATATATATATATATATATATATATATATATATATATATTCCTCTCTAAAAAGGAAAACCCCTAATAAATCCTTAAACTAGGTTTTAGAAAAACCTATTAAAAGCTATGGTCATAATGTGGAGAATGATCTCCTCTACATTTATTGTGAAGGAATAAATGCAAGAGACGAAATTAATGGGGGTTAATGAGCATACCTAGAATTGGTTTCCTTGAGGAAGAAGAAGCTTCAAAAGAAAATAGTGAAATGAAGAGAGAGAGATTACTTTGTGGTGAAGGAAAGAGAGGGGGGTTGCCTATACATGGCCGACCAAGGGGGGGAGGGTTTAATGGGTTTGGGTGGAGACCCATTAGGCCTCCACACCCAATAGACTTAGTTTGGTTCGGTTTGAATTTGGTTTGGTTCGGTTTGTTTTGGTTCAACTCCAAATTGACTAATTAAGTCTCTAAATGACTAGTTAAGCCATGGAAGTATGGTTTATTAGTTTCTAGCCTAGTTAGGATGACATGTAGGGCAAGCCCAGCTAGTATGTGGGTCCCACTATGGTCCAGACTACCCGGGTCTCCAACTTAAGTCCAAATTGGATAAAATTCAAACTAAATCCCTAAAAATCATATAAAATCAAATAAAATTCCCAAAAATTATAAAACTTGGAAAATGACGAAAATACACCTAATTCGAAAACTGGGGGTGACAGAAAGGACCTTCCCATTTAGGCTAGAATTTTCCTTTTGTCTTGTGCGTCATGACCATTGGTCTTCTCACTGCTAAGACCAGATCGCCAACTTGAAAGATTCTTTCCTTCACCTTTTTATTAAAGGCTCTAGAAAGGCGTGCTTGGTATAGCTCAAAACACTGTTGAGCTAATAATCGTTTTTCGTCTAGCGCTTCCAGCTCTTGTAGTCGCAGACGGTAACTTTATTCGGCAGTCAACTCACTGGCTAAGGCTACTCGAAGAGAGAGAATATGGATTTCTAGGGGAAGAACTGCTTCACTCCCATAAACCAAAGAGAATGGCATACTGTCTGTTAGAGTTCGGATCGTTGTACGATAGGCCCAGAGACATTCGCCGAGTTTCTCATTCCAATTGCGCTTGTTTGAAGACACAAACTTCTTGAGAAGGAGCCGTTTTGCACCGAAATTACTTTTTTGCCTTTGTGTCCAAATTGGACCGATGGGTAGGCTATCCTAGCTAATTTGACCATTCTGGACACGTTGGCGATGTTTATTTCATCGTCCGACAATGTTTGTTGATAATTTCTCTGAGTTTAACCTTTTTATAATTAATTAATAATTTATTCTTATAATATTCGTATTTCGGGATTAGTACAACGAAACTGAGCTCAGTCAATTCTAGTGATCTCACATCGCTAAAATTGACAAGATGGACACGTGGATCACTATAATAAGATTATCAACCTTACCATTGATCTTCTTATCTCGATTTACGTGTCATAAGTTTTGACTTACGAATAACGAAGTACACTTTATATCTTTAATAATTAGACTAGAATTTACCCTGTTGACCAGAGTTTGTTTGCCATTAAAATTGTTTTGATTGAAATTTTAATACAAACAGAACAGTGATACAATATAGGACTTAGATGTAGTCCTAGGAGTACACTTTTGTTTAAGCTGGGTCCTTAGTGCCAATGGAGCGAGTGGTAATGCGTTGACTCCGTTGACCGGCTGACGACGGTTATCGGTTCTCTGAAGGTGTTGATTGCTCTGGGTGCTGGAGCTTGTTGAGAGGAGGAAGACGTTGAGTGTCTAGAATTGCCTCTCCGGTGATTCTCTGTTGTGGATTCTCTCTGTGTTGTAAGTCTCCTGTGTGTGAAGGAGATGATCCTTCTATTTATAGTTTTACAGGCTGGCTGCTCATGCGCGCATGTAGGATGCGCCGGTATGGGGACGCCACATGGAGGTTGCTGATGGAGGGGCATGGATGCTGCGCCCTGATCGAGGGGGAGAACTCTTCATACTGCTGTCGTAAGCCGACACGTAGCAGAGAGAAGATCTTTCCGTTGCTGAAATCTTGGATGAGTTGAGTCAAAGGACACGTGTCGTCGACTCATGGTTTGAAGATCTCAGATTTGGTGGAGAGGAGTGATCTGGTGGGCTGCGCCTTGGATTGGGCGCAGGAGGAGGCTGCGGCTCATAACCTTTAGGAGTTACAAACCATTTGGGGCGCATGGCTTTTGAGGCGCATGTAGGCGACTTTCCTTCTGTCTTTCGGGATCAGAGAGCAGTCTGAGGCGCATGGCTTTTGAGGCGCATGCTGATTTGGACGCATGGCCGTAGAGGCGCATGCGGTTGGTTGAGTGGCCACGTGGCAGTAGCCGTCGAAATAAAGTCATGATGATGCTGACGTTGTCGACGCTTCGTTTTCTGAACTGTTCAGACTTTGGGAGGCATGTTGCCAACTCTGTCAGTTCAGCATTTAATGTTGGTGACGTTCGATGGACAGCTGAGTGGGCGCGTCGGTTGGCGTTCCACTCGGTATGGAGATATGTGGGGGCGCACCCTCTGTAATACGCCGAGTACTGTAGGGCGCGTCTGTGTGATGCGCCTGATGCCGAAGGGCACGTCCGTGTGATGCGCTGTCTGGCTGGCACATCGGACATGTCTTTTAATGATGCGGCTGTCTCGCTCTTCGAGTGCTATAAATAGCCGTTTGGCTGAATTCGAGGCGTCCGGTTCATCCATTTAATGTAAATTCATTGCACAGAATTCGGAGGGCCATCCACTTGGCGCGTGGGTTTGATCTGCCCGGCCTATAAATAGTAGCATGGAGAGAAGATTTGCTTCTCATTCCCTCACGTACTTCCAACATGAACTTGAACATACGGGTGCATTCTGTTGACGAAGTGCTCCCGAGGGTGAAGATGAGACGCTGTGTTGTCTTCGATGCACTTGAAGGTGACTGTTACATCCAAAAGACGGAGTCGAGGGCTTCCGAGGCAGGCAAAAGGTGCCTGTTGTATCCAAAGATAGGGATGCTCGGGCCTTGTCTCCGTTATTCTGGAAGAGCCGTAGATCGGAATGGCGGTGCTAGGCTCTATCTTCCTTCAAAGTGGGGTTTGCCCACTTTGGTTGTGTTGAAAGCTGCTCCTTTAGCCGCGGTTTCGATCACGGTCTTCCTTCGCCTTTGGAGGCTCTTTCGAAGCCTCTCCTGGCCACAGCATTTGCGGTGCTCTTCTCTTCCTTGGTTCCAGCCAGAGGGTTAAATGCTTTGCTTGACGAAGCACTTATCACGTGAGCCTGGCTGGAAGAGTTACACATAACTGAGCTGCTGAAGGGATGCACATAACTGAGCTGGACACATGACTGAGCTGCTGAAGATATGGTAGGATACGCCTGGTTGGAGGCGCATGATGTCTGCTGCGCCTGACTGATGGCGCATGGTGGCTGCTGCACTTATCTGGAGGCGCGTGGTAGCCGCTGGCTGTAGACTTAGGATCTTTCCTTTGTAGAAATTCTCCTTTGTACAACCTTTTCTTAGACATATAATAGACTTCTGTATATAAAAGTCTTCTTTCGAATGTCTATCTTTATTGATCTTGCTGTGAAGTTCTTCGTCTGAGTTCTAGCGCATGTAGTGTCTGGCGCATGGGCTTTCTGGTTGTGAAATCCCATGCTTCTACAAGACCCCCTTCAAAGTTTTTAAAACTTTTGAATAAGTTTTGGAATACTTTGAATAAGAAGCATGGAGGTCAGGGCGCATGATTTCTGGGCGCATGCCTGTTCGGGCGCATGCTCTTTTCAGTTAATGATGATGGTGCCTCGGTAACCGAAAAGATTAATGATGATCTTTTGGTTTTATTTGCTGCTATCCTTGCACAGAACCCGAGGCGACGGCTGAGATCACACGTCATCTGTTCACGCATGCGACCAAGCCCTATAAATAGGTAAGAGTTGGAGAGAGAAAGGGTTCTTCTTCTCTGTGCCTCTGCTTCTTTAGAGTTTCTTCTTCAAAACCCTAACTTCTCCTTCCTCGAGAGAATGGCTCCCAAGACTCCTCGCGGTGCTGCCGGCAAGGGGAAGGAAAAAGCGAAGAAGTCCGCGGAAGTTGCGACGGCTGTCGTTCCCCGTCGGCCTGTCGAAGTTCGGCCGGAGGTGGTTGGTAAGTCTCATTGTCCGTACGCCAACGCACATAGGCCTTGAGTCTTTAATGATGTGCGGCGGTCTTTGCCCGCCGACGCGCATGGGTTTAAACCCTGGTGATGCGCCGAGGCTATACTGCTGACGCGCATGGGTTCAAACCCTGATGATGCGTCGAGGCCATGCGCATGGGTTCAATCCCTGATGATGCGCCACAGTTTTCTCCTTTAGACACATTGTGTGTTCTCTTCTGACTTTTTCTGATCTTTTGCTAGTGTCGATGGCAATCCCGCTTTTGAGTGAAGTTTTCTTGGAGGCTGCCTTCAACCAAATGGGAGTAGAGCATAACGAGGAAGTGATAAACCCTGCTCAAGATGCTCTTATGCTGGATCAGCCTCCTGAGAGAATGACCCTAATCCGTGAACAGCAGTATTGGTTCCTCAAACGGATGATGGAGCGTGGAGTCATTAAATCTTCCACATCTGATAAAGTGACCTTTCTGAAGCCTGAGTTCCTGTTTGGAGACCGTCTCACTTCTACTGACTCGTCAGTGCTGAAGGTCAAGGAGGACTTGTTCTTTACTGCGAATGGAGTGCATATGACTGTTAAGCAACTTGAACGTCAGTGGCCTTTGACGTCCTTCTGTCGCCTTGTTTCCCAGAGGAGGATGTCTTGGGAGCTTACCCCTTCTCAGGGGGGAGCGGTGACTGGTGTCATCCAAATTGATTCTACTTCCGACCAAAGGGATGCTTTGACCGTTGTACGGTCTGGGTCTTCTTACACTTGGCGGACTTTACGTCCTGGGAGCCTCTACAGTGATGTACCCATTGATATGCTTGCTTATAGTGCTTCGACTTTTACACATCGTATGTTTTTGATGGAACGCTCCTACCCGACAGGAGAGTTTTGGGTGGAGGGTTGGTGCCATTACGTCTCCAAATGGGATAAACTGACGCTCTGGATCTTGTCGCGATTTCGGACTGAGCTCCGAGAGATCGGGTTGACTGCCGCGATCCGTGCTACCCAGGCGGGTGTTGACCTTAATAGGCACATGTTCCTCGCACTCCTGGAGATGTTTGATATTCATACCGGGACCGTCTTTACTCCGGTAGGGGAGTTAGGGCTCGCACTTCATGAGATGTATGAGGTGTCTAAACTCCCTTGGGGGTCGGAGCCCTATGAAGAGTACTTTCCAACCAATGAGGAACTTCAGGTCCTGGGGGACAGAGCTGATAAGATGACGGCCGTCTTCAAGGAAGTGGCGAGTCATCATTACTATGTGCAGAAAAGGAATAAAAGCGGGTCGCAGCCCCATGTGACCGCTTGGAGAGATTATGTCTTTAGACAAGACAAAGAGGATTCTTCGAAGTTTTCTACTCCGCCGGCGCTCTCTCGTAGCGAGGTGCTGTCCGAAATGAGCACGTTAGGGGAGAAGAATCCCCGAGGAAATGAAGACCAGCAGTCAGATGCACGCTCCTACAGCTGCTTCTGGCACCTTGCTTATCTAATATCATCCAAGGCGGTTTTGGTCGCCTATCTGATGATATGGCTCCGGGATTGCGTGTTCGCAGGTGGATCCGGTGCCGTCGAGAGGGTGACTCGAAACTTAATCCTGCCAGCCGTAAAATTGGTCTTCGGCCGGCGCTTGGCTCTCCTTTCTGCAATGGTATGTAACCTGCAGCGAGGTTTGCGAGAGTTTGCTGGAAATGTGATTCATGATAGAGGCAGAAAAAATAACTTCCCGTGCGCCGAACTGCCATTTCACTATTTGATGGGATGGCTGATTCTGCATCATCCCAGTGTGATGAGCCCAGGCTCGGAAGAAGATTATAAGGCTGGAGATGCATTCCTTCGTCGTTTCCATCGGAGGAGCTGGTCGCATACTGGTGTCCCGGTTTGTAGAAAGGTTTTATCCCGTCTTCAGGGTTGGGAGATCACCAAAGTTGGTCCCATCTATTTGGGTTTTGAGGCCAACGAGGATTTAAGGGACCTGGGTGAAGGTACCACCACTCTGCCTCAATGGAGATTCCGCTGGTTGCAAAGTATCCGACCGTCCCATCTGGTGTACCGGAACAGGAATCAGTGCTACCTGGAACCGTACTTGCCGAGCCGCTTTGCGCGGCAATTTGGTTATGCTCAGATGATGTTGGATAACCCCAGTATTACCCTGGGGTATGTTGGAAGTTTGTTGGATGGTGCACGAGCTTGGCATTACTATAATGCCGGATGTACCGGAGCTCGTTTTACGTTGCCCGTCCCCGATCCGCGGCCGCCCATTCTTTACTCGGCCGCCAAATTTTACTGTGTTATGGCTGTCCCGCCCTCCGGATATGACAGGGAGACCAGCCTTATCGCAGGCACCCAGTTAGCAGCGACTGGGGATACGCCAGTGAAGGCCCGGTCGTATCGTCCGTCAGGGGTGGGTCAACGGAGTGCCCCCTCCGCATCACAAGCAGAACCCTCGGGCGATCGATTAAAACGATGTGCAGATACAGGGGCTGAATCTCTTGTGTCGAAGAAGCCAAAGAAGGCATCGTTACCGACGGTGTCATCGGATTCGGCGTCCGAAGAGGTAAGGACATCCTACTAAATCTGATTTTGGTTCCGCCACTTACGAGGCCCCATCTTCTTTTGTAGGAGCCGCTAAAAAGAAAACCTCGTACCCCAAAGTCGGGTGGGAGTAGGCGAGAAGAGATGGCGAGCTCGTCTGGAGTGCGTATTCTGCCGACAATGATGTCTCTCATGGAGGAAGATCCGGAGGATACTGTCATCGTGGAGGTTCCGGTATCCCCGGGTTATGTCAAGAGGGAACCTGAGGGTGCAGCAGCTTCCGAGGTGACGAAGGCCACAGCGGAGGCTTCACATATCGAAGGTTTAGCAAGTGTGCAGCTTCCTGGTGATGAAGAGGAATGGAGTTCATCATCTTCCGATGACATCGCTCCGGAGCTGCAGGAGTCTGTTGCGGGGGCAGCAGAAGCAGTGAGAATAGAGGAGAGGGTTGATTCCCCTCCTTGTCATGATGAAGGGAGGTCGGCTGAATCATTGCCAAATCCTTCCTTGGCTTCAACCATGGACATAGAGATGGCTATCGATCAGGCGGTAGCGACAGATTTTGTCCCTGTAGAGGGACTTGAGAAGAATGAGACCCTTCTGTCGGTCTTATCTCCTGGGGCTGGCCAGGAGATAAATGTTGATCTCCCCGTTTTGCCGGGAGAGGTAGCTGATGCTGATAGAACGTCGGGGGTAGAAGAGGTGGCCGTTGACGTCGGTGATTTCTCCGGGGTTGAGAAGGGTAAGGGTGTGGAACCCTCTGTTGCTCCTTCCACTTGGGGTACTATCACGACGCATGTGCCGGCTCCTTCTGTTCCTTCGGCTCCTCGGGCTAGCAGTCTGGCCCCTGTTGATGAAGAGCCTATTGCTGCCGAGGTTCAAACCTCTCAGATCGAGGTTGGCGGATCTTCCTCCGGTCCGCAAACTGTAGTAGCTCCCCCAACTCCTGCAATGATGCCGCAGGTGCTGGCGGATGCCGACGAGTATGTGAAGTTCCTCGTCGAGGGAGTGTACAAAATGCTGGAGAAAGGTGTATCTGCAGTGATGGATGCCAAGGGGAGCTTTACGACAGCAAAAGCTTTGGCAATGCCTTGTATCGAGCTGATCCGCGTTCACCAAGGCCATGACCATATGGCCGAAATTCTGGAGGTTTCGATGATTGAGCTGGACGAGCGGCTCACGAAACTGCAGCGCATCCAACGAAATGACCTCTCTGTCTTGATAGATGCAGAGATAGGGAAGTTGATTACTGAAATCGAGGCTTCCCATCGAGCCGATGTGAGCAGTTGGGAGCGTGAAGTGGCTGGGACTGAGACTGCGGCGGAGCAGTTGTCTCAATCTATGAAGAAGACGACGGAGAAACGGGCTGCGGTGGATGCTAACATCGCAGAGGTTGATGCTCAGATGCGCCGTCTTGAAGACCAGCGAGCCCAACTTCAACTAGAAGCTGATCGTGTCCTGGCTGAACATGTGGCATTCAAGCAGGAGGAAGCGACTCTTACTCAGCGGACCCTTGCTTTGGCTCAGCAGCGACGACAGCTTGATGAGAAGTATGAGAGTAAAACTTCTGCTGAGGCTGTCGGATTAATACGTCAAGAAGCCGAGCTCCGAGTCCAGGCGACTGTGGAAACTCGCACTGCCGACCTGAGACGTCGAGTCAAAGAGCTCTCATCCCACCCTGGAGAGGATCAGGGACTGTAGTTTCTCTTTTTTTTATGTGTTTTTGCAACTCTTGCTGGGGAAATAGCGTATTTCTGTACTCCCTTTTTTGAAAAATAAAGAAATACACTATCTCTTTTTTTTTTTGTGATGTGTTCATTTTTGATCTCATGAACTTGATGATTTATGTGGACCTATTATCTTTTGCGCACCTTGGTTTTTAGGTACAGATAATAAGTTTGAAGGAACCAACATGTTTGCTCAGAGGTAATGTGGACATGGCAATCATTAGGTTCAAATGATAGAATCTTCCTACTCAGAGGTATTTATGGACGTGGTAGGAATGATCCTGGGGGATACGCTGAACAACTCAGAGGTAATGTGGACGTAGAAGTTCTGCGATCAATGTACGACAACACAGGAGTTGTTTGTACGGGATGTTTACTCAGAGGTAATGTGGACGTGGTAAACATGAAGGATAGCGTAATCTCACAAAATGTAAGGTTGCGCTTTATAGGATGTAGAGAGACAACTCAGAGGTAATGTGGACGTGGTTATCTTTCTACGAAAGGATGCCACGGAACAGCTGGGTTCCGGAAGCGTTTGATTTTGTGAAAAAAGGTTGTTTGGGGAAATACATGTCTTGGAGGATGTCAAGAATAGTACTTCTTTAGGAACTTGCCGTTGATGGGCATCATGAACAAGTCCCCATTGGGTTTGGCGAGGCGGTAAGCACCGTTTGAGTATACCGTCTCAATGATGAAGGGTCCTTCCCATTTGGGCTCGAACTTCCCTGGTGTCTTGTGAGTTAACACCATTTGGCCTTCTGACTGCTAAAACTAGGTCGCCAACTTGGAAAGTTCTTTGCTTGACCTTCTTGTTGAAAGCCTGTGATATACGGGCTTGGTAAAGTTCGATGCGTTGTTGAGCTAGGAGACGCTTTTCGTCAAGTGCCTCCAGTTCCCGCAGACGACGACGTTGATTGTCTTCTTCTGTGAGTTTGTTTGTGATCGCTACTCGGAGTGAGGGGATCTGGATCTCGAGAGGCAGTACCGCTTCGCTCCCGTAGACCAGGAAGAATGGTGTGTTGCCTGTTGGGGTCCGTACTGTTGTGCGGTAGGCCCAAAGACATTCGCCGAGCTTTTCGTCCCAGTCGCGTTTGTTGGATGACACGACCTTTTTGAGCAGCCTGACGATAGTTTTGTTGAACGCCTCGGCCAATCCGTTTGCTGCTGGATTGTAGGCGGTTGAGGCCACGTTTTGAATGCGATTCTTGTCACAGAACCTGCTAAAAATGTGGCTGATGAACTGGGGACCATTGTCATGAATGATTCGCCTGGGTACTCCGAAATGGTAAATGACATGGTGTTTGATAAAGCTGACCACCCTGGAGCTTTTTACTTTCGCTAGTGGGACTGCTTTCGTCCATTTGGAGAAGTAATCGGTGATGGCCAGGATGAAACGATGTCCTCTTGATGAAGGAGGGGTGATTGGTCCTACAATGTCCATACCCCAGGCTTCGAATGGCCAGGAGACGACTGTAGGATATAGAGGTTCAGACGGTGTATGTATGAAGTCTGCATGAAGTTGGCATGCATGGCACTTCTTAGCATATTCTACTACGTCGGCGGCCATGGTTGGCCAGTAGTAGCCCATACGTTGCAGTCGATCTTGCAACTTAGGACCTGGTTGGTGAGCTCCGCAAGTTCCGTCATGAGCTTCTCGAAGAGCTTCGGCCGCTTCTTCGTTAGACAGGCATCGAAGGAGAAGCCCGTCGAAGGAGCGTCGGTACAGCGTTTTAGTGGCTGTATCGTAGTAGAATCGAAGAGAGCGTCTCCTGACTGAGACGGCTTCCTTCGGGTCTTCCGGAAGGATTCCGTAGACGGCGAAGTCGATGAACGGGAATCTCCAGTCTCGGACATTAACATCGGTGTTTGTCGGCACGGCGTGAGCCATTTGCAAACATAGGTTGTTTCTGGGACAAATCAAGTCTCGACCAGTTACCGTGACATAGTGTTGAGTCCCAAGGGGCGCGGCCAATGAGGCTGCGAGGCCAGCCAGAGCGTCAGCCTCCAAGTTTTGTAGACGGGGTACATGTTCGATGAAGAACCCAGTGAAGGTTGAAATGATGTTCAATGCAACTTCATGGTAAGGGATCAAATCTTCATGGTGAACCTCGTATTGCCTCCGAATCTGGTTTACGACGAGTTTCGAGTCGCCGTAGGCTTCCAGATGATCCACCCCCAGCTGTTGTGCTAGCTGGAGTCCCATGACGAGTGCGTTGTACTCAGTAACATTGTTGGAGCACGGCTTCGAAAGAGAGTATGCGCGCTGGATGACCAGCTGATCGGGGGAGACCAAGACTACCCCCACTCCTGTGATGATTTGGCCGTTGGGGCCCGTTCTTGAAGCGCCATCGAAGAACATCCGCCAAACGGGGCTTCCTTCAGTGACGTTTGATTCTTGGACTTCATCCGGGATGTCTTCATAGAGTTTTGAAGATTCTGGGATGGGGTGTGCAGCTAAAAAGTCAGCCAGAGCCTGACCCTTGACCGCCTTTTGCAAGACAAACACCATGTTGTATGGCGTTAGTAGGATCGCCCATGTAGCCAGCCGGGAGTTTAATGACCCTGGCTTCGTCATGAGAACTCTGAGTGGATTGACTCGGGAGATGACGTGAATTGTCTGGCCCGAGACGTAATGACGAGTCTTCTGAATGGCAAACACCAAAGCCAAGCACTCCTTTTCAACGGGGTTGTACCGGTGTTCGGCCCCGATGAGTGTTCGACAGAGGTAGTAGATTGCTTGCTCGTAGCCTGTATCGCTGTTTTGAGCCAGTAAAGCGCCGAGGGAATGATCCATAGCACGGACGTAGAGGAGGAATGGTTTGCCGGCGACAGGTGCCACTAGGACTGGCGGGCTTGTCAAGTAAGCCTTGATGTCGTCGAAAGCCTTTTGGCACTCCTCTGTCCAGACGTAAGAGACTCCCTTCTTCATGAGCTGAGTAAAGGGTTGACATTTACCGGAGAGGTTTGCTATGAACCTCCGGATGTATGCCAGACGTCCCTGTAAGCCCCGAAGTTCTCGAAGGTTCTTCGGAGGGTCCATGTTGAGGATGGCTTTAGTCTTCTCGGGATCGACATGAATGCCTTTTGCCGTGATGACAAAGCCCAAGAATTTGCCGCTAGAAACCCCCAGGAAGGATTTAGCGGAGTTCATTTTGAGTTGATGTGCCCGCATGAGATCAAAGACCGTCCTCAGGTCCTGTAGGTGATCTCTTTTGAGGCGGCTCTTGACTGCGATGTCGTCAACATAACACTCAACTGTCTTGCAAAGATGTTGACGGAAGATGGTACTCATCGCTCGTTGGTATGTTGCACCGGCATTCTTCAAGCCGAAGGGCATTACTGTGTAGCAGAAAACACCTTTCGGAGTCCTGAATGACGTGTGTTTTGCGTCATCGGGGAACATCTTGATTTGATTGTAGCCTGAATACCCGTCCATGAAGGACATGCGTTCAAAGCCACATATGTTGTCGATCATTACATCGGTGATTGGAAGCGGGAATTCATCCTTCGGGCAAGCAGAGTTGAGATCCCTGAAGTCGATACAGACTCGTATTTTCCCGTTCTTCTTGGTGACAGGGACGACGTTGGCTACCCAGTCCGGATGTTGTTCCTCACGGATGAAGCCACTGGTCAAGAGCTTGTCCACCTCCTGATCGATGGCATTCATGATGTTCGGGCGGAAGCGTCGCTGTTGTTGTTTGATAGGTTTGGCATCTGGTAAGATGTTCAACCTATGCATCGCGATCTGTGGATCGAGACCCGGCATGTCTTCGTAGCTCTAGGCGAAGACGTCAATATACTCTTTAGCCAGTTGGACTAAAGATTCTCGGTCTTCTCCTTCCAAGCTTTTGCTGATAAAGATGGGTTTAGAAGAAGACCCATCCCCGAGGTCGATCTGCTCGACTTCGTCTTCGGTGGGAGGTTCTCGTAACTCAAAATGAGACTCCCATTGTTCTCCTAGGCGTTGAGCCCAGGGTTCCTCTTCGAAGGGTTCCGACGGTTGGTCTTCGCCTTCATCTTTCTGAGGTTGCGCCGATGTCATGTTAGCTGACAGCACTTTCCTAAAGACTGATTCGATACTGGTATCGGAATCCCACGTCGATGCTTCAGACAAGTGGGAATGTTCTATGTCTTCTGCGTCTGAACTCTCTGGAGTTGATGGCGGCGTGACAAAGCCTAACCCCCGTCGAGTCCGATTATAGTAATCCTGTGGCTTTCCATTGGGCATCGAAAGCCGGACAGGGAGATGCCGACCCTTGCCGTAGTTTAGGCCTTTATTGCTTTTCAGGTCGTAGCCCATCTTTTGGATGATGTGCTTTGCCGTATCCGTGTACCGATAGACTTGTACTCTGCCGGTATCAGGTTCGGGCTCGATTGACGGGAGGTCCTGATGACGCTCGACTTTGCCCGAGATGATGGTGCCTTCGTCTTGGCTTCGTGGGGGATTATGAAGACTCCTTGAGACGGGGCCACTCGATTATGGTGGACGGTCATTATTTGTGTTTGCAACGACCGTAGAGCGTTGTCTAATGTATACATGGCATTCCAGTATGGAAGACAAGAATAATTGAAAGACACTCTATTATTGATAAAGTACAAGATTTTATCCCGTGGGATTACATTGTCTAAGGAGGGTGCGTCTACATCAGCAGAGATATATTCGCCAAGCTTCTCATCTGTAAGCACTGGGGCCGGATCAGGAGAGTCCTCCACCGCTCTGACTTTGGGGTCTGAGAGGGTTATGTGAGCCCTCTCCGGCATTTTGGATGACTGCGGCGGCTTGCCTTTAAGACGCACCTTGAGAGGTGCCTCGGTTGCGCCTCTGATGAGTGGCGCCTTCCCTTGTAATTTTACCACCAGGGGAGCCGCTGTTTGAGGTGGCTTTCCCTTGAGGCGTATCTTCAGGGGAGCTTCGTGAGTCGGTGCTTTCCCTGATAGCTTGATGCTCATTGGAGGCGCCTTCTGGGGAGGCTTGCCCTTCAATCGGATTTTCAAGGGGGCGTCGGGAGTCATTTCGGGCTCCAAGTCCGGCTCTGTTGCCGTCTCTGCTTCATCATCGGCGTCGTTGGCTTCCTCCTCGTCAAGTGGCTTGTACAAGTCAGAATCGGTGAAGTAGGCCTCAATCCCTTTGAAGGGATCGATATCTGCAAACTTCGTCCGGATGACGCCGTTGGTGGATACATATTTCATGCATTGGTGGAGCGTGGAGGGCACCACCATATACTCATGTAACCATGGTCGTCCGAGTAAGATGTTGTAGTTGACCTCGGCATCCACCACATAACAAGTCACCTCAGTTTTGAGGCTGCCGATGTGACACTTCAGCCGGATCTTGCCTAGTGGCTCGCTCTTGCTAGCGTAGAAGCCACTGATGGTCGTATTGGAGGGCGCCAGCCGGTACATTGGGATCCCCAGCTTTGATAGCAGCGCCTTTGGAATGATGCTTAGGGAAGACCCCGGATCGATCTGAATCCTGCTCACCTTTACCGAACCGATGTACCCTGTGTAATACAACGGTCGGTTATGTCGGTGATGCTTGAGCAGCATGTCTTGTTGGGTGAAAGTTATGTTTGGGATAACTTCATCCGCACAATGACAGTGTGCACAAGTAGTTGGGAGGTCTTCAGGCTGCTTGATTTGACTGAGAAAGGATTCGGCATCCTTCAGAGCTTCGTAGAGAGCTTCTCGGGAGACCTTGGAGAGACGCAGGAGCTCGAACAAAGACAAGCGTGCAGGAGTACTGGCCAGTTGTGCCAGAATGTCAAAATTGTGGGGCTTGGCTAGCCCCGAAGCATTTTCTTTCTGCAGAGGTCTGTCGAAACGGGCCTCCACTTGCTTTTGTTTATTGGCTGCTGAGGGTTTGGATGGACCCTCCTCAGGGATGGTGCCAGGAGGCACCACTTCGGCGGCAGCTTCACCGGGCTGGGAGTTCTGTTGTGCACGCGTCTGCACAGGAAGCGCCTCTTTCGTTGAAGAAGAGACCGTGCGGCAAGACTTGATCTTCCTGCCTTTTGCTTTGGAGGTAGGGCGTACCTCCGGTTGAGTTACCTCGGAGACGAGGTCGGGATGAACCCAGAGGACCTCTCCTCGAGATGTGGTGAGTGGGACAAGTCCACTCACATTGTCATGGGTGGGTGGCAAGTTCACCACCTCCATTGTCGCCTTAGGGATGGGGACGACGCCATCTTGTGTGGTAGTCGACGGCAAGGTGCCGAACTGAAGTGACACCACATTAGCTGACACCGTCTTCTCTTCGTAGTCGACGGAGATTACATCCGCATTGATCATACGCTGGATGTAATTTTTGAGGACGTAGCAGTCCTTGGTCGGGTGTCCGACAAACCGATGGTAGTGACAGTACCTCGGGTTGTCTACTTTCCCGACTTTATTGGGCCGCTTCGGGTCCGGAAGCTTGATCTTGTCACCCTGCTTCAGTATCTCAAAGAGTTGCAGGGTGTCGTCATCATTGAATGAATAAACCTCCTTGGGTCTCGGTGCCAGTGGAGGCTTTTGAGTAGGCGCAGATGCGCCCTTCGAGGCATTAACAGTCAATGCCTGTTTCCCCTTTGTTTCTCGTCCGGAGTTGTTGATTGCGGACTTTTTCCCCTTATCGTCAAAGGCGGGGAAGCTAACACCCAGAAGACGTATATTGGCCGCCTACTTCTCTGCAGCTTCAGCTTCGATGATTAGGGAGCTCCAGTCGGGAGGGGGAGTAGAGTTAAGCCAGAGCTTTACTGCAGGCAGCATGTTCATACTTCAAGCGGAGAGAAGCGCATGCTCTGGCATGCCTGGAGGTAGCCTGAAGCAGGCCTGACGGAAGCGTTCGATGAATGCCCGAACCGTTTCCTTGTCCTTCTGGCGTATCTCAATGAGAGACGCCATCGTCATGTCCTTCCCACCGTCGTAGAAGCGGTCGAAGAAGAGGCGTGTCAGGTCATCGAAGGACGATATGAAATTATCGGGGAGGCTGCAGTACCAGTCATACGCCACCCCTTTCAGGGCCCCAACAAAGATGCTGGTGAGGAGCGCGTCCTCCTTCGGAAGATGCCCTGTCTGCGACTGGAAGTACGTCAGGTACCGTCGTGGAGTGTCCTTCCCGTCATACGGCGTGAGTGTTTGTGGTTTATACTTTGGGGGATAAACCACCTTGTTCCACTCAAGGGGATAAGGCTGGGGAATGCCCATCTTCTGGCGCTCCTCCTGCCTGTTCTTGGACTCGAAGCGCTCCTGCAGATCTTTGATCATTTCGACCATGTCCTCCGTGGAGCTAGGAGTCGGGGAAGGAGGTACCACCTGGAGTGGAGCGTTTGAGGGCTCCGACGTCCGGGGTGCTTCTGTGTCTGAGGGTGTCCGTTGGAGGGGCACACTCGACTCTCCATTGGCTCCTGGGTCGAGACCATTTGAAGGTGTTCTGATCAAGGCCGACCGCATCTCAAACACTGCTTGAGTCAGTGCTTGCATTGAGGCAGAGAGGGTTTTGAGTCCTCCCTCTAGCGAGTCTATGCGCTGGACAATGTCCTGTGACGGCGCATCAGTCTCAAGATCACCCCCGATCATGTATATTGTCATGACACGGCCGGAAGTGGATGGATTAGTTGAGGCTTCGCTCTCAGCCTCGCTCTCATATGGGAGAGTCACTTCTCCTGGTGTCTGGCCACCCCTAGCCACATTCTGGAGTTCGTCTTCGACAGGCGCATCTGCAAGGGCCTGACTGCCCTCAGTTCTGTCTTGAAGGGCCTCTTCGTTTCCAGCACTACCCCCGGCGGTGTCCTGGAGGACATCGTCATTTTGAGGGGCTTCAGGGAGGCCATCTTCGCCTTGATGAAGATCCGCCGCAGCTGTGCTTTGGACATCTTCGTCTTCGGAAGGAGGCTCGACAAGGGTCTGGCTACCCCCAACTTCCTTCAAGAACTTCTTCCTCGACCGAGTGCCTTCGAACACTCCAGAGGTCGAGACAGCTGCCTTGGTTTTCCTCGGCTGGCTTTTGGATGAAGACGAGGAATTGGCAGTCATCTTCCGGACAGATGAGGAGTTGGAGATCACGTTGCATGAAGCAACCTTTAGCTCCTCTTCTGCTGATACCTTCGTCCCAAGGCGATGTCGGAGGGGTGTCGATGATTGTAGCCGTTGGAAGACCGACTGCTTTGGCGGTACTGCCGTCTTGCAACAGCAGTTGATGGTGACCACTGCACAAGTGTGCCCCGTGAGAGGCGCATCGTGCTTGTTGGTCAACTTTCCTAATCGGCGCTTGTGAGTGATCACGTTGCGCAGGTCGTTGGAGGAGAGTGCTACCCTCACACCCCTCTCAGGCGCATGGCAGGGCCAAGCGCCGGGGTAGTCGGGTGAGTGCTGCGCCCCCTGATCTAATACCAAGCAGGCATCACGATCAGTAGTGGAGGAACCACAGCATTTGAAGTGACTTGAACGTACCTCAAACGCACAACCAGAGGAGGCACGGGAGTTCAAGACCACTGAGTTTGCCTCTCTCGGCTTGGTTGTGCACGCAGTGAATGCGCCCAAGCGAGATGAGGACTTTGAAGGTCGACTCGTTGTTGGTGCAGAAGCACTTGAGTCAACCTTGTACAGCTTGCCATCGGCAGCGCGCGTGATTGTAAGCGCGTGCCTCTGGCCGGCTACTGGCATAGCACGTTTGTGGCGCATGGCCCGTGTCGCCTTGGATTTCTTCGTACCAGCCCGCTGGGGCACATAGTACTCAGCATCCAAATTCTCCTCGCCATTACAGCGAGTGAGTTTGTTAAAGACAGAGGCTCTTTGTGGCGAATAACGAAGTACACTTTATATCTTTAATAATTAGACTAGAATTTACCCTGTTGACCAGAGTTTGTTTGCCATTAAAATTGTTTTGATTGAAATTTTAATACAAACAGAACAGTGATACAATATAGGACTTAGATGTAGTCCTAGGAGTACACTTTTGTTTAAGCTGGGTCCTTAGTGCCAATGGAGCGAGTGGTAATGCGTTGACTCCGTTGACCGGCTGACGACGGTTATCGGTTCTCTGAAGGTGTTGATTGCTCTGGGTGCTGGAGCTTGCTGGGAGGAGGAAGACGTTGAGTGTCTAGAACTGCCTCTCCGGTGATTCTCTGTTGTGGATTCTCTCTGTGTTGTGAGTCTCCTGTGTGTGAAGGAGATGATCCTTCTATTTATAGTTTTGCAGGCTGGCTGCTCATGCGCGCATGTAGGATGCGCCGGTGTGGGGACGCCACGTGGAGGTTGCTGATGAAGGCGCATGGATGCTGCACCCTGATCGAGGGGGAGAACTCTTCATATTGTTGTTGTGAGCCGGCACGTAGCAGAGAGAAGATCTTTCCGTTGCTGAAATCTTGGATGAGTTGAGTCAAAGGACACATGTCGTCGACTCATGGTTTGAAGATCTCGGATTTGGTGGAGAGGAGTGATCTGGTGGGCTGCGCCTTAGATTGGGCGCAGGAGGAGGCTGCGGCTCATAACCTTTAGGAGTTACAAACCATTTGGGGTGCATGGCTTTTGAGGCGTATGCAGGCGACTTTCCTTCTGTCTTTCGGGATCAGAGAGCAGTCTGAGGCACATGGCTTTTGAGGCGCATACTGATTTGGACGCATGGCCGTAGAGGCGCATGCGGTTGGTTGAGTGGCCACGTGGCAGTAGCCGTCGAAATAAAGTCATGATGATGCTGACGTTGTCGACGCTTCGTTTTCTGAACTGTTCAGACTTTGGGAGGCGTGCTGCCAACTCTGTCAGTTCAGCATTTAATGTTGGTGACGTTCGATGGACAGCTGAGTGGACACGTCGGTTGGCGTTCCACTCGGTATGGAGATGTATGGGGGCGCACCCTCTGTAATGCGCCGAGTACTGTAGGGCGCGTCTGTGTGATGCGCCTGATGCCGAAGGGCGCGTCCGTGTGATGCGCTGTCTGGCTGGCACATCGGACATGTCTTTTAATGATGCGGCTGTCTCACTCTTCGAGTGCTATAAATAGCCGTTTGGCTGAATTCGAGGCGTCCGGTTCATCCATTTAATATAAATTCATTGTACGGAATTTGGAGGGCCATCCACTTGGCGCGTGGGTTTGATCTGCCCGGCCTATAAATAGTGGCATGGAGAGAAGATTTGCTTCTCATTCCCTCACGTACTTCCAACATAAACTTGAATATGCGGGTGTATTCTGTTGACGAAGTGCTCCCAAGGGTGAAGATGAGACGCTGTGTTGTCTTCGATGCACTTGAAGGTGACTGTTACATCCAAAAAATGGAGTCGAGGGCTTCCGAGACAGGCGGAAGGTGCCTGTTGCATCCAAAGATAGGGATGCTCGGGCCTTGTCTCCGTTATTCCGGAAGAGCCGTAGATCGGAATGGCGGTGCTAGGCTCTATCTTCCTTCAAAGTGGGGTTTGCCCACTTTGGTTGTGTTGAAAGCTGCTCCTTTAGCCGCGGTTTCGATCACGGTCTTCCTTCGCCTTTGGAGGCTCTTTCGAAGCCTCCCCTGGCCACAGCATTTGCGGTGCTCTTCTCTTCCTTGGTTCCAGCCAGAGGGTTAAATGCTTTGCTTGACGAAGCACTTATCAGGTGAGCCTGGCTGGAAGAGTTGCACATAACTGAGCTGCTGAAGGGATGCACATAACTGAGCTGGACACATGACTGAGCTGCTGAAGATATGGTAGGATACGCCTGGTTGGAGGCGCATGATGTCTGCTGCGCCTGACTGATGGCGCATGGTGGCTGCTGCGCTTATCTGGAGGCGCGTGGTAGCCGCTGGCTGTAGACTTAGGATCTTTCCTTTGTAGAAATTCTCCTTTGTACAACCTTTTCTTAGACATGTAATAGACTTCTGTATATAAAAGTCTTCTTTTGAATGTCTATCTTTATTGATCTTGCTGTGAAGTTCTTCGTCTGAGTTCTAGCGCATGTAGTGTCTGGCGCATGGGCTTTCTGGTTGTGAAATTCCATACTTCTACAGAGTTGACCAGTTGACCCAAAGTCAACTATAAGTCAACACTTGACCTAGTTTGACTAGATTATTGACCGGAGTTGACCCAGAGTTGTTTTGACTTAGAAGAACCTAGAATAAAATAGATTGTTTGTAGAGATTTATTTATGACAACTTGAACACCTTGTAACCTGTATTGCTTTAAATAGGACTCTGTGGCTTCAGTTGGACACCTATACCTATCAGCTGTTCAGGTTATCAGGCGAGTACATTCTCTGATCATTTCATATCATGTTTAGGATTATATTTCCTGCTTTAGACTATCCTACTTGATGCTGACACGTTGGTAACACGAATTGGTACTATATGGATCCCTTCATGAGATGTTATCCCTCTCGGAAGCATCAGATACTTTTGTCATGTGTGTTTCACTTACATCACGTATCATATGCTTCTATCATCATGAATCTTCGAGAATCAGCTAGTGACTCATGTACCCTCATGATCACCGAACCTTCACGAATCAATTCATGAATCACCCTATACGGGTAGTAGTTTAGTCATGAATCTTAACGTAACTTGACTGGATCCTTGTGTATTGATTGGGGTACGGGGGAGTATGAATGGTCATGTGAATAAATATCCAAAGTAGTGTAGTCATGAATCACTCTTAGTGTAGTCATGAATCAGTCCTAAGCCATTCACATGTTCGTCTGTACTCTAAATTACTAGCACTGTCTCTCTTTATATATATCATAGATATTTACTTACAGTCTCTCTTTTATATTATGCTATTTCTTCAGATCCTGTATTTTATTCTCTAGCATGATTACATTTCCTTTCCTGCTATGACTTGTTGAGATGTATTGTGCTCGCTCCAGTCCTGACTGGACCTGTTGATAAATTTTACAGATAGCCTGGAGGTTGCCAGCTAGCCTAGAGGAGACAGTAGAGGTTGTATAGATAGCTAGGGTTTTGCTTATAGTTTATTTTCAGTCGTCTTGAGTTGTATTTATGGATTACTGTATTTGAGTTTTGAGATGTATTCTGAGTTGTATCTTAGATACTTAGACTTCTATCTGCTGTATCTCTTGGATTTTATGTTTCATCTATCTTCCATTATGCTCTACCTTAGATATGATTGAGTTTACATTCTGCTATGTCACCCCCATTCGGGGAGTATAAACTGTTTAGTCTTATACTGTTAGATGCATTGAGACCTAGGACAGCGTTCTACCGCCGACACTGCGGCGTAGGCTGGGCGTTGTTACGTTCTCGTGCCCTAACTCTAGGGTACGGGTCGTGACAGTTTGATGATAGTCTTATTGAAGGCTTCTACTAATCCATTAGCTGCTGGATTGTAAGCAGTAGAGTCTACATTCTGAATTCGATTCTTATCGCAGAACTGATAGAATTTATGGCTCGTAAATTGTGGACCATTATTATGGATGATCCTGCGAGGTAGGCCGAAGCGGTAGATGACATGATGTTTGACGAAACTGATCACATTCGACGTCTTTACTTCGGTGAACGGTATAGCTTCCGTCCATTTGGAGAAGTAACCATTTATAGGTAGGATAAACTGATGTCCTCTGGAGGATAGCGGGCTGATTAGGCCGATGACGTCCATACCCCAGGCTTCAAAAGGCCAAGATGCCACCATCGGGTGTAAAAACTCTGAAGGTTGATGAATTTCTTTGCATATTCAACAGCATCTGCTATCATCGTAGGCCAATAATAACCCATTCGTCTGAGGTGATCTTGTAATTTGGGGTCTGGTTGGTGTGCACCACAAATTCCGTCGTGAGCCTCACGGAGTGCATGTTTGGCTTCTATGTCTGATAAATATCGTAACAGTAGCCCATCGTAAGAACGTCGGTACAACATTTTGGTAGCTGTATCATAGTAAAATTTGAGGGATCACCTTTGGACAGACACTGCTTCCTTTGGGTCCTCAGGAAGGATTCCGTATACGGCGTAGTCTATGAAAGAAAATCTTCAGTCTTTGACGTCGACGTTTGTTTCTATTGCGTAACTGTGATAAATATGTAAGGCATCTTTTGCACAGAATAACTCTCGACCAGACACTGTGATCGAATGTTGAGTATTGATAGGGACGGTCAAGGAAGCAGCCAGACCGGCTAAAGCTTCTGCTTCTATATTATGTAATCGAGGCACGTGCTCGATGAAGAATCCGGCGAAGGTAGAAGCCA
The DNA here is from genome assembly GCA_029216955.1 of Iris pallida. Classification (NCBI taxonomy): domain Eukaryota; kingdom Viridiplantae; phylum Streptophyta; class Magnoliopsida; order Asparagales; family Iridaceae; genus Iris; species Iris pallida. The sequence goes on from JANAVB010010400.1 coordinate 3,043,677, forward strand.
ACTTGATCATCGCTTTGTGATATGGGATGAGATCTTCATGATGAACTTCATAATCCCTTCGGACCTGACTAACTATTAGCTTAGAATCGCCGCAAGCTTCCAGATAGTCAACTCCTAGTTCTTTTGCCAATTGAAGGCCGATCAGTAGGGCGTTATATTCGGCCACATTGTTGGTGCAAGGTTCCACGAGAGAGTATGCATGGTGTATAACCAGATGGTCGGGTGACACAAGTACGATGCCTACTTCGGCCATAATATTTCCTTTAGGTCCTGTTCTTGACGCACCGTCAAAGAACATTCACAAAATATGGATTTCCTCAGTTGCAGTGTTAGACTCAACTACTTTATCCAGGATTTCATCATAGAGTTTGGAAGATCATGGCACTGTGTAAGATGCTAAGAAATCAGCTAATACTTGGCCTTTTACTGCCTTCTGAGGGACGAACATCATATCGTATGAAGTCAACAGCATTATCCATGTAGCTAAACGAGAATTAAGAGAACCTAGTTTAGTCATGAGTATTCTGAGAGGATTGACTCTAGATATGATATGGATAGTCTGTCTAGACACATAGTGACGTGTCTTCTGGATAGCAAATACCAGTACGAGACATCCCTTTTCTACGTGTGTATCTGTGTTCGGTACCGACCATCATGCGACTGAGGTAATAGATTGCCTGTTCATGGCCACCTTCATTCTTCTGAGCTAATAGTAGGGCTGTAAAACGATTAAAACAGTTTGTGTTCGGCTCGCATTCAGCTCGGGTCAAGCTCGATTCGAAGCTCATTCGTGGGCAGGTCGATACCGAGCTCAGTCGATTTTTTTTGTTCGAAGTGGTATTCGAACCGAGTTCGACCATAGGTTGTTCGACTCGGTCTCGTTCGCGAACTGGCTCGAACTCGGCTCAATTTCTAATATTATGGCTTTTTCTAATATATGCTATATATTTTTATGGATGTTGATAAATTTTGGCTTAGAAAATTTACTCACTTTTTTATTATTTATATGATGGTAAATTTGTGATGTAAAGAGCATAATTAATTCAACAAAAAAAATCTTTAAGACTTGAAAGTAACCATACAACAAGTTTAATGTGACTTTTGTTCGGTCCTGGCTCGGGCTCGGCTCGGGCTCGGCTCGGGCTCGTCCGAGCTCGAGAACTAAATCGAGTCGAGCTCGATCGTTTCGAGCCTATAATCAAACCGAGTTCAAACACCATTTTTGAGCTCGATCTTGAGCTCGGATCGAATAAAGCTCGTTCGATCATTTAGTCGAACCGAGTTCGAACACAGTTTGTTCGAGCTCGTTCGTTCGATTTTCAGCCCTAGCTAATAGGGCTCCAAGAGAATGATCCATAGCGCGAACATATAATAAGAAAGGCTTTCCAACTATCGGAGCCACCAATACTGAGGGCTTGTGAGATACTTCTTGATGTCGTCAAATGCGCGCTGACATTGTTCAGTCCAAATAAAAGATACTCCTTTCTTCATGAGCTGAGTAAACGGTTGACACCTTCCAGAAAGATTTGAAATGAATCGTCTGATGTAGGCTAACCTTCCTTAAAGTCCGCGTAGCTCTTTGAGATTTCTTGGAGGACGCATGTCGAGGATAGCTTTCACTTTCTCTAGGTCAAGACGTATACCCTTTGAAGTGATAACAAAACCAAAGAACTTGCCCCTGGAGACTCCCAGAAAAGACTTGGTGAGATTCATCTTGAGTTGGCATGTACGTATTAGTTCGAACACCGTTCTCAAATCTTGGAGGTGGTTGCCCTTGAGACGACTTTTAACTGCGATATCATCTACGTAGCATTCTACTATTTTGCACAAATCATCACAAAAAATTGTGTTCATAGCTCGCTGGTATGTCGCATCCGTATTTTTTAATCCGAAGGGCATCACCGTATAGCAGTATACCCCCAACGGTATTAAAAAAGATGTGTGTTTCTTATCATCAGGGAACATCTTGATCTGGTTGTAGCCTGAGAACCCATCCATAAAGGGCATCCGTTCGAAGCCACAAGTATTGTCGATCATTACGTCGGTGATCGGTAGAGAAAAATCATCTTTTGGGCATGTAGAGTTTAAATCACGGTAATCGATACAGACTCGAACGTTACCGTTCTTTTTCATGACCGGAACAATGTTAGCGACCCAGGTAGGGTGTTGTTCTTCGTGAATGAACCCACTTGAAATAAGCTTCTTGACTTCACTCTCGATGGCCTCCATGATATCTGGTCGGAACTGCCGTTGCTGCTGCTTTACTGGCTTAGCTTTAGACGAGATATTTAGGCGGTGCATAGCAACTTTAGGGTCTAAGCCTGGCATGTCTTCATAAATCCATGCAAAGACGTCAATGTATTCTCTTATAAGCTGTATAAAAGATTGTCGTTCTTCACCAGACAGACTTTTGCTGATAAAGATTGGTTTAAGAGATGATTCATCTCCTAAATTAACTTGGACGACTTCGTCTTCAGTAGGTGGTTCACGTTGTTCGAAATGTAACTCCTACCTGGTGTCCATCTTTTGAGCCCATTATTCGAGCTTGATTGATTAGACATCTTCTACAATTTGGTCAACTGATACCATATTGACGGACAAATTTGCTTTGAACATGTCTCCAATGCTGGAGTCTGAATCCCGGAGACAAAAATCAGAAGAATGAGAACAACGATCCACTTCGACGTCTGATCCTTCAGGAGTTGTTGGAGGAGTAACATAACCCAAACCAACACCGTTTCGTTGGTAATAGTTCTCGGGTTTGTTGGAAGGAGTAAAGTGACGTATTGGCAATCGTCGCCCTTAACCGTAGTTTAGTCCCCGGTCGCTTTTTATATCATATCCCATCTCCTGGATGATATTCTTGGCCTGCCAGCTATATCGATAAATTTGCATTTTTCCAGAATCATAGTCAGCTTCTGTGTTGGAATTGGGAGTAGTAAAGTCCATAACGAACTTTTTTCGCCAATTATTCGACCGAAGATGATCAATTCTTCACCCTTCTTTCTAGCTGGAACGATGAAGTAGTGGATATCTTCTGGCCAGACTTTTTTTTACAGACAAGACATCATGATTGGCATACAGAGATGTGGTCCTATGCCATGCTCTAGGGCGTACAACGTATCTATGTACTGGTTTACAGATTGGTAGACATCAGAGTAATTTAAAGATGGACTTTTACTCAGAAAATATGCAAGTTCTTCTTCAGGGATAACATCATCCACTGAAGGTATATTAATTTGGGTATTGATATACTCATTGAGGGGATCATTGTCCGAAACAGGAGCCACAGACTTGGTCAAGTTCACCACGTAGGGTAACTCATCAGGATTGGGAGGACGGACTTCAGCAGGTTCCACCCGAGTCATTTTGCGGAGAGTGATGGTCAATGGTTTGACAATATCAGGATTCTTCTTTTGACCCGAATTGTGAGAGACTTTGGAGTACTTTTTGTAGTAGTACGTCCTTTGATTCAGATAACCAGGGGACCGTCACTGGCAGATGAATTAACTTTAGCTTCATCGTCAGCTTCGTTGCCGTCATCCTTGGAAGGCTTAGATTGATAAAGTACTGAATTTCTATAGCAGGCTTCATTACCCTTGAAAGGATCGACATCGGCAAACTCCGTATTCACGATGCTGTGGACACACACAAAAAAGAAGAAGAAAATGCTGTCTTTTTTTTATTGGCACAAGGCACCACAAATCGAGTACGCCTGAGAGATCCTGCGCTGAGGATCCCCGAGTACAAAAGAAGAATTCTAGGGAATGGGACAATGGAGATCGAGCGGCAGTTGCTCCTTTACTCCGTTGACACTCTGATTACAAAAGTGGAAGAAAACCTAAAAAAATTGCTAACTCTCGGCTCACTGGCAAGAAGTGCAGCAATTTGGCTCTTGAAAATGCTCTCCGTTCTGTCTGTTGAAGAGGAAAGAAGCCCCCTTTTATAGTCGTTCTTGGGCTAGAATGATGTTATGTGCCCACATGAAGAGACACGCTGGTTCTTACGTGGGTGCATGGTCCTGCTTTGGGCACATAGGTATAGGCACATACAGGCTGTGAGATCATGGGTTGGTCGTGGTGTTGACGTGGGCGCATGCTTCGGTGTACGACCGCTCGTGGAGACTGACGTGGCCATGCGCTTCGGTGCACGTTTTGATCGTGGCTTTGACTGAGTCAGGCTTGGGCGCATAGCCATGTCTCAGGCTATGCGCCCTCATTTTTTGGGAGCTAGTCTTGGGCGCATGGAGTTATACTTGGACTGGGCACATGGAGCTTCATTTAGTGGGCGCATAGAGTCAAACTGACTGGGCGCATGGAGCTGCTTTGACTTGGGCGCATGGAGCTATGTTTACTGAAAATTTTTATGCTTCTATAGGACCCCCTTCAAATTTTTTGACACTTGAGCAAGTTCGAAATACTTTGAAAGAAGCATGGATCATCTTCTCGCGGGGCAATAGGCGCATAGCACGGCTCTTCCCATGGGCGCATAGTGTTTTAGCCGGCTTGTCAGGGAGATACGACTGTTGAGATTTGCCTCAAAATCTGAACTGACAGATTCATCGGAACAGAATTTGAAGCGGTCCATACTTTATACGCCGTCCACGTCAGCAAGACACAGTCGTATAGTATGCAGAGAGCTGGTCCTTCACGTGGGCGCATAGGCTACAGTGGGCGCATACACCATCGTAGACGCATAGAGTATGTGGGCGCATAGGAAGTGGCCCGTGCCTATAAATAGACCCTGGAGGAGAGAGAAAGTTTATTATTCCTTTCTTCTTTAAAATTTTCAGAAAACTCTTCGTCTTCTTCCTTTGAGAATCATGTCTCCCAAGGCCGCCAAGAGATCCGCGAAGGGCAAGGAAGCTGTGTCGAGTAGCTCTTCTCTTGCGGCGGAGTCCTCAGCAGTCCAGGACCCGATTTTGGCTGAGGGCGTGCTTAAAAAAACGAAGTCTCGAGCATTAATTTACGACACTCGGATTTCTCTTCTATCGGGGTGCTTGCGCCTAGGGCAACATACTTCTGTGAGCATTACTATACGTCCAAGTACTGCCACGTTTTGCGCCCTTTAAATAGTGGTACGCTATGCGCCCACGCACTGTTAATGTATTATGCGCCCGCACGTCTTATTTTGGGTGCATATCCCTTTGGGCGCATAGGAGCCTTCAGGACAGCTTTTTTCTGCAGTTTTCTAAGTCTGACTTTCTTTCTGCCTGTTTTATAGGGATCTGGCTAGCAAATTTTTCCAGGATCGATATCGACAATTTTGGACACGATGAAGATGCAACACTTGATGTACACATCAGGGAGCTCAGGCCTCTTCACATTTTGTACAGGTTATGGCTAGCAAATTTCTCCAGGACCGGCATCGGCGATTCTGAGCATGATGAAGATGCAATATTTGACGCACACATCAGAGAGCTTAGGACTCTTCGTGTTTTGGAAGGGTCTTCCTCAGATGGTAGGAAGAGCCTTTATATATTGAAGGGTCGGACGGTAGTTGGGCGTCATCGTGAAAATTCTGCTTTCACGGTCCTTCGAGTTGGTAAGAGCAACACTAGGGATGTTGTTTTGAAGGTATGGTCCCTTGAAGAAGTAGGCCTACGACGTCCGCCATATGGGGGAGAGGAGAACATCTTTTGTAGATGTTTTAGCGTGCTATATTAGCCCTCCTCCGTGTAGCTTCTTGAAGGTTCAACTGCCTTGTTTGCTTGCTCAGCAGTAAAACATGACCTTCTTCGTGGGCCACAAGACCACTTTTCGACGGAAACGTGGTGCTGCTAGGCTGATCAAGCTATGTGTTGCTAACGAGTAGCATATTTTCCCTTCTTTTGGACATCAATGTAACCTTTTACTTTTTATCCAGATGAAGAGATCAAGAACCTTCTGTTTTGCTCATGAGATGTAGTCCTGTGAATGTAACTGATTTTTAATAAACAAAATACATTCGCTCCACTATTTGCTTGTGATATCTGTGGTGCTTATATTTAGAGAGCCAAATACCGTATTTGTGTAAAGGGCATCTCGCTGGGGGACCACCCTCTCTCTTTCTCTTTTTTTTGGACATCATGGCCCTTGTACCCTTTTTCCGTCTTTCGATAGACGTTTAAGTACTGAATAAAGAATCGTTTCAGAAGTGAATGTAATTTTGTGAAATATCGATGCTAGAGGTAATGTGGACGTAGCAAGGACATTTCTGATGGGTATTCCGCTGGGGAAATTTTGTGTGGACCTATTATCTGTTTTATATTCGAATGATTCGAATATAGATAATAAGTTGAATGAAGTTGCTAGTAGAGGTAATATGGATGTAATAGCAGAAGATGTTCTATATCTGATCAGAGGTAATATGGACGTGGAAAGATATATAGCATTAACCGCTATTAAAGAAGGAGATCTTGTCAAGCGCACTGGATCTATTGTGGATGTTCCTGCGGGAAAGGCCATGTTAGGCCGTATGGTCGACGCGTTGGGAGTACCTATTGATGGAAGAGGGGCTCTAAGCGATCACGAATGAAGATGTGTCAAAGTGAAAGCCCCAGGGATTATTGAACGTAAATCTGTGTACGAACCCATGCAAACAGGGTTAAAAACAATAGATAGCCTGGTTCCTATAGGCCGTGGTCAATAAAAACTTATAATCGGGGACAGACAAACTGGAAAAATAGCTATAACTATCTTTACTATATTAAACCAAAAGCAAATGATCCATCGGGCAAACATCTTCCTTGATGGTCGACCACCCTGATTGATAGAATAAAGCTGGAAGACCGTCAGGGCTTAACAGCGCCTTTGTCGGGTGCACGAATTTGATAACCCCCTAAATCTCTAATGGACATGGTGGCTTACTAAGATCTTCATTAACATCTGCTGATATTGATAATGATAGAAAGAGCGATCCACGAAAGCCATTAAAACAAACAAGCATGATAGGATAAGAGCACTCTAAGACGAACATGACCTGGTCAGACATCGACCTACTAGATAAAAAAACATATAAAAGAGTTTTCTACCAGTGTATATCAAGAAGCCATGGCCCTCCCTGCTCAAATTCTCGCCATACCCCAGCGACTTGCTGAAATTAACGTTGAAATACAAAATATAGAAAATGCTCTTCGAAATACTCGAATAATGTTAAATGGTTTCTGGGGGCATCTTCGCCCCGTGAACCCAGTTGCTATTGAAGCCCGAATGGGAGAAAGCCGTCTAAGAATTCGGGAACTAGAAGAAAGACTAAAGAGACTACGCCAGGAGCAGCAGGCACTGATCGTGGAGGCAATCTGCCTTGGTGCCCGAGAAAACTAAAATAGTCCGTCGACTTTTTTTACACTCCGCGGTAAGCCCACTATTTCTTTTAGAACCTTTTGATTTGAGTCCATAATAACAGGCAGGTTTCATTAATGAAAAGAAAAAGTGGAGGCCCGTATCTGCTAGCATTGTGGTTTGGAATATATTCTTTATCAATAGCCCACCCTTTCTTTGAACCTTATCAATGATCGAACTTACAGATATGAAATGAGTGCCATTTGATGAGTAAGATCGAACAAGGGAGAGGGATATGAAAAGGATAAGGAGGAGTGGATAGTTCAGAGGTAATAGGGACGTGATTATCCTTGATGAATGCTTTGCTCAGAGGATATGTGGACGTGGCAAAATATATTCATTTCACTGGGGAAATAATTATCGGAAAACAATTCAGAGGTAATAGGGACGTGATTTGTTTTCGTCAAACCGAGTTTGGACGGAGTCAAAAAACGAAAATGATTCCACTGGGGAAATATTTAGAGGACCTATTATCCAGGGCGTATTCAAGACTCTTGAAATACAGATAATAGTTAGATAGTTTATTTTTTTTGAATCATATAAACATCGTACTATACATTTACATGACTGAACGTATATGAACATTATGTAAAAGAGGTTACACATAGTATCTCTTCAGGAATTTGCTGTTGATAGGCATCATGAGCAAGTCACCGTCAGGCTTGGTCAGCCGGTACGTACCGTTAGAATACACCGATTCTATGACGAAGGGACCTTCCCATTTAGGCTAGAATTTCCCTTTTGTTTTGTGTGTCATAACTATCGGTATTCTTACTGCTAGGGCCAGATCGTCGACTTGGAAGATCCTTTCCATCACCTTTTTGTTGAAAGCTCTGGAAAGGCGTGCTTGGTATAGCTCAATATGCTGTTGAGCTAATTGGCATTTTTCATCTAGCGCTTAGAGCTCTTGGAGTCGCAGACGGTAGCTCTCTTCAGTAGTCAGGTCGCTGGCTAGGGCTACCCGGAGAGAAAAAATCTAGATTTCTAGGGGAAGAACTGCTTCACTCCCATAAACCAAAGAGAATGGCATACTGCCTGTACCGTTGTGCGATAGGCCCATAGACATTCACCGAGCTTCTCGTTCCAATCGTGCTTGTTTGAAGACACGAATTTCTTGAGAAGTTTTATAATGGTTTTGTTGAAGGCTTCTGCTAGTCCATTAGCCGCTGGACTGTAGGCAGTAGAGGCTATGTTCTGGATTCGATTCTTATCGCAAAACCGATAGAACGCATGGCTTGCGAACTGTGGACCATTATCATAGATGATCCTGCGAGGTAGGCCGAAGCGGTAGATGACGTGATGTTTGATGAAACTGATCACGTTTGATGTCTTCACTTCAGTAAGCGATATAGCTTCCTCCTATTTGGAGAAGTAATCGGTTATAGCTAGGATGAACCGATGTCCTTTGGAGGATGGCGGGCTGATTGGTCTTATCACGTCCATGCCCTAGGCTTCAAATGGACAAGATACTACCGTCGGGTGTAGAAACTCCGAAGGTTGATGAATGAAATCGGCATGGAACTGGCAAGATCTACACTTATTTGCATATTCAACAATATCCTCTATCATTGTGGGCCAGTAATAACCCATTCGTTTGAGGCGATCTTGTAATTTGGGGCCTGGTTGATGTGCACCACAAGCTCTATTGTGAGCCTTTCGGAGTGCATGCTTGGCTTCTGTGTCTGATAAGCATCGTAATAGTAGCCCGTCATAAGAGCGTCGGTACAGCATCTTGGTAGCTGTGTCGTAGTAGAATCTGAGGGATCGCCTTTGGATGGATACTGCTTCCTTCGGGTCCTCGGGGAGGATTCCATAGACAACGTAGTCTATGAAGGAAAATCTCCAGTCTTTAGCATCGACGTTTGTTTCTGCTGCGTAACTGTAATGAATATGCAAGGCATCTTTCACACAGAATAATTCTCGACCAGACATTGTGCTCGACTGCTGAGTATTGGTGGGAACGATCAAGAAAGCAACAAGATCGGCTAGAGCATATGCTTCTATATTCTGTAGTCGAGGCACGTGCTCGATAAAGAATCCAGCAAAAGTAGACGCCAGCTCGATTGTTGCTCGGTGGTAGGGGATGAGATCTTCGTGGCGAACTTCGTAATCCCCTCGAATCTAACTAACTATTAGCTTGGAATTGCCGTAATCCTCTAGATAGTCAACTCCCAGTTGCTTTGCCAGTTGTAGGCCGATTATTAGGGCATTATATTCGATTATATTATTGGTGCATGGTTCTACGAGAGAATATGCACGGTGTATGACCAGATGATCAGGTGACACAAGCACAACGCCTACTCCAGCCACGATGTTCCCTTTGGGCCCTGTTCTTGATGTGCCATCAAAGAACATTCACCAAATAGGGATCTTTTCAGTTGCAGTATTAGATTTTACCACTTCGTTGGGGATTTCGTCGTAGAGTTTGGATGACTCCGGCACCGGATGAGCTACTAGGAAATCAGCTAATGCTTGACCTTTTACTGCCTTCTGAGGGACGAAGATCATATCATATGGGGTCAACAGCATTGCCCATGTAGCTAAACGGGAATTATGAGAACCTGGCTTAGTCATGAATATTCTGAGAGGATTGACTTTGGATGTGATGTGGATAGTCTGCCCAAACACATAGTGGCATGTCTTTTGGATGGCAAATACTAGTACGAGGCATTCCTTCTTCACCGGTGTGTATCTGTGCTCGGTACCCACCATTGTGCGGCTGAGGTAGTAAATTGCCTGTTCATGGCTGCCTTCGTTCTTCTGAGCTAAGCGGGCGCCCAGGGAATGATCCATGGCACGGACATATAGTAAGAAGGGCTTCCCTATTATTGGGACTACCAGTACTGGAGGGCTTGTAAGATATGCTTTGATGTCGTCGAATGCCCGTTGACATTGTTCTGTCCAGACGAAAGATACGCCTTTCTTCATGAGCTGAGTGAATGGTTGACACCTTCTAGAGAGGTTCAAAATGAATCGTCTGATGTAAGCTAGCCTTCCTTGTAGTCCGCGTAGCTCTTTGAGGTTTCTTGGAGGATGTATGTCGAGAATAGCCTTTATTTTCTCAGGGTCCAGATGTATACCCTTTGAAGTGATGACAAAACCAAGGAACTTGCTGCTGGAGACTCCCAGAAAAGACTTGGTTGGATTCATCTTGAGTTGGTGTACACATATTAGTTCGAACACCGTTCTCAAGTCTTGGAGGTGGTTGTCCTTGAGACGACTTTTGACCGCAATATCGTCCACATAGCACTCCACAGTTTTTGTAAATGATCATGAAAAATTGTATTCATGGCTCGCTGGTATGTTGCCCCTACATTCTTCAATCCGAAGGGCATCACCGTATAGCAGTATACCCCCAACTGTGTTCAAAAAGATGTGTGCTTTTTATCGTCGGGGAACATCTTGATCTGGTTGTAGCCTGAGAACCCATCCATAAAGGACATCCGTTCAAAGTCGCAAGTGTTGTCGATCATTACGTCAGTGATCGATAGAGGGAACTCGTCTTTGGGACATGCAGAGTTCAAATCACGGTAGTCGATACAGACTCAAACTTTACCATTCTTTTTTATGACTGGAACGATATTAGCAACCCAGTCGGGATGTTGTTCCTCGCGAATGAATCCACTGGCGATGAGATTTTTGACTTCATTCTCGATGGCTTCCATGAAGTCTGTTCGAAATTGCCGTTGTTGCTGTTTTACTAGCTTAGCTTTAGATGAAATGTTCAGACGGTGCAAGGCGACTTTAGGCTCCATACGAAGACGTCGATGTATTCTCTTATAAGCTGTATAAGAGACTAGCGTTCATTGTCAGATAAACTTTTGCTGATGAAGATTGGTTTGAAGGATGCTTCATCTCCTAGATTGACTTGGATGACTTTGTCTTCGATAGGTGGTTCACGTTGTTCAAAGTGCAGCTCCCACCTGGTGTCCATCTTTTGAGCCCATTGTTCGAGTTCGAATGATTAGACATCGTCTGTAACTTGGTCGGCAGAAACTATGTGGACGGACAAAGTTGCTTTAAACATGTCGTCGATGCTAGAGTCTGAGTCCCAGAGGAAGGAATCAGAAGAATGAGAATAATGATCTGCTTCATCATCTGATCTTTTGGGAGTTGTTGGAGGAGAGACATAGCCCAAACCAACACTATTTCGTTGGTAGTAGTTCTCGGGTTTGCCGGGAGGTGCAAAGTGTCGAATTGGCAACCGTCGTCCTCGACCGTAATTTAGCCCTTCGTCGCTTTTGATGTCATATCCCATATTCTGGATGATATTCTTGGCCTGCCAACTATACTGGAAAAGTTGTATTTTTTCAGAGTCATAGTCAGCTTCTGTGTTGTACTTGGAAGGAGTAGAGTCTGGAATAAACTTTCTCTCGCCAATTATATGACCGAAGATGATTAGCTCTTCATCTTTCTTTCTGGCTGGAATGATAAAGTAGTGGATATCTTCTGGGTAGACTTTTTCCCGTAGGTGAGGCATCATGACTGGCATGCAGAGGTGTGGTCCTATGCCGTTCTCTAGGGCGTATATCGTATCTATGTAATGGTTTACAGATTGATAGACATCGAAGTAATTCAAAGATAAACCTTTACTAAAGAAATACGCAAGTTCTTCTTCAGGGATAACATCATCCGCTGAAGGTCCATTATTTTGAGTATTGATATACTCAATGAGAGGGTCATCATCTGGAAGAGGAGCCACAGTCTTGGCCGAGTTCACCACTGTTTGCCATTGATTATCGAAAGAACAGAACAGTTTTATGGGAGGACTGAACTTTGATTCACAATACAAACTCGCTCATACAAAGAGAGCCTAGGAACAAAATCTAGGAAAAGCAATCTAAGTACAATTATTTAGTTTTTCTGGAGATGACGGTAGAGGCTCGGGAGAGTGCTATCAACTCTGCCTTACTCCTTGGACGATTGGACGTAGCTTCTGCTCTGGCGAGAAAATGCTCTCTGTGTATGTGGGGGTTGCTAGTCTCTATGTTCGGGCTCTCTCTGTGTGTCCTTGCAAGGGAACAACACCTTGCTATTTATAGGAATTGTGATGAGCGGGGTGTGCAGTAACTGTGCCTTAAAAAGTAGGCGGTTGGGGATTGGTTAAGATTAACCATGATCTGTTTGTTGGAAATTAATCTGGGCTGTTGAGTTGGTTGGAATAAATCTGCATTGTTATGATTTGTTGGTTGCAATAAATCCAAGTGGATTAGTCTTAGTCAATCTTCTGCCATGTGTCCCAGCTGCCATTTATGCTGCAAGCCGCATGAACGGGGCGTCCTGGCAGAGCCGCATGAGTGTGGTCTGCTAATTGAGCCGCATGAGGGTAGCCTCACAACCGAGCCGCATGAGGATGGCCTAACAACCGAGCCGCATAAGGGTGGCCCCCACAGCCGAGCCGTATGAGGGTGGCCTCCAACTGAACCGCATGAGGGTGGCTGCCAACTGAGCCGCATGAGGGTGGCCTCCACAACCGAGCCGCATAAGGGTAGCCCCCTATCTGAACCGCATAAGGGTGGCCCCCTCAATTGAGCCGCATAAGGGTGGCCCCCCATCTGAACCGCATAAGGGTAGCCCCCACAATTGAGCCGCATGAAAGTCTTTGAAGCGATCCGCATAAGGAGCTTTGGAATTGGTTGATCGTGCCAGCTATAAAGATTTTTCTCATCTCTCTAGGAGCACACCTTTATGTCGGAGCTGTCAATCCTTTGTGTCAGAGCTGTCGTATTGCGTCAGAGCATTTAATGAGCCAGCGGCACAGAGTAGTTATGGCCAGCTGTAGAGGCCTATTTTTGAACCGCATAGGGCCACGTGGCTTTTTCCGAGCCACATGGAGCTATCAGGGACTTTCGAGCCGCATGAAGCTCTAAGGGACTTTTGAGCCGCATGAAGCTCTAAAGGATTTTTGGGCCGCACGAAGCTCTAAGGGACTTTTGAGCCGCATGAAGCTCTAAAGGATTTTTGAGCCACATGAAGCTCTAAGAGATTCTTGAACCGCATGAGACTCCCTCTATTTTGAGCCGCATGGACTTTTCTGTTCTTTTCCATGCTTCTACAAGACCCCCTTCAAAGTTTTCAATTTGTAAAATTGAAATACTTTGAATAAGAAGCATGGCTATGTCCTCATAAGCTCTTCCTACCGCATAGACTCCTCTGGCCGCATAGGATATTCTGGCCGCATGGACTGTTCTGGCCGCATGGACTGCTCTGGCCGCATAGTGGTCCTGTGCCACGTAGGTGTCTCATTTAATTGCCTTTGATTTGCTTTGATTTAAAGTCACCTTTTGGGATAGGATCCCAAGAGTCAGTTTTAAATATTTTAGATTTGTCTTGATGATTACGAGTAATCTTTTGCATGCGGGGGGATAGAAATCCAAGAGTCGGCCTTATCTTCTAGGCAGCGCGTAATGCGAAGCGTCCATCAATTTGTACGCCTCTCGTCAGCCTATAAATACGAGTACTTTTGGAAGAGAGAGACTCTTTACTTTCTTTTCTCTTCAGCTTTTCTTGTCCTTAGTCGCCGTCTTCTCTTCCTTCTCCGATCATCAATGGCTCCCAAAGCTTCCTCTAGCGCTGCGGCGAAGGGTAAGGGAGCGGCTTCCTCATCGACTGAGGCGCCCACAGTTCATCCCGACGTTCACCCCGCCATTGATGGTAAGGATATTGGGAGAAATTGTATAAACTCAAAACCCTAACCATCAAGGCTATGCCGCATATTTTATGCGCGGGCCTTCTTCGTCTTCATTGAACTGTTCAAGTTCATTATGATGAATCCGCATACTGTGCTGCATGTACATCTTATGTCCGAGCCGCATAAGCACTTTACAAACTGGGCCGCATGAGACCCCACCAAATCAGAGCCGCATAAGCTCTTTTAAACTGGGCCGCATGAGAACCCGCTAAACAGAGCCGTATAAGCTCACTTAAACTGTGCCGCATGAAGTTCCAACAAAACAGGACCGCATAAGCTCCCTCGAACTGTGCCGCATGAGACCCCACCAAATCAGAGCCGCATAAGCTCTTTTAAACTGGGCCGCATAAGCTCCCTCTAAGTAGAGTCGCATAAGCTCAGTTGAACTGGGCCACATGAAACCCCGCTAAATAGAGCCGCATAAGCTCATCTGAACTCGGCCGCATGAGGCCCCATTTAAATAAAGCCGCATAAGCTCACTTGAACTAGGCCGCATGAGCACCCGCTAAACAGAACCGCATAAGCTCATTAGAACTGGGCCGCATGAGGCCCCCCCCCAAAATAAAGCCGTATAAACTCCATTAAATTGAGCCGCATAAAGACCCGCCTGATCAGAGCCACATAAGCTCGAAAACACTAAGCAGTTCTCCCTGGCCATCTTCTAACTTGTTTCTTTTGTCCTTTTTCCAGTAAATTTGCTAGTTAATCCTGCGAGAGAACCTTTGGTAGGTCGTGCCCAATCTGCTGTGGGCTATAGGTTCGACCACATAGTCGAGTATATGGTGAACCAGCTTCCAAAAGATGAACCTAGGGAGAGGCTGAGAGACATTAAAAACCAGTCCTTCTTCTTTATCTCGAGGATGATGAACTCAGGGCTGCTGGGGGGCAAACACCTGAAGCCTACGTTCCTCTTCGGGGATGCCTTAACTGTAAAGAACTTCCAAGTTCTGGATATATCTGAGAGTTGGAGTTTTACTTCTGACGGGATGGCGATCTATATTCCTCTGATGGAGCGTCACTTCCCACTGTCGTGGTTCAACATGCTGTCGATGGATAGAAAGATAGAGGATTCCTTGATGGGGTTGGCCCCGGACAATTTCTTGAATGTGCAGGGTCCCAATTTCAATTTCTCCTAAGCTGACACTTTCATGAACCAGCTTGCTCGGAAGGGGTCCTATCCTATTGGCCGGTTGTCGCTACCAAGTTGGGTACACCCCATCCCTTCGTGGACTAATCTGTCTATGTGGATTGTGCGGACATACGAGACTTTCCTGCACGAGATTGGTCTCTACCATGCTATTCGGGGCACCAGCGACGGCTTGCCCATAAACAAGAAATTGTTCACGGCTTTGCTGGAGATGTACAACCGCCATACGGGGACCTTCTTTACACCCGTAGGTGAGATGGGGCTTGCTTTCCACGATATGCATGACATCTCCAAGCTGCCTTGGGGAAATGAAGTCTTTGAAGTGTACACTCCCACGAATGAAGAGTTCGAGGAGTTGGAGGAGAGGTTTCCGGGCTTCGTTGCCGGAAATTGCTGTGTCATTATAGCACGTGCCAGCAGATGTCGAAGAAAAGAACGACAGCTCGGAAGGTAACCTTCCTCACACAAAGGCCTGGCTCACTTACCTTTTTAAGCTCGGTGCCTCCGGCCGGGTTTCTCTCCGAAGTCCTCGAACTCGGGAGAAGGTGCAGGACCAGGTGTCAACCGCCAAGAGGGCAAGAACCACCGATGACAGGTTCAGGAGTCAATCTGACTCTTTTGTTTATTTTTATCAAAACACTCAGCAGTTGTCCGAGAAGGCTCTTCTGGCAGGATTCCTGATGGTGTGGCTACAAAATTGCGTAGTCTCAGGAGAGGCTGGTTCTATTGAGAGAATCAGCCGTAATTTTATCCTCCCTGCTGTGAAGCTGGTCTTTGGGGTCAGACTAGCTCTTCTCCCAGCTATGGTGTGCAGCATACATCGTGGCCTTCGTACTTTCATATCCAAGGTCATCGCCCGTGATACGACGAAGGACTTTGAACGCATTCAGCTGCCCTATCATTATCTGATGGGGTGGCTATTGATGCATTGCCGGTCTTTGATGAGGCCCGGCCCCGAAGATGGCTTAACTGCTGATGATGCTTTCATCCTCCAGTATCGCCGCATGCCTTGGGATTTCAAGACTATGCGTGCCTGTCGGATAGCGCTGGCGAGAGTGGACAGATACACTTTTTTCGTGTCTGTTCCTCAATTTATTGCTGAGAAAGTAAGGGCCGTACATCTTGATGGTATTGGGCCTCCCCACTTCTTATCCAAAAAGATGCTCCTTTGGCTGCACAATATTCGTCCTTCCCACATGGTATACCGGAACCACAACACTGTCTACTTGGAGCCTTACTTGCCCAGTAGGTTCTTTCGACAGTTTCGATATAGTCAGCTATTCTTGGACAGTCCCAGCTCTTGCCTGGGTTTTGAAGGTAGCGTCCTTGACGGCATCAGGGCCTGGCACTATTATAATACGGTTCACACCCGTACCAGCTTCTCAGTTCCTGATGCTGGAGAGTCAGGGGAGATCTTGTATTTAGCGGCTTTATACCATGTCATGGCGAACAAGCCTCCTGTTGATTTTGACTCGGGTACTAGCTTCATTGTTGGTACTGGCTTAGAGGAGAAGCCCAAGGGGTCCAAGGCGAGGAAGAAGAAGGAGAACACGGTTGCTGTGTCGGACTCGGAGTCTGCCGACGCGGACGAAGAGAATGACGAGCATGATCCCTATAACTCTCTTCCTCCTGCAAAAGATGTGGCGGCGGATCAGCCGCCTATCGTGCCTGGTCCTTCACGCAAACGAAGCAGGCGTGAGCCCGCCGTTGGCAGCATAACTTACTCCGTGAAACGGGCTGCGTTTAAGCCTCGCGGGCTGCTCATTAAGGAGAGAGACGAGGATGTTGATGCCATTGCAGAGGTGAATTGAATTACAACCATCTTCTTCTTTAGCTCTTCTTTTTCCTGAACTATGACCTAATCATTTTTCTTTTCTCTGTAGGCGTCAAAAGAATGAGACTTTCTAGAGCCGGCTGTTGCCCCTGTGGTCGACCCGGCTCTAACTACTCTAATTATAGATATGAGTGCCGAGATTCTTGCCACCGGGATTCTCCCAACGACGGCTGAGATTCCTCTAGTTGTTGACGTCCCAACCCAGGGCGACGTGGGTTCTGCTGAACCCGTCCCCGAAACCACTGAACTTCAACCGGGTGACGCTGACCTAGTTGTATCTTGTTCTGGGACGGTTGGGGCAGATGAACCAGCTGCCTTTGGGTCGAATATTGCTGGTGAAGAGACTACGGTGGCTGAGAGCGAACCTCAGCCCCAACAACTCTTCCCTGGTAAGCTAAGTCAAATTTTGACCAGTGAGGAGGTTCATTTGCTCTATCATCACATCCTTTGGGTTAAGCTGATTGATAGTTGCTCCGGACATACAGGTCCTGCTCCTTCACTGCCAACAACGGACATTATCGAGGGAGAGTTCGCCAGAGGGGATCTGGTGGAAGAGAGTGTGCCTCATCCCCCTCCAACTTATATTGAGGGGCCTTCCGCTGAATCGAGTTCTGGATAGCAGACGGCAGAACGGCCGGGGCGGGGAAAAATGGTCCCTGCACCCTCTTCTGTTCATGTAGCTCCGGAGGTTGACCTTTCCGCCCTGTCGAGTCTCCAGATCCTTCGGGCTGCGGAGGAGGAATTAGCCGCTATTCAAGCGTCCTTTCGATCGGAACTTGTTTCCCTTGTGGCAGGGGCATCAAGTTCCGGTGCATCTTCTTCGACATTGCCAGCTACTCTTCCTCTGACGCCGTCTTCTTCAGAAGTTCTGGATGAATCGTCAAAGGATGTGGTTGACAGTTTCTACCGCCACCTGAAGCGAGGGGTTGAGGCTGCCGTGGAGAGGGGAACTTCTTTTGCCTTGGCCCGTCAATGCGCCTTAGGCCAGATTGAACTCCTTAGAACCCTCCCCAGTGGGGCAGGGATAGTTGAGCTTCTGGAGCCCAAATTGCTAGAGGCGGATCAGCTTATGGCCCAGTTTCAAGTACTGCGGCAAGTCGATCTGTCTTCAGCAATAGATCAAGAGCGTGCCTTCCTCATAACTGTCATGGAGAAGGTAAGGGCTGCACGAGATGCGTCTAAGACGATTATAATAAAAGACCTCCACGATCTGTCTCTACAGTACGATCAGCTGAGCCGCATGGAAGAGGATTGCATTGCTCGGAAAGCGGCCGCCTCTCGCGAGATAATCGATACGAGGGAGCAGATCCTCGAGCTCCAGAGGAAATTGGCTTTCTTGTAATCTGAGCTTGAGGCCTCCCGTACGGATAAGGAGCTAATTATTCAGGAGGCCGACAAAGTCACCCGAACTTCTGCTGGCTTGGAGCATGCTCTGATGAGGCTTGAAGATGGCTGGCAGGCTCACGCATATCTGGAGGATGCGGAGCGGTTGACCCAGGAGGCCGAACGCTGGGCCAAGCGGCGATTTAAGCGGTCGACGGCCGTGCTGAGAGACCGTCTCAGGAAATTATGTGTTGTCGAACCGTAGTCGACCCTTATTTTTCTTTCTTTTTTTGTTATTTTCCTTCATTTTAATATGGACGCGGTCCCCGAACATGTAGTACTTTTGTTTTTTAATAAATGACTATGTTTACACCATCCGTCATCTATTGTGCTTGTACCATATTATGATGTTTGCCCCACTGGGGAACTTTTTGTGGACCTATTACCCTTGGCATACCTTGGTTTTAGGTACGGGTAATAAGTTTGATAGGGATACTTAGAACAACTCCACGGTAAGGTGGATATGGAAGTTCTTGGTATCGGGCGAAAGAATGCCATGGAACAGCTGGGTTCCAGAGGCATGTGATAATGAGAAAAGAGGCACATGTACTAGGGGACCTAGTACAGTATTTGTGGTCAACTGCGGACATTTGTGGTTAACTGTGGACATTTGTGGTCAACTGTGGACATTTGTGGGCCAATTATCCTTGACGTACCCTGGTTTTAGGTACGGATAATAAGTCGAGAGAAAACCAACATACTTACTCAGAGGTAATGAGGACGTGGTAAATATGAGGGTTTCTTCAATGGAGTCTTTCTACTCAGAGGTAATGAGGACGTGGCAGGAGTGGACACCATGAAGGGTACATAGAACAACTCAGAGGTAATATGGACGTAGAAGTTCTACGTACGTGGTGGTTTGTTTTTGATGGAAGTGAAACAACTCAGAGGTGACATCGACGTGGTTGTTTCGGGAAATTTGTGGATCTGTTACCCTTTTTATGCATTGAAAGTGCGGGTGATAGATCATGAGGAAGATGCTCTTTTATGAAGGAAGTTCAGAGGAATGATCATACATAACTTAATACCCAGAAGATGCAATATAGATTCATTTGGGATGACTAGAGTGTAAGTTCAGCGGTACGTGGGGGCACATAACTTAACAGCCCGGTTGATTTGGAGGATGTCATTTAGACATAATACTTCTTCAGGAACTTGCCGTTGACAGGCATCATGAGCAAGTCTCCATTTTGTTTTGCGAGGAGGTAAGCACCATTGGAGAAGACATCCTCGATGATGAATGGGCCTTCCCACTTTGGCTGGAATTTGTCGGCGGTTTTGTGAGTCATAACCATCGGCCTTCGAACTTCCAAGACGAGATCACCTACTTGGAATGTTCTGAGTTTAACCTTCTTGTTGAAGGCTCTAGAGATGCGTGCTTGATACAGCTTGATTCGTTGTTGAGCTAACAGGCACTTCTCATCTAAGGCCTCCAACTCTTGTAGCCGGCGACGGTAATTATCTTTTGTCGTCAATCGATAGGTGAGGGCGACGCGGGGCGAGGGAATTTGAGTCTCCAGTGGGAGAACTACCTTACTCCCATACACCAGAAAGAATGGTGTGTTCCCGGTGGCCGTCCAGACTGTAGTACGGTACGCCCATAAGCATTCACCAAGCTTTTCATTCCAGTCGCGTTTGTTGGAAGACATGAACTGCTTGAGCATCTTGATTATAGTTTTGTTGAATGCTTCCACCAACCCATTCGTCATCGGATTGTATGGTGTTGAAGCAACATTCTGGATCCGATGTTTGTCGTAGAACCGACAGAAGGCGTGGCTTGCGAACTGCGGACCGTTGTCGTGGATGATCCTTCGGGGCAGTCCAAAGCGATAGATGACGTGATGTTTGAGGAAGATGATCACGTTTGATGTCTTTACTTCTGCAAGTGGGACAGCTTCCGCCCATTTGGAGAAGTAATCTGTAATTGTCAGTATAAAGCGTTGCCCTCTGGATGAAGGTGGGGTGATAGGACCAATGATATCCATTCCCCATGCCTCAAATGGCCAGGATGCCACCGTTGGGTGTAGGAATTCAGATGGTTGATGTATGAAATCTGCGTAGACCTGACAAGCTTTGTACTTTCTTATATAGTCTATCGTGTCTGCCACCATCGTAGGCCAGTAGTAGCCCATCCGGCGAAGGCGATCTTGCAATTTTGGGCCAGGCTGATGGGCCCCGCAGATGCCGTCATGTGCTTCATGTACAACTTCTTTGGCTTCTGTATTGAACAGACACCGAAGCAGTAATCCATCGTATGACCGCCGATACCGCATCTTTGTTTCAGTATCGTAGAAGAATCTGAGCGAACGTCTTCTAATAGAGGTGGCTTCTTTCGGGTTCTCCGGCAAGATGCCATAGACTGCAAAGTCAATAAATGGGAGCCTCCAATCTTGTGTCTCGTCGACCGTCAGGGCAGAATAGCTCTCAGCAATTTGGACGTTGTTCTTGGGACAGACCAACTCATGGCCTATTACGTCTACCAAATGATGAGTATATTTTGGGACTGCCAGGAAAGCGGCCAGTCCTGCTAAGGCGTCGGCTTCGATATTTCGGATTCTCGAAACATGTTCTATGAAGAACCCTTTCAGAGACGTAATGATGGCGATCGCTACCTGATGGTAGGGGATCATATCTTCGTGACGAACTTTATATGAACCCCTGATCTGATTGACGATTAACTGTGAATCGCCATATGCTCTAGGTACTCTACCCCCAGTTCTTTTGCAAGTCAGAGACCGATAACCAGGGCGTTGTACTCGGCCACGTTGTTCGAGCAGGGTTCTGTAAGAGAATATGCCCGGTTGATCACCAAGCCAGAGGAAGAAATCAGTACCACTCCGACCCCAACGACAATGTTGCCCTTGGGCCCGGTTCTTGAAGCACCGTCGAAGAACATTCGCCAGACGAAATCATCAGAAGCCATGTTTGAATTGGCGACCTTGTCTGGAATCTTTTCATATATTCTGGTTGACTCTGAACTTGGATGGGCTGCTAAAAAGTCTGCCAGAGCTTGACCTTTGGCAGCCTTTTACGGAACGAAGATCATGTTGTAGGGAGACAGTAATATCGCCCAGGTAGCAAGGCGAGAGCTGAGTTCCCCTGTCTTGGTCATGAGAACCCTGAGGGGGTTAACTCGAGATATGACATGGATGGTTTGTCATGTAACATATTGTTGCGTCTTCTGGATAACGAACACCTGAGCAAGACATTCTTTCTCCACGGCGGTGTATCTATGCTCAGGCCTAATCATCATTCGGCTGAGGTAATAGATAGCTTGTTCATGCCCCGCATCATTGTTCTGTGCTAGTAGAGCACCGAGGGAATGCTCCATCGCTCGCACGTAAAGCAGGAATGGCTTTCCAGCAACCGGGGCCACCAGAACTGGAGGATTTGACAGATATTCTTTGTTGTTGTCGAACGCGCATTGGCACTCTTCATCCCATACGAATGAGATGCCCTTCTTCATGAGGTGGGTGAATGGTTGACATCGCCCGTAGAGGTTAGATATGAACCTCCTGATGTAAGCTAGCCTCCCTTGAAGGCTTCGGAGTTCACGGAGATTTCTCGGGGGACCCATCTCCATGATTGCCTTCGTCTTCTCGGGATCTATATGAATTCCCTGGACAGTAATGATAAAACCTAGGAATTTTCTACTAGATACGCCCAAGAAATATTTGGTAGGATTCATCTTCAAGTTGTGCGCTCGTATCAGGTCGAATACCGTCCTCAGATCTTGCAGATGGTCTCCCTTAGAGCGGCTTTTGACAATGATGTCATCAACATAACACTCCATGGTCTTACGCAGGTGATCTCTAAAGATGACACTCAAAGCTCTTTGATATGTGGCGCCGGCATTCTTTAAACCGAAGGGCATGACTGTGTGACAGTATACGCCAATCGATGTTCGAAATGATGTATGCTTTTCGTCGTCAGGAAACATCTTGATTTGGTTGTATCCCGAGAAGCCATCCATGAATGACATGTGCTCAAAGCCACACGTATTGTCGATCATGATGTCCGTGATGGGAAGAGTGAACTCATCCTTAGGATATGCTTCGTTTAGATTTTGGAAGTCGATGCAAATTTAAATCTTTCCATTCTTCTTGAGGACTGGTACTATGTTGGCAACCCAGTCTGGATGTTGCTCCTTCCGGATGAAGCCGCTGGCTATCAGTTTATTGACCTCAACTTTGATGGAGTTCATGATGTCTGGACGGAACCGTCGTTGTTGTTGCTTGATCGGCTTTGCGTCTGGATGAATGTTGAGTTTATGAAGTGCAACCTCGAGGTTTAGCCCTGGCATGTCTTCATATCTCCAGGCGAATACGTCAATATACTCTCCGACGAGTTGCAAAAGTGCCTCCCGCTCTTCGTCTGTCAGGCTTTTGCTGATGAAGATTGGCTTTGGAGAGGATTCATTGCCGAGGTCAACTTACATGACCACATCTTCGGTAGAAGGTTCACAAAGTTTGAAGTATTTCTCCCATTGTGTATCTAGTTGCGGGACCCAAGGTTCTAACTCGAGAAGTTCGGGTACTTCTTTATCTTCTTCATAGGCATCAGCAAATACCATATTGACAGACAGAGCTTGCCTGAATACGTCCCCGATGCTGACATCCGAATCAAAAGTTGGTGATCCGGTTGAGTGAGAATGCCAGTCACACACCTCATTCGAGCTCTCAGGAGTTGTTGCAGGAGTAACATAGCCTAGGCCATGTCTGGTCTTGCTATAGTAATCCCAAGGTTTTCCAGCTGGGACTGGTAATTATAAAGGTAGTCGCCGACCGGTGCCGTAGTTTAAGCCTGTGTAGACTCCATGTCGTACCCCTATTTTTACATAAGATACTTGGAACGGGAGCTATAGAGATAAAGCAGATAAAGCGGCAGTCTTCCAGTGTCGGATTTGAGATCGACTTCTTCTGGCCTGAAGGACTGTGGCTCATTCTTTCGGTCGAAGATGATTGGATGATCATCTCCCTCGACTATGAAGCAGACGCCTTCTACATGAGTGATTTGATTTGTGGCATAGACATTTATCTCTTGCGTGTATAGGTTGGTCTTGATAAGCATGTCCTGCGAAGTGAACACGATATTGGACATTGTACCGGTACAAGCACTGTCCTAGGCATCTGCTGGTAAGCTCTCCCCTGTGAGCTTGACTTGAGCCAGATAAGCATCAGCATTTTGAAGCGCATCACTCAGGACGACGCGAACATCTTTAAAAAGTCTCAAGAGTTCATATAATGACAACTTGGCTGGCGTGTTGGCCAACTGTGCCAAAATGTCAAAATTATAAGGCCTTTCCAGCCCGTAAGGTGTGTCCTTTCGGAGTGGTTTGTCGAAGCGGGTCTCCTTCGGCTTGGACTTGTCAGCCAGCGGAGGCTTAGAAGGTCCTGGGGCATCAGTAGCGGCTGGCTGACGATCTTCAGCCGAGTTACCCGGCGCGGGTTGAGATTGTGCACCGGACCGAGTAACGACAGCTGTCGCTTCTTCGATGTCAGCCGAGATTGTTTGACAGGACTTAACTTTCCCACCCTTCTTCTTGTCGGTGGAGGGTGGTGCGGGCTGAGTCACTTCAGGTACCAGGTCCGGATGGACCCACATGACCTCCCCTCGTAATGTGGTGAGGGGCACTAGACCAGCAGCCTGGTCTCGGGGAGGTGGAAGATTAGCGACCTCCATCTTTGCCCGGGGAACGGGTACTACTCTATCTTGAGTCTTCGTCGGAGGAAAGCTACCGAATTGGACAGACACCATGTTGGCCGCAACAGTTACCTCCTCGAAGTCAATGACCAGAGCCTTAGAGTCGATCAAGTTCTGGATGTACCGCTTCAGTTGGAAGCAGTCTTATGTAGCGTGGTGGATATAGCGGTGGTAGTGGCAGTACTTTGGGCTTTCCATCTCTGCAGGATGAGGTTCATGCATTGGAGGAGGGAGCTGAATTCGATCTCTTTGTAGGAGCATGTCAAGGATGGGCTTGACATGGCTGTCTTCGAAGGAGTAAGTCATCTGCGGCCACTGCTTCTCTGTCAGCTTCGGTTTGGGCTTCGGGGCTGTGTCGGCCACCATAGCCTGTTTTTCCTTGTTGTCTCAGTTTGTTGGAGGAATTACCATCGTTGTTGTTGTTGGCATTAGGGCGTTTGCCCATGTCCTCTCCTTCCGAGATGTGCAATCCCAGTTGACGAGCTTTCTTCTTCTGCGCTAGTGGCGCTGATGATGAAAGTCTTCCAGTCCTTGAACTGACTTCCGCCCATCCAGAGGCTGATTGTGGGAAGCAGCCTCTTTTGGCAGATTTTAATCAAGGAAGAATCTGGATTGCCAGAGGGCAATTTTATCGCGGTTTGGCAAAACCGCTCAATGTAGTTCCTTGTCAGCTCCTTTTAACCTTGAACAACGTCCATGTGGGTGGACATTGTCACATCTTGTCCTACCTCGTAGAACCTTTCAAGGAACATGTTTTTGAAATCGGCGAAGGAATGGATGCAGTTGTCCGGCAGATTACGGTACCAATCAAATGCTACTCCCTCCAATGCCCCGACAAACAATCGCATGAGGATCGCATCGTCATGCGGCAAGTGGTCTATTGTGACCTCAAATTAGGTTATGTACCGGCTTGCAGAGGTTTTCCCGTCGTAGGGGTTGATGTTGAACGGCTTGTACCATGGAGGGAAGGGGACATCCCTCCATGCAGCAGGATATGGTCGTCGTATCTTCAAGTCCTGAGAGTATTCTCGTGTGTGGAACATCGTACGGAGCTCCTGGACTTCTCTTCTTAGCTCCATAGCCTCGTCCGTAGCACTGGGAGCCGTCATTCCGGGTGGAATGTCACCCGGGGTTGGTGTAGTTGTGTTCGAGTACGCATTGACGGCGGAACCCAAACTTATCTGATCAGGCGTCATTCCTTGAAGAGTAGGTAGGGCCGCCTTGATTTCTTCCACCGACTTCACTAAGGTGTGAAGTATGGCCTCAAGAGTGTCGAGACGCTGTCGATTGCTGGGACCGTCTTGATCATTCCCAGTCATGAATGCCGTTCTTACACGAGGGACGGCAGAAGGTACGGTAGAAGACGTTATTCCCGAATCATACCCTCGTAGAGAGAAGTCGTCGGGGTATATGAGGATGTTCTCCTCCGATTCGGACTCGGAGGAAGTGTTACCACCTGCATCGGAGGTTGCTTCATCTTGGGACCTACGGACATCTGGGTCCATTGTATCTGTTGGGGGAACTGTCTCTCCTGGTTGATCTTCATAGAATATCGGATTGTCATGGATGTTCTGAGGGGTGTTACCTCCAGCTTCGGCTACCCCTTGAGGTGTAGTTGACGACCCCTCCAGTGTTGAAGATTTCATCTTTGAGTGGGTGCCCTGGTAAACTCCTCCTGAGGTGGTTGTAGACAGCCGCTTGGACGCGAGTTTCATGGCCACACTAGTTGAGATCGTCGGGCTGGAAACATTTATCTTCTTCCCCGCCTTGCCGGTAGGGATCTTCTGAGTAGAATTACAGGAGGCGACATGAAGCACCTCGTCTCCTGAGCTTTGTTACAGGACCGGTCCTGGCTGCTGCAGTCGTTGGAAGACGGACTGCCGATACTCTTGTACTGCCGCCTTGCTGCAGTAGCAGTTGACAATGACTTGAGTGCAGTGATATCCATGAAAGGACTCTCTGCACACCAAGTTTTCTTCTCTTTTCTTGCGCTTGTGAAGAATCACATCATACAAGTCACTTATTTTGTGGGCCCGGGAGTCCCGAGCACACGAGTGTGTTGGCACCATATTTGCTCCCTGATTGGGAGACTCTTGGGAACCACTCTGTCCGTTTGCCGCCGGGAGCTGGACACGGTCGGTTCTGTACAACTTTCCATTAGAGGCCTGCCTAACAGTAAGCAGAGCTCTCTGATGGTCAGAGGTTGGGACAGCTGACTGAGCTCGACGAGCCCGCACTGCCCTAGACTTCTTCCCTATAGCACCCAAGGGCGCATAGTAGGAAGAGTCCAAATTGTGCCGTACAGAGTCTGTCACATCCTTATAAGAACATCTGAGGTCAGGACCGCATGAGAGGCGATCGAAGATTGAACCTAAGCTGCATGGAGCATATGGTCTGTGGCTGGGATTGGTGGCCATAGGAGCATTCATGCGCTGGCATTTGCGGCCGTATCAGCATTCATTCGGCTAGATTTGGCTGCCGCATGGGCATACATGCGGCTAGCATTTGTGGCCGCATCAGCATTCATGCAGTTGGCATTTATGGCCGCATCAGCATTCATTCAACTGGATTTGGCTGCCGCAGGAACATTTATGCGGCTGGATTTAGTGGCCGCATGAGCCTTCATGCAGCTGGAATTGTTGGCCGCATGAGTCTTCTTCATGCGGCTGGATTTAGTGGCCGCATGAGCCTTCATACAGCTGGAATTATTGGCCGTATGAGCCTTCTTCATGTGGCTGGCACCCTTATGCTGCTTCCTCATGGACCGTATAGAGTCCCCATTTGCTTCCTCAAGTCCAGCATCGTAGTGCTTTCCTCTGCCGGACTTGAGAACAACAGGGTCCTCTGAGGCCTGAAGTGGAGCCGCATGGGAGTCTTCTCCGCCATCTTGGGCAGCAGAGAACGCCTTTTCCAGAGCTTGGGGAGGAGCAAAAGTCTTGGGCCTCCACTCTCTGCGGGCATTCTTCGTGCGGGCTAGCTTCTGGACCGGGTCAGCGCTCCCGTCGGAGAGCATCTCTTCAAACGCTTGCTGGTCGAAGCGAACAACCAGCATCTGTTGCGTAGAGCCAAGCTTGGCTGCGTCCGATTTCGTCACCAACTTCTCAGCAGTGGAGAAGTTAGTCCCCAGCAGAGTCGCCATCGTGTTTACCATTGATTATCGAAAGAATAGAACAGTTTTATGGGAGGACTGAACTTTGATTCATAATACAAACTCGCTCGTACAAAGAGAGCCTAGGAATAAAACCTAGAAAAAGCAATCTAAGTACAATTGTTTAATTTTTCTAGGGGGTGACGGTAGAGGCTCGGGAGAGTGCTATCAACTCTGCCTTACTCCTTAGACGATCGGACGTAGCTTCTGCTCTGGCGAAGAAATGCTCTCTGTGTATGTGGGGGTTGCTAGTCTCTATGCTCGGGCTCTCTCTGTGTGTCCTTGCAAGGGAACAACACCTTGCTATTTATAGGAATTGTGATGAGCGGGGTGTGCAGTAACTGCACCTTGAAAAGTGGACGGTTGGAGATTGGTTAAGATTAACTTTGATCTGTTTGTTGGAAATCAATCTGGACTGTTGAATTGGTTAGAATAAATCTACATTGTTATGATTTATTGGTTGTAATAAATCCGAGTGGATAAGTCTTAGCCAATCTTCTGCCACGTGTCCCAACTGCCATTTATGCTGTGAGCTACATGAACGAGGCATCCTGGTAGAGCCGCATGAGTGTGGTCTGCTAATTGAGCCGCATGAGGGTGGCCTCACAACCGAGCCGCATGAGGATGGCCTCACAACCGAGCCGTATAAGGGTGGCCCCCACAGCCGAGCCGTATGAGGGTGGCCTCCAACTGAACCGCATGAGGGTGGCCCCCAACTGAGCCGCATGAGGGTGGCCCCCACAACCGAGCCGCATAAGGGTGGCTCCCTATCTGAACCGTATAAGGGTGTCCCTCTCAACTGAGCCGCATAAGGGTGGCCCCCCATCTGAACCGTATAAGGGTGGCCCCCACAATTGAGCCGCATGAAAGTCTTTGAAGCGATCCGCATAAGGAGCTTTGGAATTGGTGGATCGTGCCAGCTATAAAGATTTTTCTCGTCTCTCTAGAAGCACGCCTTTATGTCAGAGCTGTCAATCCTTTGTGTCAGAGCTGTCGTATTGCGTCAGTGCATTTAATGAGCCAGCGGTACAGAGTAGTTATGGCCAGCTGTAGAGGCCTATTTTTGAACCGTGTAGGGCCACGTGGCTTTTCTCGAGCCACATGGAGCTATCGGGGACTTTCGAGCCGCATGAAGCTCTAAGGGACTTTTGAGCCGCATGAAGCTCTAAAAATTTTTTGGGCCGCATGAAGCTCTAAGGGAGTTTTGATCCGCATGAAGCTCTAAAAGATTTTTTAGCCGCATGAAGCTCTAAGAGATTCTTGAACCGCGTGAGACTCCCTCTGTTTTGAGCCGTATGGACTTTTCTGTTCTTTTCCATGCTTCTACAACCACATAGGATAATTCTTCAGGATTGGAAGGACGAACATCAGTAGGTTCCTCTCGGGGTGTCTTACTGAGAGTGATGGTCAACGGTTTGACCTTGTCAGGGTTCTTCTTTTTCACCCAAATTATGAGAGGCTTCGGAGTACATTTTGGAGTAGTGCGTCCTTTGACTCGGATAATCAGGGGACCATCATTGAAGGATGAACTTGCTTCAGCTTCATTGTCAGCTTTATTGCCATCATCCTTGGGGGGTTCAGATTGGTACAGTACCGAATCTCTATAGTAAGCTTCAATGCCCTTGAAAGGATCGACGTCAGCAAACTCTGTCTTCACGACACCGTCGCTGTTGACGTACTTGAAGCACTGGTGAAGTGTGGAAGGGACGATTATGTTCTCATGTATCCATGGACGTCCCAGCAAGACGTTGTAGGATACATTGGCATCGACCACATAGCAGGAGACCTCCGTTCGGAGATCACCGACCTGGCATTTGAGACGGATCTTGTCCAGCGGATGGCTTCGACCAGCATTGAAAGCCATGATAGTTGTGTTGGTTGCGGATAGCTTGTGCAGAGGAATTCCCAGGATTTGAAGCAAGCTTCTAGGAATGATGCTGATGGAGGATCCTGGATCGATGTACGTACGGTCCACCTTGATCGTCCCGATATACCCTGTATAGTACTGGGGTCTATCATGACGATTATTTTTTAGTAGCATGTCCTCCTGTGAGAAGGTGATGTTGGGCACCACTTCTATAGTACTGTGACAGTGGGGGCAGGAGACATGATCTTCAGCGGGAGCTTTGACCTCAATGAGGTAAGAGTCGGCATGTAGCAATGCCTCACTTAAGGCCTTCAGCGTTTCTTTGGAGAGTCGCAATAGATCGAACAGAGACAACCTGGCGGGTGTATTGGCTAGCTGATCCAGTATGTCAAAGTTGTAGGGTCGATCCATGACTTCTAGAGCTGGCGCCTTTAGAGACTTGTCAAACCGCGTCTCCTTCTGCTTGGATGTGGTTTGAGGCTTGGACGGGCCAGCTTCTGAGCTTGTAGGGGCAGTAGGAGCTTGAGAAGGCCGTGCTTCTTCTTATGCGGGATCGTACGTCCGAATATAAGTCTTCCCCGATCGCGTCTCGCCAGATAGAACCTCGTAGATGGGGGAGGATACCATGTGGCATGGCTTAAACTTCTTACCCATTCTTGCTTTGGGAGGTGCTACCCCCTGCGTCACTGCTTGGACAAGGTCCGGATGGACCCGCATGATCTCACCACGTCCAGTTGTGAGTTGGACCAAGGTTTAGTTGCGAGCTGGTGGTAGGTTGACGACTTCCATCATTGCCTTAGGGATCGGGACCACGCCGTCTGGGACTTCTGTAGGAGAAAAGTCGCTAAACTGAAGAGAGATCATGTTAGCAGATACGACCTTGTCTTCAGCTTTGAGATTGATCACTTAGCTGTCGATAAGCTGTTGTATCTTCTTCTTCAGGACGATGCAGTCCTTGGTGGAGTGATGCACGTACTGATGGTAAAGACAGTACTTGGGATCATTGAGTTAGCTCGCCTCTGCAGGACGTCGTGGTGGGGGCAATGTCAGTTTATTATCCTTCGTCAATGTATGGAAGATGGTGATGACATCGTCTTTATCGAAGGAGAAGGTCTCCTTAGGTTTGTCGGAGGCGCCTTGATAATTGGAAGCTCCTTTGGATGTGTCGACCTTCAGGACTTCTTTCCCTTTACCCCCACGAACCGGGATAGTCTGAGGATGCTTGCCTTTGTCCTCAAATTTGGGTGTCTTCAGCCCCAGTAGTTCCAAGTTAGAAACATCATTTTCAGCAGCATCAGCGGTCCCAACGAAAGCGAGTCATGCATCATACTTATGTATACCTAGATAAAACTTTACTATAGAAAGGAAGTTATGTCGACAAGTATCCATAAGTTCCGAGTCTGGTATGCCGAAGGGCATCTTCAGTGCTAGTCATCTGAAGCGTTCAATGAAGGCAATGACAGATTCAGTCTTCCTTTGCTTGGTCTCGATGAGAGTAGACATACTAACAAGCATGCCACTCTCGTAAAACCTGTTGATGAACAACCTCTCCAAGTCTTTGAATGAATTGATACACCCGTTAGGCAGACTGCAGAACCATTCGAAGTCTACCCCTTGCAAGGTGCTAATAAACAGCTTTGACAGGAATGGATCATCTCGGGGCAAGTGCAGAGTTTGCGTGTTGAAGTACGTCATGTGCTGATGAGGAGAAGTCAAGCCGTCGAATGAGTTCAGTGTCATCGGCTTGTAGTTAGAAGGGTAGGTAGCGTTCTCCCACTCAGGGGGATACGGTTGAGATATCCCCATCTTCTGCAGCTCATCTTTGTGTGAGATGGTGTCGAGGCGCGCAACCAGGGAATCAATTGTATCCTGTTGATTGAGCAGGTGTTCAGCCGCTGAGCGGTTGTCAGGTGTTGTCGGCGAAGGATCACCCCCAGTATTTGCAAGATTTGGAGGAGGTACAACAGAATGATACTCCTTTTGTAGGGAAGGAGGGTTGTTGCTGTGAGCTGGACTAGCGTGGGCTGAGGTATTTTACTGAGGTGAAGGAACAACTCCAGCAGCTTGGACTGCCATGATACTGGTAAGCATATCAGTGATCTTGGCGAATGCTATTTCGAGACCCTCTAGCCGTTTATTAGTCTGATCCGGCTTCTTCAGGTCTTTCTCCGTCCGTCATGTACGTAGATAGCATACGAGGATGAACAGAGGAAGCAGTACAACTGGTGCTGATACTGTCTGTCTCCGAGTGGATAAGTCCTTCATCTTCAGGTAGAGGAGGTAGATAGTCGCCATCAGATTCGGGGGGATCATCGTCCTCTGGAAGGCTACCCCCAGTGTGGGGGTCATTTGCTTCAGATTCTGAGGGAATGCTACCCCCGGCTTGGGAATCTTCGTCGTCTATACAGAATTTTGCCTTTGATCGAGTGCCCATATAGACTCCTTCAGATGTGACAGTTCGTTGGCCATCTGTTGGTAGACTTCGTCTTCTCCTTCTCGTGGAACTGAGAGAGAAGGTTGGGTTGGTAGTCCACCGTCTTTGATTGGGGCTTCCATAAGGAGGACCCCATGAAGCCATGTTAGATGAGACACAAAGTGGCTTCTCGTTGTCAGAGAAGTGCAGCCGTCGAAACACAGACTTTCTCTGAGGCACTCTTGTTACTTTGGAGCAACAACAGTTGATAACAATATTAGCGCACGGAAGTGCACTATGAATTGTTATGTTCTCCCTCACTTTACGCTTATGATTTATCATGTCGCGCAAGTCAGCGGAGGGGAGTTTTGTCTTACAACCCATGTTGCGTGCATCGTCGAGCTTTACATGCGGGTTCATAAGGAGGGTAGGCGCATCCAGACTTAGTTCATGTACAGGGGCAACCCTCACACCTAAGTTCTGGGATGTCCTTGAAGATAGCCCCGTGCTATACACGTTAGGACCTGTCTTTTTGCTGTGGGTGCATAGGCCTTGGAGACTGGGCTTGGGCGCATGCTTCTTGACAGCAAGTTTGAGTCGCCTTGATATGGGCGCATAGTATGGATCCAGAGAGCTCGAGCGCATAGCTTTGGGCGCATGACTCTGAGTGCCCAACCTGTTAAAGACAGAAGTGTTCTGGTTGGGGCTATGCGCCCAAACACTCCCTTGGGCGCTTGGCTTTGGGCGCATGCTTGGTGGAGCAGCACTATTTTCTTCCAGTTTCGCCTCCTTCATTCGTGAGCCTTGCCGGGTCTGGACAGAGTGCCGCACACCCTGATCCTTGGCATCGTAGTGTTTTTCTCTGCCAAGTCTCGAGTGTTGAACACTCTGTTGTTGGTTGTGGAGGGAAGAAGTCACTGGGCTAGTAGAGCCCAGAACGGTGTGAGCCTTCTCCATTTGGGGGACTTCTGTGGCAGAGTCCTGCGCCCAGGTGACAGAGTCCTCCAGTTGCATATCCGCTATGACACTAGCAGGATATGCGCAGTAATCCTTCGGAAGCCAAGTCTTGCGAGACTTGTTTGGTTCACTGATTTTGAGGCAGTAGAGCCATCCCTCGAGAGCGTCTCTTCGAACGCCTGCTGATCGGATTTTACGATCAGCATCTTCTGAGTACTCCCCACTTTGTCGGTATAGGATTGCATCACCACCTTCTCGTCAAAGGAAAAGGTAGTCCCCAGTGTAATACCTCGCTCCGCAACGGTGCATTATGATGAGTCGTTGACTCGAAGAGTTGCATTGACCCGATGAGGTATCGATGAAAAATCGATACGAGAGTTACGTTGGCCAAAGGTAAGCTTTGAGTCGGTTGGAATCTATGAATCGAATCGATACAAAGGATAAGTTCCGTTGAGCAAGTGCTAATGTTGGTTGATCTGGTGTGCAGGCTATGCCTTTATGCTAGATTACGGATCATGGTATGGGCACGATAGGCCAAATCAACTGAGTAGTTCAAAGGAATGGCTAAGTCCGGGAGTTAGCTATGCGATCGAGTTATGGAAGCGAGACGCTTCAATCGGCGAGGCGGCAAGGCGTATCGGCTTAAGGTGGGCGGGTTCTTGACTCTCTCTCTCCCTATTCCTTCATGTCTAATAAAATATATCATTGTATGCGTAAGATGCTAGCGAGTTAGCGAGCGTGGCTCGGCGAGTAAGTGTCTAAATATGTGTTGAACACTAAGATAGAACATTGAACAATCAAACAATTGAAGCGACGTGCATCAAGTGTACGAGTCGTGATAGGGCGGTGATGGTAGAACATTGAAAGACAATATCGAGATGTGCATTACGTGTACGCCTCCGAGAATATTGAACACTAGGCGTAGAACATTGATTACGGCGCTGAGCATGCCCTCGGACACTTATGCTACGAAAATACTAAGTAACTACGGAACTAGGCTATGAGAATGACTTACGAATGGTACACGTTGAATACAAGTACGAGATGTCTAAGCCGTTTGGCGTCGTGCATCAATTTGGATGTGTTGGGGCATAACGCCGACGGTGCTCCCCATATGAATGGTGGATTATGTTTATGAGACGCGGATATGTTTAGGGCACGGGACTATGTTTATGGAACGAGACTATGTTTATGGAATACGAGATAGATTGGAATGTATGACTTGTATGCTATGGCGCGTATTGCATGGTCAATGGACTCGGATGGCCCGTGTACGGGTACGACTTCCCTCGAATAGTTACGCCGGGGTGCCGGGACCGTTCGGCCTAGGAGGGAATTATGTGTGGTATTTATGGTGCACAACATTCGGACGGATTGCGACCGTCTAGTGCTGTAATAAGCTATAATATCCGTAAGTTTGGGATCCTTCGGATACTGGGCTAGCAACCCATATTGAAGTAATCGTAGGCTTACACATATGAGATGCCAAGTCCATTACGGTGCGAAACACCGTGACCTTCATATAGATAGGGCCGGTGGGCTGAGATGAGAGTTGGGTGCAGGCGCACGGCCTGCGACCCTTATGCATTGTCTAAGTTTATGATCGGTTGGTTGCGTGAGTTTATGAATTCTTATGCTAAGTGCTAACCATTGCAGGCTATGGAATATGGGACGGAGATGAGCACGATCACTATGTTTATGTCATATTATGTCTAACTGTATCTGCCGCAGGAACACGGTATTGGACACATTTATGATATGGTGCTATGTTTAAGTATTGCCATGAAATCGATCCTAAGGCTAAATAGAAAGATGACCAAATTAAGATGCATGCTCACTAAAAGATATTTAGTGTTTGGTTTGGTGCGAACGGGTCTTGATCAGTGCGAAGCGAGGACGAAAGCACTAATCCTCCACTAGTTTATGGGCCGGTTCAGGTATGATCGGCTCGGGGCGGAGCTTGGCTTGGACGTGCCGAGGCATGGAGTCCTTGGCGTTCAAGAGAAGCACCGCATAGGCGTTCGGACTTGCGACATGGAGATGTTTGGCCGAAGACTACTTGGTGGCTATAAAGAGGCATAATGTATGGAACAATGTAATCCTTTGTGAGCTAGAGAGATCATGAGCGTTGTAGCCAATTGGCATAATATGTTGGGCTATTGAGAGCCTTTGTAACCTTCAGTTCATTATGAATAAAAGAGATTCTTGTGTTATTCTTTGTTTCCTTCCGCTGCTTATGTTACGAATTTGAGATAATCACTATGTGAACCGTTATCTTGCCTTGTACGAGCACAACCCCAGGCTCGTGCGGCATCACGCCCCAGCGAGGACGATGATTCGGGTAAAATCTAGCGAGGACGAACGATTTCTCGGATCGGGGCGTGACAAGTTGGTATCAGAGCAGTTCCATCCTTTGGACCGTGCGTAAATCTCTTTGACCCTCAGTTGCTTCGATATCGAAATTCAGTTGACTATAAGTTGTTTCCGTATCCGCGTGGCTCATGGATCTGCTCGACGCTACATTGGATGTTTCATACAATGAGTCTATATTAAATGAGTACGTTTGCCACAAGTATGTCGTGACGATCACGCTATCTCCGGGTGCCATCGGAGAGTGTTGGTTGCACGAAGTGCAACGAGTTATGGAATGCTGGTTGCACGAAGTGCAACGGGTTATGAGATTATGGTTTCCTGAAGTGTAAGAAAGTTATGGGTCGTTGATTGCACGAAGTGCAACGAATATGGTGATGTTGGTTGCATGAAGTGCAATGATACATGTGTTATTGGTCGCACGAAGTACGAAGAGATATGTGTTGTGGGTTGCACGAAGTGCAATGGATCGATATGTGAGGCGATGCGTGTTATGTGACTATGGGAATAGTTATGTATCGTTGGTTGTACGGAGTACAGCAAGTCGTGGATCGTTCGTTGTATCGGTACAACGAGTCGATATGGTATGATGCGTGTTGTATGGCTATACGGATGGATAGCGATATGTTGTGCAAGATTGAGAAGTGACCTTAAGCATCGAGAATGAGTTGTTATATGAGTTGCAACGAGTGAGATTGGAGTCGAGTCGGACTCTAAGTCGAGTTGGAGTAGGCAAACGTTTATGTTGGCCGTATGTCGCGTTGAGCTGCGAGTAAGCGAATGTTGCGGGCGTGATCGATACGATCGCTATGGTACGGTTAGATTGAATGTGTGTCAAACTTGAGCTAACGCTAGAGCTGGGATCGGAAGGATCGCCATATGGGATAGTTTATTGGAAGATAGATATCGGACCTATGCGAAGTGTGATGTCGAGTAATGACTCGATTCCGAGTGGTATATGCAATACCAATTATGCGAGCAAGTATAGCGAAGTATTGTGTCGATATCGATAGGCTCGATCCTGAGTGGTATATGGAATACCACTTAGCGATAGCTATGTTAAGCCAATTGGTGATTTGCGATAGATTTCGTCGAGACGATTATGTTGTTACGATATGTTTGTCCACAACGGACGGAGTAGTACCGAGACTCGGGTGGGAATAACTTGATAGAAGTCGATGCAAGTATGTTTCGGTGGATTAAGTTGAACGATTATGTGCGGTGTCGTACCTATGGATGATATGTCGGATGAGAATTCATTAAGTGTAAGTCGAACGATAAGTTGAGCATAGCGAAAGAAATGTTACGTTGAGGAAAGTCGACTCGGTCGAATTTACGTTGAGTAAGTACGGAGAAATTGTACGAACGAATTTGGGTTAGTACGATAAGTCGGTGGCACGATCGAAAAGTGCGAGTTAGGGATATGAGAATGAATATATGAATTGGAAATTATGTCGTGAAGATGATAGATAATTACAACGAAATGAATCTTGATGTGTGCAAGACTTGATTCGTATTCGAGTTCGGATAACGGCAGTGATTGCAACGAATTTAAGCTTATGAGAAAGGAAGATGTTCAAGTTATGCATATCGACAATGGTATTGAGGCGTATCAAAGACGATATATAATAACTCGGGGATACTCTGATCGAATGAACGAAAATTGTGTTGAGCATTGTTGTTGGATGAATAGGATGCAAGTTAAGTTATGGCAGTTTGGATGATAACGGTAAGAATGCTTCGGAGAATTTGAGAGTCGATGGATGTTACTCGAAAGAAAACGAAAGTGCTTGATTGTTTCGAAGATAACCACAATGTTGACATTCTTATCTTATGTGAGTGCAACTCCAGCATCGTACATACGTCACGCCAAATTAGGGCGATCATTCTGCGTGAGCGTTGGTATGGTGATTCATCCAGCGGGGATGATCGAACTTGCAAGGCGTGGCAAATTTGATATGGACTTGTGGTTTGATGCGAAAGTTGTTCGAGGATGGTTTCGAGGAGTATGGAATGTGTCAGACTGTGATTACGGATAGGTAAACTCGAACCTGAGGCGAGTAGATGTCGTACGATTAGCAAGATAGTCGACGGTAATGCATGAGTGATTCGAGTAGTAACGGTGCACAAGCACATGAGTCATTCGAGTAGCAACGGCGCATTAGTTGCACGGGGACTGATAAATTATGGATTGATATGTCGGATTGGATGAAGTCACATAGGAAATATCGGGAATTGATTTGGTTCTGCGATAGGATATAGCATAGTTCGTTGTAACTGTCCCTCGTTGATGATCTTCAATTATCGAGCGTAGTTTCGGGGCAGATCACCATAGAAGACTTGACCGCCAAATCAAATGAATGTTGAAGTCCTATAGGATGACCCTAAAAGAAGTCGCGTAAGAAGGATAAGGAATGGGGTAGTACATATTGAGGATAAGTCTAAGCGAGTGAGTATCGTGTCTCGAAAGTTAGCGAGTAGCCTTCGACTAGATCGGTATGGTTAGAAAGTTTATGATCGATCGAATGGATACGTAGATAGACTTGGTTAGCCGATGATCGAGTATATGTTGAGGAACGTGCCTAAGTATAGTGATGCGGTAAGACGATTACAAGAAATCTGCAATGCACGAGAGCGACGAATAATAGAATGACCCTAAGAGTTGTGTCGTAGATCGATTTGAGTAACGGTTAGGCTATGGGTGTTGGGCGTA
Source organism: Iris pallida (assembly GCA_029216955.1). Classification (NCBI taxonomy): domain Eukaryota; kingdom Viridiplantae; phylum Streptophyta; class Magnoliopsida; order Asparagales; family Iridaceae; genus Iris; species Iris pallida. Next base: position 3,081,225 of record JANAVB010010400.1, read on the forward strand.
CGATCGATGTTATGAAATAAACTAGTCGGGATTGATTCAAAATTGAGTAAAGAATTCATACTCGGTCGAGAATCGGGGATGAGCGTATCGTAAGAGACCTTGGGTCGAAAAGATTGTTGCCTTTGAGCATCGTAGACTCAACTTGACCTCTGGGTCGGAAGAGATTAAGCATGATGTCTGGATAAGTTACCTAGCGGGGGTAGCCCCAAACACGATGCATAGACAGTTCGAGAACGTGGGTCGTGTTGGGATAGTTGTGTGCGAGACTTAGTACGGATTATTGGCGAGGAAAGTTAGACATGTGGACTTAGTCCATGTCGTTAAGGCTAATGTTATGAATGATTGGATGAAAGACTTGAGTTATGCGAGAGATAGGAAACAGTTGGGCGAATAGGCATTGCGGAGAATTGTTGTGATCGGATACGCAACGACTTAATGCAATACGAGTGTTAGTGGCCGACGAAAAACTTATGAGATCGAAGTTATGGTTTGAATTAAGTTATGTGCAAGATGTTGGAAGATGATCGCATGTTATAAAATACACATACGAGGAGTATTTTTGGAATAGGCGCTAAGATATGACTAAGTCAAGAAGGAACAATGGGTGCTTGAGGATTTAAGCTGAGCGTGTTAGTTTGTTCCGATATCCTACAACTGAGCTTGGCTGAAATGCATATATTGGTGGGACGCCTAAAATATGTGTATGATCCAAACTAAGTTGTATGATTCAATGATAGTAGCACGAGATCGTGAAGCGATCTATACGAGGCACTTGGATAAAGTGTTGGTTTCGGTTCGAGGACGAACCTGATTTTGAGTGGTATATTATGTAATGCCCCGCTCCACAACGGTGCATTATGATGAGTCGTTGACTCGAAGAGTTGCGTTGACCCGATGAGGTATCGATGAAAAATCGATGCGAGAGTTACGTTGGCCAAAGGTAAGCTTTGAGTCGGTTGGAATCTATGAATCGAATCGATGCAAAGGATAAGTTCCGTTGAGCAAGTGCTAATATTGGTTGATCTGGTGTGCAGGCTATGCCTTTATGCTAGATTACGGATCGTGGTATAGGCGCGATAGGCCAAATCAACTGAGTAGTTCAAAAGAATGGCTAAGTCCGGGAGTTAGCTATGCGATCGAGTTATGGAAGCGAGACGCTTCAATCGGCGAGGTGGCAAGGCGTATCGGCTTAAGGTGGGCGGATTCTTGACTTTCTCTCCCTATTCCTTCACGTCTAATAAAATATATCATTGTATGCGTAAGATGCTAGCGAGTTAGCGAGCGTGGCTCGGCGAGTAAGTGTCTAAATATGTGTTGAACACTAAGATAGAATATTGAACAATCGAACAATTGAAGCGATGTGCATCAAGTGTACGAGTCGTGATAGGGCGGTGATGGTAGAACATTGAAAGACAATATTGAGATGTGCATTACATGCACGCCTTCGAGAACATTGAACACTAGGCGTAGAACATTGATTACAGCGCTGAGCGTGCCCTCGGGCACTTATGCTACGAAAAGACTAAGTAACTACGGAACTAGGCTATGAGAATGACTTACGAATGGTACGCGTTGAACACAAGTACGAGATGTCTAAGCCGTTGGGCGTCGTGCATCAATATGGATGTGTTGGGGCATAACGCCGACGGAGTTCCCCATATGAATGGTAGATTATGTTTATGAGACGCGGATATGTTTATGGCACGGGACTATGTTTATGGAACGAGACTATATTTATGGAATACGAGATGGATTAGAATGTATGACTTGTATGCTATGGCGCGTATTGCTTGGTCAATGGACTCGGATGGCCCGTGCACGGGTACGGCTTCCCTCGAACGGTTATGCTGGGGCGCCGGGACCGTTCGACCTAGGAGGGAATTATGTGTGGTATTTATGGTACACAATATTCGGACGGATTGCGACCGTCCAGTACTGTGATAAGCTATGATATCCGTAAGTTTGGGATCCTTCGTATACTGGGCTAGCAACCCGTATCGAAGTGATCGTAGGCTTACACATATGAGATGCCAAGTCCATTACGGTACGAAACACCGTGACCTTCATATAGATAGGGCCGGTGGACTGAGATGAGAGTTGGGTGCAGGCGCAGGGCCTGCGACCCTTATGCATTGTCTAAGTTTATGATCGGTTGGTTGCATGAGTTTTTGAATTCTTATGCTAAGTGCTAACCATTGCAGGCTATGGAATATGGGACGGAGATGAGCACGATCACTATGTTTATGTCATATTATGTCTAACTGTATCTGCCGCAGGGACACGGTATTGGACACATTTATGATATGGTACTATGTTTAAGTATTGCCATGAAATCGATCCTAAGGCTAAATAGAAATATGACCAAATTAAGATGCATGCTCACTAAAAGATATTTAGTGTTTGGTTTGGTACGAGCGGGTCTTGATCAGTGCGAAGCGAGGACGAAAGCACTAATCCTCCACTAGTTTATGTGCAGGTTCAGGTATGATCGGCTCGGGGCGGAGCTTGGCTTGGACGTGCCGAGGCATGGAGTCCTTGGCGTTCAAGAGACGCACCGCATATGAGTTCGGACTTGCGACATGGAGATGTTCGGCCGAAGACTACTTGGTGGCTATAAAGAGGCATAATGTATGGAACAATGTAATCCTTTGTGAGCTAGAGAGATCATAAGCGTTGTAGCCAATTGGCATAATATGTTGGGCTATTCAGAGCCTTTGTAACCTTCAGTTCATTATGAATAAAAGAGATTCTTGTGTTATTCTTTGTTTCCTTCCGCTGCTTATGTTACGAATTTGAGATAATCACTATGTGAACCGTTATCTTGCCTTGCACGAGCGTAACTCCAGGCTCGTGCGGCATCATGCCCCAACGAGGACGATGATTCGGGTAAAATCTAGCGAGGACGAGCGATTTCTCGGATCGGGGCGTGACACCCAGCAGAGTCGCCATTTTGTGGACACACAAAAAAAAGAAAAAAAAAACGCTGTCTTTTCTTTTTATTGGCGCAAGGCACCACAAATCGAGTACGCTTGAGAGATCCTGCGCTGAGAATCCCCGAGTACAAAAAGAAGAATTATGGGGAATGGGACGATGGAGATCGAGCGGCAGTTGCTCCTTTACTCCGTTGACTCTCCGATTATAAAAGTGGGAGAAAATCTAAGAAAATTGCTAACTCTCGGTTCACTGGCAAGAAGTGCAGCAATTTGGCCCTTGAAAATGCTCTCCGTTATGTCAGTTGAAGAGGGAAGAAGCCCCCCTTTTATAGTCGTTCTTGGGCTGGAATAATGTTATGCGCCCACATAAAGAGACACGCTGGTTCTTACGTGGGCGCATGGTCCTGCTTTAGGAGCATAGGTGTAGGCGCATACAGGCTACGAGATCGTAGATTGGTCATGGTGTTGACGTGGCCTTATGCTTCGGTGCACGACTGCTCGTGGAGACTGTAGTGCCCTGTAACTCCGCTTTTCTAGATTGAGTTTTCTCCTGTAATTTACTTAAGATTTTATTTTTATTAATTATCATTAATGATTATTTAAATCCATTATTAAAGAATGTTCCAATTATTAATATTTATTTCTCTAAAATGTTTTATTTAAACTCAATGATTTAATCATTAGGATTTTTACTAATCATTTATTAATCATTCAGCCCAACCCATGTCCTCATATTCCTATATTATTTTTCAGCCCAAATCATTTCTCAACCTTCTCAGTCATTTAAACGTTCAATTAAACGTTCAGCCCAACCAGCCCGTCCTATTAAGCCCAGCCCAGCCGGCCTGTTAGCTCTGTGGGCACGGGTCTAGGACTAACCCAATAAACCAATAACCCGCAAGTCGCTAACCCGACCCAATACCGACCGTTGGTATTTAAACCCGATCCCTTCATTATTCATTCATTCAAACTAATTTCTTCCCTCCAGCCAATTCCTTCGCTGCTGTGAGTCGTCGCCGACGACGACGACGACGATGACGACGGCGACGCCAAGAAATCCAATCTCCTCTAGAAGTTTCTTCCCAACCACCTAACCACCTATCTCATCTCCACCGTCGATCATCAACCACCAAACTCTTCTCGACCGTCGGATTGTAACGACCGCTGCCCGCCCAACCGTCGGTCAGGTGCCCGGCCAACCACCTGACCGACGCTCTGCCTATAAATAGAGCCCAGCTCCCTTCTTATTCATTCAAACTTGAGAACGGCGAAGCCCTACTGAATTATTCCCTGCCCTTCCTTTTGTCGACGACGAGCTCCGGCCATGGCGATCCGGTTCTTCGATATCGACGGCGGGACGACCTCGACCGATCCTGCTTCCTAAACATCATATCGATGTCCGACTCCTCGCAACAGCTGGACCGTGTCTACGACGACACCATCATTTGATCGAGCTTAGGACCATGGCGGAGAGTGCTTCTCCACGTCTCTTGCTGTGAGCGGCGAAGCGGCCATTCCTGTGGTCTTATTTTCCCGGCATCGACGACTCGGTGTCGATCGCCTTAAAGAATCAGGGATATGCCTTGACACGAAGTAGTGCAGGTAATGTCCTTAGCTTTTCTCCTCTTCTTGATTTCATTTTTGGTGAGTTGTTGGATCGATTCTTGACATCTGATTTGGCTAAGACTCGTGGGTGAGTGTCTGAGTAATTCTTGCTTATTTCTCCAAATTTGGAGTTGAATCAGTTCAAATCGAACTCACAAATGCTTTCTCTGTTCTCGTGCATGATCTGTTCGACGAAATGCCCAGAAAGACGTATTGGCGAGCTACGGACTCAGGGACACCGTCATTGGACACTGTACTCTTGTGTTGGACCATTGCAGAGACTCAGGTATAATTCTTGATCCATTCTAATGATTAGTTGAGAGGGTGCTCTATCGGATTGAACGAGAGTATGTCGAGGCCGGTGTCGAGACCGTGCTACCAGATGTCGAATTTGATTCGTGTGAGTGTCCAGAAGTGGTGGACACGAGTAGAGGTCAGACACAGGGATCGGATCGACACTGGTATAGTTGCTAAGAATGGTGTTTTTGTTTGGCTTGGATCTCAGTATGAGCTGTTATTATAATTACTCTATTTTTTGAACCATAGTAGCCGTTAGGAACAGTAGAGTTCAGTAGCTTGACCTATGAGCCATGGATTGGTATCTGGGAAATGGGCCAAGTCTATAGCTGGGCTGAGAAGTTGATTGTTAGGCAATGGATATTAGTTAGGAATTGGTATTATGAAGATGGGTCATTAAGAGTTAAATTGGGTATAGTTGATGAATGATGATGTTGTAGTTTGGTGTAGCTAAGTAAGCAAGTTAGGTGGGCCAACCTTGGGGTGGTTCTTATTAAGTGATATTCACTTTATGAGCTAGAGATCATTTTAGAGTATCAATAATTTGACTTATGAGTAGGTTGCTAAGTGAGTAATAGTAAGTCTTTGGTATTTGAATAGATCTAGGGATTAGTCTTAATAAATTCTAAGACCTATTTTCTATTTTCTAGGTGATTCTAGAAGGCTTGGACAAATCCCGGAACCGAGGCAAGTACATGTACTCAGTATTACCATCATTGCATGCATTGCATGTATTGCACTTACACTTGTTATCGTGTCATTTATTTCACTTGTTCTCGATTGATTGCTTGCTTGCATTGTTTTTCGTGACGGGTGGGGGACGTTCTAGAGACATGTGATGGACTAATATTGGACAAATCTTGCCTGATAGCATACTCTGTATGCCTGAGTCCATTTCGTGCGTGACTGATAGCATTGTCGTCAGACATGCCTGATTATTGCGTGACTGATAGCATTGTCATTAGACATGCCTGATTATTGCGTGACTGATAGCATATTTTATATGCCTGATTATATATTAGGTCCCACATGTTGATAACGTCCAATTGCACATGTACACATAGCTAGTGCATACTTTATATTCATATTGCTTCTCTGTCTTTCAGTTATATTTGCTATACTGTTCCATTGATCACTATGGTGAGTTTTATTGAGTTATATTGTACTTTGCTCCTTTCCTGACTGGATTGTTGATTACAGGTGAGATGGATCTTAGATTATCATTCATGACTAGCAGTGGAGCTCGCTTGACATTGAGATAGCTAGTTTCATGTAGAGAGATTGATAGAAAATTTTTGATTACATGTTGTTGTTGTATTATTTATCTTTTACCGACTTTGTACCTGGACATTCATGTATAGTTGTAATAATGGTATAGTGGATTGTTGTGATGGTTAGTATAGATTCCGTGATTAGATGCTGTGATGAGATTATTTGTTATTGATGACCAGACGGCTCACTAACGCTGTCAACGACAGTGTAGGACGGGCATGCATCGACCCGTACCCGATTATCCGGGAGCGGGACGTGACATGCCCCGCTCCTCGCTGTCCACTATGTAATACCTATGGCTTGCTGACTTAGTCTTGAACTGAGTATTTGGTGAAGCGTTTGCCGATATCGATTGATCACGGATGAAATACAATGAACCTTTCCAATTGATGGATTGGCTTCTATTGAAATGAATCCAAGAGTTTTGTTGGATGTCTTCTTTCGCTGCTTGGTTTTGATAAATGCGTTTTCGTGTTGGTTTTCGATGATTGGTTTTCATTGTTCGCTTTCATCGCATTTCGCATTCATTCTGAATCTTGAGAGAAAGAGATGAAGTATGCTAATCAACTGTTGGTGCCAATGTAGGCTACGTGAATTGTTTGTGAACGGCACGTGAAGTCCCTCATTCTCTCAACTAAGATTCATATTTGTGAGTTGCTTTAACCGGGCTTGAATTTATTTGTACGCCCTAATAAAAATGATCTCTAGTCTACTCTGTTGCCTTGTTCCTGTGATCAACGATACCTCAATAACAAAAGATAAGAAAAAGAATGAATGCTAACTAATGACTGCAAAGGAAATAAAATGTTATTGAATGCTATCGAATGACCAAATGAGAACTGAATGCAAATGAATGACCGAACGATTAAGGCTAGTTATGAACTGGTCGCTATCTGTTGCACTGCTAGGTTTTATCTGATAGAAAGAACAAGTCATGCATTGGTCTCGGACAACTTGTTAACAAGGTAATAGTCTCTCGACGATTCTGGGGGCACCTGGGATCGATCGGCCTAGGAGAGATTGTAATAGCACCCCGGGGTAAATGCTACACCTCGGGAATGTTGTGTCCTTAGCGACGAGCTGAACCATTGAGTCACAGCGACTAATCATGGGGGACGGGCCCATGGACCACCATGTAGTTAGGACATACATGTGAACAAATCCTTAATGCAAAGCCTAAAATAAACGATGATGGTATAGTATGCTTTTTATATTCATATGCAAATTATGCTAACCTGTTTTGTGCAGGGATGACTGTCGGCGTTGGTAAGTTGGTTATGAATAGTTCTACTGTCATATTTCTTATGAATTGTTAAAAAGAACCTAGACAAGTAGAAAGAGCACTAGTAAATATGTAGCTTCATATATTGAATTAGTGCAGATATTTATGAGTTTCGGCGAAGAACCGCTCGCCAGTACATGATGTGTGCTGACCCACGTTGTGGGCATCCTTTTCAGAAAGCAAAAGGAGACAGGGGGATTTCAAGTGAGGCACCGAAGCTCGTCTAGCCCAGTAGAGCTCGTGGATCGCCTCGAAGTTTCATTTTCATTCCAGTCAAGTTTCAAGTTTTCATTTCCTTTCAAGGTGTCTTTCAATTCCAGCTTGTAATAAAGGGATATCATGTATGGGCATTGCGACTATTTTTAAAAGAGAGTTTCAAAGAGAATCATATAGCCAATATAAGGCACTCTGAGTTTACAAAGCTTTGTACTTGTATTCCTATCAAGTTATCAATAAAAGAAGTATTTCCATTTCAAATCTCTGTGTCCAAATATTTGGTTTTCGGCAATGAATGGGTGCGTGCGTGTGTTTTGCTTAACTAATGGGTACGTGCGTGTGTTTTGCTTGACTAGTTGTTTTGTACAGGTACATGGCCTTGTGCAAGCGCAACTTAGGCTTGCACGACATCACGCTTAGCGAGGACGATCGATCCCGCAGGGATCCAGGCAAGACGGACGACCCTAGCAGGATCGGGGCAAGACAAAGTGGTATCAAAGCACGGTTTTACGCCCTTGGCCTCTTGCAAATATCATTTTCGAAAAAGTATATAAAGTATTTTGATGGCTTTCAAAAGAGTCCCGATTTTGAGTTATGAAAACCAATGCCCCATACAATAAGTCCATAATATTTTATGAGACTGACAGAAGTTATACTCTTTTGTAGAGAAATGGCCCCTCTTCGACCAGCTTCCTCGACAGATCCGATAGGACGGATCATGACATTGTTGGAACTGCAGAGGCAGGACAGTGAGGAACGCAATCAAATACAACAGGCCCAAATAAAGGCCCAACAGAAACAGTTGGAGTCCTTGACTCAAATTGTCACGGCGCTTGCGGCAAATCGAGATACCACCGCAGCGACTAAACCAATGGGAACGCCCGAGATTGAGCCCGTAGAGGGTGACGAGCCCCAGCCGGCGCAAAGGCACACTTCCTTTAGGCCAAAGGACTTCTTAGACGCGAAACCTCCAAAATTTGAAGGCAGGACATCAACCGACAAGGTGATGGACTGGATTGATAAAATGGAGAGTCTGTTCGCGTTTATAGGAGTTCCGAGTGGAAAGAAGGTAGTTTGTGCCGTTCTGCTTCTACGCCTGCGGGCAAAGGATTGGTGGAAGGCGAAGAAGCCGGCGCTGCTCGCAACGACTAGAAATAGAAAGATCTCATGGGCCTCATTCAAGAAGGCGTTTCAGGATCAATATCTGCCTCCAACCATGAGCAAGAAGATGGAGGATGACTTCATCACACTGAAACAGGGAGATATGTCCGTGGAGGACTATGAGTCTGAATTTGCTAAGCTGTCAAATTATGTCGCTGTCATGCTTCCCACTGAGCAGACTCGCATAAATCGATTCGTTGGAGGGCTGAATGATGACATCCAGTTAAGTGTCTTGAATCGAGAATATGGGTTATATTCTCAGGCCTTTGTGGCGGCGCTACAGGTGGAACAGTTCTGCCTGAAGAAGGCGTCCAACAAAATATAGTACAGTCGGAATCAGCCCGCCAAGAGATATCATGACGAAGAGAAAAAGATTGAAAGAGAAAATAAGACAGACAATGATCAGCATCGAAGACCGAAGTGTACCTAAAGCGGTCGTCCTGGGCACACCAAAGAAGTATGTCGTTTCGCCAACAGATCATGTTTCGGCGGTGGAAGTGCGGACCATAACGTCAGAAATTACCCGAAAAAGCATAGAACGACTCAGAATCGAAACGACGCTGAAGAGCGTGGGCAGCTGCCAGGCCCACCGCCGCTTCGAGATCATCCTCATAATCAGCAGTTGCGGAATGCCAACACCGCGATAGCGCGCGTCTATAATCTCTCCACGTTGCTTGATCCAGAATGCAACAATATTGGAGGTGAGTTTGTTTCTTAAGTTTTGAGGACAAAACTTTTCCTCAGTGGGTTATTATGTAGTGCCCCGCTCCTCGCGGTCCACTATGTAATACCTACGGCTTGCTAACTTAGTCTTGAACTGAGTATTTGGTGAAACCTTTGCCGGTATCGATTGATCACGGATGAAATACAATAAACCTTTCCAATTGATGGATTGGCTTCTATTGAAATGAATCCAAGAGTTTTATTGGATGTTTTCTTTCGCTGCTTGGTTTTGATGAATGCATTTTCGTGTCGGTTTTTGATGATTGGTTTTCAATGTTCGCTTTCATCGGATTTTGCATTCATTCCGAATCTTGAGAGAAAGAGATGAAGTATGCTAATCAACTGTTGGTGCCAATGTAGGCCGCGTGAATTGTTCGTGAACGGCGCGTGAAGTCCCTCCTTCTCTCAACTAAGATTCATCTCTGTGAGTTACTTTAACCGGGCTTACATTTATTTGTACGCCCTAATAACAATGATCTCTAGTCCACTCTGTTGCCTTGTCCCTGTGATCAACGATACCTCAATAACAAAAGATAAGAAAAAGAATTAATGCTAACGAATGACTGCAAAGGAAATGAAATGTTATTGAATGCTATCGAATGACTGAATGAGAACTGAATGCAAATGAATGACCGAACGATTAAGGCTAGTTATGAACTGGTCGCTATCTGTTGCACTGCTAGGTTTTATCTGATAGAAAGAACAAGTCATGCATTGGTCTCGGACAACTTGTTAACAAGGTAATAGTCTCTCGACGATTCTGGGGGCACCCGGGATCGATCGGCCTAGGAGAGATTGTAATAGCACCCCGGGGTAAAAGCTACACCTCGGGAATATTGTGTCCTTAGCGACGAGCTGAACCATTGAGTCACAACAGCTAATCATGGGGGACGGGCCCATGGACCACCATGTAGTTAGGACATGCATATGAACAAATCCTTAATGCAAAGCCTAACAATGGACGATTATGGTATAATATGCTTCTTATATTCATATGCAAATTGTGCTAACCTGTTTTGTGCAGGGATGACTGTCGGCGTTGGTAAGTTGGTTATGAATAGTTCTACTGTCATGTTTCTTATGAATTGTTAAAAAGAACCTAGACAAGTAGAAAGAGCACTAGTAAATATATAGCTTCACATATTGAATTAGTACAGATATTTGTGAGTTTCGGCGAAGAGCCGCTCGCCAGTACATGATGTGTGCTGACCCACGTTGTGGGCATCCTTTTCAGAAAGCAAAAGGAGACAGGAGGATTTCAAGTGAGGCACCGAAGCTCGTCTAGCCCAGTAGAGCTCGTGGATCGCCTCGAAGTTTCATTTTAATTCCAGTCAAGTTTCAAGTTTTCATTTCCTTTGAAGGTGTCTTTCAATTCCAGCTTGCAATAAAGAGATATCATGTATGGGCATTGCGGCTATTTTCAAAAGAGAGTTTCAAAGAGAATCATGTAGCCAATATAAGGCACTCTGAGTTTTCAAAGCTTTGTACTTGTATTCCTATCAAGTTATCAATAAAAGAAGTATTTCCATTTCAAATCTCTGTGTCCAAATATTTGGTTTTCTGCAATAAATGGGTGCGTACGTGTGTTTTGCTTAACTAATGGGTGCGTGCGTGTGTTTTGCTTGACTAGTTGTTTTGTGCAGGTACATGGCCTTGTGCAAGCGTAACTTAGGCTTGCATGGCATCACGCCTTAGCGAGGACGATCGATCCTGCAGGGATCCAGGCAAGACGGACGACCCTAGCGGGATCGGGGCATGACAGAGACTGACGTAGCCATACGTTTCGGTGTACGTTTTGATCTTGACTTTGACTGAGTCAGGCTTGGGCGTATAGCCATGTCTCAAGCTATGCACCCTTATTTCGGGGGAGCTAGTCTTGGGCGCATGGAGTTATACGTGGACTGGGCACATTGAGCTTCATTTAGTGGGACATGGAGTCGTACTGACTGGACGCATGGAGCTGCTTTGACTTGGGCGCATGGAGCTATGTTTACTGAAAAATTTCATGCTTCTACAGATGCCATCACCGTTGACGTACTTAAAGTACTGGTAAAGGATAGAAGGAACGATCATGTTCTCGTGTATCCACGGACGTCCCAATAAGACGTTGTAGGACACATTGGCATCGATTACATAGCAAGAAACCTCTGTTCGGAGATCACCAATCTGGCACTTGAGACGGATCTTGTCCAACAGATGACTTCTCCCAGCATTGAAAGCCATGATAGTTGTATTGGTTGCAGACAGCTTGTGCAGAAGGATCCCTAGAATTTGGAGTAAATTTTTAGGGATGATACTGAGGGAGGAACCTGGATCGATATGCATCCAATCCACTTTAATTGTACCGATATACCCTGTATAGTACAGAGGTCTATTATGACAATTGTTTTTGAGTAGCATGTCCTCTTGTGAAAAGGTGATGTTGGGTACCACTTCCATAGTGCTATGGCAGTGAGGACAAGATACTGGATCTTCAGCGGGGGCTTTGACTTCATCGAGATAAGAGTCGGCATGTAGTAATGCCTCACTTAAAGCTTTACGCGTCTCTTTAGAGACTTGTCCAGTTGTGCTAGTATGTCAAAGTTATAAGGCCGATCCATGCCTTCGAGAGTTGGTACCTTCAGAGACTTGTCAAATCGCGTCTCCTTCTACTTAGCTTTGTCAGCAGTTGAGGACTTAGACGGACCAGCTTCTGAACTTGTGGGGCAGCAGAAGCTTGAGAAGGCACTACGTCTTCTTGTGCGGGGTCATAAGTCCGTAGGTAAGTCTTTCCAGATCGCGTCTCGCCAGATAGAACTTCGTAAATGGGAGAAGACACCATATGGCATGACTTGTATTTCTTGCCCCTCTTTGCTTTGGAAGGCACCACCCCCTGCGTCATTTCTTGCACAAGGTCTGAATGGACCCATATGATCTCACCATATTCTGTTGTGAGCGGCACCAACGTTGATGTTGAGTCACGAGCTGGCGGCAGGTTGACAACTTCCATTACTGCCTTGGGGATCGGGACAACGCCGTCTGGGACTTCTGTGGGAGGAAAGTCACCAAATTGAAGAGAGATCATTTAGAAGATATGACCTTGTCTTCAGCTTCGAGGTTGATAACTTGGCTGTCGATAAGCTGTTGTATCTTCTTCTTCAGGTCGATGTAATCCTTGGTAGAATGGTGCACGTACTGGTGATAAAGACAGTACTTGGGATCGTTGAGTTGGTTTGCCTCCGCCGGACGTCGTGGTGGAGGCAATGTCAGTTTATTACCCTTCATCAATGTGTGAAAAATGGTAATAACATCTTCTTCCTCAAAGGAGAAAGTCTCCTTGGAGTTGTCAAGAGCGCTCTGAGAATTGGAAGCTCCCTTGGAAGTTTCGACCTTCAAGACTTCTTTTCCTTTACCCCCACGGATAGGGATAGTTTAGGGGTGCTTGCTTTTGTCTTCAGATTTGGGTATCTTCAACCCCAGTAATTCCAGATGAGGAACATCATTCTCATCAGCATCAACAGCCCCGATGAAAGCGGGCCATATATCATACTTATGTATACCCAGACAGAACTTTACTGTAGGAAGAAAGTTATGCCGACAGGTATCCACAAGCTGTGAGTCTGGTATACCGAAGGGCATCTTCAATGCTAGTCGCCTGAAGCGTTCAATGAAAGCAATAACAGACTCACTCCTCCTCTGCTTGGTCTCGATGAGGTTGGACATAATAGCATGCATGCCGCTCTCAGAAAACCTTTTGAGGAATAACCTCTCCAAGTCTTTAAAGGAGTTAATGCAACCATCAGGCAGACTACAGAACCATTCAAAAGCTACCCCCTGCAAGGTGCTGATAAATAGCTTTGACAAGAACGCATCGTCTTTTGGTAAGTACAGAGTCTGCGTGTTGAAGTATGTCATGTGTTGGCGAGGAGAAGTCATCCCGTCAAACGAATTTAGCGTCAATGGCTTGTAGTTAGGAGGGCAAGTAGCATTCTCCCATTCAGGAGGATAAGATTGAGATATCCCTATCTTTTGAAGCTCATCTTTGTGTGAGATGGTATCGAGACGGGCAACAAGAGAATCAATTGCATCCTGATGATTGAGCAAATATTGAAAAATGGCTGCTGTCCGGTTGTCAAGTGTCGTTGGCGAAGGACCACCCCTAGCATTTATGGGATTTGGAGGAGGCGCAACAGAATGATACTCCTTATGTAGTGAAGGGGTGTTGTTGCTATGAGCTGGACTAGCATGTGCTGAGACGTTCGGTTGAGGTGGAGGAACAGTCCCAGCAGTTTGGACTGCCATGATGCTGGTAAGCATATCAGTGATCTTGGCAAATGCCATCTCAAGACTCTCTAGCCGCTTGTTGGTCTGATCACTGGCTTCTTCAGGTCTCTCACCACCCGCTATGTACACAGATAGTATGCGAGGATGAATAGATGAGACAGTACAACTGGTGCTGATACTCTGTCTCTGAGTTAAAAAGGCCCCCATCTTCAGGCAGGGAAGGTAGATAGTCACCATCGGTGTCACGCCCCGCACCCTAGAGTTAGGGCACGAGACGTGGGTACGTCCAGCCTACGCCGCAGTGTAGGCGGTAGAACGCTGTCCTAGGTCTCATGCATCTAACAGTATAAGGCTAAGCAGTTTATACTCCCCGAGTGGGGGTGACATAGCAGAATGTAAACTCAATCACATCTAAGGTAGAGTATAATGGAAGATAGATAAAACATGAAATCCAAAAGAGATACAACAGATAGAAGTCTAAGTGTCTAAGATACACAACCCAGAAATACATCTCAAGGCTCAAATACAGTAAATCCATAAATACAACTCAAGACAACTGAAAATAAACTATAAGCAAACCCTAGCTATCTATGCAACCTCTACTGTGTCTCCTCTAGGCTAGCAGGCAACCTCCAAGCTATCTGTAAAATTTTCAACAGGTCCAGTCAGGACGAGAACGAGCACATATCTCTCAAACAGTTCATAGCAGGTTAGGAGTATAAATCATGCACTAGAGTAAAATACAGGAAGTGCTGAAAAGGAAGTACGAGTAAACAGGAGATATTTTGTAACTGAAAGTAAATACATGATAGTAGAGACTGTAAGTGGCTAAGTGATTTAGAGTACAATATGGTTATGTAAATGGCTTAGGGGCACATGAATACAACTAAGGAGGCACATGAATACAGCTACTGGGGATAGTGTTCACATAACCAATTCTACTCACCCTGCCCCAATCAATACACAAGGATCCATTCAAGTTACGTTATAGGCACATGAATACAGCTAAGATACGTGAACTCATGTAATGAGTAGTACATGAGGCACATAATAAAGCATATGAAAGCACATGAAGCATATGAAAGCACATGAGAACATGTAAAAACATGAACTAGTACGAGTACAAGGAGTACCTGATGCACATGATAAAGTACATGAACATAAAATACCCGATGCACCCGTAGAGGGATAACATCTCAGGAAGGGATCCATATAGTATTAATCCGTGAAGATTCGTGTCAGCATCATGTAGAGTAATCTAGAGCAAGAATATAGTCCAGACAGGTATGAAAAGATCAGAGAATGTACTCGCCTGGTGTCTGAATGTCCAAAGTAAATATACTGTCCGAGGAGAGGTGTCTGGCTCCTAATCAGAACAGCATAAGTCACAACAAGTCTAAAATGGCAATATGAAGTCCTACTATGCATTCTACATGATTCTAGGTCAATCTAGACTAAAGTCAACTTTTGGTCAACTTGGTCAACCCTGAAAGTCAAACCTAGGTCAACTATGGTCAAACTAGGTCTAACAAGTCTAAATTAGGTCAAACAAGTTATTCTAGGTCTAAACAAATTAAGTATATGCAAATCAAGTATCCAAGATAGCTACTAACTCATAGCCTAAGTCACTTGCTAAACCAAGCACAAAACTAAACCATAAGCTAACAAGGCACACAAACTTAGTCATATAATGTATATATATTATTCACATTCACATATTCATATACATAGATATATATAGGAAAGCTATATATATAGGCACATACATATATATAGAGAGAGAAAGAGAGGTAAAAGAGTAAGTAAGTATGTATGTGTTTGGCATGTGTGTGAAAGGATATGTGTTAATGTTCTAAAATTTAGTGATAGGTAGGTGTATGTGACATGGGATACATGATGTGAAAGGGTGTATGAATGCATGTGTGTAAAAGGTTATAGGTTAACTCAGTTTATAGAAATACATACATACATACTTACCTTGTATACATGCATACATACATATCATGTATATTACATTTACATAATACATACATGTATACTTGTATTATATTATACTTACATTCATGCATATTAGATACTTGTATTTATATTAACATATTGCAAACATTCATTTCATTCATTTTTTTATGGTAATTGCAAGCTTTATTGATTAGGGACTAACAAATGTAGAGTCCAAAGGAGAAAATTCCTCAGCAAGTAGCCGATCAATACAATTAGGAGTAGAACAAAAAAGAGAAGTAGATTTAGATTCTAAAGTGAATCTAGCTAGGGCATGAGCCACTTTATTCCCGGATCTTTTCACGAATTTGACGTTGAAAGGATGATTTGTTGAGACTTCACCAAGTATTGCCTCTATCATGTCCGATAATTTCCATAGGATGAGATTATGGTCTCCCTTGAAGATTCTAACTGCCGTCCATGAGTCCCCTTCAATACAAGCATCCTTCTTATTCAAAAGCCCAGCAAGTCGAAGTCCCAAATGAACAGCTGCAATTTCAGCCTGGAGGCTAGGACTTTCGGGGCTCAGAGGTTCAAATATTTTTGTTTCTGCTCTCAGGAACCTACCTCTAGAGTCCCGAGCAACCGCCGCAGCAGCAAGCAATAACGAAGAAGTTGCCCCGTCGACGTTAATTTTAATAGTTCCCTCTGGTGGAGGCTGCCAGCCGCTAATCTCAGTAGCTTCACGACGGTTTTCCTCAAACTCATCTAGGCTAGATTGACAAAGTCCAGCATAATTATGATAGGATCTCACAGCATTATTGATAATGCGTTGAGTGCACGGAGCAATGCTATGAAAGACACTATCACATCTCGCTTTCCAAATAGCCCAAAGAATGGTCGCACCCATACTAAGAGCCTCATGAGCTTTACGATCATTGATCCAGGCATGAAGTAAGGTGACGATATCACCATGTTCGTCATATCTGATGCCCAAGGGACTCCGAAACCAAACATCCCTAGCAACAACACAATGTAGGAAAAGATGGTTTGGCTCTTCCTCACTGAGAAGACAAAAAGGACACAAAGGGTTGCTATAGCCTGTTCTCTTGTTGATTTCAGGGAGTAATGGCAGCCCATTTTGTGACAGTCTCCAAATAAACATCTGGATGCGAGGAGGGATGCTATGCATTTTCCATAACATATCCCATTTAATGTGGGCTATGGACGACGACGAGGAGCAAGGACTCTGCAATCGAATGGACTCATAAAGCGATTTAGCGGAGAACACACCTGATTTAGAGTTTGTCCAAATAAGCTTGTCAGGGCCATCACCTTCTCGAAGACTGATATTGAGGATAGCCGTTGCTTCAAACGGGTGGAAAATTGATCTGACAAGGTTTATATTCCAGGTTCTGCCAATGGCATCCATCAGATCCCTAACGAGCTTTGGCCTAGTCGAATTCACATTATGGGCCATCACTCTGAACCCCGGAATGCCTGGGACCCAAGGCTCATTGTAAATGTCAATCCAACCTCCTCGGATCTTCCAGAAGACCTTTCCCTCAAGGTTGCGACGGGCATCAAGTATGCGCGACCAAGTATAGGAAGACCTCTTACGCTTTGGTTCTTGCCAAATAGATCTATTTTGCAAATAGATACCTCGGAGGACACGAGCCCAGAGTTGGTCTGGATTTGTAATAAGGCGCCACAAGAGTTTACCAATGAGGGACTCATTCACCCACAAGAGATTTCGTAGGCCCAGACCGCCTTCCTTCTTTGGTAAGGTGAGCTTGTCCCAAGACAAGAAATGAATTTTCCTTTCAGAAGACAAATGTCCCCACCAGAAATTACGACAGTGCCGAGAAATGGAATTGCAAATAGCTTTTAGGATTTTATGGGTCATCATGGTGTACACCGGAATAGAGCTCAATGTTGATTTGATAAGGGTGGTCCGACCAGCATGTGATAAGGTGTTTGCTTTCCATCCCTGCAGCCGAGAGGAGATCTTGTCGAGTAGACTTTTGTATGATAAAATTTTGCCCTTTGGTAGAAGAATAGGAAGTCCCAGATATTTGTCCGTTGTCCGTATACAAGACAAATGAAAGGATGCAGCTAACGCCTCCTTTTCTTGAGGTGTAACCCAGCGGCTAAAGTGAATGCTCGACTTCCTAAGATTGATCATTTGCCCCGACCACGAAGCAAAGATATCAAGAATTTCTTTCACAGTCATAAGCGCCAATCGGGAAGCTTGTCCAAAGATAAGAATATCGTCAGCAAATAACAAATGAGATATGGAAGGAGTATACCGATTTAGACGCACTCCTCGATATAGATCCATCTGCTTATAGGAATAAAATAGTCTTGAGAGAACCTCCGAGCATAGAATAAAAATATACGGTGATAAAGGACACCCCTGACGAATTCCTCTCTTTGGTTTGAAGAATCCTGCTGGAACTCCATTTATAAGAACGGAGATGGATGTTATTGTGATGCAGTTCATGATGAGAGTATTAGACCGCCTTTGTATCCCCATTCCATGGAGAACAGACCGAATGAATGGCCAAGAGAGGCGATCGTACGCCTTGGCCATATCAATCTTCATAGAAAACGAGTTCTTCTTTTTAGGGAGGTGGCTCATGGCATGAAACAACTCATGCGCAATGATGGTGTTGTCTGTGATCTGCCGCCCAGGTATGAAAGCATTTTGCAAAGGTGAGATAAGCTTCTCCATGAGTGGTCGTAATCTGTTTGCAAGAATTTTAGAGATGGTCTTGTATGACACATTACAGAGGGCAATAGGCCGATAGTCCGCAGGCGTTGATGGCGAACCGTATTTCGGTATAAGAGCAAAATGTGTATGATTGAGGGGATAGTTAAGCTCACCATTTGTGAAAAATTGTTGCACAGTGTTGATAAGAGAACCGCCCACCACAGGCCAACATTTATGATAGAACGCAGCCGGGAACCCGTCAGGACCGGGCGCTTTTGATGCCCCCATACCTCTGATAGTATGTTCAATCTCATCAGCTTCAGGGACTATGCTAATGGCAGCATTTTCTTCTCTAGTCATAGGGTGAGATGAGATGGAGAAGTCCGGGTCTATGGGAGAAGAATTATCAATACCAAGGAGAGTTGAGAAGTGATTGACAATGGACGAAGCTATAGTCTTCAGATCCGAAGTCTATGATCCATCCTGCAATCGAAGGGATCGAATTTTATTTCGCTTTTTTCTAATAGTTGCCCTGACATGGAAATATTGTGTACACCGATCACCTTCCTGGATCCACTTACATCTAGCCCGCTGATTCCAATAGGTTTCCTCTATGTGGAGAAGATTGTTTAGCTCATCCTCGATATCCCGTTCCGCACTCAGAGTTTCTGGGGACGAATCCTTTGACTGGAGGCAAAGTAGCTGTCCTTGAAGTGTTTTGATACGAGATTTGACATTCCCAAAAGATAAACGGCTCCACTTATGCAGCCCCTTCAGAGTATGGCTTAATTTATCAGCAAGGCCTGCTTGCGGATTGGAAGTTGTCTCCTGCCAGGACCCGACAAGAGTCTCTGCGAAGTTTGAGTGTGCCAACCAATAGTTCTCAAACCGGAGGGGTCTGGATTGTCTCTGGATCTGATTATTGGTGTTGAGGAGGATGGGCGCATGATCACTATTATAGCGGGGTAGGGTGTGGACAGTAGAATGAGGGTATATACTGCACCATTCTCCATCTGCGAGAGCACGATCAAGTCTTTCCTTTATAAGGTGAGAGGAGCTACGGCCATTCGACCAAGTATAAGTCGGCCCAATGCATCCTA
>JANAVB010010400.1:3207840-3366173 GCA_029216955.1 Iris pallida
TAATAATGATGATTTTTCTAATGGAGATTCTGATGTTGGTGTTGCAAGATTTGGTGATTTTTGTGGTTATTTATTATGATAAGGTTTTTGAGTGATTATGATTTTGGTTGTGTTGGAAGATTGTGTCCGTGAGATAGATCACTGTAGTGGCCCGGAGTTGGATGACGACCAGCAAAGTGATGTTGTCAGAGTGAGAGGCATGAATTTCTGAGATTGAGCATCAATATTTAGTTCCTATTTTGTCAATCTATAAGGACAATGTCGTGATACAAAGGTGCAATCCAAGCAACATATGTGTTGCTTTTGAGATATTGGTGATTGGGAGTTGGAGAAACATGAGCAAACGAGGAGATTGTTAAAATTGACTCATGTTTACTTAAAAGGGTTACGTAATCTAAGTTTAAATAGATTAAGATTGGTTTCTTAGTGTCTAAGAATTTGGAGGCTAGGATTTATTTTAGGATTTATGTTTTAGCCTAAATATAAGGCTAATTCTAAGGGCACACCACATTTTGCTAGGGGCTATCCCAAAATTCTTCCAAACATTTACAAGTTTGCCACTCATTTTCTTTGCTTGGGGCTAGCCTACATATGAGTATAAATACCAACATTTCTTTTGTTGCTCTCTTCTCTCTCCTCTCTTCTCCCTCTTCTCTTCTCCCTCTCTTGCTCTCTTCTTTTCCAGAAATTTCTAGGTCACATAACTAATGCTCAAAATAGTTTGATAAAATAGGTTAGAACAAATTTAGGGTTCATATATGTATCTTTCGAACATAACAAATTAATTTTTTGCATCAAACCCTAACCCTAAAATTATTGGTTTTGGCCTACAGTCGGCCACGAAAACAACAGGACTGCATGCAGTCTTGCAGTCCTGCAAAACATTAGGACTGCATGAAGTCTTGCAGTACTGCAATATGACAGTCCTACAATACAGTAGGACTGTGGGACTGCTTGCAGTCCATTTTATCAGTCACAAAATAGGAAGGACTGCATGAATGTATGCAGTCCTAATATTAACCAGGACTACAGGACTGCATGCAGTCCTACTCTATTACAGGACTGCAAGACTGCATGCAGTCCTACTCTATTGCAGGACTGCAAGACTGCATGCAGTCCTGTCATTTTCATGGCCGACTGTAGGCCAAAACCAATGATACTATGGTGAGGGTTTGATGCAAAAAATTGATTTGTCGTGTTCGAAAGGTACATACATGAACCATAAATTTATTCTAACATATTTTATCAAATTATTTTGAGCATTACTTATGTGACCTAGAAATATTTTGGAGGAATGGAGAAGGAATTTAGGGTTTAGGGGGAATTTTTGGGGAAAATTTATTAAAAAAAAGAAGAAGCAAAATATGTCAAAACATAACTAGATTGTGATGAAGGTTTAGGCTTGGATGCCATTGCTTGAAATTGGATTAATGGAGAAGGAATTTAGGGTTTAGAAATTTGGGATTCAAGTTATGGAGAAGAGATATAGGGTTTAGGTTTTAGGAATGTAGAATAGAGAGAAAGAAATTGATAAAATGAAGGGTTAGAAAGTTTTTTTTTTTTTTTTTTTTTTTTGGGGGGGGGGGGGGGGGGGGGGGGTGGGGAAGGGGGGGCACTTTCATGGGTTGTCCCCTAGTAAGGAATAGCCCCTAGCAAAATGTGGAGTGCCCTTAGAGTCTCTCAACATATGGACCAATATTATAACTAATCAAATTATAACACCCAATGAGATGTGTAGTAAATTTAAGTTTAATAGCACCAGAACAAAGATTAAAGTCATTAAATAACAATAAGAACCACACAAATGACTCAACCAGTCTCTCAACATATGGACCAATATTTAGATGAAAAGGTCAGGCATAAGCAAACAGAGTACCTTAGCATTTGAGAACAAACTTGAAGAGGAATGCTTCAGATCTTGCCAAAGAACTGTAATGTATACTGTAAAGGTCTCAAAACTCAGAAGTCAAGCTCCAAGGTCTCAAAACTCAAAAGTCAAGCTCCAAGAGCCTTATTGAAACATGACTATGGGATTGGGTTGTGGCGGTTGAAAAAGGTGGGAGTGAACAAAGAGGTGAGGTTGTGAAATAGCTAAAAACAAGTAATACAATGGCTATTCTTGTGTTTCGTTGTAATAACTAATAACCTTCACGGTTACAAGGCTGAACAAAAAATGAAACCTTTTGAGAAAGTTCAGAACCCCACTAGACCTGATTTGTCTTGTCAACCCAGTCCAAAAGGCACAACCGCTGTTAATGTATTGAGGCAGACTGGCTTAGAGTTGGTACAAGTCAGTCCTAGAGAGTAAGAGATTTGAGAAGGACTCAGCTACAAAGAGAGATCAGGAGAATTTATGTTTTCTAGGAGGCAACCAACCATCTTTTCACGTTCCAGGGTTTCATTATAATTAACCTATGTTGCATGGATTCAAACACTACATGGCAAAATACAGACATCACATACTTTGGCGTGTCCTAGTGTAGTTTGGAATGTAATATGGTGTCCAACAAGATGCGACACAGACACGATACCTAATTTTGGAGTGTCCATGCGTTCCATATCATAACTACCAGTGCCTCATGATCTTTTAGAAAGATAAGACTCGACATCGGCTATAGATTCAAACTCAAGGTTCAAAGTATCGGTATCGGAATCGGTATCGGACCATTCCTATGAGTATCGGGATCGGCGGCATCGGCAGTATCGGAGGTTTCGGATCGGAGTATCGGATTTGGCATCAGAAAACAAATAATTATTAATAAATTATTAACATTTTAGAAAATATATTTTATACTTTTTTAAAAAATATTTTTTGTGTTGTTTCTTAGTTTTGAAATTGAATGAAATAGTAGTCACACTTACCGATTGATTTGCATACGATAGATAAGTTTTCTTCTTTTACACGCTTTTATAACTTTTCTATACTTTTACACCCTTGTTGATTGATCTTTTTCGTTCAATTTTCTTTGCCAAATTGACCGAAAAAGAGTCCCCCAATGTATGTATCGGTTCGTATCGGGTATCGGTTGGTATCGGATCGGGACATGCCAAACCGTATTGGTATCGGCCCTAACAGATCGATATCGGCCGATACTACGAACTATGATTCAAACCTTCATATGAGTATAAATATCAACAATTTTGACTTTGTTCATAATAGGCATTAAGATTAAGTGTTGGTGTTTGGCCTTTAAGACTAGAAAGATAGTCCCACATTGCCTAGGCCAAATGGTTAGTATCTCTATATATAAGCTTTGCTTGTGTGGAGAGATACACATGTGGTGTGGAGGGGCACATGGGTGCCATGTGGGATGTTTTTCTAGTGGAAAGAAGGCAAACTCAACAATGAAACATTAATGTTTTTTGTCATGCTCTTGAAATTTATTCCTTTGGAGCTAAGCCCCGTAGGGACTTAGCGACTCGGACTCGGACATGGGCTCATAGGCTCATGAGGCGTAATGTAGCATTTTGTTGGTGCACTTTGTACTTAGCACATCAGTATCGTCGCTAGGCGCATAGTGCGCTTTAGTTACGCTCGTTGCGCGAGCCTCTACGCTGCCGATCGCGCACCTGTTCGTGCGGCCAGTTAGCGCGCAGTTCATGCAGAGTGCGTTGTGCACGGACGCAGTTCGCGTGGTGCACGCGGTTAGTGCAGTTAGCGTTGTCGTGTCTGTGCACGATCTGAACGGTTACGAAACGTTCGAAAACGGTTCCTTCCAAGTCTAAAACGTTACGTATACTGGGCGGTTACTGCGCGCGCCTATATAAGTTCCTCTCTTCTCCCTCTCAGTAGACTGTGTTCATTTTACAAGTTTCTTACAAAATTTCAGAGAAGCAGAGAAGAGAGAAACAGAGGAAGTTCGCGCTATCCGAGGTGTCAGAAGAGCAAAGTGTTCCGAAGTTCTTTTTCGAACTTGTTGGTTCCTAAAAGCTATTCGTGTGGGACGAATCTAGCTTTGAGCTTCGGTGATCAGTCATCCCAGCAGGACCTTTCTTATTCTTCTGTTCATTTCTTCTTCCGTTCATCTTCACCACTTGTATCTCGTTCTGAACGAGATCGTTTCTGATCTAATCAGAAACTTTTGTGGACTTTCGTCGCTACTGCAACGAAATCATGTCTTCTTCGAAGTGTTACATTTGATTTCGTCTCTCAGAATCTCCCGACATCTCTTTTGTGCACCTTCCTCGAAGTGTTGCCAAAATTCGTTTTTCATCTTAAAATCACTCTCCGGGAATAATAATCTCAAAGCTAGATTTACAAGATGGAAAACTCTCGTGCTGCACTCATCAATCCCAACTTTAACAAGTTAGAGAAGTTCGATGGAGAGCACTTCCAAATCTGGAAGAGGAAGGTTAGCCTCAATCTTCAACTTGTGGACGTCAACCACGTGTTATCTGAAGACGAACCAAAGCTTCCAGAAACTGGGACAGCAGCCGCAATTGCTGTTGCTAATGCTAAACTGGCTAAATAGAAGAGGAAGAATAGCCTCTGTAGGCTTTTGATACTTAATGCTATGGAGGACTCCCTGGCAGAATCATACTCTAAGAAGACCAGTGCCAGAGAGATATGGAAGTCTCTGGAGAAATTGTACGAAGATAACAAGAACATGAGCAAGATATTTATCATAGAAAAATATCACAAATGACTCTTTGAAGACGAGAAGACGATGCTGCCACAGGTGAACGAATTCCTGAAGCTGTGTCAGAAATTGTAAGATGAGGAGATGTCCCTCAACGACAAGTTCGTTGTTGCAGGGAACGTCTCCAAGCTTCCCGTTGGATGGAGCAAATTCTATGCGAATATGCATAGGAAGAAACTGGAGATTAGTCTGGAAGATCTCCTGCAAGAAATTTATGTTGAGGACCAGATGAGGACTCAACTGAAGGTGGACGCTCTGTCCAAGCAGATGGCTAAGGCCAACTTGGTCCACATGAAGAAATCCAAGAGAAAGCAGGCGGCTTCCCAGCACAAGAAGAAGGACCTCACTAATCTGAAAGTAAAGGAGATTTCTTACAAGCAACAGAAACCAAAGTCCCATGTGACTTCAACTGTGGCAAGAAGGGCCACTACAAGAGTGAATGCAGATCCAAGTGCAAGCAGTCAGAGCAAGGTGAGCCTAGTAAGGTTTCCATGGTTACTGACATTATTGTGATGATTGCTCAGGTCACTGCGGTGGAAATTGACTCTGACTAGTGGGTAGACACTGGTGCCACATGCCATGTCTGCACTAGCAAGAAATGGTTCACCACGTACAAGCCAACTTCTGAAAGTGTTATGGTGGTGAACCAGACACAAGCTGAAGTATAAGGGATCGAGACGGTGGTGTTGAAGTTGACTTCAGAAAAGTCTCTGACGCTTCAAGACGTGAAACATGTTCCTGCTATTACAAAGAACCTGATCTCTGGAGGCCTACTCTATAACACAGACCTAAGGATGGACATCAATGCTGGCCAAATGGTGATGTCCATAAAAGGAAAATACTTCGGGAAAGCATTTTATACTGAAGGAATGTTTAAACTTCAGCTTGTAAATCGGTCTAATGAAATTAATGCAATCGCTCATTCTGCTTATATTCTTGAGTTGTGGCATAATAGACTAGGACATGTTCATTGTAAAAGAATAAACAGAATGACTAGTCTAGAACTTATCTCCAAATGTGGGGGTAAGGTAAAGAAATGTGAAGTATATGCTCAAACAAAGATCACAAGGAAACTCTTTCATCGGGTTAATCGAAGCACAGATCTTCTGGAATTGGTACACTCCGATATTTGTGACTTCAAACAATTCTCTACAAAGGCCGGAATGAAGTATTTCATAACCTTCATCGATGACTACTCAAAATACACGTTCGTATATTTGCTGAAGTCCAAAGACGAAGCGTTCGAGAAGTTCAAAGAGTTCAGGGCCGAGGCTGAACAACAAACTGGACAACAACTCAAGAGAATAAGAAGTGATCGAGGCGGAGAGTATCGGTCTCATAAATTCGCATCGTTCTGCAAAGAACATGGAATCATCAACGAGATTACTGCTCCGTATTCTCCTCAATCTAATGGAGTAGCAGAAAGGAAGAACAAAATGTTGACAGAAATGATAAACTCAATGTTGTTGACTGCGGGTCTTCCAAATTGCTATTGGGGAGAAGCTGCATTGACGGCCACTTTTATTCTGAATAGAGTGTCGTATGCAACTTCGGACATCACTCATGAACTCTGGTTTAAAGTCATATCTAACTTGAATATCATTCGAGTGTAGGGGTGTCTGGCATATGTAAAGCCCCCAGATCTGAAGATTCAGAAGCTCGGGACAAGGACTACGAAGACGATCTTCTTGGGATATGCCGAGAAGAGTGATGCTCAGAGATTTCTTGATATAGAATCAAATGATATCATTGAATCTCGCGACGCAGAATACTTTGAAGATAAATTTGCAAGGCACAAGAACATTGTTCTTGCGGATATCCCGGAGAATAATGAGGGTGCACAGAAAATTAAAATTTCCAATAAGAACGTAGTCCAAGAAGATGATGTTGTGGAGGAGACAACACTTGAACCAAAACTCGCTGAGCCATGAACTAAGCGAGTGAGAAGACCGAAGGACTTCGGAGATAACTTTGTCACCTATCATGTGGAAGCAGATCCGCTTACCTATGATGAGGCGATGAAGACCAGAGACGCTATTTTCTGGAAAGAGATGATAGACAATAAAATTGATTAAATCACCTCTAATAACACTTGGGTGTTGGTTGATCTTCCTGAAGGAGCGAAACCCATCAGATGCAAATGGATCTTCAAGAAGAAGATGAAAGCAGATGAAACTATTAACAAGTACAAGGTTAGGCTAGTAGCCAAGGGGTTCTCTCAGAAGCAGGGGATTAACTACTTCGACACGTATGCTCCAGTAGACCGAATGAGCACCATCAGAATGTTAACTGCTCTCGCAGCAATACATAAGTTGGTAATACATCAGATGGATGTAAAGACAGCTTTCCTGAATGACGAACTAATCGAAAAAATTTACATGCAACAGCCAGAAGGATTTGTCGTCAAGTGTCTTGAAGACAAAGTCTGCAAGTTGGTAAAATTCTTGTATGGTTTGAAACATGCTCCCAAAATGTGGCATGAGAAGTTTGATAAGGTCATAAGTTCAAATGGCTACAGGGTCAGCGAAACGTACAAGTGGGTTTACACGAAGTTCGCTGATGGAAGAGGTGTAATCGTTTGTTTATACGTGGACGACATACTGATCCTAGGTACGGATATTGGCTGTGTTACGGAGACAAAGAAGTTCATCTCGACCAAGTTCAGTATGAAAGACTTGGAAGAAGCTGATGTGATCTTGGGCATCAAGATCATCCGGACAAACACTGGATTAGCGCTGTCACAGTCTCATTATATTGAGGAGATGATCACACGCTACGGGTATCAGGATCTTCCAGTGATCGATACGGCATACAGGTGTAACCTAAGGCTGAAGCCTAATTCGAAGAAAAGCGTCAGACAACTGGAGTATGCAAGCATCATCGAAAGTTTGATGTATGCTACTACTGCCACTAGGCCTGACATAGCTTTTACCGTGGGAATGCTGAGTCGATTCATGAGAAACCCAGGCGTTGAGCACTGGAAAGCTATGAAACGGGTAATGAGTTCTCTCAAGAAAACTCAGATATATGCAATGCACTACAGCGGAGATCTGTCAGTAGTAGAAGGCTTCAGTGATGCGAGCTGGTGCTCAGAGGTGGAGAGCGAGAGATCCACAGGAGGATTCACTTGCTCCATGGATGGAGCTGCTATATCGTGGAAGTCGAAGAAGCAGACTATGCTCTCTCGTTCCTCCATGGAATCTGAGTTCTTTACACTTGATTCTGCAGCAGAAGAAACATAGTGGCTTCGGGAGCATATGTATGATCTTCCAGTGGTTGGGGCACAGATACCGACGATACCTATACACTGCGACAACCAGGTGACTGCTGCGGTGGCATCAAATGACCTCTTCAACGGAAAAAAAAACTGTGCGGCTAAAGCACAGAGCAGTGCATAATCTCATCAAGAAAGGTGTCATTACAATGATTGATATTCGAAGTCAGGAGAACCTGGCAGATCCGTTCACAAAGGACCTCAAGCGCCAGCTGGTCGAAGACAGCAAGTAAAATAGGCTTGAAGGCATTCTGATATTGTGTTATTGTGATCCTACCATAAAGTTTTATGCTATTAGTTCAAAAAAAAATCTACTAGACATCTAACTTTTGGTTCAAGGGAGGACCACTAACTGAAAAAATATTAGAAACAGTGGGTACATGTCCACTGTGACATAGAAGGGATACGGACCCACAACCACGGTTGTCTACTATATATTTTCTGCGTAGAACAGATCCTGTGGTGAGAATGGCTTAAAAGTCTTAATGAGTTCTCAGGCGGAGTGAATGCTTGTTGTGCTTTACAGGAAGCACGGTAGCACAGCACTACAAGGAGTATTACAACTCCATGCTACAGTGGGGTGACTCCAGCATGAGGTTCCCAGGTAGGGGTAATACCTCAGCTTTGCGAGCCAAGTCACAGCGGCATAGCATAGCATATAGGCAGGTAGCCTAATGTTGTATGATAAAATTAAAGAGTTGTAGACATCACTACAAAGGGGACGATGTCCTCATGTTACTGTGGCAGGACACCACGAAGAGGTACCCAGGTAGGGGTAAAACCTCGGCCTCGTAAGCCATGTCGTTGCGGCGTAACACCGCAAGGAAGCGCAAGCCTTTATGCTGGGTAGTTTGGCACTACAGAGAGGCTTGTGACCTCATGCTACAATAGTATGACACTACGATGAGGTACCCGGGTAGTAAAGCCTCGGCTTTAAGCCATGTCATAGCAGCGTAGCACCGCAAGAAAGCGCAAGGTTTCATGCTACGTCTCTTTAATAAAGAACTCACCTAGAGTGTATGAACAGAGATAGCAAGCCGTCTCTTGAGGGTAAACTTGTAGACGCCCAAAATACATACACCGAAACTAGGCTGGCACAGGACCTTTAATGTGCAGCCAAAAGCACATGTGACTATATTGTGTGAGTGGAAAGAATTGCAGCTATCGTACAAAATTCAAGGCTTAGTCCATTCTTGTATCATACTGTTGTTTGACTCATGCGAAAAAATTCAAGTCGTCAGTGACATCTATCCTAATGCATGATAGGCAGTCACTGTAGGAAACACTCAACCCATATATAGAGAGATATGTGGGAGATTGTTGGTGTTTGACCTTTAAGACTAGAAAGATAGTCCCACATTGCCTAGGCCAAATGGTTAGTATCTCTATATATAAGCTTTGCTTGTATGGAGAGATGCACATGTGGTGTAGAGGGGCACATGGGTGCCATGTGGGAGTGTTTTTCTAGTGGAAAGAAGGTTAACTCAACAATGAAACATTAATGCTTTTTGTTATGCTCTTGGAATTTATTCCTTTTGAGCTAAGCCCTGCAGAGGCTTAGCGACTCGGACTCGGGCTCATGAGACGTTTTGTTGGCGCACTTTGCACTTAGCACGTCAGCATCGTCGCTAGGCGCATAGTGCGCTTTAGTTGCGCTTGTTGTGCGGACCTCTGCGCTGCCGATCGCGCACCCGTTCGTGCGAACCGTTCGCGCTGCCGATCGCACGATCGTTCGGGCTGCCATTCGTGCGCCAGTTCGCGTGGCCAATTGGTGCGCAGTTCGTGCAGCGCGCGCTGTGCACGTTGTGCGCGAGTATGCGGTGCGCGTGGGCGCAGCTGGCGCGGTGCGCACGGTTAGCGCAGTTGGCGTTGTCGTGTCTGTGCACGATCTGAACGGTTACGAAACGTTCGGAAACGGTTCCTTCCACGTCCCGAACGTTTCGTATACTGGACGGTTACTGCGTGCGCCTATATAAGTTCCTCTCTTCTCTCTCTCTCAGTGGACTACGTTCATTTTACAAGTTCCTTACAAAATTTCAGAGAAGCAAAGAAGAGAGAAACAGAGGGAGTTCGTGCTATCCGAGGAGTCAGAAGAGGAGAGTGTTCCGAAGTTCTTTTTCGAACTTGTTGGTTCCTGGAAGCTATTCGTGTGGGATGAATCTAGCTTTGAGCTCCGGTGATCAGTCACCCCAGCAGGACCTTTCTTATTCTTCTGTTCATTTCTTCTTCTGTTTACCTTCTCCACTTGTATTTCGTTCTGAACGAGATCGTTTCTAATCTAATCAGAAACTTTTGTGGGCTTTCGTCGCTACTGCAACGAAATCATTTGTGCCTTCTTCGAAGTGTTACATTTGATTTCGTCTCTCAGAATTCCCCGGGATCTCTTTTGTGCACCTTCCTCGAAGTGTTGCCAAAATTCGTTTTTCATCTCAAAATCACTCCCCGGGAATAACATTAAGCACATCTGATTTTTTGTTCTTTATCTTAAAAATATAAAAAATGTTGAGTATAAATATCAACAATCCAAATGGACACCTCCATATATATATATATATATATATATATATATATATATATATAATATATGATCATGAATTTGTTTCTCTTGTTTATGTACACATCCCACTGCAAATCAATCAGGAAAATATAACTAAGGAAATGTATTCCCATCTACAGTAAGTATTTACTATCTACTAAGTAAACAGTTACGTCTAGGAAATACTAACAATATCTAATGAAGGCAGACCTTGTCAACAATACCAAATGGCAACAGATTTTGTAAACAATACCAAATGATCTTGGATGTTTTTCTTACGTACCGCACGAAGCTCTCCACCCAATCCAATTTCTCCAATAAATGCAACATCGTGGGGAATGGCTAATTCCAGAAAGCTGAAAGAGAGAAGAGTCCATCAAATTGACTTATAGGCATCAGTCAACTTAGAACCAGTAAAAATTTAACATTGTGAGATAACCACACTAGGAAACAAAAAAATATGTGCATGAGTTCACAATAACCAACAGAATTGCCATTTCGTGGTAGTTGAACTTTGCTACCTTTTGTTAGTAATTGAAGTAATTGAACTTTGCTACCTTTTGTTAGTCCACAGTTAGACTTAGCAGTCACATGACTTACGACCATGTTGTCTGTAATGAAAATAATTCCCACATTATTTAGCTTCCTCCTCTATCCATTCCCGCCTCCACCACTACAGTACTACCCCTTTCTCTGCCTCCACTAGCACCGACACCATCCTCAGCTCCACCACCTCATCCTCATTCATATCATCCACCATCTCCAAAACCTTCCTAAGTTTAACCTCATTTCTTTCTCCATCTCAACCTCATCCTCCATCTCCATCACATCCAAGATATACTTCCGTCTACTGCTGCTCCTTCACTTCCGGCACCCATCACCACTTTGACCATTCCACCTCCATCTCATCTTCCTTAATATTCACCTCCATCCTCACCTCCTCCATCATCATCGTCACCCAAGCGACTCCGATCAGAATGGGCTCAACTATGGAGCATAAGAGAGCTCCATAAAGATTTAAAAAAAGTTTTTAACCGGTTTGTCCACATGACCAACCTTCTATGATTGGTGTCAATTTCTAGGCAAGATAGCTATATGAGCATAAGATGATCATGCCATAAAGCGTAGGCGTCTAGTTGGCAGGTTCGTTAGGCCTACCTTTGAGATATTCATTTTAATCTCATGCAGCAACCAAAGAGCATTCTCCAAATTTTCATAGATTATAAAGAGTCTAGATGATGTAAGATGACACAATTTAATGTAGGGAATTAAATTCAAATCTATGACACATCAAGCCAAAAAGTGAGAAGGCATGACAATCCCCCCCCCCCCCCCCCCCCCCACCTCCTCTACCATCTCCTACAAATCACATTCCCCTTCATCTTTGTTTCCTATCACAACCACCATCTCACTAATTTCACCTCCACTCTAGGTCCAATACCAACAGGATCCAACCCTATCTTGACTTCCTCCTTCGCTACTAACAGCTTCCGTGATACACAAACCAACTCAAAATCATTTACGAAATTGAAAGGCAACAAGTAATTAATTTCAATTTTTTATTTGATCATCATCATAGGAAGAATCATAGGGAAAATGAGAATGAGATTGATGAGGAGATGGAGATAATAGAGAATGAGTTGTAGAAGAGGAGGTGGTGGAGAAGGGAGACAAGAAAAAGTATCAGAAAAAAACGGTTTTGATACAAAAATTACATCATGCCGAAGATTGACATGCTACAGTGTGTCAATAGGACGAAAACTATCGATATGATTCAGTCGAACTGAAATACTCTAAACAGTACCGTTTGTTGAAATTCTATAGCTATAAATTCACAAGATCCATCATAATCTATTCCATTCAAAACTAAATATTGCTAGTGTACTTTGTCCAAAATAAAAAAAGTAAATAAACAATAGTACCTATTGCATGTGAATGGGTAACCAATGTTGGATATTTATTTGATTCAAAGCCAACGAGAAACAACAAATAGTACAAAAATTTGTGCCAAAATGTATCAAATATTTTTTTTTCTCTAGAATTTCATATATATAAATTTATTATTTTTGGTTTTCCTAGATGAAGAGCTCCAAAACTACGACTCCGAGAAACTAATACTCAGAAGAAGGATCTGAAACCGATTTTGTTACTGCAAACCTTGATATAAACACAAAAAATGCAACAAGTTTAATTTTATAATAACATAGAATGTTACTACTTACTAATATTACAACAACAACAACGCTTTTATCCCAAAATTTTGGGGTCAACTATTTGAATCTTCTTGTTCTCTCCACTCTGTTAAGGGTCATGTCCTATGTCCTCTATGATGTTAACAAAATCTATATCGTTCTTTAACACCTCAAACCATATTTTAAAGGATTTTGAATTAATAGAACGAAAAAGGAGGGAGGAGTCCATACAGATGGACAAGATACCTAAGAGTGTTTAATGTGTAAAAGGCTATTGGTATTGATCTCACAGTCCAGTTCTTCATATTCTAGCCCAATTCTTATACTCTTAGCCACCTACTGATATATGAACGAAGCTTAGGAAGTTTGGTGGTAATGATATGATAGGCTGACTTGATGGAGGGAAAGGGAGGCTAATATAGACAAATCCTCCTTCCTCGGAAGGTTTCCAAGATATTTTGAAGCTACCATAGCAATTTGCGTAGCTGTTGATACCAAGGTACACAATATCAGTATTTGGTATCGGAATCGACATCAAATCCTTTGTATGAGTATAGGAATGGACATCAAATCCTTTGTATAAGTATCGGAATCGACAATATTGGATCAAAGTGTAGGAACGAAATCGTAAAGCAGAATACTCTAGAGGGGGGGTGAATAGAGTTGGCAGCGGAATAATGCTAATTAAAAAATGTTAGCAGCAAGATCACAGAATAATAATCACAACTAAATAATGTAAAGGCAGAGATAAGAAAGCAAACGCAAAGACAGCGACGTATACTGGTTTTCCTCTGTTGAGGACTAATCCAGTCGGTAGAACTCTTGCTACCAGTTGAATCCACTATTGGCAAAACCGCAAGTTTTCTTACGAAGTCCTTGCAACTTCTACAACGCGAGCTTTGATACGAATAACTCGTCCAACTTCAATTGTGAAGAGGTATTCTTCAATCAAGCCTTCTGATTACAATCTCTCAGAAACTTCTAGACCGTACCGCAATGGCAAATCGACTAGAGGATTGTAATTGGCTTGGGATCTGAAATTTAAAGCTCAAGAAAACTCTTTGGAAGACTGAAAGCTTTAGATAGAGAGAAGATTGAAAGTGAATGAGTGAGTTAAAATGATCGAAATCCTTCTCTATTTATAGGAGTTCCAAAGACAGAATTCTGGCAGAATTCAGACAGAATTCGGGCAGAACTCGATGAGGAAATCTCGGTCAAATCCGCAACTGCAGGAGGACCAAGTTCCAGAGGATTCAAAAATCAAAACAGCCACTAACCGAACTCTGCCCGAACTTTGGCCGAGTTCTGTCAGGGTTAGGTTAGGTTTTTAAAAATTAGTTTTTGATGATTTTTGAAAACATTTTTGAAAACCTTTTAAAGCTTTTGTTTAAAAGAATGTTTTTCAAAACAAAGAATATTTTAAAAGTATTTTGAAAACATTTTGGAATAGCCTATTTGCCAGTACGACTCGGTGTACAACGTATTCCTAGACTCAATAAAATAAAAAATACATTGCTCAAAGGAAATACAGACTCGAACAGGCAAACATCGCTTCGGTCTTGAACTGTGTAGATAGCTGTTCTTGATCATGTCCAAGAGTCCGATACATCCTGACTAGCTTCACATATCGAGACAGAGTTTGATCAATTATTAAAATCAGGTTGACCATATGACCAATGGGCCAACAATCTCTCCCATTTTGATAATTGACAAACTATGAATGATATAACATTTAAGCTTGAAATAAAATAAAAAATTGTTCATGTCCTGCATTTTCTCAAAAGAATGTTAGATCTTTATTTTTCTCCCCCGTTGTCATTTAGCAAAATTGTAAAAGAGAAAAAAAAACTCCCCCGCAATCAATGCATAAATAACAAACAGTGAAGAAACACAAGAAAATAATCATGATAAATATATAAAAAAAAATTGAATAACATCACAGGCATGTATTTGTACGCAGGCAGTTTATAATAAACAAAGAATTATATCACAGGCAGTTTATAGTAGAGAAGCAGATAAAGAAATGCTAAGTAAGTAAACTGATGTGAATCATGAAGTACGAATCTCATAAAGATAAAGATAAAGATGTTCAGATGACATCAAGTAAAACAAATCCAGTACAAGTCCTCAAAAAGAAATACTGATAATAAAGTCTGAAAATAGAAAAACTTGGAATGTCGGAGCATTTCCAAGTATACAGGAGATAATGTCTAAGTCTCATACATCAACTAACATATCACAACTCCTTATCATCATCATCATCATCAGTATGATGACCAGCATGTCCAGAAGGACCAACTCCAGAGGTACCCGCGCCAGAAGGGTGAGGAGGAGCGCCAGTGTAAAACTCACCGACATAATCACGAGGAGGAGCACGGTCAGAACGGTACCAATCATATGCGTTACCGGGCTGGAAGTAGGCATGAACAGCCTCATCCTCACAGCGGTAACCAGAGAAAGCTGGATCTCTAGGGATGGAACCGGCTGAATGTCCAGTCTGGGCGAAACGAAGATCAGCTAATGAATTTGCAATCGCCTGATAACGGGTGACGTCGCGGAACTCACGTTCGCGGGCCATGTCCGTCATAGAGACGTGCAAATCTGAAAGGTGCTGGTGTATGCCCTCAAAAGTCATAGCATACTGCTGAGGAGGTGGAGGAGGTGGAGCAGTAGCAAGAGCAGTAGGAGGAGCAGATGCAGTCATACTGCGACGAGATAACTTGAGAACCTTGGGCTCAGGGTCTTGAACACAAGTAGATAAATCAATGTCGAAACGCTGGAAGATGCGTGGAAGAATCATCGCATAAGAGAGATTTCTATCTCTTGCACGACAACGTCCCATCATCTGAATAATGGTCTTAGGGGCAGAAAATGGAATCCCCTTAAGAATGTGATACATAGCAGATAATTCAAGAGACGTGACATCATCCTTCGAAGTAGATTTCGGAAGGAGAGTGGAATAAATGATACGGTGCAATTCATAATTAAACAAGTTCAAGTTGTTTGCCTTGAACTTTCCAGAGCGAACTCTATCAGGTGCACAAAGTTCAGCTTTGAAACTTGTAAGTGTCGTGCCTTCGGGGAAATCAAACTCAGTGATATCAACCAGCGGTCCACCTTCGTTGGGAATACCAAGGATCTCCGCTAAGAGAACATCATTGAAATTGATATCTAATCCTCCAACACGTGTGCTTACATCAAAAGTGTTTAATATGATATTGCAGTAAAACAGTCTAATGGCATTAGTTGCTACGGAAAAACAGAGTTTAACAAAAAGCTGTAACCCTAATGCCTCAAAGAAATGGCGATGATCAGGAAATACAGTCCACTTGATGGGTGCGCCTGTGCATATGGATCTCATGGAGAAGTCTCCATACCACAGTAAGGCTTGGTCTAGGGTTTGAAAGTAAAATCCGTCGAACGCGCCGTCGCTAGATTGGACTGGCGAAAATAGGAAATTAGTGGGTGGATCCGAAGATGAACCTTCCTCACTTGGGTTGGTTGTCTTCTTCCTCTTAAAGGGGTTGAATCCCTTAGGTGCCATTTGAAAAATAAAAGGAAATAGCACGAAATTAAACGGAGAGAAAACAAGGAGTTATACCTCCCGAGATTGGAGTATGTTGTAGAGAATGAAGAACTCCGCACGAATCCAAACTTTGGATTGATTTCACCACTTGGATTGGAAGAGAAGGGGTGGTGAAGAACTAGGGTTTGGGATTCTCCTCGCGCGGCTGCTTGCTGCTGTTGATGTGGTTTGGAAGCAATGAGGAAGAAAGGCTCTCGGGTTCTGATTATATAACCTGACACCCTCAACCGAACTCGGACCGAATTCGGTTAGAAGTCTGGCCGAATTCGCCTGGGTTTGGTTTGGAACACTTTCTTTTTCATTGGCTCATTTCAAATATTTAATTCAAAGATTAGTAATTTTGACATTAAAATAATATAATTAATATTATTTTATAAATTAAATTTCTTTACACAGCGGCTGTTTCAGATTAGCTGTAGAAGTACTGTCCCAGCTGGCGGAGGTTCACCGGGGAACTCTTAAGTACCGCTTCGCTTCAACCGTAGTTGTGGTGACAGACAGACTCTTTATTGGCTTGTCTCTAACACAGTTTTTGCATATTGAAATAAAATCATAAAATAAAATCAATTAACATTATTGATGTCCAAAATTCCTAATTTTCGACGTAAATAATTGAAATGATCTTCTGCTAGAGGTTTTGTGAAAATGTCAGTTAATTGATTCTCAGTATCTATGTATACAAGGTCAATATCTCCATTTTGATGATGATCTCTAAGAAAATGATGTCGAATCTCGATATGTTTTGTACGAGAATGACATACAGGATTCTTAGTCAAATTAATAGTGCTCGTGTTATCACAGAAAATGGGAATGTGTATAAAATAAATCATAGTCTTCCAAGGTTTGTTTCATCCACAAAATCTGAGCACAACAACGTCCTGCGACGATATACTCAGTCTCTGTTGTTGATAGGGCTACAGAATTTTGTTTTTTACTAAACCATGAGACTAAAGCTTTGTCTAAGAAATGACATGTGCCACTGGTACTTTTTCTATCAACTTTGCATCCAGCAAAATCTGCATCCGAATAACCAGTAAGGTCAAAGGACTTAGTTTTGGGATACCACAAGCCAACAGAAGAAGTGCCCTTAAGGTATCGAAAGATACGTTTAACTGCGCACAGATGTGATTCCTTTGGATTAGCTTGAAAACGTGCACACAGGCAAACACTAAACATTATATCTGGACGACTAGCAGTTAAATAAAGTAAACTACCGATCTGTCACGCCCCAGAACCAGAATACTGGAGAGCGGGGGCAGACATAGCCAGCTACGTATAATGAAATGGAATCTATCTCACCATATGGTCACGGCTGTCTAGATATGTGAGGGTTTATCTACAAGCCATCAGTCTCTTAAGGTCATAAATTATCCTATTGTCTCAATCTCAACCAACTAATAATAGTTACAAGATATCAGACTACCAAATATACAATTGTAAGGCGTCCCAAACATTACATATCCAGATGATCATGAAGCTAGTCGTACAAAATGTAAGTACTAGCAAGTGTTAAGTCATACATGATCAACCTCGAGTTGCCAATCATGATTACAAGCCCGTAGGCAGACAGAAGGTAAAGTGCATCGAGCTAACAAGTGCTCGGCGGCTAAACGCCTCAAAAGAATAAAATACAATTGTAGTGGGAGAACAAAAAAAGAAAACCCACTCGTTGCCCTGGTTACGCCTGGCGGTCACCATCGGGCTGGAAAGCAGGTAGATCCTTTGCTGCTGCTCCGGTATCTGGCCATACAAAACCAGCTGGGTCAGACCCCAGAAAGAGCAAGTGCCACAAAGGAGGCTTCACTTAGAAACTAAAACCAGCAATTAGCACAATAATAATAAGGTAATAAAGACAGGAATTAAGGAAAAACATAACAGGTGATATACGACGAGATAACCATGGGACTATTCAGATAACCAGGTTACAACCCGTAAACCAAACAAGGACCGGGGTTGTAACCCTTCGTCTGAACGGAACTTGGCTTCTCCCACCATTTATCGGCAAGGTAAATATAAGAAATCAAGACATGTAACAATCTTGTACAGGATCAAGACAAGACTAGACAGATTGAACCCCATCCAACAATCACGGCCAAGCAATAAGTACGGCTTGCTACTTTAACTAACTAGGGTTATCACAGGCCTAGTTACTAGCAAGATGCAATGAGAATTCCAAGTTCGATTACCTGTTTGTTACTACCTGAGTGATCCCAGCAAGAAAAGGAAAAGATAGCATGATATAGCAGACACACTGTTGTAAGATACATGTGTCCTAAGGTACCACACTCGACGGCGGGCTGGAAGTGCGCTCATCTCGACGGATAGCAACAAATCCCATATATATATATATAAGGTCGGGACCAAAGGGGCAACAGGTAACTGGGAAATTCTCCATGAACTATTTGATCAATCTAGTCATTAACCTAGCCAGATTCAGTATGAATCCCTGACCGTGGTACTCAAGGATCATGCCCTAGACATGATGCAAGACACAATCGGACCAATAGTTTATACAAGCACAATCCATGCAAACAACCACGGTGTCCAGGCCAATGAATTAATTTGTCAAGAGTGCGCCGCGACGGGCCACTATCATTATCATTATTACTTATCAAGAGTGCGCCACGACGGGCCACTATCAAGCATGTCAGTTCTTGGTCACACCATGCCAGGTACAATTATCATTTCAATCATGTCAATCAAATCGGGTTTATCAAGTTCGGGGCAAAAAGACGTAAGGATATAAAATGGACGTAAAAATATACAATAAAGGTTACAAGGCATGGGCAAATTAATAATAAAATAATAGTACACAGGGCTATAGGAGAGTTCAGGGTCATGCAGTGAAGTATCATGCGGCCAGAGGAAAGTAAGCTTCATGCGGCTGGCGGGGCAGTCGAGCATATGCGGCCAGCGGTGGACAGGTCTCATGCGGCTGAAGGGGTGCGGAGTATATACGGCTGGGTTGGGATGGTGGTCCATGCGGCTAGCGGGGGAAGGGTTCTCATGCGGCTGGACGGGCCCGAGTTCATGCGGCTCGCAGAGCAAATATCCATGCGGCTCGATATGGTGGGCGCGCATGCGGCTGCCTAAGCAAGGGGGGCGCATGCGGCTAGGTGGTTCAGGATCTCATGCGGCTGGGATGAGACTCAGTTTATGCGGCCAGAAGTGCAAGGGTCTCATGCGGCCCAATGATCACGAGCATATGCGGCCGCGCCATGCCTAAGTCTTATGCGGCTTGAAGACTCGCCGCATGAAGGTTCATGCGGTCAAGTGCTGCCATGCGGTTAGGGGTTCATGCGGTCAGCTTTAATTCATGCGGCTAGGGAAATCACTTGCCGCATGAAACATTCATGCGGTCAAGTCAAGCACAGTTCATCTTCTCCAAAATTCCGAGAAGAAGAACACCATGAGAGCCAACTTCTCAAGCTCCACAACTCCATCATCCGGAGCCCAAATCCGAACTTCCATAGGTCAAAATGAGGTAGAACGAAATACTCTACAACATGGAACCATCAAAACATGGAAATAAAAATGCTACATAGATCAAAATCCAAGAAATCCGAAAAAAATAAAATAAACTTAGATCTACAAGAATCTAACCATGGAAATTGAAAATGCCAAGTACTAAAGAGTGTTTTAGAATGCTGCAAAGAAGAGGATGGAACAATAAAATTTGGGTTCCTCCATGAAGCAAGATGCACTTGCCTAGACCTTCCTGGTAGGTGAGGAAGTTAATGGAGGTAGAAGAAAAGTAATGAGGAGAGAGAGAAGGAAGAAAGGGTTAATAAATGGTAGTGGTGGTAGGTAGGGGTTCATACTAGTCCAAACCAAGCCAAACCAATCCAAGCCCAACCCGAACCAAGCCAGGCCAAACCGAGCCAACCCAATCCTCCTCCT
Source organism: Iris pallida (assembly GCA_029216955.1). Taxonomy (NCBI): domain Eukaryota; kingdom Viridiplantae; phylum Streptophyta; class Magnoliopsida; order Asparagales; family Iridaceae; genus Iris; species Iris pallida. The sequence goes on from JANAVB010010400.1 coordinate 3,227,969, forward strand.
ATCCAAATAAAACCAAGCTCCACTAATCCGAATTAATCCATGAACGATAAATGACAATTAAACCACAATGCTAAATATGAAAATAAACCATAATTAACTAATCAAAGAAAAAGAGAAATACGGGTCAGAAATACGAACACGTATAAAATACGTATCACGAATTTCGGGGCACTACACGATCATACCTCGATACTTACGTGTGTCGACCGGGTTGCGTTGTTCATCAATATCAAGCTTTGTTGAAGTTGCCATCGGAGTGCCAATAGGTTTGACATTGTCCAGGTCAAACTTCTTTAGCAAATCTTTTGTGTACTTGGCTTGATTTATGAACGTCCCATTGTCAGTTTGTTTGATTTGCAGTCCGAGAAAGAATTTCAGCTCTCCCATCATGCTCATCTCAAACTCATTCTGCATACACTTAGAAAATTCTTGACACAGAGATTCATCAGTAGATCCAAATATGATATCATCTACATAGACTTGTATTAAAAGAAGCTTACCATTAAAGGACTTAATAAAAAGTAGTGTCAACCTTGCCTTTTGAAAAACCGTTATCAAGTAGGAAAGAGCTTAGACGATCATACCAAGCACGAGGGGCTTGTTTCAAATCGTACAAAGCTTTCTTCAACTTGAAAACATGATCAGGGTTTTTAAAATCTGTGAAACCTGGAGGTTGTGCTACAAAAACTTCTTCTTTAATAAAACCATTTAAAAATGCACTCTTGACATCCATTTGAAATAATTTGAAATTATGAAAACATGCAAATGCACATAACATGCGAATGGATTCTAATCTCGCAACTGGGGCATAAGTCTCATCGTAGTCGATACCTTCTTCCTGATTGTATCCTTGAGCTACGAGTCGAGCCTTATTACGAGTCACTAAACCATTCTCATTCAGTTTATTTCGGAATACCAACGGGTGCTAATGACCGGATGATCAATAGGCTTGGGAACAAGTTCCCAAACTTGATTCCGTTCAAATTGGTTTAATTTCTCTTGCATAGCATCTATCCAAAAACTATCACTACATGCTTCATCAATAGTTTTGGGTTCTAGCTGTGAAATGAATGCAACACTAGAAACAATATCTCTACTGGATGTACGAGTACTTACACCTTTGGTAATGTCACCAATTACCAAATCCTTTGGATGATCAGCCGTAAATTTTAATCTTTTCGGCAGACTATGAAGGTAGCTGGTTCCTGGATCTTCTCTAGGAGGATCAGCTAGTGCCGAGCTTGGTTGAGAATCAGCTGTTGTTGAGCTTGGTACAGTTGGATCTTCGTCATTGTCATCGATAGTCATTTGATTCAATTCATCAAAAGTGACGTTGATTGACTCTTCGATGATCATGGTTCATTTGTTGAAGACTCTGTATCCTTTGCTCTTGGCCGCATAACCTAAAAATATACCTTCATCGGCCTTTTCGTCAAACTTTCCCAAATTGTCTTTTGTATTAAGAATAAAACATTTACAACCAAATATTCTAAAATATAAAACAGATGGAATTCTATCAAACCATAACTCAAATGGAGTCTTCTTCGATTTGGGTCAAATTAGAACTCTATTGAGAACAAAACAAGCTGTATTGACAGCTTCAGCCCAAAAATATTTGGGTAGACTAAACTGGTTTAACATTATTCTGACCATTTCGGATAGAGTTCAGTTCTTACGTTCCACAACTCCATTTTGTTGTGGAGTTCTAGGGCAGGAGAACTCGTGTACAAAACCGTGTGTGTCACAAAAATGCTCAAATTCTGCATTCTCGAATTCGCCTCCATGATCGCTTCTTATACGAGTGATCATGTAACCTTTTTCATTCTGAACTTTCTTGCAAAAGGCAACAAATTCGGATAATGCATCATTCTTGCGTGTCAAGAAGTATACCCACGTGTATCTAGAGAAATCATCTACAATTACGAAAGCATAAAGCTTACCTCCGAGGCTAGCAACTCTGCTAGGACCAAATAAGTCCATATGAAGCAATTGTAGAGGTCTAGTAGTACATACTGCGTTTACTGACTTGAATGTGGATCTGGTAACTTTGTTCTTTTCACATTGGCTGCATACCGAATCCTTCTTGAATGTAATGTCCGGTAAACCGCGTACTAGCTTCTTTGTGGATAATCTTGATATTGTGTCCATATTTGCGTGACCAAATCTCATATGCCACAGATGACGCTCATCGCTTTTAGCCATTAAGCATCTACCTGAAATGTTAGTTTCTTCCAACAAATAGAAAACATATATGTTGTCTTCCCTGATACCTTCAAAGATAGTACTACCAGTTGAGCTATCAACTATAATACATTTGTCTTTGCCAAAGTTGATGCCATAACCATGATCAGTCAAATGACTTATGCTGAGTAGATTATGTTTCAACTCGGTAACCAGACAGACATCTTTAATAACAGGATAGGGAGACTTACCAACATCACCGATACCAATAATATACCCTTTCAAGTTATTACCGAAGGAGACATAGCCTTCCTTCTTTTTCTTCGACAGTGTTGCAAATAGTGTAGCGTCACCGGTCATATGTCGTGAGCAACCGCTGTCGAGGATCCATTTGCTTCTAGCATGTGAAGGGTGTTCCACCTACAAAACAGTTTGCAGATGAAACTTTTGGTACCCATTTCTTGTAGGGTCCTGAAATGTTAGCCTTTGGTATCCAAGCATAAATATTTAAATCAACAAGCTTTCTGATTCTACATGCAGATGAAATATGACCAATGAGGCCACAATAATGATATTTTGCATGTCGAGTGTTGAAAGCTGAGTGGTGTGCATGGTTGGTAGGTTTAGGTTTTCTAGTATAGAAGAAAGCATACCTATAATCCTGTTTGGACTTAACCTTTTGGGGTAAAGGTTTGATAAGGTTAGGTCTGACAGTGTTTGGCTTGGGAATGTTCCGATTTTTCGGTAAGTGACACGTGTTAGGGAAGGAAGCAGCAGTCTCAGGCTGTTTTCCTAACCTAATTTCCAATCTTTTGGAAGTGTCATACAACTTAGTATAATCAGAAGTGAGTGCTTCCATTCTGATTTGTGCACATCGAAGACTTTTCTTCTCAATAGAAAGTTCTTCTTTGAGTTGGTCAATAACTTTGTCTTTCTCTTCAGATGACTTGGTAGTCTCGTGTAATAAGAGCTTGATAGAGGAAAGCTCACCAGACTCATTAACATTATTTCTAACCTCAGCTAGTTGGTCGGTAAGTCTACCTATTTCACATTTGTACTCTTTGAGTACCTTCTTAGAGGTCTGATACTTGCTACGCAGTTTCCTGTAATCAGTCATCAGTTCACTGAAGGCATCTCCTAATTGCTCAAAGGTGAAGTCATCATATGTATCAACTACAGGTTCAGTAGGTACCTGATCGGATGCCATAAAGCATACGTTTGCAGCGTCTTCTGATTGTTCGTCTTCTGAGTCGCTGGCTTCACTTTCATGCCATATGCTGGTATTGGCATATCTCCGTGATGTCGATCTCTTCAGGTTCCCTTTTTCATACCTGTTGCTCTTCTTGCTTGATGATGAGTTTGTAGGACAATCTTTCTTCATGTGTCCCTTCTTCTTGCAGCCATAGCAGACAGCATCATCTTGATACCAGTTGTTGCTGTTGTTTTCTTTGGCTCTCTTCTCATGTCTCATGAATCTCTTGAATTTCCTTGCTAGGAATGCTTGATCTTCAGCATCAGATTCACTGCTGTCTGAGTCACCTTCAGCAGCTTTTCTGTGCTGAGCCTTGAAGGCGATCGTCTTCTCCTTTGGTGCAGGCTCTTCAAAATCTTGTAGCTCCAGTTCATGAGTGAGTAGCTTACCAATGAGTACTTCGAGGGACATAGTTGTGAGGTCGTTCCCTTCAATGATTGCAGTAGCCTTTGGAATCCAGTTCTTGGTAAGTGCTCGCAGGAGTTTGCGAATCTTTTCATGGTTACTGTACTCTTTGCCTAGGGAGGACAAAGGATTTACAATATCCAAGAATCTTTCGAACATCTGAGTAACTGTTTCGTTGGGCTTCATCTTGAACACCTCATACTCTTGAGTAAGTCTGCTGACTTTAGATTCTTTGACTTGAGTCGTGCCTTCATGTGTGACTTCAAGTAGCTTCCACACTTCATTTGCCGTTGTGCAGATAGACACCCTGTTAAATTCAGTTCTGTCTAAAGCACAAAATAGAGCGTTAATAGCACGTGCGTCAAGACTGGCCTTTTTCTTTTCCTCCTCTGTATATCTGCTATGGAGTTTTTCAACTAAAACTCCAACATTTATACGAGGTGGCTTTTGATAGCTATCAATAACAATAGACCATAAATCAAAGTCAAGAGATTTCAAGAAGAAACTCATCCGTGTTTTCCAATAGGTATAGTTCGTACCATCAAACAGTGGAGGTCTGTTTGTGGCCTGGCCTTCACTTGTGAATTTCACAGTTGCCATGTGTTGTGCTGTGATCTATATAACAATTAATTAAATGAATAAATAATTGCAATGTTACCTTGCTTTACCTGTAACACCCGATCTGATACAAATTGTAGGAACGAAATCGTAAAGCAGAATACTCTAGAGGGGGGTGAATAGAGTTGGCAGCGGAATAATGCTAATTAAAAAATGTTAGCAGCAAGATCACAGAATAATAATCACAACTAAATAATGTAAAGGCAGAGATAAGAAAGCAAACGCAAAGACAGCGATGTATACTGGTTTTCCTCTGTTGAGGACTAATCCAGTCGGTAGAACTCTTGCTACCAGTTGAATCCACTATTGGCAAAACCGCAAGTTTTCTTACGAAGTCCTTGCAACTTCTACAACGCGAGCTTTGATACGAAGAACTCGTCCAACTTCAATTGTGAAGAGGTATTCTTCAATCAAGCCTTCTGATTACAATCTCTCAGAAACTTCTAGACCGCACCGCACTGGCAAATCGACTAGAGGATTGTAATTGGCTTGGGATCTGAAATTTAAAGCTCAAGAAAACTCTTTGGAAGACTGAAAGCTTTAAATAGAGAGAAGATTGAAAGTGAATGAGTGAGTTGAAATGATCGAAATCCTTCTCTATTTATAGGAGTTCCAAAGACAGAATTCTGGCAGAATTCGGACAGAATTCGGACAGAACTCGATGAGGAAATCTCGGTCAAATCCGCAACTGCAGGAGGACCAAGTTCCAGAGGATTCAAAAATCAAAACGGCCACTAACCGAACTCTGGCCGAACTCTGGCCGAGTTCTGTCAGGGTTAGGTTAGGTTTTTAAAAATTAGTTTTTGATGATTTTTGAAAATCTTTTTGAAAACCTTTTTAAAGCTTTTGTTTAAAAGAATGTTTTTCAAAACAAAGAATATTTTAAAAGTATTTTGAAAACATTTTGGAATAGCCTATTTGCCAATACGACTCGGTGTACAACGTATTCCTAGACTCAATAAAATAAAAAATACATTGCTCAAAGGAAATACAGACTCGAACAGGCAAACATCGCTTCGATCTTGAACTGTGTAGATAGCTGTTCTTGATCATGTCCAAGAGTCCGATACATCCTGACTAGCTTCACATATCGAGACAGAGTTTGATCAATTATTAAAATCAGGTTGACCATATGACCAATGGGCCAACACAAAGTACCAATTTTTTTGGTATCAGAAAGCAAATAATTATTAGTAAATTATTAAAAATTTAGGAAAAAATATTTTAGGCATAATTTTAAGTATTTTTGTGTTGTTTCTTAGTAGTTTGAAATTGAATGAAATAATAGTCACACTTGGTGATTGTTTACTTGTGATAAATAAGTCGTTTTCATTTAGGTTGTGTTTGATTGGGCTTTTTTTCCATGGAAAATATTTCCATCACAAATTTTCCACCAATTATAGTGTTTGATAGCTTATATTTTCCATGGAATTATTTTCCAAAAATCTATCATTTTTCATATTTTCTTCTAAAATGGTGGAAAATGAAACTTGCCCAACCCATAGGAAAATATCATTTTCCATGCAAAATAACTATTTTCGTGAAAAATAATGACAATCAAACACCCAAATTAAGTTTTCCATGGAAATTTTTTAAAATTTCATGGAATTTTTCTTCCTAGGAAAATAATTCCATGGAACTAATTTCTTTTCCACATATTTTCCACCTTGCAATCAAACGCACCTTTAGGTTGTGTTTGATTGAGCTTTTTTCCATGGAAAATATTTCGATCACAAATTTTTCACCAATTGTAGTGTTTGATAGCGTATATTTTCCATGGAATTAGTTTCCAAAAATCTATCGTTTTCTATATTTTTTTCCGAAATGGTGGAAAATAAAACTGGCCCAGCCATAGAAAAATATCAATTTTCATGAAAAATAACTATTTTCCATGGAAAATAATGACAATCAAACATAATTCTGTGGAATTTTTTCTATGGAATTTTTTCCTAGTAAAATAATTCTGTGGAATTATTTATTTTCACATATTTTCCACCATGTAATCAAACTCACCCTTACATTCTTTTGAAACCTTAATGTGCTTTTATACCCTTGATGACTGGTCATTTTCGTTCAATTTTCACTGCCAAACTAACTGGAAAAGAGACCCACAACGTCGATACCGGTCAATATTAGATTGGTACATTCCAAACCGTATCGATGTCAACCGTATCATATCAATAGCGTCCGATATTGCAAACTATGGTTGATACAGAAGCCCACAGTAAAATTGATCAAGTGGGAGAAGATCGTCCAAAGATATATCTTCCTTATGGGACACGATCAACGCAATTGGTTGCCCATCCGCATATCCTCTATTTCATCCTTGGTCACCTTTATCTGCTTCTAAATTTTAGTGATCAAGTCCAACATTAGAAAACGTCGATCTGGTACAATTTGCCAGAAACAGTACACGTTGAACATGTTTTCGGCTTCTTAGTTGCGTGTAGGAGAACTGCACTTATACCAAAAATGGAAGCATGGATGTTGGGGGTGAAGCTGCAAATTACAATTGAAAACAAAAAGATGAACAAAGCTCATTAACTGTCCTTTAAAGAAAATGGTTTGTTTTTCATGAAACCTTGTCATTGTTTATGAAAACACCAAGGCCTACCGACAATTAAAATACACAAAAGTGGAGACTGAAGAGTAGATTCAAAGCCCAACTTTCAGCTTTCTCGTGCTCAGTAGCCAACCCCAGTCACTGGGAAAAGGATTGTATGGCGATGATGGCCAAAATTATATTGTTGTAACTGAAAACTCTAAATCCTGAACAGCCTATTCAAGGTACAGCTGATACTGAAACTCAAGAAGAAAGGTCAAAACCTAAAAAGAAACGATAATTCAGTCCTGGATCACGTCTTTAGCCTTATTCAGGAAATGTGAGGTCACTAATTATAAGTGCATTCGGAAACCTTGTTAAATATATGAAGATGGATGGCACCAACATACTCTGTCACAATATTTCTAAGAAGGATGTAAGGAGTCAATTTAGCTTTCATTACAAAGTCGCTGTGTCCAAGTTGTCTAGTAAAAGCAGACAATATTTCTAAAATTAAAGATGAAATAACAACTCTAACTAATTAAAACAACACAGCATTTACCTGCTGCAGATGGCAGCTGCTATTGCAAGGTCTCCAGCAGTCTCTGTTATTTTGAATCCACTAACTACATTTAGAAAGATTGCCTGTCCAGGCAAAGTTAAACGTTACTGCAACTTCTGTCAGATAATGCCATCAATATGATTATTTATACTTTTAAAATGCTGATTGCAAAAACAAAAAAGAGGCTGCCGATAACCAAAAAAAAGAAAACAGAGGGAAAAAATACAAGAAAAACAAAAAATTGGGGAGTAATACTAGGAGATGACAAAAATGGATTGCACCATATATACTGGTCATGAATTTGACAACTCCAGTGACAGAAACAGTGGTAAAATACAAAACAGACATCTAATTTTCTTGGAAGCCTATTCTTGGCATGTGATATTGCAATAATGATGACACTTGTCTACTAAGGTCCGTGTTATAGATGTTTGCTGACATGTCGGTCGACATGTCATTTTCCCAAGGAAAACGTCACATATCGGCACCATATGTCGATTAAAGCGTCTGAAAGAATATCAGCAATATATCGGGATGAGACCAATATGTCGACCAACACGAACTAACAATATATTTAAAAATCAGATTACATTAGAATGAGATCTACTTCTTCCTCCATTAGAATGAGATCTACTTCTTCCTCCATCACATACTTAGACATAATTTTCAGGGGTTTTTGGGTACGTAAACAGTTAATTTGTTACACATTTAGCCAATAACATAGGGTCCTCCCTCCATTAGAGTGCGATCTACTTCTTCCTCCATCACATAACATAAATTTCAGGGATTTTGGGAACTTCTTGTACTTAAAATTTTGGGATTACATTTAAATTTTGGTCAAAAATCAGAATGATTTGGTTTGACTTTTGGTATATAGCCCCCCCCCCCCCCCCCCCCCCCCCCCCCCTTCTTACTCGATCTTCCTAAACTTAATATTTGTACTCATCTTAGTTAGAATTTTAAATTAATTGAAAATATAAGTAACTTTTTTGTTTGTACTTAAATGTGTTATCATGTTACGTTAGTTTTAAGAGATTTAGTACATTTAAAAAACTAGAATTAGATAGAACATTTGTGTGTATTGAATCCGACGTTTTAAAATGTTTCCGACATCCGACACCTGACATTTCAAACCCAAACCGACATCTACAACCTTGACGAAGGTTGTGATTATGTAAACATGCTTTATAGCACTTGCTACTTTCTTTCTACAAAAATGCTAATCATTTCACACGAATAGTCATGTGAAATTGAAGCAACTTTATGATATCAAGAGTAGTGTTTCAAAAGGCGTAAGACACACTCGGACGATAGGGTCCTCTAGATCCTAGGAACTAGACATGAGGCGCATAGTGAGATGCGGGCTCAAGTGAAGCAATGCACAAATGTTTAGAATCTTTTAAATAATATAATTCAAATAATCAAACTAATATTATATCTAATCAATCATAATACCATTGAAATATAGTAACAAGTAGAGTACATAAATTATAAATATAACAACTAACATTTATCTATGGTCAAAAATCGAAAGGAACAACCATGAGTTCATAATATTAGAAAATTGTTAAAACCCTTAAAAATCATCATCATCCATATTATCATTTCTATAACAATTACTACGAACGGGTTTGTGTAATTTATCATCATCATCGCCCATCAATACAAAACCTATTAATTGCAACTGCAAGATTAGTTGAGCGACATAATACATTTATTAGCGTTTCTATCCATAGGATCCAGTAATAGGATATCCAATATTAATAATATTGGATATAAAAAAGGCTAAAACGAAGTAACTGAAAATTGGATATCAATAATATTGAAAAATCGGATACAAAAGAAACTAATAGGATACCAAAGATATTAAAACATTGGATATCAATAAATATCCTAAAAGGCTAAATGTTCTATCAAATTCAAATTTCTAGATGTAGTAAATGTTCTAAATATCCTAAAACGCTAAAACTAAGTAACTAATAACAAAAAACCTAGCATAACATCATAACGTGGTAACAAACCGACAATTATAAAATTACAAGAACGAATCAAAAACTAATAACATTAATAATAATGTATCAAAATAAAAACCTACTAACCCGGCCCAACCTGACCGAAAATACTTATTCACCTCCAATATATGATATTTCATATATTCGGAGATATCGACCCTATCATATTTTGAACGATATATCGACTAATTTTCTCAAAGCGAGATATATATATATATATATATATATATATATATATATATATATATATATAAAACGGGATGAGCTCTGCTAGGGTTTCCGTGACGAAGGCGACGGCACCCCCCCCCCCCCCCCCGCCCCCCAGACCCTCTCGAAGGAGGAGTCCGGCGGAAAGGTGGGAAGGGGGGGGGGGGGGGGGCGGGCGGCTCTATGCAACTGGCGGCGGAGGGTTGGCGACCCCCCCAGGCGGTGGAGGGGGGTCGGGCGAACCTGGGAGGGGGGGATCCACCCCCCCAGGCGGTGGCGGGAGTATGGTGACCCCCCCCCCCCCCCCGGCGGAGGGGGGGGTCGGGCGACACCAGCGGGGAGGGGGCGGCCCGCCCTAGTGGCGGCGGCGGCAGGGAGACCCCCCCAGGCGGAGGGGGGGGTGTCACGCCCCGCTCCCGTAGGAGCGATCGTCCTCGCTAAGGCGTGATGCCGCACGAGCCTAGATTGCGCTCGTGCAAGGCAATTCCATAACGGCGGCGATGACGGGGTCGTCGCACAGAAGTCCCGAGCAGAAACATTGAATACATTGCAGCGGAATTTAAAGAAGAACACATGAACACAAGTCATTCAAAAGAAGCTCTTTTATTGATATTGAATACAAGATTACATTTGTGGGCGCAAGACCAAATTACAAGTCTCTCGTGCTCACTTTTCTCTCGATTACAGAGTCACTCTGCTCTCTCTCATCTCTCGATCGAGGCAGTGCCTCATCGCTTAGGTACTTGACCGAACTATAACTCGGGACGGCAGGGTCGTGCCACATTCTATTTGCGACTTAGACATATTCGAGACGGTGCTACGCCGAGGAGCAACTTACGCGAACTCGACCGTGCCAAGACCTTTACTTAAACTTTAGCGCCACTAGACCAATTCTCGTGCCAACGATTCAAGTGCCAAGGACGGCACTGGGATGACTCGTGCAGGCCGTGCCTCTAGACCTTTCTTAGACTTGTCTGTGCTTCAAGATGAGGCCGCGCCTCGCAAGTTATCAAGACTTATCGTGCTACCGCCTTGCGGCCTTCCTGTTAGACCCATTTGCTAACTTAGACAAGACTTGTGGACCATAGTATCACTTTCATGAACATCCCGATGCCATCTATCGTGCAAAGTACGGTGCCTATGCTGCAGCCCAATCTTAGACCCAGACCTTGTGTTACTGACTAGACATGATTCCAGTTCTAAACCCAATCCAAAGGCATACATGCGGTGTGCCGCTATTGCCGACGCATCTACATGAGGAGGTCACTAGCAATTTCAAGCTATCTTGGACATGGCTCGGCGGGGGTATCGGTCCGCCCTTCTAAGGGTAGCTAGCCCCGGAAGCGCCGATACTCCCATGCGGTTATCCGGCATCCTACTTTGAGCCACACTCGCTTCTCCCGGGCGGATGATCCCGGTGCCCCGGAGGAGATCATCCGAGAAGACTACACCTTGTCGACAAGTTGCCCAATGACCATGCATACTCGATCTATCCAGTCTATCCAGTCCTTTCTCAATATGACCATACATTCCTTCTTTCTATCAAGACTTAGCGAGACTCCCAAGTACGAGGGACCGATCTCATGTGCGGGACATTTCGAGACTTAGCGAGACTCCCAAGCCAGGGGACCGATCTCGTGTGCGGGACATATCAGGACGTAGCGAGACTCCCAAGTAGCGGGATCGATCTCGACGACAACCAGTCGCGGGGACTTTGTTCGTGGCAAGCTTTTCACTAAACCGACCGTAACTCGTGCCTTAGACAGGCCTGGTTCTATAGGCGACGCTAACGCTCAAGTCATAGACTTATACGACGAGCCTTATTCTCAAGGGACTACGCAACTTGACAACCGCAGATAGAGCGGGACAGTGCTAGAAATGGCTTGATAGCCCAGCACAACACTTGTCTAACTTATTCAGGCAACGACTCGACGAGCGAGGGCTACGCCGAGCTCCGCGTCGAGGGAACGTGCTATGCACGGGGTCGACTTGAACAACAAAGTTCGTGCCTAGACTTAGCCAACGAGCCGTGCAAGACGACTTAACTTACGGGACGTGCGAAGGCTATGCCAAGCCTTGCGGGATAGGACCGTGCATGCTTTGTTAAGCATTCATGTGGACGACGCCTACGACTTAGGCTGATTTGAGTGTCGGGACAACATGACGGGACCGTGCATGCTTTTCAAGCATTCACGCAGGCAACGCCTATGACTTAGGCTATTTCAAGTGTTGGGACAAAACGACGGGACAGTGCATGCTATATCGAGCATTCAAGCAGGCGACGCCTATGACCTAGGCTTATTCGAGTGTCGGGGCAACTTAGCAACTTAGGCCAACTTCCTTCTCCCAAGCCACGGGATCGAAGGATCGTGTGTCATTTGAAAGCACGCTGAGCCGACTTCTATAAAGACCGTGGGACCATTTTCCATGTTCTAAGACATTCCGACCCGACGGAATTATTCCCTTAGCTATGTTGGTGCGTAGCTTTTAGATTAGCCTACCAGTGCAAGTTGGAAACAAGCGCGTTATTAAGTGAAGGCTAAGATGAAGCAAGTTCACTGAAACTACCCCACCTGTGCGAGGAGTCGCCTCGGACGAGCGAGCCTTCGAGCAGCCGTTGCAAGGCTAAGTTCCAACGCCGTCGGCGTTTCGATTCCTCCGATTGACTTTGCGGGACGGGGCACTACAACATACACCACTCAGAACAAGTCTCGTCCTCGAGACTTTCCTGAAGGCAAGCCATCCTACCATTCTATGGCCAAGACTTAATCGTACGCACTTCGCCTACGCGTTTCCTTGAGTCAGAGCCACGCTCGCACTATTATCATTCTTTTCGTTAACATGATTTCAAGATCTCGACACACTCCCATCTTTGAAGTCTTGCTTGAACTCATTGTATCACTTGGCTGGATCATGCACGCATTCCAAGCGTCCCCAAAATACATGCATTCAGCCAAGCCGCATGATAGAGAATTTGTCATTCTCACTCGAGTCGTCTCGTGCACATACCCAGGCGTCCCTGAAATATATGCATGTCAGCTGAGTCTCGTGAGCAGGGTTTCCTACGTTCGTGATTCATGCTATCCATTCAAACCAATCCTTAAGATCAATTCTTCGATTGATAACTCTGCAACAGGGGCATTTCGCCTAACCGCTAGGCCAATCTTTACGAGGCTAAGTCAATGTCAGGATTGGAATCATAGTTCCCCAACAATAATGCCAACACTGACCCCAATCCTAGGGTCAAACCAGGTTCGGTAATACGGGATTTTCTACCCAAGCTCGCGTCACTCAGATTTCTAAACATCGAGCACAATCACCTATTCGCATCAATGCATTTCGTTGCACGGATTCGAATCCATTCTGATCACCAATTCTAACCAATTCGTGCATTCGATCACGAGGTCATCTAGCTCGACAATACGTTGCGCCCCAATCTCACGCGAGTCCGATTATCCACGGTGGTTCGTGAATCACCACGCAACGCTCTCGCGGAATAATCATTCTCATCGGGACGTAACTCTTGTTTGAGTCTAGACTCGTTCATTCTCGATACGCGGATTGGACCTACGCAATCCTCAAATTCGATTCTTCAAACACACAAATTCATTCTCGAGTCACCTTCGCGTCAAACCACAAATCGAAGCACACAAAGTGTCACGTCAAGCTAGGTCAATCACCCCCGCTGTATGAATCACCATACCAGCGCTCACGCGGAGTGATCGTCTCAAATCGGCGCGACGCATGTGCGAGGCTGGAGTTGCGCTCGCATAAGACAAGAATGTCGAAGTTGTGGTTATCGACGAAGCAAATCCAAACGTTTCATTTTCCTCCAAGTCAAGATCTCAATTTGATAGTCCGACCGTCATTCATTCAACCAGAAAATCCTCGAGCCAAGTTTTATCCTTTCTTCGACACGTTTCGATATCCCGAGTATAGCATCCATCGAAACAGTAACATTTGCACGATCGCCTTTCGCTGAGTCAGAGTACCCCCGAGTTATCGCATATCGATCTTTGATACGTCTCAATACCATCGACGATATGCGTAACCTGACGATCTTCCTTTGCAACCAATTTCGAGTCGTGCGACCGATGTTATTGTTCGGACTGGATATCCCATAATTTCCTCGATAATCAAGATCAAGTTCAGTCGCTCTTCCTCAAGCTCGTTTCAAGATCGTTGTTCGAAACTCAAGTCACATTTCATTTGCATCAATCCGATATCATACGCGCGATCCTCTAAGTTTCCTCGATCAAGACCATTCATTTTCATTCATCGTTCCGAATCATTTTTCCAACACGCGTTGCCTATTCACAAGTTGTCCGAACGAGATGCTCGTTCGGGACATTCGAATTCACGACCAACTAAACGTGACGCGCTCTAAGGCTTTGCGCGATCGCATCGCCTCGTCGACATACTCGCCGTTACTCGTAATCCTCAATATTTGCTCGAATGATTTCCAAAAAAATCCATACACCACTCGGATTCGAGCCATCCGATCTAGCCTACAAACACGTTCGCGTCATTTGCTAAGACATCCTTCGGATTCGTTCGACGAATCCCTAGCGTAATCGCTCACGTCGCAACGACGCACTTAGTCGTTCGTACTATTTCCTCGAAATCCAAGTCAATTTTTCGTGTACGCCTAAGCGTTAGTTCGATAGCGTTCCTATCGATAGACACTCTAAGTATATCTTCGTTCCCGACCGAGCGGTACTTGATATCGCTCGCAACTCGTTTGCACCAAAAGTCGAGGTGTGCGATACGTGACGCAACTTAGCCAAAAGGCCGTGCGCATGGCTATCCCGTGCGGACTATATTCGAGTTTGCACGCTCAATTGCTAAGGTCGATGTGGGACTAGTTAGGCACGCATGAGACATGTTAACTTAGCATGTGTTCTCTATCGAGTCAAGTTTAACATCGTTCGGCACAAAGGCCGTTGCCTATCGATGCGTTCGATTGAACGCTTGTACGAGCTTTTGAAAAAATATTTAGACTTATTGTATGGACATGCCGAGAGACATTCGAGAGAGAGCGCATACTTATTTTCCAACGACGAGCTTTCAAAACTGAGAAATTCGACGTGAAGTCCAAGGACGTAAAGCCGTGCTCTGATACCATTATGTCATGCCCCGCTCCCGTAGGAGCGATCGTCCTCGCTAAGGCGTGATGCCGCACGAGCCTAGATTGCGCTCGTGCAAGGCAATTCCATAACGGCCGATTACATCGGCGGCGACGGGGTCGTCGCACAGAAGTCTCAAGCAGAAACATTAAATACATTGCAGCGGAATTTAAAGAAGAACACATGAACACAAGTCATTCAAAAGAAGCTCTTTTATTGATATTGAATACAAGATTACATTTGTTGGCGCAAGGCCAAATTACAAGTCTCTCGTGCTCACTTTTCTCTCGATTACAGAGTCACTCTGCTCTCTCTCATCTCTCGATTACATGCTTGAGCCAGCGGATGCTTCGGAAGGCGATGTCCATACATTATGTCATGTATAAGTCTTCAGATCACGCGGCCACACGCTTCGACTCGCCAAGGAACTCCGTGCCTCGACGCATCCAAGCGAGCTCCGCACCACGAGCTTCTACATGTGCCTGCACATGAAACACTGTGTGGGTGTCAGTACCACTGTACTGGTGGAGTGAGCTTCTCGCCCACCCATACATAACCGACACTTTTCATTTACTTTGTGCAGCTTAAACCCTTTCAATTGTCTTTCTATTCTTGCCTTAGGATGCATTTTAAACAAGACGTCTCGGTCTATACTTAGCGATGCAACGACAAGGTCGTGCATCGACAGGATCGTGCTATAATACCAACGTGTGTTTCGATCGAGGCAGTGCCTCATAGCTTAGGTACTTGACCGAACTATAACTCGGGACGGCAGGGTCGTGCCACATTCTATTTGCGACTTAGACATATTCGAGACGGTGCTACGCCGAGGAGTAACTTACGCGAACTCGGCCGTGCCAAGACCTTTACTTAAACTTTAGCGCCACTAGACCAATTCTCGTGCCAACGATTCAAGTGCCAAGGACGGCACTGGGATGACTCGTGCAGGCCGTGCCTCTAGACCTTTCTTAGACTTGTCTGTGCTTCAAGATGAGGCCGCGCCTCGCAAGTTATCAAGACTTATCGTGCTACTGCCTTGCGGCCTTCCTGTTAGACCCATTTGCTAACTTAGACAAGACTTGTGGACCATAGTATCACTTTCATGAACATCCCGACGCCATCTATCGTGCAAAGCACGGTGCCTATGCTGCAGCCCATTCTTAGGCCCAGACCTTGTGTTACTGACTAGACATGATTCCAGTTCTAAACCCAATCCAAAGGCATACATGCGGTGTGCCGCTATTGCCGACGCATCTACATGAGGAGGTCACTAGCAATTTCAAACTATCTTGGACATGGCTCGGCGGGGGTATCGGTCCGCCCTTCTAAGGGTAGCTAGCCCTGGAAGCGCCGATACTCCCATGCGGTTATCCGGCATCCTACTTTGAGCCACACTCGCTTCTCCCGGGCGGATGATCCCGGTGCCCCGGAGGAGATCATCCGAGAAGACTACACCTTGTCGACAAGTTGCCCAATGACCATGCATACTCGATCTATCCAGTCTATCCAGTCCTTTCTCAATATGACCATGCATTCCTTCTTTCTATCAAGACTTAGCGAGACTCCCAAGAACGAGGGACCGATCTCGTGTGCGGGACATTTCAAGACTTAGCGAGACTCCCAAGCCAGGGAACCGATCTCGTGTGCGGGACATATCAAGACGTAGCGAGACTCCCAAGTAGCGGGATCGATCTCGGCGACAACCAGTCGCGGGGACTTACTTTGTTCGTGGCAAGCTTTTCACTAAACCGACCGTAACTCGTGCCTTAGACAGGCCTGGTTCTATAGGCGACGCTAACGCTCAAGTCATAGACTTATACGACGAGCCTTGTTCTCAAGGGACTACGCAACTTGACAACCGCAGATAGAGCGGGACAGTGCTAGAAATGGCTTGATAGCCCAGCACAACACTTGTCTAACTTATTCAGGCAACGACTCGACGAGCGAGGGCTACGCCGAGCTCCGCGTCGAGGGAACGTGCCATGCACAGGGTCGACTTGAACAACAAAGTTCGTGCCTAGACTTAGCCAACGAGCCGTGCAAGACGACTTAACTTACGGGACGTGCGAAGGCTATGCCAAGCCTTGCGGGATAGGACCGTGCATGCTTTGTTAAGCATTCATGTGGGCGACGCCTACGACTTAGGCTGATTTAAGTGTCGGGGCAACATGACGGGACCGTGCATGCTTTTCAAGCATTCACGCAGGCAACGCCTATGACTTAGGCTATTTCAAGTGTTGGGACAAAACGACGGGATAGTGCATGCTATATCGAGCATTCAAGCAGGCGACGCCTATGACCTAGGCTTATTCGAGTGTCGGGGCAACTTAACAACTTAGGCCAACTTCCTTCTCCCAAGCCACGGGATCGAAGGATCGTGTGTCATTTGAAAGCACGCTGAGCCGACTTCTATAAAGACCGTGGGACCATTTTCCATGTTCTAAGACATTCCGACCCGACGGGAATATTCCCTTAGCTATGTTGGTGCGTAGCTTTTAGATTAGCCTACCAGTGCAAGTTGGAAACATGCGCGTTATTAAGTGAAGGCTAAGATGAAGCAAGTTCACCGAAACTACCCCACCTGTGCGAGGAGTCGCCTCGGACGAGCGAGCCTTCGAGCAGCCGTTGCAAGGCTAAGTTCCAACGCCGTCGGCGTTTCGATTCCTCCGATTGACTTTGCGGGACGGGGCACAACAGGGGGGTCGGGCGAAGGAGAAAGGGGGGGAGCGGTCCCCCCAGGAGGGGGTGGGCTGGCTTACGACGGATCGGGCAAGGGGCCGGGCGGCGGCGGGGCGCACCACAGCGGGAGGGGGTCGGCTGGATTTATCGGGACCACCACGATTGGGGGTTCAGGAGCGAGTGGAGGTACGGCACCGACTTTCGAATTCGGGTCGGGGTCTACAATGGGGGCGGACGGGACTGGAGAGGCAGGCTGGCAGACGGTGGTGAGACGACGGGCCGGAGGGCGACGAGGGGTTAGAACCAAGGGAATTCTGGGAGCCGACCCCTAAGAGGCACTGTTGATCCGCATCGCCGAGGGGGAAATATGGTTCGCACTGTGTCTGGGTGGCGGCCAAAGGCGACGGCGACGGAGAAGGGGAAGGGTGTTGTAGTCGATACTGGTAGGCAAGGCCCGGTAGCTGCGACTCCTCCAACCAGGACCCCCTCTGTGGAGCAGAGGCCTCGGTCATGGAAGGAGGTCTGCACCCCAGTAGAGTCGAAAAGCCCGATGTCAATGGAATATGTTACCCCGATGGCGGTTGGTGGAGGACACAGGGCTTACTTCCCCGCAGAGAAAATAGCAAAGGTCGCTGATTTCTGGAAGAACACCTTAGTGCTATATGTGTTAGGGAATAAGCCGTTCTTTGGCCAAATCAGGGGTTATGCGGAGAGAGTCTGGAGGCCCAAGGGCAGCATGGAATTCTTCTCCTGGGAGAATGGATTTTACTATGTCAAGTTTGGGCTGGCGGAGGATGTGACCAGGATTGTGCAGGGAGGGCCATGGTCGTTTGATGGGAGACTCATTATTTTGAAAGAATGGACACCGGCGCTGAGGTGTGAGAAGGAAGTGTTGAATGCCATCCCCATCTGGATCCGGTTTCCAGAATTCCCTGTTCAATATTGGAGCATCCCACTTCTCATGAGACTCGCCAGCCTCGTGGGGAAGCCGATCAAGGCAGATGAGGCCACTACTTTCCGATCCAGAATAATGTACGCCAGAGTCTTTGTGGAGATCAAGGCAGGCTCGGAGCTCCCGAGCATGCTTGAGTATCAGGTACCATCTGGAGAGGTTCTGACGCAGGCTGTGGAGTATGATTGGGTCCCACCCATGTGTTCGCATTGCGAGTGCTTTGGGCACATTACCAGTGCGTGCAATTATAAGGGGAAGGAGTCCGCCAGGCCACAGGCGGGCCAGACAGAGTCACCTCGGCCGGAGACGGTTCAGACGGAGGCACACGAGAAGGAGGCGGCCCCCAGTCACTTGCCTGAGGAGACGGCGCCAGAGAGACACATGGAGGAAGACACAGTTATGAAGATTGATAGGAGACTGGAGACAGGACCGCCACTGAGACAGGAGAGCATGCAGGGTGCGCTGGTTCCGTTCAGGCCACGGAGGACTATGATGACCAGGGGTATGAGTGCGGCGGATTGTGGTCAGAGGGGGGTGGAGGCCTCCACGGCACTTATGGTTTACAGCAGCAGGAAGAGACACGCTCCGGCCACACTGGAGGATATTCCTCAGATGATGGAGATGGATGACCAGACCGACCCCAATCCTGACTGGACACTTACTCTTAGCAGGATTCAGGCCCATCTTGCCCCTTCCTCCATGGTAGATGCAGTCCTTGAGCAGACGGATGAGACACTTCCCTCGAGTGTCGATCCAGAGGAGTTACAGGGGGGCCAAACATCTTTTATTTAGATGTCGGTCCTAGCATGGAACATTAGGGGGGTGTTCCATTGGCCGATGGAGGGAGATTAGAGGGGTGCTGAGGAGAGAGGCATGTGACATTGCTATTCTGCTGGAGACGAAGATCCGAGGGGCCGCTATGCTCTTACGTCGGACTCCTACAGCCTGGGATCACATTCACAACTTAGATCTTTGCGGTATGGCAAGGATCTGGGTTAGGTGGAACACAGGTAGCTGGGTGGGGGTTCAGATTCATAAGTCAGAGCAACTCATCGGTGTTACTTTTGAGAATAAAGGTGGGTTCAGATTCATCCTGGGTGTTGTATATGGGCACAACGACCGGAGACTCCGGGAGGCTCTGTGGGAGGACATTGTGCTTATGAGTCGTATGGCGGACAACATGCATCTTCCCCTACTCATCATGGGGGACTTCAATACTATGTTGCTTCGTCAAGAGAAGGTTGGGGGCCGGCCTGTACCGGACTCGATTTTATACGACTTCCAGAGGTGTCTTCTTATGTCAGGTATGCGGGGGCTGGAGCGAGCTGGACATATTTGGACCTGGCACAACAAGGCTACTCAAAATCGTATTGCTTGTCAGCTGGATCGGACCTTGGGCAATAGCGAGTGGTTCAGGTGTTTCCCGAACTCGGTGGCGGAAGGTCTGGCAGCGGGTACTAGCGATCATTCTCCTATCCGGGTGGGCCTATGTGAGAGACCCACTTTGAGGGCGAGGCCGTTTCGGTATAACAACAGCTGGTACCTATCACCAGGTTATGAGGAGGTAGTTATGAGAGAGATGCAGCACTTCCGGGATGGCACGGCCCAATTCCGCATGGTTCACAAGCTCAAGCAGCTCAAGCGGGCTATCAGGGGGTGGGTGAAGACGAGACCGCGGACTTCCCTGGCGGAGAAGGAAGAAGAGCTTCGGGACACTCAGGTGGCCCTCCAATCTGACATTATGAACGGAGAACTGGCGGCTAAGGAGAAGACCCTGATTGAGGAGGTTAGCATCATGAGACTGCAGGAGGATATCAGTGCGGCACAGAGGGCTAAATGCACCTGGCTCAAAGATGGAGACCGCTGCACCAAATTCTTTTATGATGTGATCCGCACCCGTCAGCACCGGAACAGCATCCCCAGACTTCTGAATAATGAGGGTCGTCTTGTAGGAGACCCGGTGGAGATTCAGGAGGAGGCCGTCAGATTCTACACTGACTTATATCAGCAGACGGACTACTCTAGCACGTTTCCGGCCCTGGTTACGAAGAGACTGGTGTCCCGTCATGGGAACAGTCTACTCTTAGCACCGGTGAGGATGGAGGAGGTGGAAGATATTGTGATGAAGGCTAATCCCAACAAAGCTCCTGGGCCTGATGGCTTCTCTTCTGGGTTCTTTAAGCGACACTGGGGTGTGCTTAAGGCACCTGTTCTAGCAAGCGGTTCAGGAGTTCTTTGTGGAGGGCCGGCTCCTGAAGGAGATGAACCATACATTCTTGACACTGGTTCCTAAGAAGGAAGGAGCGACCTCACTTGCAGACTTTAGGCACATTGCTTGCTGTAATTTCCTTTACAAGATTATCACTCATCTTATGTGCAGGGATATGGAGGGGATTATGCAGGATTTAGTGTCCCAGAATCAAGCAGCGTTCATCAAGGGCCGGTCGATAGCGGAACACAGCCTGCTAGCTCACGAGATGGTACGGAAGTTCAGCAAACCGGGGGGGATGAAGGTTTGTGTGAAACTTGACCTTCGAAAAGCGTATGACACGGTCAATCGGGACATCCTGTGCCACTTGATGCTTGCCATGGGGTTTGACGAGAGGTGGGTTGCGAGGGTGAGGGAGTGCATCTGCTCCCCTACCTTCTCTGTCCTCATCCAGGGCACGCCGCATGGCTACTTTAGTAGCAACAGGGGGTTGAGGCAGGGCGACCCCCTCTCCCCGTATCTCTTTACCTTGGTGATGGAGTACTTTACGTGTATGATGGATATAGCAGTGCATAGCGGGAGGATTGTTCCCCTTTTCCGGTTGGTAAGTCATGCTGTATCTCATTTGATTTATGCTGATGATTTATTGGTGCTACTCCAGCCTTCCATGAGGGGAATGAGAGCGCTCTCTGACATTATGAAGGAGTTCGGGCGGCTTTCTGGGCTCCAGTTAAACCGGGAGAAGAGCAGAGTCTACTTCAGTTTCCGGTGTACACTTCAGGAGGAGAGAGCCTTCGCTTTAGGTGTGGACAGAGGCGAGCTTCCAGTGAAATACCTGGGGGTCCCGCTGACGGTCAACTATGCCCGAGAGCAGGATTGTCACAGCCTGGTGGACTTTGCTCAGAGGAGAGTGGAGGGCTGGCAAGCGGCGGGACTTTCATTTGGGGGACGGATTGAGTTGGTGCGGTCGGTCATTGCTGGCATCACTATGTTCTGGCTCCAGTCTATCCAGATCCCCACAGCTACTATTCGGAAGGTGGAGGCTATTTGCGCTAACTTCATCTGGAGGGGAGGGATACATGCGATATCCTGGGACCAGTTATGTCGGCCTCGGGAGGAAGGAGGAGTTGGGTTGAGACCTCTTCATGCGGTTAGGAAGGCAGCTTGTGTGAAGATGGCCTGAAAATTCATCAAGGGAGGGTCGCTCTGGGCGGACTGGATGGCTAGCAGATACTCACGGAGGACCAACTTCTAGGCCTGCAGGATAGACAACAATTTCTCGGTCACGTTTAAGGCCATCCTGAGATGTAGACCGGTGCTCCAGACCGCTATCTGCAGGCGCATGAAGGATGGAAGGACTACCGACCTTTGACTAGACCCTTGGTTGGGTTCCAGATCCCTTCTCGAGATATTGGGAGGGCAGCTGGACAGGAAAGCGGGAAGGGGGCTCACATGCAGTCGGATCATTAGAGACGGAGTTTGGAGGCCAGAGGGATACACATTTACTGCCCAGCTTGCAGCAGAGATACACCTTATTATCATTGACACTAGCCAGACGAAGGATACATGGAGCTGGGCCGGCCCAGGTACGGAGGGCGGGTCAGGTCTATTCTGCTTTCGTAGCTGCTATGATTTGGTTCGGACCCACCACGACCAGGATGAGGAGGTGGACTTCATTTGGGACAAGGGCGTTGCACGGAAAATGCAACTATGTGCATATCGTCTTCTCCGGGGTAGATTGATGACGAGAGACTCCTCCGGTTTGGGATGCAGATCCCGGATGCCAAATGTGTGCTATGTAATGAGGAAAATGAATCTATGGGGCATCTTTTCTTTGTTTGCCCGGTGACCTGGCACATTTGGACTGAGCAGTGTGCACAGCTGAGAGGAGGAGTTGGGGTGGACCGAAACATCCGGAGCATTCTCAGCTGGATCCGAGATCACAGAGGCCGGGAGTCGGGGTAGGCTAGAAGAGCCAGAGTTCGTCTTGCTGCGTCTGTTTGGCACATCTGGAAGGAGAGGAACAGACGTATCTTTGAGGGCTTGACTACCCCCCTATTGGAATTCTACATAATATAGAATTCGATGTATCTGTAATGACCCCATAAATAGTTTGGGGCATGGAGAGTTGTGATGTTGTACTTTAATACATTTTCCGCTATTTGCGAGGAATAAATTCACCCTTATTCCAAAAATATATATATATATATATATATATATATATATATATATATATATATATATATATAGTCGATATATGATGGTTTAGACCTCAAATCAATATATCGACCGATATCACCAATATCTATAATGCTAGTAAGAATTGTGGTGCTCCAAATAACTTGCAAAACTCAACTTCGCCTTTATTAATTTCATTGGTCAAAAAATAGTTGATGCGAACTCGGTAGACAAGGTCTCGTTTCAAAGGCAACACACCCTAAATGCTTTCTATAGTGAAGGAGTGCATATCATTTTGAGTTGTTATCAACATTACGACTTCTTCTGAAGGTTTAGTTCTCACGCATCCAAGCTTCAAGATCTGGCCTTTGCTTTAAGTGCAAAGCGGCTTGCTAAGATCAAATTAGATATCCAACCTTTGATTGTCGCATGAAACTTTATCGTTTGAGTTTGAGAGAGTGTTGAGTAAAGTCTTCAAAGAATGGTTTGATTTGATTTGCCATAAGGGAAGATGATATGACTGTTAAACGTACATAAAGAAAATCTCACACAGTGATATACCTTTCTCTATGCCAATCTTATCGAATAGGTTAGCCTACACGCTTCCCCTTTATATTCACGACACTAATTTTATAGGAGATCGCCCCCTTGCTTCTCTTTCTCAATGACAATTATGGGTGCATGAAAAGACTTCTTATTCTATATATCAAGTACATAAATTATATTAACAAATTTTCAACCTGAGAGCCAAGGTTCACAGTATTGGTACCGAAATCATACCCTTGCTATGAGTATCGGGATAAGACACTATCGGCAATGTCAACGGTATTGGCAGTGTCGATGGTTTCGGATCAAAGTATCTGAATCTTTTTGGCTTTAGAAAACAAATAATTATTAATATATTATTAAAATTTTAGAAAAATATTTTACACATTTAGGCATAGTTTTAAGTATTTTTTTGTGTTTTTTCTTAGTAGTTTTGAAATTTAGGATTGCCAACCACCAAATATGTAGTGCCTCGCTCCCGTTGGGACGAATCACTATGTAATAGGCTCGTGGCAAGTCAGACACGGTCGGAAACATAGACGGCTAGTCTGACTCAGCGACGAGTTTGGTATACGAAAACCATGGCATCAATAAAATCGATTTGGACGAATGATATGAGTACCGTTCCAACTAATGGATCGACTACTGTTGGAATAAGTCCTAGATGCAGTGGACTGCATCTTGGCGAATGAACTCTAATGAGAGCGACGTGACAAATCTATTGTTGGCTTTTTTTGGTTTTTTTTGCTTTCTGAATGATTTGTTGCTTGGATTTGATGAGTGTTTTTGCGTCGATTTCTAAATGCGTCTTTGGGAATTTCGAAGGGAAGGATTGAAGAAGGGATTCTAACATGCTGTTTGTGACATTGCAGGAGTTCGTGTAACTGATGCTTGACCGTCACAAAGCTATCTCCTACTCTCGACGCAATCTCTTTAGATGGGTGGTTCGGCCCCTTCTTTTCTACTCCTTCCTGCCAACAAATTCTTAAAGTTTAACGTTCAAATCAATGATGCTTTGCCACTAAGATCAAGAACTTGGGATAACTGTATCGATTTAGAGTAATTTACTCCGAAAATATAAGTTTCACACCAAAAAGACAAAAGATAAGGTTCTAGAAAAAAGATGAAATTATTTCATGATCTGCAAAATGAAATGAAAACGTTGGTTGCGACATATGGTGCCTCGAAGAATTTGGTGTCTACGGGACGCTAAAACAGAACGTACGACTTTGAGGAAAAGAACTCTCGCACGAGTAGAATTGATTATGCTTGGTTAATACTGTCCGCTATGCTATATATTTCATACATATTAAACTGTCATGCATTTGCATAGTCATGGACGACTTGTGCACAGGGTTAGCTTTCTTTGAAACGATACCCAGGACGCTGGAACCGAATCGACCTAGGAGAAAATTATGGAATCATGCTTCGACGCGAGGCATTGTGAGACCTCCAGTTAGGCTCGCAATCTGGACTGGTAGGATGCGTCGCAATGCTACATAATCGTCCTTCATGGTGTCGATATCACCAATGACCGCATATAAGATAGATTGCATGCTCATCTATGGTCTTGTACAGGTGGTAAGTATTATATCTATTTTATGCAGGAAAGGAACATGGTCGTGGTAACATAAGTTGAAATTGGTTATGTTGTTTTACTGCTTAAAATGTTGCATTCGATATGAACTGCAAATCATATAGTTCTAAATAGCAAGATCACTTCGTATGCTAAAATCCTTAATAAGCAGTGTCGGTTTAGACGAGTGGGTTCGTCCCGTCCACTAACAAGTATGCTAACCCACAACTCCCCAGGTGCCGAACGTGCTACGGGAGCTCAAGACTAGACTGAAGCTGAAGAACAGGAGGCGACTCGAAGCTCTCCTATTTTGAAGCCCAATTCAGATGGAAGGCTTTTTGTTCAAATGTATAAAGGGGCATGAATGTATGGAACAACAAGGATTATTTCATGGCAGCTTGTCGAAAGTTTATCTTTTGTGTTTCAAAGGTGTAGCCGCAACGGCATATGAATTGTAAAAATAACCTTGCACATATTTTGTAAGTTTTATGAATGAAAAGCTAAATTTCTTCCTATTCTACGTTTTCAATTCTCTGCACTCTTTAATTTCAACTCGTTGTCTCAAAAGAATTATCAAGTGCACGTCCTTGTCTTGTACAAGTCCAATATAGACTTCTACGGCATCACGCCCCGGCTTTGCTGATCGATTTATCTCGAGTCAAGACGAGGGCGACCGATTTGGCGAGTCGAGGCGTGACAAAAACCTACTCAGGTCTAGGTTGGGCATGATTCCTCCAAACCTAGTTTCTAAAACATGAGGTCTGGCACTAACATGTTGGTTTTGGGTTGGCCACCTAAAGCCTAGGACAAAGGCATGCAATTCCAAGGCTAGATACAAGCTTTGGCTAAAGCTGGCAAGTTCTTGTTTCATAATCATTGACAAAGTTACAATTTCACAGTAAACTGGCTCATAAAATAGACCCAAACCTTAAGCAGCTATACATTATGATTTACATTCAGGCCAAAGCAGCTCAAATTAAGTTATTTGAATTTATCAAGATCTGAAAGAGGGCCATGAACGCCCAAGCATGTCCCATGCTAGCACAAACATTGTTATTGTATAGGATCAATAACTATAGGCTGCAAAGAAAATCCTAGAATGATACTTGTAACTATGTCACATTCTCTACATATAGGAATCATGCATTATTGTTGGAAGAATCAAAATAATGCACTTAGAATTGACGTAGTTGTATCCATTCGGTCAATTTGGTGTTTTACTTTCAGCAAGTTGACTTACTATAGATCTATTTAGTTTTTTTACTGTCCTTGTACTGCGTCTAACTGTTTTATTCAATTAGTAGCAGGTCTGGGCTATAGATAATTCAAATCAAAACAACACGTAATATAATTATTTCCGATTAGCTTTAAAGCAACAGAAACTTGTTAAGTTATTTGAGTGTTTGGGAGGGGAATCTTCATTCATATAGTCACTTCTGCTACCAAAAAATCATGTACCTAGTTGTTTAGTTTCTAAGAATTTCATCTTTTGTCAAACCTATAAAAACTTGTCCTTATTATGAGAGACTAATGTAACCGCCTATATAACAGAACCAATAATAGTACATATAGTAACCTTCACGGAATAGAGAAATCATACTTTAGTCGACGCTTAACAAACTGTTCTCGAGTACAATATTAAAACACAGCCATTTGTTTCTTTTAGCACCTTGAATAACAAGAATTCTTTTACAAAAGATAAAATGCGAGGAATGAAATAAAAGCATGGATATCCATACGCTATCTTGGAGCTTGAGACCCGCCTGTTTCATAAGGACCTTCAATAAGAAAAACGGTAAGTCCCAGTTACTAGGCAGATAAGAAAATCTATATGATGAAATTTACACAAATGATTAAGGTCAGACAATTCTCAGCACTAAGCTATAAATCTTCCTGCATGAAGAAAAACATCAGGAACGGGTTTCACAGCCAAATGTAACTTAAGAAGGATTAAGAAGAGGTTCACCTAAAGGAACTGACAAAAGTAATTAGAACCTAACACACACACACATGTAATCTACTACAGTAATTTACATTAAGTAACCGACATGTATGGTGGCATGGTAGTCAAAGGCGTTCCTCGCAGCAAGGCGCAGCAACTGCGCCTCACACCTTACTAGGCGAGACGCCTTTCTTCGGACAACCAAGAAAAGGCGCACGTAGCTTTTTTTATACAAAAACTTTGAGATAGCCCTTACCTCATACAAGTGGGAGGGACGTAGTCCTTTCCACAGTTGCCAAAGTTGGCTACAGTTGAACGGAAGAAACTAAAATTTACTAAAAGTGTGACAGGGAGAATACAATTTTTGTTAGTTCTGGTGACTGCTATTGCTGCTCTGCTAGTTCACTTGGTTATGTTTTAACATGTTTTTATTGGTTTTAATATGTTACTTGATTTTATTTTTTATATTACTAATTTATTTATTTCTGTATATTTTTATTATTTTTTATTTGTGTGCCTTGTTTCATTCGGATGTACGCCTTAAGTGCGCCTTGCGCCTCGGACGATACAGACCATTTGCTCCTCGAGTGCGCCTTGTGCCTTTGACTACGTTGTATGGTGGTATAGAATATCTACATGCTATGTTACTAGAGTCATTTTTTAAGACAAGGCCAATTAATGTGCCCTTAACTAGCCCAAAAGTGAGTAATCAGGGCAATTTTTGTTAATCAACTCAACTAATAACTCTTCCTTTCCCAATCGACAACCCTAATTTCTTCACTCCAAATTCTCAATTCTTGACTTTCCCTTCCCTCTTCCGGAAGTCAAAGAACAAAAAGGCAGCGCACCTACGATCTTCCTACCCCTGATGGTCAATCAACAACAACAACAGCTTTTATCCCAATTTTTTGGGGTCGACTGTTTTAATACTTTGCTCCCATTCAGCTCAGTTAAGGGTAACGTCATCTGTAACACTAACAAAAATCATATCCTTCTTTAAGCCTTCAATCCATGTTCGCTTAGGCCTACTCCTAGTCCTAGGGGCTCCTTTAACTACTTTATATATACACACACACTAGCGGTCCCGAGGATCGAACACCCCCCCCCCCCCCCTCCAGACCAGGTTGGATCCCTGTTGCGCTACTACCAGAGCTATACACACACACAAAACACATCCTAGCGGTCCCGAGACTCGAACC
This sequence comes from Iris pallida, assembly GCA_029216955.1. Lineage (NCBI taxonomy): Eukaryota > Viridiplantae > Streptophyta > Magnoliopsida > Asparagales > Iridaceae > Iris > Iris pallida. The sequence goes on from JANAVB010010400.1 coordinate 3,256,155, forward strand.
CCCCCCCCCCCCCCCCCCCCCCCGCGACCAGGTCGGATGCCTGTTGCGCTCCTACCAGAGCTATATATATATATATATATATCGAAAGAAGGTAATTGTATTGATAAAATGCTTGTTACATTTAGACCCCTTTTATGTGTGGGTCCAATTTGAGATCAACCATTTTACATCAAACTCAATATTATGTAGACATCCAATAGGAGATGTACTTAGTCCTACAAAAAACTTATTGTTCCTTTCCTTCCAGATATGTCATACTGCAGACGTCAGACAAGTACAAGCCTCTTTGAATCAAAGCAATCCTCGCCATCGAGCCCCTAAGATGTCCCCCATGATCTCAGAGAGTTGCATGGATCCCCTAATCCTCAACTTCAACGCCCTACTACACCTGCCAAACTTTCCGGGAGTAAGGACACTCGAAGAACAAATGCACCATAGACTACGACATTTGACAACATAGAGCACAACTAAGGTCAAGAGTAAGAATTCCGAAACGATCCCTGGTAAAAGAAATTTCCATCAAAAGCTTGTACTTGCAATATTGAAACTTTCACACAATGTCTTTCTTCCAGATGATATCCGCATACTCCCAAGTAGCAAAATGCTCCCCTGTCTGATTTTACACAAGCTAAAAAACAAAGCCACCCGTATGACTGCCATCCTACCTCCAGACATTCCGGTTATCCTCTCCAGCAATCGAAATTTGACGAATGCGATTAGCTAGCATAGCCGAGATATGTAGGTCCTCCAACTGCCACGCAAATGACCTCATGATGCGGCTCACCTGGCCTCGCTAATGAAGGGGAGCCCTACTCTGGATATCCAACCAATCTGAAATATGCCGGTAGTTAATCCAAGGATCTCCCCAAAGGCTAGTCTCCTTTCCATCTGCAATAAATCGAGTGATACACTTGCACAAGTCACCATGTTGCCGCAGAATGTGTTTGAGAACAACCGATGCATTGTTGTTACACTGATACTCCCAGGACGAGTCCTGACATAGATATCGATTTCTCATCCAAGTCGTCCACAGCGTGTCACCCTGAATGAACTTCCAAGCAAGCCTCAGACTAGCGACCTTTCTAAGCATCAGGAGAGGTCTGAGTCCCACGCCCCTTCCTCCCTGAGAGCGTACCCTGGCTAATCCCCAATATAGCTGCCTTCTCCTCCTTAACCTGATATAATCGGTTAAAGTAAACCTTACTCTTCTCCTTAATGAGACTCAAGCCTGAAAGCCGCTCAAATGAAGCCATAATATCAGAGATCACCCTTAAACCAGAGCTGGTTGGTTTCAGGAACAAGAACAAGTCGTCAGCATAAATTAAATGAATAATGTGAGGGATTACCTTCTTAAATAGAGGTGCGATCTCCTGACGGTAACTCGCAGCATCCATAAGGTATGTAAGGTACTTGATAACAATAGTGAACAAATAAGGAGACAAGGGGTCCCCTTGCCTAAGCCCACGATTGCTACCAAAGAACCCATGCGGTAGCCCCCGAATGAGGACCGAGAAGGTAGCAGTGGTAATGCATTCCCGGACCCGATCCACCCAGGTAGGGCTGAACCCCATATCCAAGAGCATATGGCAGACAATTCTGTTGACCATATCATATGCCTTCCGGAGATCCAATTTTATACAAGCCTTCTCTCCACCCACCTTATTGAATCCTCGCACCATTTCATGCGCCAGTAAACAATGGTCCAGGATACTCCTTCCCTGAATAAAGGCTGCTTGGTTCGGAGAAATCAGGCCCGACATAATATCCTTCATACGATTGCATATGAGATGTGTGATAATCTTGTATATGAAGTTACAGCAAGCAATAGGCCGAAAGTTAGCAAGGTTTGTCGCACCTTCCTTCTTTAGCACCAAAGTCAAGAAAGTATGATTGACCTCCCGCAAGAGTCTGCCGTGAGCAAAGAAATCTTGAATCACATCAACCACCTGAGACTTCACATTAGTCCAATGAGTTTTATAGAACTTGGCGCTAAACCCATCCGGTCCAGAAGCTTTGTTAGGATCCGCATTCATAATGATATCCTTCACTTCCATCTCTGTCACAGGGGCCAGAAGAATATCATTTGCTCTCGCAGTGATCAACTTCTTACATGTTAAACAGGGAACACTTTAGTATAATCTGATTGATTATAAAGATCAAAATAGAACATGATTGCCTCATCCTGTATAGCTTGCTGTGTTCGCACTTCCGAGCTATCCTCAGCAATAAGACGGTGAATAGAATTACGGTGTTGTCGCGTGCAGACCACATCATAGAAGAACTTGGTGCACCTGTCTCCTTCCTTCTGCCAATCACACATAGCACGTTGGGCAAGTTGGACTTTCTTCTGTTGGCGAATGGTACCAACCTCGTGAACAAGCAACTGCTCACGCCACATAATATCTTCATTAAGGATGTCATACTAAAGGGCATGTTGAACCTCCTAAAGTTCCTTCGCCATCTGAGCCAGAAAAAGGGGAGAGGTGGATTTATTCCAAATCTTCAGCTCTTCTTTCACTCTCTTCAGGGATTGAACAAACTTGTACTGCTTGTTCCGATAAGTATGACTAGCAAGCCCGCGAGCTACCGTCTCTCGATAGCTATCAACTAAAGGCCACTTGTTGTATCTGAAATGTCGATCTTTGTTCCGAACTGGTTGGAGAAGGTTGATCCGAATGCGATAGTGATCACTCGTACCTGCCACCAGACCCTCAGCAACAGCCGTCGAAAAAGAGGCCATCCACCTAATATTTTCCACAGCCCTATCAAGTTGGCAAGTCACTCTCATTCTCAAAGCCTTATTATTTCAGGTCCAAATAGCCAGACCGAGCAAGAGGCTGCAATTCCGATCTCAGCAGGCAATTTTGAAAGTCCTGAAGAGTGTCAGCTATCCGACGACAGCCCACTTTCTCATTGTTGTATAACGGAGCATTAAATTCTCTCAAGCATATAGGTAAGTTGAAGGTAGACTTAACATAGTCACTCAGAGAAATAAAGTCCGCCCAGAGCTTGTCTATCTCCCGACGATCATTGTGGTCATATACCTCACTAAGAACGAATCTGAGCCCGCCCTTATTTTGGAATATGATGGATATCAATTGATCAAATATAGAAAGCACCTGACCATCCCACATTGTGCCACCTACCAATCCAAATTCTCGCCATACTACCCAAGTGGAGGTTATAAGCATGCCTCCAATAGAGAGGAGTACTGCGATCCAGGATCCCAACAGCTCGAATCTTCGTCTCCAGCAACACAGTAATAGAACACTTCTCTAGCAAACATATCACTGATCTCCTTCCGGCGGATTATAGAACAAGTCTCCCGTACATTCCAAGCAATTATTGACATTGGGGAGAGGGATCCCCTGAAATACCACTGCACATACCACCAGGGTGAAGCGATAACATCTCCTGTCGTGAGATGTCTTCCTCCATATTGTCCAAGTCCTCTCCTTCGCCCCCTTGATTGTGCGGAAGGTGGTCAAGGCTTCCTATAAGGAGAAGTCTATCATACTCCGGATTGTTAACACATAAGGCCTCATTGTTCCCAGGAACAGGAAACTCATGCTGCACTATATCCTTCCGAGTAACTGGGGCACACATTTTCCTACTATAAGTGAGGTCTAACATACCATCAGCATTACTACCCTTGGGGCCCTTCCCAGCCGCAGATGGCTTCTTCCTACTAACCCCTCCATTCCCTCCTGTTGTACTACTAAAGATCATAGGACTAGCAACTGTACAACTGTAGAATGAGATACATTAAATGCTAATCCTTTACCTTTTGCCTTCCAAGTTTGCTTCGACATACTAGGCGTCAGTTGGCCGGCACCCGTGGCCTGGCCGACCACCAACTGACAATCACATATAATCTTTGTAGTATCGCCCTCGTCTATAGCCTGAGGATCTATCTGGCCGTGTGCATGCCCCTCCTCTATCGTATCCATCTCTACCCCTGCTGGATTCACCGAAGCCCCTTCTTCCGCCCGAGTGTCCGCCACCTGGGGACACTTGTATCTCGTGTGGCCAAAACAGCTACACAGCTTGCAGACCGGGGGGGCCCACTCATAATCAACGTGTTGCACGTCCACTTCTTCTGAGGGAATTTCATACTCCAGTTGAGAGGGGAGTACGTTATTTGCCTCAATCTCAACAAAAACACGGGCATACATGAGCCTATCTCTCCTCATCGTGGCCTCATCAGCTATGATTGGCTTACCAATGAGGCTGACCAACTTCATTAACATAGACAAGCTCAAATAATTTGGGAAAGCCCCGAAAAGCGACCCAGATAGGAACAATATGAAGGACTTCCCGCTCACATACCGAATCAAACGTCCACTCCTTCAGAACGATCAACCGGCCAACGAAAGTCCAGGGGCCACCTTGGAGAATGCGTTCAACATCCTCCTGAAGGCCAAACTTCAAGAAATAGAACCCGTCCTCCCGGACGTACAACTCCATCGAGCCCTTCGGCCTCCACACACGATGAGCGAATGCCCGAATCTGACCACAAAAAGGTTTATCGCCAAGGACATAAAGTATAAGGGTATTACGCCAATACTCCGAAGTTTCTGTCAGTTCCTCCTCTGTAAAGAACACCAGAACCTCTCCTTCCCTCCTTTTTGGAGCTATATAATGCATCACCCCATCCCCTTGATAACCTCCAGATCGACATGTGTCCGCATATATTTTACCTCCGCCATCCCCCGTACTCTGGACCCCCCCCCCCCCCGGAGTTAGAACGCATAGGCGGCGGAGCAAGTCCTCCAGATCTAGGCATAGCCTCGTTCGGACACCGGTAGCCAACCTCCGGTGCCGGAGTAGGTTGTGGAACATAACGCCGATCCACCCATATCCTATTCGGTCTCCGTCCGGCCCCCACACCCGTCAAAGGAGGGCGTAGGGCACCTCCCAGTACATTTGAAGTCCCCCGAGATGGCATATCCAGACCCGCTGGCCTAGAAAACCGATCCACTTGACGTCGATGGCTGACCGTGGTCCATCCACTACCCTCCGACCGGCCAGCTCGACCCACCCTAGACCGAGCACCTCCCTCCGTGACTGTCGCCGGTCCCCTTCCAGCCCGCCCCTCCTGGGTGGCCTCCCTCGTGGACACCACACCGAGCCCCTCGCGGCTGGGCGGCTCGTCCGTAGGCCGCCAGCCACTGCCGCAGCCAGCCCCGACCCACCTCCGGTCCCCTTAGTCGTTAAGCCCGGGTCCCAGGCGAACGTTGAGGACCCAAGGCCGGCTGCCCCTCCATCCCCAACTTCGCGGCCGCCGGCGCCAGGAGGGACGATGCCGCTCAGTAGGCCCCCGCTATCGTGGGGGCTGCCAGCACCATTGGAGCCTCCGCCATTAGCATCCCGAACCCCCCGCAGGGGATCACCCTCAAACCCTGGCAGAGCAAACCTCGACATTTTGAGAGTTTCCCCCTTAAATATCTAAGTTTCTACTCTACAACATTCTATTTTGCTCAAGGATTACTTTCTTCTTCTATTGTTTTCCTTAATGAAGTGGTTGAGACTAGAGACTTGATACACAATCCTACCTCTATATACCTTATTATTTGTTTATGTTTTACATGTGTTGATGTTACTAAATTATGTTTGTGACTGTCGTCTCATAATTGCTATAGTTAAACAGAGGTTCTTCTATTTATAACTAAGTTTCCTAAATGTTTTTTTATTTCTTTAAACTACATTATTGAGGAAAATAATCGTGTACCAACTAAGCCAATTAATCGGCAAGTAATCTGAAACGAAGCAGGTCTGAAACCTAGTACTTTGTCCTTGTCTACATGTTACATGAAAGATTCCTTTTCCATACCGAATCCACATAATAACAGAAAGACATGGAAATTAAGTTTTAATAGTAGCATTTTAAATGCAAAAACATTCAATCGGGATCCAAGTACCCCTACCCTCCTCTCTTCACCTCCCAATCCTTAGCCAAACCCAACCTAAGAATAAAAAGAAAATGAAAACAATCCAATCCAATGTAGAAAACCCGAGTCTCTCTTCTTGCTCTATCTCCACCACAATATATAAAATGCATTCCCTGACGTTATCTTGTATACCATTAATCTGTTTTCATTTTGGAAATTCATGAGCCGGTGGAGGATTTCATTATTGTCATGGTTCAAGTATTGGGAAGAGAGACATTGTAGAGGAATCACAAGGCTGTTGTCGCAGAGACCAAGTGAGTGGTAGTTGAAACAGTAGATTGGACGGCTTGAGACTGTAAAGTTGCATGATCTGCATCAGACAATCAAAATAAAAGTTATGTGCATTGTTCTCTTGTGATAACCATCCATGTTAAGTGAAGATGGTGAGTATGGTTTGCCAGGAACTCTAGGTCTCTGATACATGTTAGAAATGAGAGAGATTTGGAAAGCTAAAATAAGGGACAGTTTTCAATCGGCCCCAAGGTCAATAATCAATATACATAGCAAGTTGTACATGTTAGACTAACTTATTTTTCCGATTTGCGACTGATGATTGGGTAACATAATTAATCAAAATGCAGACCTTACAAATATGAAACAGTAAATTCACTAAACTGAATGTCCAAAAGGTTTTCACAAAGTGAAGCGCAAGGTTAATAAGATATGTCAAATGCCGAGACAAATGTTTATACATGCTCTAATACTTAACCTCTTACAGCAATTATCATATTAGCTCTGCCGTCTCGTACACCTTCAACATGTCTTATAGGCGATGAACCAGATGCACACAACGCCTGCATAAATGTTCAACAAGGATTTAAGATTAAGAGGAAGGATAAAAGAATGTAGAACCACATAAATGGATGAGTCATGGGCAATGGCATAATTTAGTTTGATTAATTAATGGAAATAACTTTGATGAAGCAGGCAATTAACTTAATATCCATAGCATTTATTACCAAATTTGACTATCATCTTCTGTTTTATGTACAGCCTCAAAAAGTTATAGCCTTAAGAATTGAAAGCATCAAGAATTACGGTGGACCCTCCATTCATAAATGGAAAAGGTACAGAGTAGTGCTGCATGACTTCTATCTTTGTGGCTAAATCTCCACAAATTTTGGCCCCATCTGCCATAGCCATGGTCTTTTAGGATGTTTACAACATCCACTTTTGCTTAACCAAAGCGTAAAATGGAAAATTAGGCTCACAAATCTCAATCTTAAGTGCTATACAATCTGCTAACTTCTGTGAGAATTTAAAGGATCTTCCAGAAACATACTTGTGACAATCACATTCACATGGTTGCTTCGACCTAAAAGTGTTGGAGGGGATTTCTTTTACCCTGGACGTTCAATCTAATGTTCTTTCACCACGAAGCCTGCGAGATTCGAAATGTCTGAAAGCTAAAAAGCCAACATATCAGAGACACAGTCTCCCTCAAAAGTGCGAGATCCAGTTGACTTTCAAGTTCATTAGTATACTGATGCATTTCCAATATGGGATTTGTTCATTTCACTTCTGGAGTCATGAATAACAAGGAAATGAACTCCAATAAAGTCATGCATAAGCATTGACCATTTTCTTGAGGTGGCCCCACCATATTAGATATATTACTCAAAAACTTCCTAGTGGCATTGCGTAGGGAGCCTCTCCATATACATGGGATGCCCACTTTACTCGAAAAGACTTCCTAGTGCATTTTCAGTGTAGAATACTCATATCATTCCATTGTCGCAGCGTGAGAAACTCAATCCTCTTATTGTTTAGCATCATCAGGAAATAAACAAATGCCCATAAGGCAAATGCATAAGCATTGGGCATCAAACATGGGAATCTAGTGTGGCCCCACCATACCTTCTGTTCTAAGGCACTTAGTTTATACAACATTTAATTTCACATCTTGTGCAAGTATGAGTTGTAAGACTCAACATTTCGAGATATAAAATGCCAAAAAGGACAGATAAAATTTAGAGTTTTGAGTTTATGGAGAGGGTTCTTTGACATGTGAGGTTTTCTCACTTCAGCCACTTGAAACAAAAGGATTTCAGTAGAAGAGGGGTAAAGAAAAAGAAAGAGGAGGAGGAGGAGGGGGGGGGGGGGGGGGGGGGGGGGGGGGGGGGGGGGGGTGTTGTTACGAACAGAAAACAGCACTAGATCTCAGCATGTGCGGTACTTGCTAGTCTCAATTCCATGGGGTTACGATTCAGGTCTGATCTAGATCTTAAAAAAAAAAAATCTTTAACCTTCTCATATATGTTCCAGTAATGATTTTCCATGGTCCTTGTTCTTATATTCAACTTAATATGCGGGAACTCTTGGATATGTTGTGCAATAGTGAACTTAATTCAGAAGACTGAGAGTCAAATATTCTTTTCTATATCTTAATCTTGTCAACACAATAGGCCAGTCATGAAATGTTTACAATAGAGAAATATGAATAGAGTCAATATGGTGTTGGTCCTCCTCAACCATACGTTGTTAACTAGTAGGCAAGAGATATTTCACCTTTTATTGAGTTATAATAGGAAATGGATAGTTCTTAAGATGTGCAGGTATATTGTTGCTTGGTGGAATTAATTTAATGTTTGGAACACCTTTTAACTTTCATTCTGACAGATGTATAAAAATGAAATTATGATTACGAGATGTCAGTGAGTTCTCCTATGAAACTGATTTGAATTTAGTACAGTCTAATCAAAATTGCTTCATATTACCAGTTTCTACTTGGTTATCATGTCAACCGCCTTACCAGCTTAAGCAGACTTAATATTTTAATGGAACATAGAGAAACTAATAGCTTAGGGAGACTTACTGTCTTGATGTTCCATAGAGATGCTAATAGACTATTAATTCTCATCCTCCACATAATGTTTGTGAATGTTTTTATGTTGCATTATTTTGGCAAGATATAAGAAAAAGCTCATAAGGTGACATGATCCCTCATGAAGCCAGTTAGTATTTGTGCCGTATCAACACGTCTTTTTTACCTATTCCCTTCTATGGTTGTCATGCAAATTCAGAACTAAGAGCTTTCACCTTGTTAAGCATAATCTTATTAGATACGAGCTCATGAGTATTATGCCCAGTGAAAAAATCCCTCCTATAAATCTGATTAGAATTATGTTCATAATAATGAATTAAGTTTATAGTTATCTATTTGTTCATGATAGCTTCTACAGTTCATTATAGCAAGGCTTTTTCCTGTGTGTTAAGTATCCATCTTATTCTTACGAACATCAGGCTTGGGAATGTAGGAGTCGTCTCTTTTTATATCCATAGCGTGTTCAATGCTGTATTGGAAAGAGAAATCATCGGTCGATTGTTGTGAGCAGTGCACTGTTACTAGGCCCCCATTATCCTCAAGAGAACCACATTCTGGGTCCTACAACCCCAACGCGGTTCGAATAATCAAAAGTGGTGAACAAGGAGACAGGATCTTATGAGTGAAGTTCAAATTACATACCGATCAAACCTAATAGAGAAGACAATCAAATCAATTAATCGTCAAAATGAAGCATATAGGAGCAGGTCGTTGTAGGATCACAATGAATTCGTTCATACCCCACGCACACGCATACACACACAGCACACACAAGTGTGCGTAGAAAGAAAAGGTTCAAGTGTGCTGTAACCTTGAGTATCGTACGGTTTAAGCCTACACCCCTTGTAACAGTGCAATTACTATAGCATATATGAGGGCGAAACCAGCAAGAGCAAGATGGATCAACATAACATCTCCAACTACATATCAGGAAAGGGAGGATCAATACAATTAACCTTTCATGCAGCAAGAGGGTAGTTTTTGGATTCCGGTGAACTAAGCACATAAAAGTTTAGGGAAGGTAGAACATATAAATTGAGTGACTAAGTAAAACATTAGTGGGGATATTAAACTTAGAATCAGCCGAACCTGAAAAACATGAAGTTTAGGTCTCTTCTGGAAACCCTTTTGAAACGACTTGCAACATTGAGACCTTATTTTTATGGGATAATTTAGCAAATACCCCCATTCCAAATGTTAAAACTAGCATATACCCCCACTATTTATTTTATTTAGCAAATACCCCCACTCCTATGTAAAAGAGTGGGGGTATATCTTAAATTTTTATTATTTTATATCAAAAATGGGGGTATTTGTTAGATAAATAAAATAGTGGGGGTATATGCTAATTTCAACATTTAGAATGGGGGCATTTGCTAAATTATCCCTATTTTTATTGACTTGTTTGCAACTTTGCATTGCAAAAGATCAAATCAGCCTTACAACCTATTGATCCTATATATAAAATCACTAGCAAAGAACCATGAATCTTGATCTTATTGCCCTACCTTTCCACCAGCAGATGATCCAGTTCTCATTCCATTGGTCTCCCCAAATTCAAAGGGGACACGCACTTCCAGAAATCCAATTGTTTAATATACTTCATTGTTCATTCATTATATAATATAACACTTTGGATACCTTTCTACTAGTATTTGCAACCGTGAGCATCACTTCAGCAAGCCTGTCACTATCCTACTTTCACATTGATTTGAACTAACACTCGGTGTGCCATATTTCTTTCATTGAATTATGTAGTTTAAGATAGATTGTATTATAATCTTAATTAAATGGCTTAGGTTCTACTTGGTATCGAACAAAATGGTAACTCAACCAGACATACTGCTGCCAGTACATAAAACGGTCAAGAAAACATCATCATCGTCATTCAAGCCATCAGAATAGGGTCAGCTATGGAGCATAAGAATGCTCCGTACAGGGATTGAGAGTTTCCTATGACCGGTTGTCAACCTGACTCAACACTCTATGTTGGTACCAGATTTCTAGGCAGGTGGTTATGAGCATGAGAGGGCAATGTCATAAAGCTAGACGTTGAGCTGGTCAGTAGGTGGGCCTGCCTATTAGCTATGCCGTTGAAGCACATGCAAGTAAGGAGCACAACCAAGTTCCCCTATGACTAAGTCTAGACGGAGAGGTAAGATGATACAATTTTCTTCGGGAATTGCATTCATCTCTACGACACAAGGCAAAGAGTGAAGGAGGACAACAAAACAACAAATATCAAATTCACATGTTAAAGATGTCAAGAATCATAATGAATATTACAATATAAGTGAAAAAAATAACAGTTTGATTTATATGATGTGGACATGTCCTACTATGACATCAACAGATATAAAACTTGTGCTCATATTCTTATACAACATAACAGAATTTCAATGCAAGAGATTATTAATATGCAGTGCCTATGGCTTCATGATGATTATAAAAGGACATTCAGTAGGTAATCTCAGCAAAATTAAGCCACAGAATCCTGTGATTTCCATCCAAAGTTGGCACATATAAGACTTCTACAAATAATACCATTGTTTTATACACAAGGTCAAGGAGACTACTTGAAAACTAAAAGGTTGCTCACTTTAAGAGGCACAATGTAAATGTTGTTTCCTAGCAACATATATAAAGGTGAAATTTTCAGCAAACACAAATTTCCACAACTAAACTAGCAACAAAAGAATCAAGCAAGAAAAACAAACAGCACAATGTAAATGTTGTTTCCTAGCAACTTATAAACCAGATCAGTAGGATTTACCTGAATTTCTATGACGAAAGTTCGAGACCCATCTACAATCACAGCAACTGCAAGTCCAGCTAAGATCTCAGAATCAGAGTACTGTTCAGTTAAAAATATCTCACTGGGATTTGCAACAGCTTCGAGGCCAGATTCCGACATTTCGAATACCCCCAGCTGAAGAAACAAGAAAATGAACTTACCATTGATGTTTTAACTATTTCTGTCTGAGTGGTTGAAAACTACACATCTCGAATACAATGTACCTTTAACTCATAACCAGAAAAGTGTGTATACAAAAAAATACGAATGATAACTTTTTGTTACAATCACCAGGTTACAATTATGTTGCACTTTCATGAAAGATAGATTCCCCTCCTAGACAAAGCTCAATTGACCATCCGTCGTGCTCATACCTGTGAGTTGCTCTAAAACCTGAGATTCACAGAATGGGATGTGTGCACGAAGATGAGTCTGCTGAGATTAGCAAGGCTAAGGAATCCTAACACCAATTACGGGAAAATGCATGCAGATGGTCTTCCCACCCATCTACCTTAAATATGTTAAACTTTCCATTTTTTATTAGCATGAAACAGTATGTATGTATACCAAGCTTTCACCGGATTTGTAGTCCTCTAACAGAATAGCTGAATTTGCACTAAACAAGTGTCTTGTTCTCACAAAAACATATATGCTGCAGAGATTATAAAATGGACATATAAAATGGATATTCTGCAAAGATATATCTTAGCAGAATATCCATTATATATATATATATATATATATAAATATATATATATATATATATATATATATAAATAATATATTGGAAAAATGGTAAATTTTATTCCAAAAGCAACACAATAATCTTATAACATACAATCGGAGTGGGACTCCCACTCTTCAGTTCCCAATAGCATTTACATCAAACTCTATGTTATGGAGGATGCCTATCGGAGGGGTGACTAGCCCCTCAAAGATGCGACGGTTCCGTTCCCTCCATACATACCAAACAGCAGCTGCCAATCTAACTCGGGCGGTCCGGAACCAGTCATGTCCTCTTCCTCTGCTATCCCGGAGCACAGTGATGATGTCCCCAATCCCTTTTCCGGAGTCACAACCACCCAGCACCCTACTTTATTCAGCCCAGATCTGTCAAGACAGAACACACTCAAAAAAAAATATGCCATATAGATTCATTCTCTACACTGCATAGCACACAATTAGGGTCTGGAACCGGCGCCCCAAAAGCACTAAGTCGATCCCTCGTCAATAGGCGACCCAGAAGAAGCTTGTAAACACAAAGTTGCATCTTCCGGACGAGTCCCTTGCACCATACGAATTCATAATCAGTACTCTGAGGATAAATACGCCGGATGAGGTTGTAGCAGCTCCAAAACTGGAACATTCCAGTCCCCGAAAAATCTCCTGGCGGCTCCCAAATCCACCGATCAGCAGGCAGACCGGGATCAATGACTACAGAACTAATACTCTCACCCATCTCCGCAGTATAACGATAGGACTCAGGCCTACACTCTCCATCGTGGATAATGCGTCGACAAGTCAGCCCCCCACTGTCCTCCTGATTCGACGGGGCTCCCCTGATATCTAATAAAGATTGCCGATCTATCCAAGGATCCCGCCAGAGGTCCGTGCCAGACCCATCCTTCATGACCCTCCGGATAGCAGATTGGAGAACTCCTCTGTGTCTCAAGACAATCTTGAAAGAGACTGAATGGTTGTTGTCAGTAGTACAGATCCAGAAGTTACCATGTTTCGCATATCTGCTATGCATCCAGTCAACCCAGAGGGACCCCCTATTGATGAATCTCCATGCCAGCTTCAGCGCAGAGGCCTCCCTGATCTTCAACAACGGCCTTAACCCCACTTCTCCCTCCTTCCTGGGTCTACAGAGCTGCTTCCAGGAGATCGCCTGTATACCACCCCTTCATATGAAGTCTGCACACATCCGCTCTACTTTCTTGATAGTGGCAATAGGGAGAAGAATGGATTGCAGCCAGAAATGGGCCACAGCCGATATCACCGATCTAACCAGCTCAATGCGTCCTCCAAATGATAAATCGGCGGCTTGCCAGCCTTCAACCCTCCGCTGGACGTACTCCACCAGACCATGGCAGTCCTGGTCCCGCGCATAGTTGACTATGAGAGGAACCCCTAAATACTTCACCGGGAGCTCACTCCTCTCAACTTCCAGCGCGTCGGCCCGCTCCTCCTTCTGGGAGCAGAGGGTGCTGAAATACACCCTGCTCTTCTCTCTGTTCATCTGAAAGCCTGAAAGGGACTCCAGCTCTTCCATAATCTCGACAATCGTGTGCATACCCTCAATAGATGGCTGGATGAACACCAAGAGATCATCTGCATAAATAAGGTGGGTAACCGAGGGGTCAACCTGCCTGAACAATGGAACCGGTCTCCCCCGATGCACTGTTATATCCATCAAGCAAGTGAAGTATTCCATGACAAAGCGTGAATAGGTAAGGGGACAGAGGGTCACCTTGCCTAAGCCCACGGTTGCTCTGGAAATACCCATATGGGGTGCCCTGGATGAGGACAGAGAAAGTGGGAGACGTGATACACTCCCGGATCCTCGCAACCCAACGGTCCTCGAAACCCATAGCAGTCATCAGATGACAGAGGAAATCCCTATTGACCATGTCATAGGCCTTCCTCAGATCCAACTTCACACAAGCTTTCTCCCTGCCAGGTTTACTGAATCCCCTCACCATCTCATGCGCCAGAAGACTGTGCTCCGCGATCGACCTCCCCTTGATGAAAGCCGCCTGGTTCGGAGAGACTAAGTCCTGCATGATCCCCTCCATCCGCCGGCACATAAGGTGTGTAATTATCTTGTAAAGGTAATTGCAGCATGCAATAGGCCTGAAATCCGCCAACGATGTCGCTCCCTCCTTCTTTGGCACAAGTGTCAGGAAGGTGTGGTTCAGCTCCTTCAGCAGTTTCCCTTTGGAGAAGAACTCCTGTACCACCTCAAGGACCTGATACTTCAGAGTATCCCAGTGGCGTTTGTAAAACCCACTGCTAAACCCATCCGGCCCAAGTGCCTTGTTGGGATCCGCCGTCTTGACAATAGATTCCACGTCCTCCAAAGTAACTGGGGCAAGTAGAAGGCTATTCCCATACGGAGTCACCACTCTCTTCGTAACTATATCTGGGAACACAGACAGATAGTCAGTCTGAAAATATAACTCAGAGTAGTACCTGACTGCCTCGCCTTGTATCTTAGTCGGCTCTCCCACCAGGTTGCCATCCACATCAAGAAGCTGAAAAATATGGTTCCTATGTTGTCTGGTCCGGATGACGTCATAGAAGAACTTGGAACATCGGTCACCATTCTTAAGCCAGGAGCATTTAGCACGCTGGGCCGTGCTAATCTCCTTCTGCAGCCGCAAGATGTTGACTTCTCCGATCAGCTCATTCTCTCTTGCCGCCAGGTCTCCGTTCAGCATATCAGATTGCATGTCATGCTGGATGGTCCGAAGCTCCCTCCATATCTTCTAATGTAGACTTGGACAGACCCTTCACCCAGCTCCGTAAAGCCTTCTTCGTAGCCTTGAGCCGATGCGCCATGCGATACTGGGCCGTCCCCTCCTGATGGTCAGGGAGCCCCTCCGTAACAGCCTCCAAGTAACCCTCCGAAAGATACCAGCTGTTGTTGTACCTGAAGGGGCGAGACTTCACGGGAGGCCGAATAGTGAAGCCGACCCTGATGGGAGAATGGTCACTCGTCCCAGCGGCCAGTCCCTCAGCCGACGAATTGGGGAAATGCCTGAACCATTCCCCGTTGCCTAGGGCTCTATCTAGCTGGCAAGCAACCTGTTACGGATTGCTTTGTTATGCCAAGTCCATAAGAACCCCGAGCGAGACAGCCTCTTGAGCCCCGCCTGGAGAAGACATCTCTGAAAATCATAAAGGATCGGATCAGGAACCGGTCTGCCTCCCATCTTCTCCCCCTCTGTGAAGCAAGGCATTGAAGTCGTCCATCAAAAGAAGCGGCAAGTGCGAGACATCAGCAGCAGCAGCTACCCTGGAAATGTCGCTCCACAAGGTCTCCCGCCGCCGTCTGTCGTTGTGACCATACACCGCTCCTAGTAAGAACCGAAAGCCACCCTTATTAGTGAAGGAGACGGCTATCAACTGTTCCGTCATTAAGATCAAGTCTCCATCCCAAGACTTTGCATTCCATCTGACCCAGATCCGAGCCATGTTACAGATGGCCAAGTTGTGGAGTTGAGCCCAGTGAGATGGGGTCCGACGGGTAAGTCTTCTCCCCTTTAATCTTAGTCTCCAGCAGGATAGAGATGTTGCACCTCTCTCTGTGCAAGACCGCACAAATCTCCCTCCATCTCCCTAACGAACACGCCCCCCTCACATTTCAGGTGATGACCGCCATTAATTATTACTGGAAAGGGTCCCCTGGACATCACCTGGACTGGTACCTGGGGGCAATACCACATCCTTCGCTGTCATATCCTCCTCCCTCCCCGCGGAGGGGTCAAGCTGGGGAGCTGTCTGGGAGAGCACAAGCGCCCATGCCGGGTTCTCCATACAGAGCGCCTCACTTGGAGGGCTCTCACATAGAGGTCCAGCTCGTCTCTTCCTACTGTATACCTGCTCCTCAGAAGGCCCGCCAACGCCCCTCTCCTCTCTCTCCAAGGCCGCCATGCCTCTAGTAACCATACTCCTCTATGCCGAGAAGGTGATCATAGTCCCACTAGGGGAGATCGGCTGAGGCGGGATAGTGAGACTCAGTCCCCCGGCCTCCTCCCCGGTCGGTCACCCTCCTGCATATAATCCTCCGTTCTACCTTCCCCCGAAAGAGGCTCCCTCACCCGAGATGGGCCCGGCACCTCAATAGGGGGCGTAATCGGCCCCGACTATGCTCCTCTGGACGGGCATGTGCTGTCTAGATGCCCAAAACAAGTACACTTCGAACACGCAGGGGGAACCCATTCATACTCCACCTTCTGGGTTAGAACCTCTCCAGAAGGCACCTCATACTCCAGTAGACTCGGTAACTCCCCTCCAGCCCGAATCTCGACGAAAATCCTGGTATACATTAACCTCGATCGAAAGACTGTAGCTTCATCAGCCTTGATCGGGGTGCCGACCAAACTGGCCAGTCGCATCAAGAGAGGAATGCTCCAAAAGCGAACGGAGAACTCCAGGAAGCAAATCCAAACGGGGAGGGCATTCAGGACTTCCCGTTCACATCTCAGATCTGGAGTCCACTCCTTCAGAATGATCAGCCTACCATCAAACGTCCACAGTCCACCTTGCAGAATCCTGGTGACATCTTCAGCGAGCCCAAACTTCACATAGAAGAATCCATTTTCTCTAGCAAAGAACTCCATGCTACCTTTTGGCTGCCAGACTCGCGCCGCATATCCCCGGATCTGACCGTAGAACGGCTTGCTCCCCAGGACGTACAGGACCAGCGTGTTCTCCCAGAAGGCAGACACCTTCTCAATCTCCTCAGTCTGGAACGAAGCCCGGAAACCGCTCCCTACCTTCTTCGGCGGAACATACTCCATGGATGTTGGACTTTTCGTCCCTACCGGTTTACAGACATCTGCCCAGGAACGTCCCGCTGGCCGGGGAGCCGTTCCCTGGACGGCTCCAATTTCAGGGCTGGAAGCCCCTGTTGTAATGTCCCGCTCCGCACGGTGCATTACACTGAGGCGTTGACTCAACGAGTCGCGTTGACCAAATGGGATGTATCGATGCGAATCGATACGAGAGTTGCCTTGTCCCAAAGAATGCATCGAGTTGAATCGATGCAAAGCGCCGCGTTGCCCCGAAGGATAAGTGCGTTGAGACGGCTCGAAGATTCTAAGAAATCGAATCGACCAAGGCGCAAGTCCGAATCGCTGCAAGTATTGATTTTAGTTGGTTCATGTCCAGGCTATACGTTTACGCTAAAATATTAGATGTCGGCATTCGGCCTTATTCAGTAAGGGGTCTGCGAAACCAAATCGTCGCCTCGCAACGGGCTGAGACTTGGGCACGGTAAGCCAAATCGGACGTATAATTCAATGAAGCACGAAGTGCTCGAATGGCTAAGTCAGGAGAGTTGGCCGTGCAACGAAGTTATGAAATCGAGCCGCATCGGCTCGGCGAAACGACAAGGCATATCGACTCAAGGTGGGAGGATTGACTCTTCTTTTACTCCTTCACGCCTAAGTTAAATTGTATCATTGTATGCTAAATTAACCTATCGACGCCACGGACGTGGTCCGATCGGAAGATAAATCGTAGTGTGAGTCAAACACTAGTTAGAACAATTGAAATGAAACGTGCATCAAATGCATGAGTCGCTATGGAATATTGGATATCGCAAAGGCGAGCGCCTCGGTGCGCAAGCCGCAAGAACATGGAATAAATGTACCGTGCCTTCGCGCACGAGTTAGAAAGGCTAGAACATTGAAAGACAATAGGCGAGCGCCCTAGCGTGCAAGCCACGAACATTGAACACTAAGGCATAGAACATGGAAATACGGCTTCGATGCGTGCAGCAAGTGCACGACGCGAAGGAAAGATGATAAATGTGTCGAAACGTGCCTATGTGCACAAGATCATAAAAAATGGTTTCGTTGCGAAAGAATACAGTTGTGGCATGAATGTGACGGAACTGTCAGATATGACATAATGCCTCGAATGGTGTTCGGGACATTCGGGTCGTTCGGTTGACGAATATTGAGTTGAGGCATGATGCCATTGAACATTGAAACGAAGTATGAAATATAAGAACATAGAAAGTAAATGGAAGAAATACGAGATGATAAAGTCTGAGTCTCGGACTCAAGACTATGCTTGGTTGTTCGAATAATAGTGCGTTGCATGGTCGAATGGAATGGACTTGAGATATTTGAGATAATAACCCGTGCATGGGTGTTCCCTCGAACGGTTAAATGCCGGGGCGCCGGAACCGTTTGGCCTAGGAGGGAGTGTATCTTTGATAGGCGCACATCCGTAAGACGATTAGCAACCGCTTGACGAGATGTGAAAAGCCGCAAATGATGGTATGCAGCGGTAAGTTTCGGTTGTTTGGGATAGCAACCCAACCCGTGAAACGCTGGGCTACCCAAATTCGAGAAAGAAAATGAGAGAAAAGAAAGTAAGGAAAAAATAAAAGAAACTCCTTTAGTCCATTCCGGCGCGGATACGCCAACGACCTTCATATAGGTAAGGAACGATGGATTGAAAGTGTAGGCACGTATGTGTCCCGCACACATAGATCCTGCATAGAGAGCACTTATAACATGACAGGGAAGGAATGGGGCGTATTCACCTTGCGTCGGTGCAAGGACGAATGTGTCGACTTGGTAAGAAGTCGCGCCACGAAACAAACACGAGATTGCTTGCCTGCTTGCCTATTTCAATTCGAATAACATGCTTGCCATGATATCATGTTTTACGCTTTCGAATATGCCATGAAATCGACCCTAAGGAGAATATAGCAAGATCATAAACTAAGTTGCATAATTCAACATAAATACTACAATGTCAGTTTAGAAAGAAGGTCTTTGCATCAGTACATGCGAGGACGAACGTACTGATCCCCCACCAGCTTTCATGCAGGGTTCAGGGAATGGATTGCTCGTGGCGAAGCTTCGCTTGATCGCGCAGAGGCTTGGAATGCCGAAGCGTATTGAAGCGTACGATCGCATTGACGCTCGGACTTGCAACAGGATTGATACGGCCGAGATATAGAAGGCATGATGTATGGAACGGTAAAATCATTTGTGGGCAAGAGAGAACCTGAGTGTTATAGCCAATCTGGCATATATTGTTGGGCTATCGAAAGCCTTTGTAATGTCAGTTCGAATATCAATAAAGAGAATTGTTTCGTATACTCTGTTTTCCTTTCGTTGTTAATATCAACTCAAAGATAACCATTTGAGAACTTGTCATCTTGCCTTGCACGAGCGCAACTCCAGGCTCGTGCGGCATCACACCCCCTGCGAGGACGATGATTCGGGTGATTCCGGGTCGGGGCGTGACACCTGTACCCTGGCCTCCCGTGTCCACCACCTTGCCCTTTCCTTTTTCCACCGCGGTCGGCTTGGGGCGCCAGCCTACTGATCTCCCAGTAGACGCCACAGGTCCTCGGGACGATGTTCTGTGCCCCAATCCCTCCCCCGGCCTTCTCCCTGCCAAGGGACGCAACTTTTGGAGGATCTGCGTGCCCCCTACCTTGCCTCCCGTCTTGTTCCCCCGACGTCTCGAAACCGTCGTCCATCCGCCTCCCTCCGCCTGACCCCCCTGAGAACTGGGCCCAGATCTAGATTGGAACCCCGGGAATACGCTTTCATCGTCGGATCCGCCCCGAACTCCCCCCACCTGACCACCGCCATGGCCGCCGACGTACGCCGCCCGGTCGTTGGTATCGGCCGGAGCGCCAGCCCCGACGGCGACCTCGCCGCTGCTCCGGCCACGCGGCAGCGCAGCCTTCCCGCGTTCGTCTCCACCGCGTCCGCTCCCCAAGCCGACGCCGTCTCCACCGCTCCGCCCTGGTGCGGCCTGCCCCCGGCCAGGCCGTCGCTGGCCGTGCCGCCTCCGTCAGCGCCGGGGTCCCAGGTGTGGGAACCCCTAGGGTTTGCAATGTCGCTCCCGCTCCCGATCGGATTCGACATCCTTCTTTATATATATATATAATGAATATATATATATATATATATATATATATATATATATATATATATATATAACAACAGTTGGTACCTCTCGGCGGATTATGAGGAGGTGGTTGCGAGAGGTCTGCTGGACTCCCGGGAGGGCACTGCACAGTTTCGCATGGTCCACAAGCTCAAGCAGGTGAAGAGGGGTATTCGGGACTGGGTGAAGAAGAGGCCGCGTTCTTCACTGGCAGACAAGGAGGCTGAGCTTCGGGAGGTTCAGGAGGCCCTACAGGCTGACATCTTGTGTGGGGAGTTGGCGGCTAGAGAGAAGGATCTTAGTGCAGAAGTCAATTCCTTGAGACTCCAGGAGGAGATTAGTGCGGCTCAGCGGGCGAAATGCTCATGGCTCAAGGATGGGGACGGATGTACTAAGTTCTTTTATGATGTTATCCGGACTCGCCAGCACCGGAATAGTATTCCCAGACTTCTGGATGGCGAGGGCAAGCTGGTTGGGGACCCGGTGGAGATCCAGAGAGAAGCAGTCAGGTTCTATCGGGACTTGTATCATCAGGAGGACTATCCCACTACGTTCCCACCTCTGATTCCTAAGAGGTTGGTGACGCAGCATGGGAATAGGCGTCTCTTGGCCCCGATTCGGATGGAGGAGATCGAGGACATTGTGATGAAGGCTGATCCCAACAGAGCTCCAGGGCCAGATGGCTTCTCCAGTGGATTTTTTCGGAGACATTGGGGAGCTTTGAAGCTCCCAGTTCTTGAGGCGGTACAGGAATTCTTCTCGTCAGGTAAGCTTCTGAAGGAGCTTAATCATACTTTCCTGACCCTGGTTCCGAAGAAGGAGGGTGCGACATCTCTGGCAGATTTCAGACCGATTGCATGCTGTAATTATCTTTATAAGATAATTACTCATCTTATGTGTCGGAGGATGGAGGGGATTATGCAGGGATTGGTGTCTCGGAATCAGGCGGCCTTCATTAAGGGTCGATCGATTGCTGAGCACAGCCTTCTTGCTCATGAGATGGTGCGTGAGTTCAACAAGCCTGGGGGGATGAAGGCCTGTGTGAAGTTGGATCTGAGAAAGGCGTATGATACAGTTAACAGGGACTTTCTCTGCCAGCTTATGCTAGCCATGGGATTCGATGAGAGGTGGGTAGCGAGGGTGAGGGAGTGCATTTGCTCCCCCACCTTCTCGGTTCTTATACAGGGCACTCCGTATGGATTCTTTAGCAGCTCCAGGGGCTTGCGGCAGGGTGATCCTTTGTCCCCGTACCTGTTTACCCTGGTGATGGAGTATTTTACGTGCATGATGGACCTGGCTGTGCACAGCAGGCGGATTGTTCCTCTATTTAGACTTGTCCATCCAGTGGTCTCGCACTTGATTTATGCAGATGATCTACTGGTGCTTCTCCGTCCGTCCATGGGAGGGATGAGGGCTCTTTCTGACATTATGGAGGAGTTCGGGAGGCTCTCGGGGCTGAAGCTCAATAGAGAGAAAAGTAGAGTTTATTTCAGCTCTAGTTGCCCTCAGAAGGAGGAGCGGGCTCTGGTTCTGGGAGTGGAGAAAGGTGAGCTGCCGGTGAAGTACCTGGGAGTCCCACTGACGGTGAATTATGCTAGGGAGCAGGATTGCCAGAGTTTGGTGGAGTTCACTAAGAAGAGGGTGGAAGGCTGGCAGGCTGCAGGACTATCTTTTGGTTGCAGGATTGAGCTGTTGAGATCTGTCATTGCTGGCATTGCTATGTTCTGGCTGCAGTCGATCCAGATTCCTGTGGCTACTATCACGAAGGTGGAGTCCATGTGTGCGGACTTTCTTTGGAGGGGGGGCATGCATGCGATTTCGTGGACTCAACTTTGCCGGCCTCGGGAGGAAGGGGGAGTGGGGTTGAGATCTCTCCGAGCTATGAAGGAGGCTGCTAGGGTGAAGATGGCGTGGCAGTTCATTAGAGGGGGATCACTTTGGGCAGACTGGATGGCGAGCAGATACCTGAGGAGGTCCAATTTCTGGACGAGCAGGATTGATAGTAATTTCTCGGTCACATTTAAGGCTATACTTAAATGTAGACCCGTTCTACAGACTGCTATCTGCCGATCCATGAGGGATGGTTCCTCCACTGATCTCTGGCTCGACCCATGGTTGGGCAATCGTTCCCTTCTGGAGTATTTGGGACCACTGCATGATAGAGAGGCCTCGAGAGGGCTGAAGTGCAGTCTGATCATTCGAGATGGTGCTTGGAGACCGGAGCTTTACACTTTCACAGCTCAGCTTGGTGAGGAGATCCGGACTATTTCTATTGATACTAGCCAGTCTCGGGACACTTGGAACTGGGCTGTCCATGCCTCTTCTGGGGGGCCTGGCAGGTTCAGTTTCAAGAGTTGTTACGATTTGGTTAGGACTCGACATGACAGGATGGAGGATATAGATTTCATCTGGGGAAAAGGGATTGCCCGGAAGATGCAGCTCTGTTCTTACAGGTTGATGCTCGGGAGATTGATGACGAGAGATAGACTCATTAGGTTTGGGGTGCCCATCCCAGACTCGAGGTGTCTTCTATGCTCTGACGAGGACGAGTCTATGACCCACCTATTCTTTGAGTGCCCTTTCGCTTGGCACATTTGGTCGGAGCAGTGTAGGAGATATCCGGGAGGTGCTGGCAGCGTCAGAGATATTAGAGGGATCCTTAGCTGGATCAGGGATCGCAGGGGTATGGATGCTGGATGGGCCAGACAGGTCAGATTGCGACTCTCTGCTACTATCTGGCATGTCTGGAGGGAGAGGAACAGGCGCTTTTTCGAGGGTCTGATTACCCCTCCGATTGGGATTCTGCACAATATTGACTTTGATGTATCTGTTTTGACCCCATGAGTCTTTGGGGAGGCCGTGTGATTATGTACCGTATTACCTATACCGCGATTCGCGAGGAATAAAATATTTACCTTATTCCAAAAAAAAATATATATATATATAATGGATATTCTGCTAGGGTTTACTCCGGGAGACCCGGGCGGCGGCGGCAAGGAAACTGGATGGGACCCCGGTGTTCCTTTGGGTTCAGGCCAACATGGAGAGGCCTGGAATCATGAGGGGGGAGGGCATCCGTACGAGATCGGAGGCGGGTGGACCACAGTCCAACGCCGCCGACGGCCAAACGCTAGCCTCACGTGGCGAACCGGCGAAGCTAACGTTGGAAAACCAAGCCGGCCTCCAATGCAGGGAGGCAGGGGAGGCAGAGGCGGCCAGCGACGGCCGGGTCCTGGCGCGCCACCGCGACAGGAAGAACCTCACCGAGGCAGAGGCCATGTAACGAAAGGTGGAGTAGGGAGACGGACACCGAAAACTAGAGGTAGCGGCAGGAATACCCCCAAGGAGGAGGAATCTCATGGGCGGACGTATGTCGGCCGAAGGGTGGACAACAAGAAGGCGACATGGTGTTCGTTGAACCAACGGAAGATGCGGGAAGACATTGGGCGATATTCACAGTAGAAGAAATCCAGGAGAAAGTAGAATACTGGAAGAACATGTTGATACTATACGTGCTAGGCGACCAGCCCTTCTACGGTCAGATTCGGGCATACGCCTCCCGTGTGTGGAGGCCGAAAGGAAGCATGGAGTTTTATGCGCGGGAAGATGGCTTCTTCTTCGTAAAATTTGGCCTATCAAAGGATGTTGAACGGATACTGCATGGTGGACCGTAGACGTTTGATGGGAGGCTAATCATATTGAAAGCCTGGCAGCCGAATCCGAAGTGTGAGCGGGAAGTTTTGCACACCATTCCGGTCTGGATTCGTTTTCCTGGGTTGCCAATCCAGTACTGGAATAAGTCAATGATCACAAAATTGGCAAGCTTGATTGGCCGACCGGTCAAGGCTGATGACGCGACCATGACAAGAGCAAGACTTCAATACGCAAGAGTCTTCGTAGAGGTTGAGGCAGGAGCGAGTTTTCCACGGAAAGTTGCATATGAGATTCCGTCGGGGGACATATATCTTCAGGCAGTTCATTACAAGTGGGTACTCCGAGCTGTACAGCCTGTAAAGTGTTTGGCCACATGCTACAGAGCTGTACTCAAAAGGAGGATCGGGTAAACGAGCCAACCGGGCAGGAAGGGTTGCCACAAAAGGAACAGGAGGGGACTCGCGAGCCGGTCCAAACCACAATGGGTATACCCACCAACGAAGAAGCACACATGACAGTTGGAAGAGAAGGATGTACTGGCCTTGAACTAGCAGTGGTCCCGCCAACAATACTACACAAAGGGGCTGCAAGCGAAGATCGGATGGACATGGCTACGGACGTCGACAGGCGGGGCTATGAGGAGGGGGGTTTCGATGAACAGGCAGAGCAACCACGCGAGCAGAGCCAACCAAGTGGTGGTCTTCCAATCCAAATCCAACCAAAACACGAAGAGGCGAGCGGATGTCAAAGGCAAGGGTCCCAAGCACTATGTCAGAAATAGCAATACTTCGAACCAAGCCAGGAAGAGGCAGGCCATGACAACAGGAGAGGACAATTGTCCGTATAAAGCGCCTAACCGGCCGGGAGGGGAGGGGCAAGACTCGACGGAGAAAGAGGGGGAGCAATGGAGACCACTTGTGATTGACAATCCAACATGGCAGCAACACCTACAGCTGGAACCTCATCCGCAGCAAGGAGGGACCGCGAGGGATAGTACGAGGGAGACGACACTACTTCAAACCCGAGAGGACAGCGTCAGGTAGACTCAGGGTGACCATACAAATAATTAATTAATGTCGATAGTAGCATGAAATATTCGCAGGATATGTTCGATAGGGAGATGGAGGGAAGTGTGTAGCAAATTAGCAGAAGAAAAATGCACAATCGGTGTTCTAATTGAGACCAAGGTTAAATCCCAACGGTTGCTGACAAGACAGACTCCGGTTAACTGGGACCAAACCAGCAACTTAGAGCTATGTGACATGGCGCGCATTTGGTTGCTATGGGATAAAGCTCACTGGGAGGGACAGGTGGTCAACAAGACGGAGCAACTTATCACGGTGGTTTTCAAACATCGTGGGGGGCTCCAATTCATTATGGGTCCTATATACGGCCACAACGACAGAAGGAGACGAGAAGGACTTTGGCAGGAAATTGTACATCTCAGTATCATGACCGAGCAGAATTTGCAACTGCCGCTTCTATTGATGGGTGATTTTAATACTATCCTGTACAAAAATGAAAAGATTGGCGGAAGGATGGAACCCGACCCTGTACTATACGACCTCCAAAGCTGTCTTCTGCGGGCGGGATTAAAACCCCTGGCCAGAGGCAGCCACGTCTGGACATGGAATAACAAGACTACACAAAGAAGAGTCATTTGCCAACTCGACAGAGCTATTGGCAATGACAAAGGTTCGAGATTTTCCCACATATACTTGTCATCGGTCTTGCGGCAGGTTCGAGCGATCACTCACCTCTGTGTGTTAAGCTAATGGAAAAAGGAGCATTCAAAGACAACCCGTTCCGGTACAACAACGGGTGGTATCTTCTAGATGGGTACGCGGAAGCCTCGACCAAAGGTATCCAATCGGCGGTTAATAGAACGGCTCAATTTCAATTGGCGCACAAGCTCAAACAAACCAAAGCAGCACTTAAAGGATGGATCCGAAGGCAGCCTAGTGGGGAGCTAAAGCAATTGCGTGAAGAACTGAAGCGCGTGCAAGAAGACCTGCAAGCGGATCTCCAGAACACAGAGCTTGCTAGCAGAGAAAAGCGGCTCATCACAGATGTGGGCAAGCTACAAATGGCTGAGGAGATAGCGGCGGCCCAACGGGCCAAATGCGCCTGACTGAAAAGTGGAGACAAGTGTACTCGCTTCTTTTATGACGTCATCCGAACTCAGCATCATCGGAACCGCATTCACCAACTTATTGACAATCAGGGCAATACAATATCCACTGCTGACAACATTAGACAGGAAGCGATAAGGTATTTCTCTGACTTATATAATCAGTCTAACTATCTCACATGTTTTCCTGAGCTTGTCAGCAAGAAATTAGTCACACAAGAGGGCAACCTCCACCTGCTTGCACCAATCCGAATGGAGGAACTTGAGAACATTGTGAAGAATGCGGACCCCGACAAAGCTCCAGGTCCAGATGGATTCGGGAGCAAGTTCTATAAAATTCACTGGGAGGAAGTGAAGGGGTACGTGTTGGAGGCAGTCAGAGAGTTTTTTGACAGGGGAAGGGGAAGACTACTGTGAAAACTCAACCACACCTTCCTTACTCTGATTCCTAAAAAAGAAGGTGCAACGAAACTAGCTGACTTCAGACCCATAGCATGTTGTAACTACATCTACAAAATAATTACAAGTGTTATGTGTCGAAGGATGGAGGGGATGATGACGGAGTTGGTCTCGAGGAACCAAGCGGCTTTCGTCAAAGGAAGATCGATCGCGGAGAACTCACTGCTCGGACATGAGTTTGTCAGAGAATTTAACAGACCTGGAGGGAAGAAAGCATGCATCAAATTGGACTTACGGAAAGCATATGATTCTATCAACAGGGAGTTCGTCTACGCAGTAATGTTAGCCATGGGATTCTCCACGAAGTGGATGGACATGACTCGAAAATGCATTACTTCTGCCACCTTTTCTGTTCTTATCGAAGGCCAACCCTGCGGACACTTCCCAGCAATATGGGACTCAGACAGGGGGACCCGATATCCTCTTATCTATTCACGTTGGTTATGGAGTATTTCACATGGTTGATGGATGCGGCGGCTTCATGGGGACAAATCCAACCTCTGTTTAGAAATGTTCAGCCTCACATTAGTCATCTGATATATGCAGATGACCTGCTTGTATTCCTGGTCCTATCACTAAGAGGCATACGGACAGTGGCAGACATCATGGAGACTTTTGGCAGACACACGGGGCTCCACCTCAACAGAGACAAAAGTAGGGCCTACTTTAGTCAAAGCTGCCCTGATAACGAAGAATGTGCAGACGCGCTGGGCATTAGCAGGGCGAACCTACCAGTCAAATACCTGGGCATGCCCCTGACAGTAAATTACGCGCGAGACGAAGACTGTCGATCACTGGTAGAGTATGTTCAGAAAAGAATCGAGGGATGGCAAGCCCAAAACTTATCCTTCGGTGGCAGAATTGAACTTGTCAGGTCAGTTATTCTATCTATCACAAAGTTTTGGATGCAGGCCATACTCCTCCCGAAAGCAACAATGGGGAAAATCGAAAAACAGTGTGCAGACTTCATTTGGCGTAGGGGCATACATGCGATAGCATGGGATACTCTATGTCGGCCTATTGATGAAGGTGGAGTCGGCCTCCAGTCGTTGACAACAATACGGAAGGTGGCAGGTGTAGTGCCCCGTCCCTACATCGTGCCCCGTTCTCCGTCCACAGGGTGCGCGAGAAAGGAACACTGTCGCTATCGATTTGGTCGGGATCGATCGAATCGATCGAACGGGAACGGTTGAATTAAGATCCATTTCCCGTTATAGAATGGCTTCTTCGGAACCAAGTCCCATATTCAGCGGGTTGCGCCTCAAGGATTGACTCTGCGGCTGAGTCGGAAGAGACCTCCCGTTGCTCTGTTTTTTCACGCCGCTTGCGTTGGTTTTGGTTTTGATTTTCTGAATGCGTTTTCGTAAA
Organism: Iris pallida; assembly: GCA_029216955.1. Lineage (NCBI taxonomy): Eukaryota > Viridiplantae > Streptophyta > Magnoliopsida > Asparagales > Iridaceae > Iris > Iris pallida. The sequence continues at coordinate 3,283,988 of JANAVB010010400.1, forward strand.
TATTTTCGATGGTTTTCATGGCTTGCATTTCGAACTCGCATTTCCTATCGAACTTCTTGAATAATACAGTATTCTAATCGGTTGCTTGTGCGATTTCAGGTAATCGCATAGGCGACATCTAGCGCGACCAACAAGTTCTCTCGCCTCAAGCAAACTCAAGGTGAGTGGCTGACCCTTCTCTTCTCGACCCCCTTCTTAGGTAAATCGATAATGTTGTTGCGAATGAAAGAATAAATGCAAGGGCACGGACACGATAAAATGATCAAGTTTTCAAAGAAAATGTAGGCTATACCTTAATAACTAAAATTGGTCTTTGCACGGTCATGGACAACTTGTCGACAAGGTAGAATTTTCTCCGCACGATAACCCGGGGCCACGGGACCGTTGCGGCTAAGAAAGGAAACAATTATATAGCTGTGCTGGGCACGGGTTAGGCGGAGACTTGCAGCGGGGCTCGCTACTCGCGCTGAAAGGGTCCCGTTTAACAAAAGCTAAAAGGGAGTCCACGATGGCTCTGGGAGCCGGTGACCAATCACACGTAATATTGCACTTGATATGTAAATGATAACAATTGACAGGAAAGAACATGGTAAGTATCATAAGGCGCGACGCGGTCCGTCGTGGATAAGTTCTAACGTATTTTACATTATGTTTGTCATATGCTTGTTTGAAATTCATTAGGATGGTTAGAAACATTCATAAACTAAGTCATATAAACTCTTCAACCAAATGAGAGCTTGGAACTTAAATAGCCACGTACCAGTACAAAGTGTAATGTACTGATCCTCGCTCTCCATGCAGGTACCCCGAACCACGAAGGACATGCCACTTAAAGCTCAAGGCGACGTGAACACTTTTGAAGCCTCATCCGTGTGTTGAAGGCTTGTTTCTGAATCCTTTTGAAGACTCCGCACTCAGTACAAAAGAAGAAAAGATGACGACTCGACTTCCCTCAATAGCAGGTGGAAAGTGTAATTGTTTTGCTTGTAAAAAGGGATGTAATGTATGGAACGAGTATCTCATCAGTGTCCACTTTTGTAATCGAATCATGTTGTAGCCTGCACGGCAATGATTGTAAAGGAGTCATGTAAATGAAGTTTTATTATCAATGAAAAATTTACTTCTATTTCAAATGCGTCAATCAATTTCTCTGCGTACTCTAACTTGATGTTGTGTTTCGGATAACCTTATGACTAGGCTTTGTGCTATCGCAACTTAGGTTCGCACGGCATCACGTCCGGGGGACGACTATCGATTCTACGGAATCGGAACGTGACAGCAGGGATCAGAATTGCTTGGAACTTCATACAAGGAGGATCATTATAGGCGGAATAGACTAAGAACAGGTACGTGGGGTGGAAGAACTTCTGGGAATACAGGTCCAATAACAACGAATCGATGACATTCAAACAAATAATCAAACATAGACGAGAAATAGTGCCGCATATGGTTCGTATTTTTGTAAATGGCCGCGGAACCGACTTATGGTTGGACCCGTGGCTCACCCACAGCAGCATGCTTAACCGGTTGGGGCCGCACTTGGAAAGGGAAGCCAGAAGGGGCGAACGCATGAGCAGCATCCTCACAGATGGTCGTTGGCACCCGGAGACGCACCGGTGGGCACGGGTGTTGGCGTCAGAAATTAGAACGGCATTGGTTGACAGCACAGCACTTCATGACGTGTGGGCCTGGGCAGACTCACTGTCGGCCAGATTTAGAACAGGGGCGGTATTCGACATTGTAAGAACACATCATGAGAAGGTGCCGTAAAAATGTTGTGTGGATGAAAGGAATTCCACGTAAGATGAAATTATGCATGTATAAGCTCAGACTTAGACGACTGCTCACGAAAGATAGGCTCCACCGATTCGGAGTTCCAATTGAAGACCTGACATGTCCGCTTTGCGCGCTCGAAGCGGAATCCATAGAACACATTTTTCTCATACCCATACTCTAGTGAAATATGGCGTTCACAACAAATCAAGCTAGGATTTCAACATAGCTCTGAGGGAGGTATTGAGGAGTGCATCCAGAAGATCAGAGACAGTCGGGGACGAGGATCAGAGTGGTTCCGTGAAGCGTGTGCGAGGCTCACATCGACAGTTTAGCACATATGGAAGGAGCGAAACAAACGGATCTACGAAGGCGTTAGCACAGTGAGCATTGGAATGTTACACAATATAGATTATGATGTAGCGGGAATGGGCATGAAAAGCCCTGACTGATAAGATGCATGTACCTCTTCTGATTTGGATTCATTAATAAATTTACCAGGTTCCAAAAAAAAAAAATTTTGGAATAAGAGTGAATTTATTCCTCGCATATAGCGGAAAAGGTATTACAATACATAATATCACATCATCTCATGCCCCATATTATAATATTATGGGGCCAATACTGATACATCGAATTCTATGTTATGTAGAATTCCAATAGTAGGGGTAGTCAGACCTTCGAAAATACGCCTGTTCCGCTCCTTCCAGTAGTGCCAAATGGAAGCGGCCAGACGAACTCTGGCTCTTCTGGCCCACCCCGGGTCCCGGCCTCTGTGGTCTCGAATCCAGCTAAGTATGCTCCTGATGTCTCGATCCACACCAACACCCCCTCTCAGCTGCCAGCACTGCTCAGTCCAAATGTGCCAGGTCATCGGACATACAAAGAAGAGATATCTCATAGATTCGTCCTCCCCATGACAAAGCACACACTTGGTATCTGGGATCTGCATCCCAAACCTGAGGAGTCTGTCTCTCGTCATCAGTCTGCCTCGCAGAAGCCTGTATGCACATAGTTGTATTTTCCGAGCAATCCCCTTGCCCCAGATGAAATCTACCTCCTCAGCCCGGTCATGATGAGTCCGAACCAAGTCATAACAGCTACTGAAGCAGAATAGTCCTGACCCGCCCCCCGACCCTGGGCCGGCCCAGCTCCAAGAGTCCTCATGCTGGCTATCATCTATAGTAATAAGGCGAATCTCCTCAGCTAGCGGAGCTGTGTAAGGATATCCTTCTGGCCACCATATCTCATCTCTGATGATCCGACTGCATGTGAGCCCCATGTCCGCCTCCCTGTCCAGCTGTCCTCCCAGTATCTCCAGTAATGATCTGGAACCCAACCAAGGATCAAGCCAGAGATCAGTGGTCGTCCCATCTTTCATGTTCCTGCGTATAGCGGTCTTGAGCACCAGCCGACACCTCAGAATGGCCTTAAATGTGACCGAAAAATTATTGTCTATCCTGCAAGCCCAGAAGTTTGTCCGCCTGAGGTATCTGTTTGCCATACATTCCGCCGAGAGCGAACCCCCCTTGAGGAATCTCCAGGCCATCTTCACACAAGCTGCCTTCCTAACCCCATGTAGAGGTCGCAATCCCACTCCCCCCTCCTCCCTAGGACGACATAACTGGTCCCAAGAGATCGCATGCATCCCTCCCCTCCAAATGAAGTTGGCACAGATAGACTCCACTTTTCGAATAGTGGCCGACGGGATCTGGATAGACTGGAGCCAGAACATCGTGACGCCAGCAATAACTGATCTCACCAGCTCAATCCGACCGCCAAAAGATAGACCCGCAGCCTGCCAGCCCTCCACCCTCCACCCTCCTCTGAGCAAAATCCACCAAGCTGTGACAATCCTGCTCTCTGGCGTAGTTGACCGTCAACGGGAACCCCAGGTATTTCACTGGGAGCTCACATTTTTCTACTCCCAGAGCGAAAGCTCTCTCCTCCTGAAGCGTGCATCGGGAACTGAAGTAGACTCTGCTTTTCTCCCTATTTAACCGTAGCCCGGATAGCCGCCTGAACTCCTCCATGATGTCCGATAGCGCTCTCATGCCCCGCATGGAAGGCTGGAGGAGCACCAATAAGTCATCAGCATAAATCAGATGTGAGACCACCGGTCTCACCAACTGGAAAAAGGGGACGATCTTCTTGCTATGCACCTCCGTGTCAATCATGCAGGTGAAATACTCCATCACCAGAGTAAACAAGTATGGAGAGAGGGGATCACCCTGCCTCAGCCCCCGATTGCTCCTGAAGTAGCCATGAGGTGTGCCCTGGATGACAACAGAGAAGGTAGGGGAGCAGATGCACTCCCTCACCCTCGCAACCCACCTCTCGTCGAACCCCATGGCGAGCATCAAGTGGCATAGGAAGTCCCGGTTGACCGTATCATAGGTTTTTCGTAGATCCAGCTTCACACACGCCTTCATCCCCCCAGGTTTGCTGAACTCCCTCACCATCTCATGAGCAAGTAAGCTGTGCTCCGCTATCGATCGACCCTTGATGAAAGCGGCCTGATTCTGGGACACCAATTCCTGCATAACCCCTCCATACGCATGCACATAAGATGTGTAATAATCTTATAAATAAAGTTACAACATGCAATGGGTCTAAAGTCTGCAAACGAGGTAGCGCCCTCCTTCTTAGGAACCAGAGTCAAGAATGTGTGGTTCATCTCCTTCAGAAGCCGGCCCTCTGCGAAGAACTCCTGGACCGCCTCCAAAACAGGGTACTTAAGCACACCCCAGTGTCGCTTAAAGAACCCTGAAGAGAAGCCATCAGGCCCCGGAACTTTGTTAGGATTAGCCTTCATCACAATGTCTTCCACCTCCTCCAATCACACAGGGGCCAATAGCAGGCAATTTCCATAGTGCGTCACCAGCCTTTTAGTGACAAGGTCGGGGAACGTACTTGTGTAGTCCGTCTGCTGGTATAAGTCCGAGTAAAATCTGACGGCCTCCTCCTGGATCTCCACCGGGTCCCCTACCAGGCGCCCCTCGCCATTCAGAAGTCTGGGGATGCTGTTCCGGTGCTGACGAGTGCGGATCACATCATAGAAGAACTTGGTGCATCGGTCACCATCCTTGAGCCAGGTGCATTTAGCCCTCTGTGCCGCACTGATCTCCTCCTGTAACCTCATGATGCTGACCTCCTCAATCAGGGTCTTCTCCCGAGCCGCCAACTCTCCGTCCAGAATGTCAGTCTGAAGAGCCACCTGAGTGTCCCGAAGCTCGGCTTCCTTTTCCGCCAGATAGGTCCGCGGTCTCATCTTCACCCAACCCCTGAGCGCTCGCTTGATCTGCTTGAGTTTATGAACCATGCGGAACTGAGCCGTACCAGCCCGGAAGTGCTGCATCTCCCCCGTAACCACCTCCTCATATCCAGCCGACAGGTACCAGCTATTGTTATACCGAAACGACCTCGACCTCAAAGTAGGTCTCTCACAAAGGCCAACTCGGATAGGAGAGTGATCGCTAGTACCAACCGCAAGACCTTCCGCCACCGCATTAGGGAAGCACCGGAACCAATCACTATTGCCCAAGGTCCGATCCAACTGACAAGCAATTCGATTCTTTGTAGCATTGTTGTGCCAGATCCAGATATGGCCAGCTCTCTCCAGCCCCCTCAGCCCAGATAGGAGCAGACATCTCTGGAAGTCATATAAAACCGAATCCGGGACAGGTCGACCACCCACCTTCTCTTGGCGAAGCAGCAGAGCATTGAAATCTCCCATGACAAGCAGAGGAAGATGCAAGTTGTCCGCCATATGACCCAGGCGCACAATGTCATCCCATAGAGACTCCCGGAGTCTACGATCATTGTGCCCGTATACAGCACCCAGGATGAAACGGAACCCACCTTTGTTATCAAAAGAAATGCCAATAAGTTGGTCCGATTTCTGGAGCTGCACCCCCTCCCAGCTATCTCGGTTCCACCTAACCCATATCCTAGCCATATCGCATAGATCTAAGTTGTGTATGTGGTCCCAGTTTGCCGGAGTCCTACGCAAGAGCATCGCGGCCCCTCTAATCTTCGTCTCCAGCAAAATAGCAATGTCACAAGTCTCTCTCCTCGGCACTCCTCCAATCTCTCCAGCGCCCAATGTAACACCCCCGCTAATGTTCCATGCTAGGACCGACATTAATTAATAGATGTCGGGTCCCCCTGAAACTCTACTGGATCAGCACTCGGGGGGAGTGCCTCATCCGCCTGATCAATGTCTGCATCCACCATGGATGACGGAGCCAGATGTGCCTGGATCCTGCTGAGTGTAAGAGCCCAGTCAGGATTGGCCTCTGTCTGGTCGTCCTGATCCCGTTCCAGTGGGATATCCTCCCGCGTGGCCGATGCATGTATTTTCCTGCTGGTGTACACCATGATCTCCTTGGAGGTTTCCGTCTCCTTCTGACTACTGCCAACTGCACTCATACCCCTGGTCACCATGCTCCTCTGAGGCCGGAACGGGACCAGCGCGCCCTGCGTACTTTCCTGTCTCTGCTGTGAGCCAGTCTCCAGCCTCCTGTCAACCTCCATCACCGTGTCCTCCATGGCTCTGTCAGTCGACGTCTCCCCAGGTAAGTGACTGGGAGCCGCCTCCATCCCGAGTGCCTCCGTCTGAGTCGCCGGTGGCCTGACCGCCTCCGTCCCCTTATACTTACACGCACTAGTAGCATGCCCAAAGCACTCACAGATGGAGCACATAGGAGGAACCCAGTCATACTCCACCGACTGTGTTAGAACCTCCCCAGACGGAACCTGGTATTCAAGCATACTCGGTAGTTCTGAACCCGCCTTGATCTCCACAAAGACCCTGGCATACATCAGTCTGGTATGAAAAACAGTGGCCTCATCTGTAGGGGTGAGCAACGATTCGGTTCGGTTCAAACCGAACCGTATATATGAAAACCGAAATAACCGTAAACCGTACTTCTCAAAACCGAAAACCGAACCGTTTTTATAAAAACCGAACAAAACCGAACCGAATTAATTCGGTTCGATTTTCGGTCGGTTCGGTTTCATGGGCCAATGTGCCGGACCTTCAATTTTTTAGCAAAATATGCCTATTTAAATAACAATTTATTTTAAAAATATGGTATTATTGTATTAATGAATTATATATTACATAGTGTGAAAAATATCAGTATATATATAGATTGAGGGTAGAGAGAGAGAGCTCAAAAAAATACCGACAGAGAATAAGAGGAGAGTGCCCTCGGCTAAGGGTTACAAAACATTAGTATATGTAGATTGAGGATAGTTTGATAAATTATTAAATCTAAATCGGTTTTCGGTTCGGTTATCCGGATCAAGAACCGAAAACCGAACCGTTATTTTAAAATTTTAAATTTCCAAACCGAAAACTGAACCGATAACCGAAAAGCCGAACCGTTTGTCATATTTCGGTTCGGTTTTCGGTTTTCAACCGTTATATGCTCACCCCTACTCATCTGCCTTGATCGGTTTTCCCACGAGGCTGGCGAGTCTCATGAGGAGCGGGATGCTCCAGCATTTCACTGGGAACTCTGGGAATCGGATCCAGATGGGGATAGCATTCAGCACCTCCTTCTCACATCTCAGCTCCGGTGTCCATTCCTTCAGTATGATGAGTCTCCCATCAAATGACCATGGCCCTCCCTGCAATATCCTGGTCACATCCTCCGCTAGCCCAAACATGACGTAGTAAAACCCGTTCTCCCGGAAGAAGAATTCCATGCTGCCTTTGGGTCTCCAGACTCTCTCCGTATAACTCCGAATTTGTCCATAGAACGGCTTGTTCCCTAGCACGTATAACACCAGGGTGTTCTTCCAGAAGTCAGAAACCTCCGTTATTTTCTCTGCGGGAAAATATGCCCCGAGCCCTCCTCCAACTGCCATCGATGTAACAAATTCCATCGACAGCGGACTTTTCGTCTCCACTGGAGTGCACACCTCCTTCCATGACCGAGGCCTCTGCTCCTCAGAGTGGGTCCTGGTTGGAGGGTTCGTAGATCCCGGGCCTTGCCTACCAGTATCTACAGCAATACCTTTGGCCTTCTCTGCCGCCGTCGCCTTTGGCCGCCATCCAGGCACAGTACGCACCGTACCTCCCCCTCGGCGATGGGGATCGACTGTGCCTCTCGAAGGCCGACTCCCATAATTCCCTTGGTTCTGAGCCACCCGTCGCTCTCCGGCCCGTCGTCTCACCACCGTCTGCCAGCCAGCCTCTCCAGTCCCATCCATCTCTGGCGTAGTGCCCGACCCGAATTCAAAAACCGGTGTCATAGCCCCCGGCTCTCCCCCGCCTTTGCCGGGTCCCACGCCCAGCCCCGTCCCGCCTCGAGGGATGCCTCCACCCGCACCTGACCCCCCACGTGGGAGGATCCCGCTGGATCCGGCCAACCCCCCCCCCAACCGATTTGGTTCCCGCCGCCCGCACCTGGACCCCCGCGTGGGAGGGTCCCGCTGGATCCGGCCGACCCCCCCCGCCCCGCCTAGTTGGTTCCCGCCGCCCCCCCCCCCCCCCCGGAGGGGGCCCTTGCGCCTGACGCTGCTATCGACTGACCCCCCCACCCCGCCTGGGGGGTCCCCTTGCCGCCGCTGCCACCTAGGTTGAGCCGCCCGCCCCCCCTTCCCTCCTTTCCGCCGTACGCCTCCATCTAGAGGGTCTGGGGGGCGGGGGGGGTGTCATCGCCATCGAGGAAAAAACCCTAGCAGAGCCTTCTGTCGCCATCCTCTTCCCACGTTCCAAATATATATATATATATATAATATATATATATATATATATATATATATATATATATATATATGAAAAGGTATTTTATTGATAATTAAGACATGTTACATATCCACTTTATTGTTATATCATATTATTTATATCGAAAACTAGATTATGCAGGATTCGCACTTGAGATGTGCTCAGCCCTTCATATATGCGTCAGTTCCTCTCTCTAGATGTGACAAACGGTTGTTGACAGCCTGATACGTGCCCCCTTAAACCACTAGGCTCCCCTTTCTCGTTGATTGGAGATGGATTCAATTTGGGCTACGATATCTCTGGATACGGAGGATGAAACCACTATATATAGAAACTAATGTATTGTTGTTTACCTGATGAAACCAATGTTTTAAAAGGTGTAACGCACACGAGGCGCTAGGGTCCTATGGAGCCTAGGCGGGAGGCACACAGTGAGGCATGGGCTTCAACGAAGCGAGACACACATTTTTAGAATTTTAAAAGTAATATATAGTTTGAAATAAACAAGCTCATATTATAGCTATTCAATCCATAAAAGTAGCTGAAGCTAGTATTGGGGGTACCTATCCCACTATCTTTGCCGCTGACGTAACTTGATATCGAAGAAAATGGGTTCGGGTACTGGACGAGGACGATCAAATGCTTCAGGTGTTGTACTCGATAGGGGTGTCAAAGGCAAAAGGATAGATAGAAGGGAACCAGGAAGTAGGATGCAAGATAAGACTTTTCGGTTGAAAAAAGAGAAAAGACACTCGATTGGAACAGCACTAAGAGTGGCAGGATAAATGCCCTAGCTCTCTCTGAGAAAAATTAGAACTATATGGATTTGTTATGAATGTCACTTGGCAAGAAAAAAAGCCTAGGTGGGGGTCGAATTGGCAAAACAATTTGTTAGATTGGACACGCCTGAACCTACTTGAGAGTTTACTGTTTTTTGCCCTAGTTCTAGTGGGAATCGAATGCTCCCGACACCATTAAAATACTAAGATTTGAGTCTAATCAATTCATAACACCATTACAAAATAATAACTAATAGTTAACCATCAAAATCTCAAAAGAAACTATCACAATTTCATAATTATAGAACTTGAAGAAACCCTAAAAATCATCATCATCCATATCATCATCATCTTCATCACACCCACTACTGAGAGTGTTTGTCCTTCATCATCATCCTCATCGACAATCAAACACAAAACCTATTAATTCCAACAGAAATATTAATTGGTTCACTTGATACATTTGGTAGTGTTTCTATCATTCAGATTTAGTTGGAGACAATATTTTTAACCTGTTTTGATTGACTTGACAACATCATACGTCAAGGTTGAAAACCTATTAATTACAAAAATTAGCTAAAGTATTGTAAACATTAAAATACTAAGGCATCTCTAATAAAAACAATAAAAGAATAGAAAAAAAAACTATTGATTAATGAGCCTCATACGCTTCAGTTGCACTTGAAAAGTATGTGCAAGCGCGTAAGGCGACGAGGAGCGTGCCTCAAAAATAGGTGTGAGGCACATCAGGCACGTGCCTCAGGTAATCCTAGGTGAATGAGCCTCGCCTTATAGAAAATGAGGTGCAAAGGTAAGCCTCAAGCCTGAAAATCAAAGTCAATTACCCACTGCTTGGTAATGCCAGAAACACGACGGACAGGTACATAATCATGTATCATACATGCATCACTAGTCATGTGAGAGGACGCACCAAAGTCAATTACCCACTGCTTGGGTTTTACTATGCACGCTGCTGAGTATCCGGCTGTGGATCCAGACGTTGAAACTTCACCACGACGTTGAGCCTGGAAATCAAGAAACTATGTATGAGTCCGAAGTCATCTGAATAGATCGAACACCATCATCAGGAGCATCAGATGTGATATTAGCATCAAGTGATTTAGTGCATTGCCAGTAGAAATGGCCAAGCTGACAACAATTAAAACATGTGCGTGGTCTTCCTCCATCACGTCTGTCATTGGCACGTCCCCCATTGCGACCAGCATTTTGGCCACCTCGTCGGCCACCACGACCACCACAGAATCCCGTACGAGCAGCACCGAGAGCAGAGCGATCAGTAGGAGTATCACCCGGAGTGGTCTCAACGACTTTGGCTGCCCGAAGGATACGATAGTATGCCTCCAACGGGGACGGAACTTCAGATCCAGCAATAATCTGAGCGAGCAGAGTCCGCATCAGGACGGAGAGAGGCAAGATAAGCCATGACATGAAGCTGCTCATGTTGAGTCCTCGCTTCATTAATATCCGACGTAAGAGGTAAAATACAGTCGATCTCATCAGACATAGCCTTAAATGTCCGAAAATGGTCTTTATGAGATTTGTCTCCCTGATTTGCTCGGTATACACCAAGGACCGAGTCATAGATACGAGACAAATCGCGTTTACAATCAAACGCCGCTGCCAGTACCTCCTATAACTCCTTCACGAAGTCGGTATTTTGAACCATGTCTTCCGCCAATGGTTCCATGGAATTCATCAACTGTGTAAACAGACGACTATTATCTGTCACCCAACCTTCGATCGACAAGTCGAATTGAGAAAATCGCCGTGCTGGTGCATGTTGGTCCTGTTAGTGTGTTGCTGACACTAGTATCGGTGGCATTACTATTCGCCGTAGAGTCTGTCTTTTGTCAGAGTTCTTGATTCGACTGTCGATTTGTTCTTTCCAACTTGATAATCATATCCACTCTGCCAATGCACTAAAAATGGAGCCAGAACCGACACACGCGCATAGAAAGCAGAGAGTGTGAATCACAAGCCAGGACAGAGAGAGAACCCATGTTAACCTCTGTGAGATCCTGATGTGAAGATCAAAGAAAGCAACAAAGATTCATGCAAAACAAATCATATGTTTGCTCTTTGTTAAATTTCCGAAATAATCATTAAGATTCGGAGGTTCCAGCAAACATATGTTTACCCTCTGAGAATCCCAACATATGTTTACCCTCGGAGGTTCCAGCAAACATATGTTTACCCTCTAAATTTTTCCACATTAAGTATTTTCTTGAAGATCGTAGGCACAAAAAACTTGAAGAATCAGGACTTTACAAATAAAGCGTTCATAAAGGTCCATTATTTAACAAGAAATGGCCCATCCAAACATTTCTTAGTTTTACAAACCAAACAAGAGTTTGATGGTAGTCGAAATGATCCATGGTCATTAGATCATTTTGAAGACATGCACATTGGATCTTATTTAAATATGAGCAACTTCAACATATTTATAGACCTACTCAGTAAAATTTCAAGCAATATTTACCAATAAATACGTAAGCCAGAAGTATTTGAAAGCATCACACACTTTTAATTGGAGAGGATTCGATTCAGATAATACCAACCACATAGAACATGAAAAACATGCCCCTACGGAAGGGGAAAGACGAAACAAATACCTCATCTGTTGAACCAAACCGGTTTTTGACAGATCGTAACAAACGATATGATGAGTATCTCTCACCCTGAAATTATAGAAGTATACCACATTAGAAAAGGTGATCTACATTTTAATTAATCACATTTAGAAAAATGATGATAAAAGCTTTTCCACGTACAACAATTAGGACACGATCTGCAAATGTAAATGAAGCCAAAACAATAGAACAAAGAAGGAAAACACAAGCAGAAGAGAACATTATTCTCTTTATGAACCACCTGAACTTGTTGCTATTATTTAATTAGATTTATAGGATTGCCTTGAAAGATAGATTTATTTTCCTCTTTCTCTATATGACAAAAAATATTTTCTATACTTGGTTCCTCGAATGCTTATTTGATAAGATCTAAGACATACTTTAATTTAATTTATAGTTGTATACCAAGATTTAAATATAGGACGTCTAACCTTCTGGGGTATTGAAAACCCTCAAAAGTCCTATTTTGCACCTAAATCACACCAACATGACACCTAATCACTTAGATACTCTTATTCACAAATTCTGAAAACAAGAAAGTAGACAATTGATGAAAAAGGTACTCCATGAAAATATGAAACTACAACAAAAATGCAAGACACTAGAGACAATATACCCACTTCTTTAGTTTCATACTTCAACCGTTTGCTCTGCCATTCTTCCCTGGCTACCCTCTCATGCTAACTAGTGAATATCTAGAGGGTTTGATTAGTGAACCCATTTCACCAAAGTCCCGACAAAGCCAGTTCTCGTCTGCCAGCATTTTGATTCAGGATGTTTCAGGACGGCGAGACAAGTGGTTGAAGTGATTTCTTTGTTGAGTAGCCAGCAGTCAACTCAAGTAATTTAAGTGTCATCATCTAAATTCTAACCACTAAATTAGGGAGAGTAGAGATGACACGCGAATGAATGCTAGTTGTTGTCAACTATTCAGAGGCGTTAGATTAGATGATGGGACAGGTAAACAAGGATAAAAGTTCGGCCAGTCAATGGTAACTGATAAAAATTGAATCTGGATGTTAAAAAGAGTTTTTCGGGTAGGGTTTGGATTCAAAGTATGGAAGCTGAGATTTTGCAAGCTGGGTTTGATTTCTTTTAGATCCAAAATGGCCAAGATATATAACCATTAGACGGGGTGTATTATTTTAAACAGAACGTAAATAAGTTTTCGGGATTGGGTTCAAGTGCAAAATATGAAACCCGAATAAGGTTCCAATCAGAACTGAACCTGCTGACAACCATAAATAGAAGTGGGTATAGACAAGAAATGTGGAGATAGGTTTCGAGGACAGGGAGGTAGATCCTTATAAGCGGAGAGCGGGGGAGCATGACTTCTTAGAAGAATCTAAAGTTGGAATCGTGCTGGAGGCATGCGCTAATAATTTTGTATATATTTATTAATTATTGTTATCAAAATTTATAGATAACTTAATATTTATTATAATTTATAAAGTTCGTAGTTTTTGTACTTAAAAATAAAAACTAAATCATATTCAGAGTTCAATTCAAACACACAATTCCAAACATATTAACGTACTAGCATAATTCAATCAATACAACAAGTTCGAAAATCTAAAAAAAAAAAAAAGCGAAGTACCCAAAACAAACTCACTTCAAAGTTTTCGTTGTCTTTTGGTCTGCATTTTCTCAAGATGTTTTCCTGCTTGCTTAATTAGAGACGCTTGGGAGCTTGATGCGGGTTGCGATGATGTAAGCACTGATACGGTTGAAGGAATGGAAGTTCGATAATGAACTATTTAAAAAATAGGGCTAGGAGGTGTAGTCATTAAGTTCTCCATTAGACTCATCATCTCAACCAAACGTATCAGGAGATCCATCTCGTGCTTCGATCGCTGCGAGATTTTTTTCAATATTGTTACCTTCGATATTTGTGTCACAATTCTTAGAGGCCGATTCATAATCCTCGTAGTACCTTGTCAATAGCCTTTGATTATAGTGCACAAAGACTAATTTTCCAGCTCTATCAGCATTTAATCTGTTTCTCTTGACATTATGAATGTAGGAGAAACTACTCCAATACCTCTCAACACTAGAAGTGTTGACATTTTGAGGCAACACTTTTAGTGCTAGAGTATATAGTTCGGGGTTTGCTCCACCATATAAATGCCGCCATTAAACTGCACCCATGGTTGCTCAATCAGCCACGGCCTATGGTTGAGCAAAAACTCCAACATTGCCAACGAAACCACTAATTTGCAGCCTTAGTAAGAAAGCTTTCATCATATCAGAAATCATCTTTGAAACCACCTCCAGGTATCCATTTTGCACCTCCTAGTCAAAATGAGGCTTTCTTCGGTTAATGTCGCCGGGAGCAGGTTTTGAAAGCCAAGCACTTGTATAGTACTTGGGTACAAGTACGTAAGCTAAACAATGCAATGGGATGTTCATCTTGTTCTATCAGTCTACAACAAGTGTGTGGATTAAATCGTGAAGCGTTGGGTCGGTGACAAGAATATCCTTTAAAGAAACCAACATTGTGTCCATTTGCTCATAATCTTCTCCGATAATGGCTTTATCCGAATCTGAAAATATGAGCATAGCATAAATAGGCTTGGTTATACTCTGCACCTTTCTGCCCTTCTCCAAAAAACATCATCCATGATGGTTTTGTGGACTTCTTTGTGCTCCTTTGCATATGCGTTTTTCTTCAAGTTCTCCAACTGCTTTGTTAGTGTCATCGAGATAAGAGCAGCCCTTTGACAAGACGATACTACACGATATAATATTGCCCAAATCTGATTTTCTTTGCTTTATGGTCTAGAGAAAACGTTTTAAACAAGGACTGACATGATGTATGATTTTTCATGTACTTAACAACTGCCTTGGAATTAGATGCATTGTCCGTGATGACTTGTACCACATTTGATGGCTCAACTTCTTCAATTGCTTTGAGGAGTATATCGGCAATGTTCTGACCATTTTTCTCTATAGTTGAAAGATCATGTACACCGATAAACATTGTCTTGAACTACATGTGCCACCAACAAAAGAGAGATGAATCACTGTTTTTTGCAATGTCTTTCATGAGCAAATTCAAGCTATGAGCCAAGCATTCAGACCAGAAAATATGATGACACGTCTGTTGTATGAGTGCTCCAGCAGCCTTGCAATATGATGCATTGTTCGTGATGACTTGTACTACATTCAATGGCTCAACTTCTTCCATTTCTTTGAGGAGTATATCAGCAATGTTCTGACTAAATTTCTCTATAGTTTAAACATCATGTATACTGATAAACATTGCCTTACCACCCGATACAGCCATAATATTAATCAGTGCATGGTTCTTCAAGTTGGACCAACCATTAAAAATGATAGATACTCCATGTGCATTACATTCTTCCATTAGAGGACTTAGTTCTTGCTTCACCTTGGATCCTCCTTGTCTAACAAAGTAGTTTGAACCTTTAGTAAGAGGGCGCTTTGTAAACTTTAGGTGCCTTATAAATGGAACCCACCATGTCTGTCCAAAACTGAAATCTTAGAACACGAAATAGAATTCCACTGACATAGGCACCTTGCAAACCTCTGGTCCACTTCATCCATGTTGCTAATATGAAACATTATGTCAATAGTTCCCTTAATTGAAGATGTTGTGTTGAAGGGCATGCTTTCTTGAAGTGATCCAGGCACTGGAAGTTTGTTTGCCTTTGAATTTCCCCCAAACGTGCGTTGTGCATCAAGCTCCATTTTTTTTAACAAACCCCTTTATTCTTTGTTGATAGCAGTACACATCATTAAGTCTTCTGACCTGGTAAGGTGCCAATTAAGTGTGCACGAACACGTGAGTATAATCTTGTAAATCATTGGTAATTTTTGTAATATATTTCCAAAGAGGAGTTGTTGTTGGTTCTTCAACCTCTTTGTTTTTTCCTCTTGATCCATTGCTTCTTCAGCGTGTGTGTGCTTTCATATCTCGAATTATATGTATCCATGGCAAACTTACTTAAGGAAGCTAAAAGGGGGTGGAATGTTTTTCCTGGACTCTGTTGCAATGCAACCTTTTCGTTCCCATACATACACACACAGAGAGAGAAAGGGACAGCGATGAAGTAGGGGCGTTTTTTTAGAAGTTAAAACAACTTCGAATGTGGTTTGTGACTGTTGTGCGTGAGGTGTGCAGTGTACTTCAATAATTACTATCCTATGTAGTTGTATCTATGAAAAATGTAGACATAATCAAAAAAATATTAGAACTTGATATCAACGAAGTGTTAAGCATAATTCGAAAAATAGATATAATTTGACAAAATAAAACCATAAATTCTAAGAGTATAAAAGTACTTGTCAACTTAATATATTAATACCTTTCTAAAAGTATATTAATTATTTACATAATCTCAAAATGAAAAACTGCTTTAGGTGTGACCTTCAGGTATTAAGGTGGCCTCTTGATTGATGATATTGATCGTAACATCTATAACGTAATTCTAATACTTAAGGTGTTAGGATAAACTTATGTTAATCAATTTTGAGCGCAGTACTTGATGTTACATAAACTTGGACATGTGAAATGTGTTTTGTTGGGGTACATTATTGACCAATTATTGTCCATATCCTTTGTTATGATAACACGATTAGACAATTATGTTGTGGAATTGGTTACGATAGAGAGATCTTATTAGGGGAGTTCGGATTTTTCGTAGGTCAATATGATTGTTGATCAATCATAGTGTTGTTTACGTTGTGTTCATTTTTGTAAATCAAATTTGTATATGATGTTACATAGACTTGCAATGACGGAGTATTCTTATTTGTATGCATAGGCAAATTATTGATCATACCATAAAGTGTTACAAAAGCTCTTGGATTACTTGATTAGACTATTATGTTGTACAAAATTGGCTACAATGAAGAGTTCTCAGTTGAGGACAAAGGTTGGATTAGCTTGCGCAGACTAATCAATTATTGTACTATGTACCTACAGTGTAATCGGATTAACCTTGGCACAATTGAGTCTTTTTTTAGGGTATGTAGGTCAATCATTGATCATACCATTTATTATAATTTCAACAGTTAGGTGTTATGGTAGCTTTAGTTTAGGCCTTAGATTACCCTAATTTGATTATTATGTTTATCCGGAGTTGGGTAGGAAAGAGAATTCTTATTTGAAACTTTTTGCCTTAGCTAACTTAGGCTAATTAGTAATTATAGTTTCTATTGTATATAAATCATAAACACAGTGTGGTATAAGTAACATTTTTTAGCTTTCACTATTTCCTTTTATTTATTTATTTATACTAATATAGTTAATTTTTTATCTTAACAAAATTTGAACATGTGATTTTTCCTATCCCACTATATTACTTTTTTTACCTTGAAATTACCACATATTTAAGGACGTACTTAATTTCACCTTAATTTTGCCTAACCTTTCATATGCAGCCCAATGATATATTGATATATCCAAACTTTCATCTCGGCCTATCTAGCTAAGTTAGAAACATTATTCACAAAGAATTTGCAGTCATACTCATACAGTCACACTTTCTATCTAATTAAACCTATATAGTTCAATTATCGTATTGATTATCAAGTGCACATGTACTTCACTTGATTTATTTCATCATATTTTTAATATATATGATTATAAAAATGTTGTTAATTCTTATCTTAATGTTATAGTTAGTCGATATAATTTGCTTCATGATAATTAATACTATGTTCCTTTTTTTGGAAGGCGACGACTAATATTATTTTCAGTTAGATTTTATAGTTATTTTAACTTGATTTATTTTTTTATTCTCGTATAGTATAGACTTTCTTAAAACTCAAATTAGTTGTCTTATGATTCCTTCTATTAACTAATCTAATGAGTTCCAATTATTATGCAACTACAGCAAATTCCTTTAAAAAAATTTAAATGAAAATTAAATAAATAAAAGTAATATTGGCTTTCCATTTCTCTCCACTATCAATTTAGAGTAGAGTGCACGTCCCATAATAAATATATACTTAAATATTGTCATATCGATAGTGAACACATTAAACTTTGTCTCAAAAGTTTCCACACAGTCACAATTCACCGCCAGGCGCCACTTAAAAGGTGAAGGGTATCTAGTCAACACTCCGAGGAAGGAGGTTGTCAATAGCTGAATCATGGAGGGGAGAAGGAAGAAGGTAATGGTGGTAGGTTAGGATTTAGGGATTAGGAGGAAAAAGGTGGTGGGGGCTCTGCATTTGTTAGGGTTTAGGGAGGAGGGATTAAGAAAAAATGTTATCTGTTGGTTAGGGTTTAGGGAAAAAGATCGCATTGGTGTGATAAGGTTTAGGGACGAGGGAGGAAGAAGATACTAGTGGTGGGTTATGGTATACAGAAGGAAGGAGGAAGTTGGTAGTGGTGGTGGTGACGAGTTAGGATTAGGGATTAAAAGTTTGATCTTTAAGGATAGTACTATCCTAGGTTTGTTAATTATATGATGTGTATCAAAGTGATAATGTTATTCATGGTAGTCATGTGAACATAGGCAAAGTTAAGGGTATTTAAGTGCAAAAAAGTATTGTTACCTATATATGTAACGGTTTTCACTATTCTTCATTTTTGTCGTATGAGATGTTTTTCCGGACATACTTCTCAACTAGCTCGCTCTATCCTAATCAAGGTTATTAACTTATTAGTATCGGAATCGGTCTCGGACCCTTCTTACGATTATCGATATCGATGGTTTCGATAGTTTTGGCAGGGTTCATAGTTTCGGATAATTTAGCCATAATCTTATATATTACTTGTTAGATATTATTGCGCATTTTAATTTGTTTAGACAAAACACCCTACAATATATAGTTTTTAATGGAATAATATTACGATGTACGATGTAGGAACAGTACGAATTTATCATGTACAACTTCAACAAATGATACTGGTTAGGTTGTGTCGATGAATGTTATCGACACCTCGTAGCATGTTGATATTCAGAATGATAGAATCATTGTACGTTGCTTTTTTGGTACTTTTTTCTTGCTAAAATGACTAGGAAATAGAACCCCAATTTTAGTATCAATCGGGCATTGGATCGGACGTGCCAAAAATGATATGATACTCATCAGTATCATAACAACTAACACATTAACTTTGGCTATTCTCAAGATCTATTATTAACTTTCTCTATAACCTATAAGGTATTATACACTATTACATTAGTTTCTTCTACAATATATATCACTTTGACTTGGGGTTATCAACTTATAGTCATGGCATCGAGGCATCAACTTGTTACTAAAAGTATTGAGTTCTCTCCTTTCAAACTCCAGTAGCTAGTCCTCGGTCTCTTGCCATTTAAGAAGCATGGATACTCCAAAATTTATGTCAAGTTGTGTCTCATAAATGTATCAGACACGCCATAGGCACTCCGAAATACACAAGGACACACAAAAATATGTGTCGAATCCGTGTCTCCGTGTCTGAAATGTGTCATGTCAAAACCATGTCTGGACAACATAGCTTGCCATCCTAGTAACTTTTAATACATATGTCTAATAACAGAACCTATGATGTATTGTTGAGCACTTGGGGTATATCTTTTCAAAATTGTACATGCTACCTATCTTCCTTTCAAGTTCAAAGAAATAACTCATTTAGCTAATATTCATTTTTTTACACTCGAAATAAATTAAAAATCTATCCTCTTCCTGAAAAAGCAATTGTTATTTTAGTTTATTAATTTTATGGTGGTTAACTACTAACTTATATCAATTGTTGTGTAACTCGTAATATATCCTCCACACTTATCATATACACTAGAAATAGTATTTCCATCACAATCAAGCTTTCCTGCATATTTTGCTTGACCTTATGTCGTAACAAGAGTGTGGATTAAATCGTGAAACGTCGGGTTGGTGACAAGAATATCTTTTAGAACACCCAACATTGTGTCCAATTGCTCATAATCTTCTCCGATAATGGCTTTATCCGAATCTGAAAATATGAGCATAGCAAAATAGGCTTGGTTATACTCGGCACCTTTTCTGCCCTTCTCCAAAAAACATTATCCATGATGGTTTTGTGGACTTCTTCGTGCTCCCTTGCATATGCGCTTTTTCTTCAAGTTCTCCCACTATTTGTTAGTGTCGTCGAGATAAGAGCAACCCTTACTTTGACAAGACGATACAACACGACATAATGATGCCCAAATCTGGTTTTCTTTGCTTTAAGAGGGTATAGAGAAAACGTTTTCAAAAAGGAATGACATGATGTATGATTTTTTATGTACTTAACAACTGCCTTGGAATTAGATGCATTGTCAGTGATGACTTGTACTACATTCGATGGCTCAACTTCTTCCATTGCTTTGAGAGTGTATAATCAGCAATGTTCTGACCATTTTTCTCTATAGTTGAAACATCATGTACACCGATAAACGTTGACTTGTACTACATGTGTCACCAACAAAAGAGAGATGAAGCACTGTTGTTTGCAATGTCTTTCATGAGCAAATTCAAGCTATGAGCCAAGCATTCAGACCAGAAAATATGATGACGCGCGTCTGTTGTATGAGTGCTCCAGCAGCCTTGCAATTAGATGCATTGTTCGTGATGACTTGTACTACATTCAATGGCTCAAGTTCTTCAATTGCTTTGAGGAGTGGTATATCAGCAATGTTCTGACTAATTTTCTCTATAGTTGAAACATCATGTACACCGATAAACACTGCCTTACCATCCGATACAGCCATAATATTAATCATTGCATGGTTCTTCAAGTTGGACCAGCCACAATTATGTTTTCCTGCATATTTTGCTTGACCTTATGTCGTAAGAGTGTAAGATATTATCGTAGGTCCCAAATGGAAATTTTAAATAAAGAACAACCCTCACCACAACTCTAGATTTTAGATTTTTGTGCAACGACCGATCTTTAACATGGCATCGGAGTAACTCAGGTTCGAATCTCATCTAGGGCACAATATTAAGCGGATTATAAAAATATATATACCGCAGTGCAAATCTAGCTCTCAGCCCACAAAATGAGCTTTCAACCTGTAATGGTGTCTTGTAATCTAACCCTCAACCCTCAATGTAGTGTCCCGCTTACGTTGGGGCGAAGCACTATATAATAGGCTTGTGGCAAGCTATGTTGTCACAGGCGGCGCCTAGGCGACCTAGGCGTGCGGGTTGGAGAGGACTCGCCTCGACCCGGAAAAAATTTCCCTGGGTGAGGTGAGGTGACGCTTGCCTAAGCGCGCCTAGGCGTCCGCCTAGGGTCGCCTAGGGAAAAACGACCCGGCTAGGGCCGTCCAAGTATGCTTACTATCTTTACTTGATGTTGAACAATGGTTATTTCATATTTTTTGCTTCTTATATTACTTTTATGCTTAGTGATT
The DNA here is from genome assembly GCA_029216955.1 of Iris pallida. Lineage (NCBI taxonomy): Eukaryota > Viridiplantae > Streptophyta > Magnoliopsida > Asparagales > Iridaceae > Iris > Iris pallida. Next base: position 3,305,271 of record JANAVB010010400.1, read on the forward strand.
AATGTTTATTTCTTATTAGTTGTACTACATATTTGTTGTATACATAAATGCAAAAAAATGATTCAAGAACAGCGGATCCTGGACGGGCGCCTAGGCGAGGCGGGTTGCGAGGCGGGTGGCATGTTGCCTCACCTAGCGTCCAGTACAACATAGGTGGCAAGTCAGACATGGTCGGAACATAGATGGCTAGTCTGACTCAACAACGAGTTTGGTATACGAAAACCTTTTGGCATCAATAAAAACGATTTGGACGAATGATATGAGAACCGTTCCAACAAATTGATCGGTTTCTGTTGGAATAAGTCCCAGATGCAGCGGATTGTGCCATAGCGAGGGAGCTCTATATAAGAGTCCCTTCGACGGAACCGGTCTGCTGTTGGTTTTCTCGATTTTCTTGATGTTTTGCGGCTTGATTTTGATGTTTGTGCTTTCGCGTCGATTTTTGAATGCGCCTTTGGAAATTTCGAGAGGGAAAGGATTAAAGAAGGATTCTAATATGATGTTAGTGTCATTGCAGGAGTTCGTGTAATTGACATTTAATCGTTGCAAAGCGATCTCCTACTCTCGGTGCATTCCTTTTTGGTGGATGGTTCGGCCCCTTCTTTTCTACTCCTTCCCTTCAACAAATTCTTAATGTTCAAACGTTCAAATCGATGATGTTGGTTGAATATAAGTTGTGCCACTAAGATAAATAACATGGGATAACTGTAATGTAACTAGTATAACTAGGCCTAGAGACATTAGCTTAACGCCTCGCATCGAGGCGAGCACTTTGGTTCAAATCCGGAAAAACTGTTGAAAGGAAAGGACATTGAAACATTGATTTGTGGCATTGGTGCCCCGAAAAATTTGGTACTTGCGGGTAGCCAAATCCGAACATACGGCTTTGAGACAAAGGATGAAGTGTTGCGTGAGTTATGGGTTATACTGCTTAATTCTGTTTATATCATGCATATGTCGCATAGATAAAACTGTTCGCGCATTCGCATGGTCATGGACTCATAGACAACTTGTGCACAGGGTTAGCTTTCCTCGAAACGATATCTGGGGCACTGGAACCGAATCGACCTAGGAGAAAATTATGAAATCGTGTTGCGGCGCAAGACATTGTGAGACCTCCAGTCGAGCTTGCAACTCGGGCTGATAGGACGCAATGCAATGCTACTTAATCGTCCTTCATGGTGTCGATATCGCCAATGATCGCATATAAAATAGATTGTATGCTCACTTATTGTCTTGTGCAGGTGGTAAATATTATATTTGTTTTATGCAGGAACGAGCACGACCATTGTAAGAAATGTTAAGAATTACTATGTTATTTACTGCTTTAAGTTATGCCATCGATATGAACTGCAAATCATCTAGTACTAAATAAAAAGACAACTTCGATGCATGCAAATCATTAATAAGCAGTGCCGGTTTAGACGAGTGGGTTCGTCCCGCTCACTAGTGCATTCCCAAGTGTACTAATCCCAAGGTTGTGAAAAGCGCTAGACGCTAGTCGGACGGGCACCCGCCGCCTAGTGCCTAGCCCGTCTAGGCTGTCGTCTAGGCGGACGCCTAGATCTAGGCGATTCAAAATAAATAAATAAAATCCAAAAAAACCTACTGAAAATTGCAGAAAAAAATCTATAAAATCCCAAAACATGCATAGTCGGGCGTCGGGAGGTCTAGACGGACGCTTAGGCAGGCACATCGGGCGGACACCAGAGGCCTAACGCCTAGGCGGCCGCCTAGATCGCCTTTTAGAACAGTGACTAATTCCCAACTCCCCAGGTAACAAGCGCGCTGCGGAAGCACGAGACTAGACTGAAGAAAAGGAGGCGGCCCGAAGCTCTCTTATTTTGAAGTATTTTGAAACCAATTCATCTCGAAGGATTTTAGTTTCAATGTATAAAGGGACATAAATGTATGGAACGACAAGGACTATTTTATGACAACTTGTCGAATGTTTTTCTTTTGTGTTTCAAAAAATGTAGCCGCAACGGCATATGTAATGTAGAATGACCTTGCACATTGTTTGCAAGTTTTATCAATAAAAAGCTTATTTTCTTCCTATAATGCGTCGTCAACCCTGTGCACTGTCTAATTTCAACTTGTTGTCTACAAAGAATTATTAAATGCACGTTCTTGCCTTGTACGGCATCACGTCCCAGCGAGGACGATCGATTCATCTAGAATCGATACGAGGACGAACGATTCGACGAATCAGAACGTGACACTCACATGACTCAAGACTCTACAGTTTCGACGAATCAGAACGTGACACTCACATGACTCAAGACTCTACAGTTTCGGTGCAATGGCAAGGTCTTTAATAGAAAGTATGGTTACACAGTTCTAATCTACCAGAAAAGATACTAACCTCCAAGTATAAAACAGCATCCACAATATGCTCCAACATTCGAGGCCCAGCTATATCTCCTGATTTTGTAACGTGCCCAATCTGAAAGGATGATGACATGAATATATTAAATGATAAATATAGGATACGGGCAATATTAAAACTAAAACATTAAGTAATTTGATTGCCAAGTGACAAATAACCTAAGTTACGAAGTGCAAGCACAAAGTCTTCCAACAGATATGACCATGCAAACTATTACAACATACACGTAAATACGCACAAGTGTAATGTATTAAAACATCCACATATAGTATATCATGAAAATATGAAACACAATGAAGATTACCACAATGTAAGTTCTCAAAAAAAGAATACTGTAATGTAAGCTCTCAAAACATGATTAACTAAATATTATATTCATATGGCATTCATAACTCCGATAAGATGTTTTCCGAAGAAATCGACAGAGCGAAAATACAATTCGAGCAGGCCAGAAAGAAGTAGCATAGGTTAATATTTTGACATAATCTGATCAATGGGATTTTGAATCTTAACATTGGAATTCCGACTAAACAATGAGATACTGAACTCAGAAACAAACTACCAAGACAATCACAGCACTCAGATTTACCACTTGCACCGATCGATATGAATGGACACATGCATGCACCAAGGTTTAAGATACTAGTCGAAACCCATAAGTTTCACCTGTTTGGGATAGGAATTGGAGGTTAATGAAGTAGTCGAAACTGCTGAATGTACAGCTGAATCTACCGAAATCGACTGACTGAAACCACCAACCATACGAAGGATACAAAACCTAGTTTTTTTTAACCTTAGCATGGACGCATATGTTCATGTTGTTTACAGAGTTCATAAAAACGGCCATCTAGGGAGACCAGGCCCATCATGCGACCTTAGGGACATGACCCCCATCGCTTAGGTTTAAGCTATTTGTCCTAGGCGGCCCAACAAATTTTGGATGCTAGATGCCCGCTTAGCCCTCATAGACCCTTAGTTTGTTCAGGCTTTGAGTACCTCACCCAAGCCCCAATTAACCATGTCTAGGCCCTAGGGTTATGACTAGTGATTAGTTATTAACTTTATAAACTCGGAAAAGATAAATTCTGAATATTGACTCTGTATATTGTACTTTAAATGGGGATCCTCTTATAGAGGAAATTACAACTCAAAAGAATCACGAAATTCTCCCTATAATAGCTAGCTAATAGTTGCTTTCCTATTGTACATCATTGACCAAATCACACTATTTACAATTAATCAAATCTCTTAATATTCAGCTGTACCACAACCAAGTTCCTATTTTCCAACACTCCCCCTCAAGCTGGTTTGAAGATATCATCCATAGCCAGCTTGCCGATTAAGTCATCATAGTCCTTCGGTAATCGCTTGGTAAGCACATCCATAATTTGTTAGGCTATAGGAACGTATGGCATGCAAATCAGTCTATTTTAAGCTTTTCCTTGATAAAGTGTTTATCTACTTCCACATGGTTTGTTCTGTCATGGAAAACAATATTATTGGCAATGGAGTTCGTTCCTTTGTAAACACAATAGATTTTCATAGGAAAATAATTAGAGACTTTCAGATCCTACAATAATCTCTTAGTCCATAAAACTTCACAAATTCCATAAGCAACAACTCTGAACTCCACTTCAGCACTGCTCCTAGCAACAACATTTTGTTTCTTGCTTCGCCAAGTAACAAAATCGCCTCCAACAAATGTACAGTAGCCATAAATTGATTGTCTCTCAATAACTTTCTGCCAAATCTGCGACAGTGTATGCTTCAACTAGTAGATTGCCACGTTTCTTAAATATCAAACCCTTTCCAGGAGTTCCTTTCCTTTTAGGTATCTTAGAATCCTACAGACTACATCGAAGTATTCTCGTCCGGGTGAATGCATAAATTAACTAACCATGCTAACGGCAAACGCTATGTCAGGATGTGCAATATAGTAAATTAGTCTTCCAACTAGCCTTTGATACTACTATTTGTTTTGCACAAGGTTCACAGTATCGGTATCGGTATCGGTATCGGAATCGGAATCGGTATCGGACTATTCCTATGAGTATTGTTATCGGCGATATCGGTAGTATCGGTGGTTTCGGATTGGAGTATCGGATTTTTTGGTATCAGAAAACAAATAATTATTAATAAATTATTTACATTTAAAAACATATATTTTATACATTCTAGCATACTTTTAAATTTTCTCAGTGTTATTTCTTAGGAGTTTTGAAATTAAATGAAATAGTAGTCACCCTTACCGATTGGTTTACATACAATAGATCGATTTTCTTCTTTTACATGCTTTTACAACCTATTATGCTTTAAACCCTTGATGATTTGTCTTTTTCGTTTAATTTTCTTTGCTGAATTGACCAGAAAAATGAGCCACAATGTCGGTATCGGCAGTGTTCTAAATTTCGGCCGTCGGCCACACCGGAAACCCCCTAGGCGGCGGTCCTAGGCATTGTTCGGCCCTAGGCGGACTTGATGGGAAAGAAACGTGGAAACCTTTCCCCAAACTAGAGAGTACCTGCGAGAGAACCGAGCAGACAACGCACAAACCAAAAACACCAAACACAATCACGCAGACACAGAGAATTTTTGACGTGGAAAACCCTTGCGAAAAAAACTACGGGACGATCGGAGTCCAACCCTGAGAAGCCTCCACTAATGGAATAGAAGAATTACACCCTCTACAAACTCCTCCCGATCCAAATCGGATCCCCACAACACTCAGAAGTAAGAACAATGATTACAAGGCTACGAAGAGCGAGAACGACGAGTAGAGATTACCCGAACGCGATCTCCTTCGAAAAACGACCTTCAATCCTCCGTCTTCTCTTCCGAAGTTGTAATGGCACTCTTGCCTCCTTCCTCTCTCTTTTTTTGTGTGTTCTACAATTGTGTTACTATATGATTAGGGTTTTGGAAATCCCAACTTAACTCCCTATCCCGCAACAAACCTGGACCGTTTGATTAGATCCAATGGTGAAAAATCACTCCAAATTTCCGCTCAGCCCCGACGACACAGAGTTCGGCCAGAACTCTGTGTCGGGCAACCAGAACCTACCAGCAACATTTTGGAACCAAAAAGCAGAATTCGGGCAGAATTCTGTATGGGGGCAGAATTCTGGCAGAATTCTGCCTCCCCTGTTCCAGAATGTAAAAATATGGCTCCCGAGTTTCTTCTTCGTCTCCGAATGGCCTCGTCACCTCCCCGAGCTTCTCTGACACACAGATGGCGCTCGTCGCACTCCGGGGTCTTCTACACATAGGTTGGGAACCCCACCCACTCCAACAGGACTTAGGCGGCGCCTAGGCGGGCCTAATCGGCCCTGTTCGGCCTATTCGAAAATTCAAAATTTTCAAAAAAAATTCAAAAAATTCAAAAAAATTCAGATTCAAAACTTAAAATTTCAAAATTTTCAAATTTCAAAAGAAAAAAATCAAAAAAATACAAATTTCTAAACTTACCTTACGCTAATTAGGCGGCTGCTGCTGCTACAAGCAGTTGCTGAAAGTTGCTGCTGCTACAAGCAGTTGTTGAAAGCTGCTGCTGCTGTTGCTGCTGCTACAAACAGTTGCTGAAAGAAGCTAGTGTTGATGTTGTTGCTGCTGGTTTCTTCTATCTTCTTCATTTTCTTTTGGTGCAGAGAGAGAGAGAGACTAAAAGAGAAAAGTAGAGAAAATTTTGTCTGACAATTGATTTGGTAGTCAATTAAACAAAGAAAGTATTTAACATATTCAATAAAGCATTAGTTGTCACTTTGTTTCATTAGCTGTCATTTTTTCAAAAAACTTTTGCATGAAAGGAAATGATATATCTCAATGAATTCAAAATTTGCATAAGCAAATATGTAACAAAGCTATGAAAACGTACAGGGAAAGAAGGAACTAGGAAGGTTCACATGCTGAAAAAAATCCAATGGAGAAACTTGAAAATTACATGATGGTGACAACTGAAAACTGACCACTGAAGTGTTGTCCCCTTTCTTTCTCTTTGTTTTCCTCTTTCCTTTCTTTTGCATGATGGTGACAACTGACCACTGACCGGTTGTCCTCTTTCTTTCTCTTGTTTAAAAAATCTCCACTCTTTATAGAAGAAGATTCAAGATAATATATGATTGGGCTGCTTAATTTAGTTTATGGGCTCTCAACTTAAAAAAAAAAAAAAACTGTTCGGCTGCCTAGGCGGCGCCTAGGTGCCGTCTAGGCAGCCTAGGCGCTAGGCAGCCCTCCGCCGTCCCGATTCCGCCTAGCGAAATTTAGAACATTGGGTATCGGTCAGTATCGGATATCAGTCGGTATCGGATCGGGACATGCCAAACCGTATCGGTATCGGCCGATACTTTAAACCATGACTTTTGCACTTCTCGGCCTTGGCAGTTTGTAACTTCAGGTTGGGTTCAATCAGAAATTCTGATGGTTTGTACCCAAGTAGGCCCGTCTCGCCAAGTAAATCGAGGACACATTTTCATTGGTTGACAAATATATCTTCCTTCGACCTAGCAAATTCCATTCCAAGAAAGTGTTCTAATGTGCCCAAGTCCTTTGTCAGCTTCCTTTTTAGTCTCTCGAGTTCTTCAATATCATCACCTGTTAGAACTATATAATCCACATAAACAATTAAAATTGCAACCTTGCGTTCCTTGATGTGCTTGTAGAACATCGTATGGTTGACCTGACTTTGACAGTAGCCACAGTTTTTTACAGCTTTTCCAAAACGCTCAAACCAGGCTCTAGGTGATCGTTTCAGCCCATAGAGGGACTTTCTCAATCTGCAAACCTTATTAGATCCAAGCCTCTTCTCAAATCCAGGTGGCAGACTCATGAAGACATCTTCTTCTAGATCTTCGTTTAAGAATGCATTCTTCATGACCAACTGGTATAGAGGCCAGTTAAAGTTCACAGTTAAAGACAACAAAATTCGAATTGAGTTTGTCTTAGAAACAAGATCAAAAGTTTCCTGGTAATCAATTCCATAGGTCTGGGTGAAGCCCTTAGCAACCAGACTCGTCTTTTATCTTTCTATGCTACCAACAACTTTGCATTTCACAGTGAAAACATATTTACAACCTACTGTTTTTTTCTCTTTAGGTAGATCCACTATCTTCCAAGTACGACTCCTCGGAGCATTCATATCTTCCACAACCGCTAATTTTCAAATTGGATCATTCAAGGCTTCCTGAATATTTCTAGGGACAAACAGGGGTGAGATTTTTGAGGAAAAAGTCCTATGGTGGTGAGAAAGCTTTTCATAAGATAGGTATTTAGCAATGGGACAATTTGTGCAGGTTCGGGTTCCTTCTCTAAAGGCTATAGGAATATCCGGGTCTGGTGGCACATTAGAAACAGGAATTGAATTTGAGCTAGGAGTAGGAATACCTGTAATATCAATATCCTGGATAGCAATTCCCGGAGTTGGAGATTGATCCAGCTCTATAATCATAGATGGACCTTCCAACGGTAAATCCGAGTGCAATCGTAGCAGAGAAAAAAATTGAAACACTTTAAAGGTGTGTTATACTTCAAAACACGTGTAGGCATCCTATTTATCAAATACGAAGCTGTTACACAGCTTCTCCCCAAAAAGGATTTTGGAACATTTATTGGAAACATTATAGCACGAGCCACTTCAAGTAAGTGTTTATTTTTTTCGTTCAACTACCATTTTGTTGAGGAGTATCCACACATGTAGACTGATGATGAATATCATTTTCTTTTAAAAAAAATCCCAAATATTTACTAAAATACTTTGTTCCATTATCAGTATAAAGAATGCTTATTTTAGTTTAAAATTGAGTTTCAATCATTTGGTAAAATCCTTAAATAGTTTTTCCACTTCGGATTTCTCATGCATCTAATATATCCAGCATAATCGAGTATGATCGTCGATAAATGTAACAAACCATTTTTTCAAAAAAAAAAAAAATAATAGTGGTTTTTGAAGGTCCCCAAAGAGCACTATGAATTAAATAAAATGGTTTCGAAGGAACATAAGATTTTAGCAAGTAGGTAGTACGATGACTCTTAGATAAATAACAATTTTTGTATTGAAAAATAGAGCAATCCAAACCCTTAAACAAAGTAGGAAACAAGTGTTTAAGATATTGAAGACTAACTTGTCCTAGTCTAAAATGCCAAAGCATTATTTGTTCATAAACAGAAAGAGAACTGACACTACTAAAGCCTTGAGCTCTTTTGTTACTGGAGGAGTTAATCATCAAAATAGTAAAGTCCATCTATCATTTTAGCACTGCCAATCTTCTTTCTTGAGCTCCGGTCCCTAGAATTCACAGTGAGAATCAAAGAAGATGACACAACAATTAGACTCATTTAAAAGTTTACTCACAGGTGAAAGATTACATGCTAGTTTAGGAACATGGAGAACAGATTTAAGATCAATATTCTTCGAGTTTTATCAAACATTTTCCTGTAATGGGTGAGAAACTACGATCTGCAATTCTAATTTTTCTATGCTAGAACAAGGTGAGTAGTTACTGAATAATTTAGAAAGACTAGTCAAATGATCAAAACTCCATAATCGAATCCATGGGGCGAAGTTTGAAAAATAAGAAAGGGCACTAGTTTCACTACATGTTTGAGCAATAGAGATGAACTGGATTTCAGCTGTTTAAGAAGGTGATCCATCTGCTCCTTGCTGAAGGGGACTTGCTTTGGCTTCATTGGCGATAGGTGTTACATGGTTGGTCATGTTATCAGTCTTACTCCTTTTCCAATTTGCGGACTTGCCATGTGTCACGCCCCAGTTCCGCAAAACCGATCGTCCTCGCTAGGGCGTGATGTCACGCGAGCCTAGGTTGCACTTGCGCAAGGCGATTTCCATAATGGTCGATTACAGGCTAAGCGACGGGGTCGTCGCACAGAAGTCTCAAAGTAGAAACATTGAATAATAGAGAAAATACAAGTATTCAAACATAATGAGAACTTTTATTGATAACCAGCAAAATTTACAAAAGCACGAGGCAAGATTATAATCACTCAAGCTCACAATCTCTCTGAATATAATCACCCAGCTCTCTCTCATCTCTCAATACAAGGGTTCAAGGCTTGCCACTTGTGGATGCTTCAGAAGGCGATGTCCATACATTATGTTCCGTACAGGTGAAACCTCAATGCGGCCGCACGCCTCGAAACGTCAAGGAACTCCATGCCTCAGCGGGTCCAAGCGAGCTCCGTCCCGAGCGTGCTGATACCTGAACCTACACATGAAAACTGGTGGGATATCAATACACAACCGTACTGGTGAGTGAGCCCCCCGTCCACCCATACAAAACCAACACATTATTTTAGTGAGTGTAACTTATTCTTTTGTGGTTTTCTAATCTTGCCTTTGGATCAGTTTTAGGACATAGACTCCTGGCCTATTTTGTGCTGCGACGACACAATCGTGCCATGAAACTCCTTCGTGATTCTACGTCGAGGTCGTGCCTCACAACTCAATGGTCGTGCCATAAACTCAGTCATGCAACAACATCGAGATCGTGTCTCGTAACTCCGTGTGACTTAACCATACCTTGTCATACGGCCGCCTTTTCTATTCAACTCAAATGACTCAATCACAAACTCATGCAAATTCTATGTCAATGACTCAAAACACGATGTCGCATCTCATGCCAAAGCATGTGTCTTTACGTATAGCCAAATCTTAGGCTCTATAATCGTGGTGCAGACCGTGCATCCATTTTCTTGATTCATTTGTGTCGTGCTTACACATTCTTGTGACTTAATCGACATCGTGCATGCGGATTGCCGCTCAGCACACCGACTCATCTATAAGAAAGGTCATTGGCATTAACTAGCCATCTTGGACATAGCTAGGAGAGACGGTGACCGTTGCAGTACAGGTAGCTAGCCCCACTCAAGAATCCCGAATCTTCTGGTTGCCTACCCAGCATCAGCTATACCGTGTTTCATTCATCGCCGGATCGATCCTGTGGCCCCAGGTTGTCGTCCGAGGAAACATCACCTTGTGCACAAGTCCATGACAACGCACCCACGAGGACATCTAGACTCACGTAAATGCATGGCCTAATTAGTGGTACGACTCAAACCCTTGGCAAATCATGCTCATAAACCATACTTTCCATATTTTGTTAGATACTCTAAAACGAGGGATCGCCTCGACGACAAACGATCACGCGAACTTTCTATTCTTTGAAACCCAGAAAACGGCTAATGCATAACCTTCCTACTTAACTTGAACAAAACGTGTTCTGTGCCGTGCCACCAATTCAAGTCATACTCTATATGACAAGTCTTTGAAACCGTGGAACATGGCAATGAAATCGTGAGAACGTTCCTGCTATGAATAGCATTGAGACTGTGGAAACGTGCTTGCTATAATTAGCATTAAGACCGTGGGAACGTGTCTACTTTGACAATAAGTCAATAGTCCGTGGCATAACTTTTGCTTAACTCAATACGTGAGGTCAAAGGCCGAGTGCCAACTTTGAAAAGCATCATAAAGTGATATCTAGGCAGCAAGTTAACCATTTCCATATTTTATACACATTTGACTTAAAGCGGGATTATTCCCTTAGCTATGTGGATTCATCTCTTTTATTATCAAGTCCATTCAGTTCAGTAAAAACTTCTATTTATTAGTGTGAAGGCCAAGTTGAGGCAAGTTCACCGAAACCACCCACCTGAGTTAGAAGTTGCCTCGACCGAGCGAGACTTCGAGCAAGCCGTTGCATGGCTAAGTCCAAACGTCGTTGCGTTTCGATTCCTCCGGTTGAACTGAGCAGGGCGGGGTACTACATCATGGATTTTCTAGCAGGTCTCGCGAGTGTGGAGAGGACGGTTGTAGTAATCACACCAAACCCGTTGCTTTTCTTCAACTTTATTCGGATAATTTGTTGTCTTGTTAGATACGGATTCAGAGGCAATTAGGTCCGCAATTAGAGCCGATGTCTCTACAGCCCCACTGTGGTATTTTTTTCCAACATCACATCCCCATTTCTATGACTTTCTCTTCACAGTTCTGCAAATACTTCGCCAATTGGAGGGAGAGGTAATATGCCAATGATCCTTCATCCCACTTGATCAAACTCCACATTAAGCCCAACAAGAAACTTGTATATTTGGTGAGCCTCCACGGTCCTCTTGTTGTAATTGGCATCTTCAGTAGATTTTCATTCATAGTCGTCGATATGTATGTGCACATAAGGGCCGCACCGATCAAACCGATCCAGACCAAACTGAACCGATTGATTTTTAACCGAACCAATTGGTTTGACTGGATTTTATTAACAACTGACCACTTTGGTTCTGTCAACGGTTTGATCATTTCAAAAACAGATTAAAACCGAACCAAACCGAACCCACTTCACATATTTGATAGAGCAATGCCAAGGAGAAAAATGCCCAGAGTAGCTGATATTGCAGATGTTGGAGAGCTGGAGCTTCCTTCGAGTTCTGGTGATGTAGTAGCAATGATTAGCTATATACTAGTGACAATGCAGAGTCTGATATGCATTTCTCAGTCACTAAATTGAGTCTGGGTGTGGATTGTGTTGTCTTCTACTTTCTCTGTCAACTACTTGGTGTTCTTTCTTGGTCTCCAATCAAACCTTTCCAGTGAGGGGATGAAAAATGTGTGCAATTTTGCCATGGTTGATTATTCCAACTTGTACAATAAAATGTCACATTCTTCCTATTGTTATAAGCTATGTTGTCACAGGCGACGTGCGTGCAGGTTGGAGAGGTATCGCCTCGACCCGGGGAAAATTTTCCTGGATGACGTTTTGCTCGCCTAGGCGCACGCTTAGGATCTCCCAGGGAAAAATTGTCCGCCAAGGGTCGCCACATTATGCTTACTATCCTTACTTGATATTGAATATTGGTTATTTCATATTTGTTGCTTCTTATGTTACTTATATGCTTATTGCTTGATGCTTAATGCTTATTAGTTATACTACATATTTATTTTATGCATAATTGCAACAAAAAAAATGATTCAAAGCAGCGGATCATGGACGGACGCTTAGGCGAGGCGGGTGGCATATCGCCTAGCCTCGCCTCGCCTAGCGTCCAGTACAACATAGGTTATATGTTATGTGCAGGTGCTGGGGAGTGGAGTGGAGATTCCAACTCCCTCCTGTTTCATGAGCGCTTATAATATGTATAAAAATACTATAGTTGTGTTAGATATATTTTCAAATGGCTACTCAAGGATTTTCTTTTGATGTGTGCTTCTTATGTGATGTCTATGAATATCAGTATTGTGTGATGTCCTACAATTTGTCTATGATAATAATATGTCTATATTTATGTTCATTTTTGCTTGTGATTAAAACCGATTAGTCGAGTCGCCAAACCGAACCAAGTCGGTTGGTTTCAAAATCGAACAGACCAATTGGTTGGTTTGATTCAGCTACGATTATTTTTAAACCGATTTATTTGGGTTCGGCTGCGATTATGACCAAATAGGTCGACCACCGACTGATGCATATCCCTAGTCGTTGAACAAGTCCAAATCTTGTCAGAGTTGTTTCAGCGAGTTAAAGCACTTGGTGACTGTATCACCACATGTCGGATTTCACCGGTTCCAAAGTTAACCTGTAAACTTGGAACTAGTTTCCCAAATCAGAATACATTTTATTAACATTATTTGATAGTTCCTTGACCGTGGAGTAACACATGTAATTTGCACCGATGTCCTCTGTGGAGTTGACGAGCTACGACATAACCATCAAATTCTCTACATCCCAGGTAGCGTAAGTTGGATCCTTTGGAGTTGGTGCCTTCTTATCTCCGGTTTCACGCCCCCGAATATATTTTCGAATGGAACGAACTAAGACCACCGTAAGAAATTACCACCATTAAGACGAACCAAGGTGATCTGGACAGAATGAGAATCACTATTTGGGGCTTGGAAAGTAGTATGGACGGATTAGTGAGAGAAGGGGTGGACTCACATGATACTTCGAACATGGTGGATAATTGGCAAGGTTGTAAAAGACGCGCTAGGTGCTAGTCGGTTGGGCACCGGGCGTCTAGCGCCTAGTCCGTCTAGGCGACTGCGGTTCAAAAAAATAAAAATAAAAACCCAAAAAGCCTACTGAAAATTGCATAAAAAGTTATAAAACCCAAAAACATGCATAGTCGGGGGGTCGAAGGGGCCTAGGTGGACACCTACACACGCATCGGGTGGACCCCAGATACCTAGGCGACCGCCTAGGCCGATTTTTAGATCAATGGTAATTGGGATGTGCAAAGGGACGACTAGGAGTTTTTTTCTAGGAAGAGTCAAAGGAACGAATTTGGCTCTGATACTATATAAACGCGGAAAAAAGAGAAATTATGAATATGGACTATATATATTGTGCTTTACATGGGGATCCTCTTATATAGGAAATTAACACTTAAAAAATCATGAAAATCTTCCTATAATAGCTGGCTAATAAGTGGCTTTTCTATTTTACATCATTGGCCAAATCACATTATTTACAGGTAATCAAATCTCTTAATATTCAGATATACCACAACCAAATTTCTATTTTCCGACAAACTTGTTTAACCCTTTTTTTAAGTGAACGATTGGTGAAATATAAGTGGTTATTTGTTCTATTTCACAAATTTGTCAATAATTGTTTAAGCTGTATAAGGTTTAAGGCAGCGATTAAGGGCTTAGTTTATAGTTAGTTAATTTCCAGTGTAGAATGTTTAAAATTAATTGTTGCTTTAGACTCATTCAAATTTTGCGAGTATTTTTTACATACTAATATTGGAAAACATTTGATAAGACCTAGGATGCTAAGCAGTAAGGCCCCTCTAGTCAAAGTAGGCGCCGCTTTCATCTTTCACAAAATTTGATGTTACCCAATAATTTGTGTAGAAGTGTTCTAAAATTCGGCCTAGGCGGCTGCCAGCTGAACCGCCTGTTCGGCAGCTTTGTGCACATGTTCGGTGCCTAGGCAAGCATGTTCAACCATGTGCGGTTGTTCGAATTTTGAGTTTTTTTTATGTTTTTTATGCTTATTTGTATGGTGGATATGTTGTTTAGATTTTAAGATTGGATTTGGATTTAAAACATTGAAATTTCAAATTTGTAATATGGATTTCAAATTTCAAATTTCAAATTTCAGATTTCAATTTTCAATTTTTCAATTTTCATTTTCAATTTTCAATTTTGATTTTCGATTTTCGATTTTCGATTTTCGATTTTCGATTTTCGATTTTCGATTTTCAAAAAAATTATGAATAGTATTATACATTTATTACATGTTTGGATTTCAAATTTGTATTATGGATTTCAAAACTCAAAAGAAAGAAAAAGAAAAGGTGGAGTTCAACGAGGTAGAACTTTTTAAAGGAAAAAGGTTTTAGATTAAATAAAAACAAAGAAAAATGGAGATCCCACCTTATTAGAGATCCATTGAAGGGAAGAGGGGAAAAGGTGAGTTTTAGAAGTAGAATTAGAATTCCTTTTTCACTTTTTGGAATAGAAAAAAGGGAAAAGGATTCTTGTTAGGAGAAAAAAGTTTTTTTAGTTAAAAAGGAAAAAGAGTTATCTTTTAGATAAAGAAAGAAAAAAAATGTAGTTTAGTAAAGTTGAGAAAATAAAATAAAAGGGTGTTTCTTGTTACAACTCATGTGACTTTCCAACTCAACACTCTTGCCAATATACCTCTAATGTTGGTCCTATCCAACTCCGACTAGGGTTGCATTTGTGCATGTAATACTGGCTACCTTAACTCTGGTTCAGACCTCCACTAGTGCCATCTGCATGCAGCTCCGACAACAGTTGCATGCAACGTCAGCTTCCTATAACTCCAGCCAAGGCCACGGCCCTCTTTGCCATTCTAGCAGCTTCCATCGCCGCTAAGTTGACCACAGCTCTAGGTACCAAGGTGGCCACTTTACGAATCTCCTTTTACCACCAAGCTGGTTGCCTCTGTCATCACCAAGTTAGCCTCTTCTCTAGTCGGCGACAATGCTGATCTCAGCTAACTTTTTCTTTCTTTCTTTTGCAACTTGCATGTGTTTCCGAATATGTTCAAGTTGAGGAGTATAGATAAATCATAAATGTAGTATGTTTTTGGTCTATTTTAGGATTATAGCTTATAATATTATGGTGACGGTCTATTAGATTTAGTCAAAGATTCGAACTACATTTATAGATTTTGTCAAAAGGCTATCCTTCCCTATTTAGCCAGAGTTTACGTTTGTAGTCATGTATTACTAATATTTCCATATTTGTACTCCTGAATTATTATAAATAAGAAAAAAAAACTCTTCTATGGAGACTATTGTTGGTTATTCTCTAAATATTATTCTCTACTAAATTAGGCTAACCGACATCTCTTATCTTCCTCCATCTCCTATGCCTTCTAACTTAACATGGTATCAGAACTTATTATCATCAAATTCAATAAACATACTAAAAAATAATCTTATCATTTGGCCTCCATTTGAAGGAAACTAAATTACATAAAATACCTTCAACTTTCACTTTAAATCTTCCTCCAACTGGATACATGCACAAGACTACACTTAAAGGGTTAATAGAAAAGATTGGAAGAACATTCTACCTTTATAGATAAGTTGATTCTTTTTAAAGTTAAAAAGGCATCCCAATGCCACGAGGTTCCACCTTAAGTAGGGTCTGGGGAGGGTCAAGATGTATGCAGACTTCTCCCTATATATAAATATAGGCTATTTCCGTAACTCGAACCAGCATCCTCCAGGATGCAAGCAACAAACCTTATTATTGCGTCATGTGACGCCCTCTTGATTCGTTTTAAAAGTTAAACTTTACTAAATCAAATATGCAATTTACATGAAGCCTATACATTTGTCTTCAACCGAAGCTAGCTTGTGATCCATCGACTTAACTTGCATGTGGAGAGGTCCTCCAACCAGTGACCTACATTCTAGACCTAAGTTCCTCGTTTTCCTCCAAGAAGAGATGAGGTAGACACTGCATATCATCCATGTTGGCATGCTCCCTGTGTTGTTTTAAATCGCAGGATCAACTTATTGAAAATGCTCAATATTCACCACTATCTATTCATCTATCTTGTGTTGTTGATTACAAATGCCACAAGAGTGGAGGATAAGGGAGTGACAGTGCCCTTCTCTGGCCAGCAGCAGAAAGTGTGACGGGAAACAAGAGGGAAATGAGGGGACAGGGTGATTCTTTCGATGGTAATTGGCGATGAGATCAGGGAAGAGAAGGATAAAAAGATATTTTTATTAAAACAAATATTTTTGAGTCTATTTGTAAAGTCCTTTCACATTTTAGCTTATTGTGTCATAGAGATGAATGCAATTCCCCTTAGCAAATTGTATCTTCATATATTTACGCCTATACACTTTATATTCCAGAGGAACTTGGTGGGTGCTCCTAGCTTGCATGAGTGCAAACTGCCTAGCCTATAGGTGGGTCTGCCTACCCACCAATTGACTGTCTAGGTTTTACGGCACGGCCGAATATAGCAACGAAAAGATTAAAATCAAAGACAAATATAGCAAAAAGACATAATGCAATACATGTCTAAAGAATCAAACATAGGCCGTGTCATGTAACCGAGTATTCACAAGCATATGCAAATAAGAAATATACTAATGATTCACAATCATAAACTTCAGAATCTATAGCAAAAGATAACAGTTTACCATCCAAATTCAAAAGCAAGATGACAAATAAGATAAAGCAAATAAAGGTTCAAAATATATAATATAATATAAATAACACAATAAGTCTCCATCTCCAACAGGGTTCTAAATTTCCATCTCCAAATCATCTTCCATCCTCGAGCTCTCCTCAGGCTTGTTAAATCAGGTTGAGGTGGGTCCATACACGCCTAGGCAGGAGTCTCAAAGTAGTATGGTATTAACCTGGAGATGACGTTCTGAGGAAAAGAATGTAATTCTGAGGTGGGTCCATACACACCTAGGTGGGTCATGCTTGTCAAGTCGGGCTTGTTTTTTATGTAAAACATTGCAATATTAACAAAAAATGAACATGGCATTAACATGGAGAGAGAGAGTAAAAGTTGAAGGTCTTTTCCCCATTTAGCCATTGAAGGATTATCGGGTGCACAGAGAACTACTAGACTAGTTTCTTTCTGACTAGAAAACAAGCAATACTAGGCTACTAGCTTCACCAATATGCAAATGACGTTCTTCTCGCCTTTGTCCTAATGTGTCATTGACTGAACAGAATACCTTTAGCAAATTACATTTGTTTCCTCTTCATCGATACCTTTTCCTTGACTAGGGGAACTTGGTGGGCGCTCTTTTGTTGCATGAAACTAAACTCATGACCAAACCGGTAGGTCTGCTTATCCACAAATAGGACCTGCAGTTCTATGGCAAGGCACTTTCTTGCTCACAGCAACCTTGCTAGGATACATAAATACCTTGGCACCAGGTTGACAGCCAGTCATGAAACTAATCAAATTTACTGTGGAAGTTTCTCATGCTCCATAGCGACCCCATACTGATGAGGAAGGCTTCGATGATAATGATGCTAGATTGCAGCTAGATTATCAATATCAGATTCATGTTGGATTCAGCGGTAATGTAATTCCTGACAGCATATACTACATTTCTCTCCAGCGGGCCAAAAAAGGGGTACTAATATTTCATTATATTTATACCACCTTTCTAAGATTAAATCTAGACGACTTAAGTCCATGCCTGATTGTGCATTATAAAACGAAGAAGAGAATGAGTGGAGGATAAACTTACTAAGAACACAGGGATATTTGTTTGTTTCGCAAATCGAAGCAACGCTGAGGTGCATTCCTTGACCTATTGCACACAAATGGGCAAAAATGAATAGATTGACAAAAGAGTCCGTAAAACACTGAATAGATGCATAAATGGTATTGAAAGCCACAAAGTTGTACAACCACCAATTAGTAAGTTGAAATAGGAAAAAAAATCATATTAGAGGAAATGAGAGTACAGATTACCATGTAATAACTAGTCAATCACCAAGACATGGTCCTCAAACTAAAAGGAACAAAAGCATTAAAATAAATTTGCCAAAGTTAAATTTAATCTACACATGTATAATAGCATTTAAAACAAGCAGCCAAGCATGTTAAAACTAAATCAACTAAATTATGGTGCATGAAAACAAGTTTAAGCAGATCGCCATCGTGTCTGTCCCCAGCGTAGCTCCTGCTTCCCCAGTTGGATCAATGTTAGGGAGTAACTAACATTTCCTCTCTCTCCGTCTCCCTTTTCCAGCTGTCTTTGGAACGCAATTTTTACCATTCCTGAAAGTTTGAGCTCCATGATTGGGAACAAATATTCCCATTGCTTAAGGTATATTTAAGCTATCTGCAACTGACCATATGGACTCGGGCTTGTGACCTTAGTCCAAGCCCAAAGATCAGGATCTGAAACAAACCTTTAGTGTACATATGTAAAGTCCTACAGTTGTACTGACGATTGAGGGTCTTTATATTATTCTAACACACACCCACAGGTCGAAGGCCCATTTTGGGGGACGAGTTGGATACGCCAAGCACTATAATTTTTCTAAAATCCTCTTAAAATGCGTGTTAGAGAAGATCTGAACCTAGATTGTGCTATGATACCATGTTAAAGTCCCTGCCACTACACCAAAACTATAGAGTTGTAGTGAGGGTTGTGGATTATATATTTATAGTATTCTAACACAGTCTAAGTGCAGTGAAAAGGAAATGCCTCTCTTGTATTAAATTCCAGCAACAAATGTCATCCGATATGTCAAAATATCCATGACATGTCGGGTTATCATTTACAACCTTTTATCGGTCAATATCAGATCAACCACAATATAGCGGTCGATATCGATATGCTTAAATATCAGCATATATAGTACAAATAGGGTTTATTCAATTTTGGCTTGAGTCAACAAGTACAACAACAACAAAGCCTTTAGCCATCTATTTGAATCCCACAGGAACACCTTTAAGTAAACCAAATTTTGCGGCAAGCTATTCGAGTCTTTTCTTCCAGTCAACTATATTAAGGGCCATTTCCTCTATAACATTAACAAACATCATATCCTTCGTTCCAGCCTCAACCCAAGTTCGTTTAGGGTTACCCTAGTTCCAGCATCTCATTTGACTAATATCTTACGACTCCTACTAGACGATGCATCTATCGGTCTAAGTTGCTTGTTTCCTTGTTTGCGCTAGTTGGATGATATTAGGCACGCATATTAATGATTAATTCAATGTGCTGATATTTTACTAGTTGATGAGACTAGAGAAGTGTTAGGCACACAAAATATATTTGTGTAGAGAAACATTGGAATCTACGGGTTTTAAGATTAGTAGAAGAGAGCAATGTTGTAAAAAGCGCTAGGCGGACTCGGTGCGGCGGAGGTCCGCCTAGCGCCTAGCCCGCCTAGGCGCCGCCTAGGCGGCCGCCTAGAAAAAAAAAAAAAAAAAATTTGAAATTTTTGAAATTTTGAATTTTGAAATTTGAAATTTGAAATTTTAATGTTCTAAAATCCAAATACTATCTTAAAACCCAAACAAATATCCAAAATACAACTAAGAATAAACAAAATCAAAAAAAAATCAAAAAATTCAAAAACAAGCCGCCTAGGGCCCGCCTAGCCCACCGCCTAGGGGGTTTTCGGTGCGGTGGGCGGGCGCCTAGCGCCTAGGCGGCGCCTAGGCGGCACCTAGGCGGGCGCCTAGGCCGATTTTTAGAACACTGGAAGAGAGACTATTTGAAATGTAACTTCAACCAAAGATCAAAAGGAAATGAGGGAGTACAATACCTAGGAGTGATAGTTTCCAACAAGTACGATTAGAAGAAAAGAGAAACTACCCAATCAACCTGGTTCTTAGGTATGGATTGTAAAAAGAAAACAATAAGTCACTGCATGGTAATCAAGAGCAATCCTACAACCCCCTAGACAAGGAAAGAGTGAAAACAAAGAATTCAAGGCCCTCCCAAATCTATAACTTAAATATAAGATGCTGCAATAGGTATACTATAAAGTCAGGTGGTCTTGCAGGGAAAATAATGCAACTAAAGAATAGAAGATAATGCTTAGCAGAAGAAATGCAATCCCAGCATGATGGCAAAGAAATGCATCGCCACAGAAGAAAAAAACAGAATAATGAGAAGAAGAAAATACTACTAAATAACTGGATTTATCTATCTCAGTCAAAGACCCAACATCGTGAAACCTACAAAGAAGATAAAATTGTGCAACAACATGATCAACTCCCATGACATCAACACACCATTGTACTGTAGTTAAATGGTGCTCGGAAAAGAAGAAACAAGTACAAGGATTACAGAGTTCAGTTTGTTTTCACCCCGCAATCTCTTTTCTTACCCAAGTCTCAAACATTTAGAGAGTTGAGAAACAAAAAAAACTTGAGCAGACAACAAACCTCAGATGACTTAGCTTGGTTTAAAGGACAAAAGGAATCCAGGATTTACATCAGTTTCTACAAACACTAGCATCTGGAAAGAAGAAATTGAACAGCACTCTTTTACCAATTTTAACATTTTCCTGGAAAAAGGAGAGCCTCCACTAGACTCTCCATTCAAACAATATATGATGAAAAGCTCATATATCAAGTTCAGGTCCCTAGCAAAAATGTTATTTGGAAATTATTAAGTGTCTGACAATAAAACCACAAGAAATGAAGTATGAACTTGAGAAAGAGCTGTGGAATTGGATACAGTTAGGAAATATATATAAATCAAAATATAAGGTTTAAATAATTGGGAAGAGGCAAGTAGGGGCTAAGAACTCTTCAAATTTCAGGGCTTTAGAATATGGATACATCTGGATTTGGATTGGCCACAGTTATCACCATTGATCACCAAACAATCAGAAATAATCACAAATACGGGGAACCTGGCATCCCTTGGTTCCTCGAACTACTATAGAAGAAGCATCGTCTCAAGCATAAAATAATATTCAAATAACAGTAATGGTATGTCTGTAAACAAAATAGGAGCTAAGTATTTGCAGCAAAATATGGCAAACATTCTTGAAAATTAACATATAAGAATCTTTCCGCAATCTTTAGTACATCAAGATCAAGGAGGTGTTCCAGGACTTGGTATATTTTTATAACCAACCTGCATGATATTTCCAGCACTTCCTGTAATTCCTTTCAAATAAACCGTCTGAATGGAATCTACAATGAGAGCTTGTGGAGAGAATGCCTGAATTTTATCCAATATGTCCTGTAATATAACAAAGAACTCAAGCTTAATGTCACTACCATATGCAAGTCATTCTACCCTTATGATACAGAGTAGCATTAACAAGCATCTTTGCCATGCATGAACTCATTGAATCATATAGCGAAGATACAGTCATTACAGGGAAAAGATCGGACATGCAAAATTTGTAAATGATGGAGGGCAGATAAAGTCAAGCCTATAGTATTAAATCAGATGATACTGCAATTTGAGAAGCTAATAGATGTGGATGATTCACATAAGAATAACACACTTGACATCCAGTTCTTACTGAATTCGACTTGCATTTCTTACTGAAATCAACTTAAAATAAAGGATTTTACTCTAGGTTGTCAACTCGTGTATCGTATCGTGTATCACGTATCGTATTGTATATTGTATGATATAATAACTCTAGGAGTTTAGGTCTACACTTCTAAATCCATAGAGTAACATAATTTAATATAATTTTAGCTTAAATGTTCTATTTGTTTCATCTTTATAGGTCTATCCAAAATCCAGATTTTAAGTATACATTACATCACTCAAGTACAAAAACCGATACTACCTATCAGCTTTTATGTATTGTATTAGATCAACCGATACATAATAAAATAATAGTATATTGTATCGTAAGATGTGTATCGTGTATCTTCATATACGTATCGTGTGGTGTAATATACTAACAACATAGGTTTTACTTGCTCCTTTGAACACCTTCCTAGTTTTTTTTAATTGACTACAAGCAAATTGAAGCCATCGAGTGCAAATGAATTATAAGAGAAAAGATGAGTTCATTTTCTTGCACAATAATTCAAAGCATTATGTGCATGTCTCATCAACCCCTGCAAAAAATATTTTATAAGCAAGGATATTGTAGAAATCTTGTAAATCACATATATGGAATTCATATTTAGTTGCATCATGTGACCACATGAGAATTATGTTATCTGCTTTACTTGCAATGTGGCTGTGGATTCGTCCTTAATGTCTATTCCAGTTGAGCATAAACTTTCTCTCTGAAGACTTTTAAGTTACAAGTTCCATTAAACATTTTCAATTGCTTATATGAGTACACCAAAATCGATCTTTCAGTCCAGAAAGGCTTTCTCCCAGAGTTTTAACAAACCGTATTTGTGGCAGATCCGCCAAGTTTCAATTGAACAAGTTATAATGGTACGACTTTTCAAGTACTTGCTAATAATCAGAAAGTCCAGAGAAGGTATCACAACTGCAGCTCCCAATTCATAATTAGTACAAAGAACTATATATATATATATATATATGGAAGAAGGTAATTTTTTATTCTAACCCGAAGGCCTACAATTACAGCCCGATGGCCTTACAAACTAAGCCCGAAGGCTACATTCCGGCCTGAAGGCCATATCATTGCCCAAAGGCCTGCTCCACCTGCATCGCACCGCACCCACCTTACTTTAATTCTCACATCAAAGAATTTAAAGTGCTTCCCCCGTTGCTCGAACCTGCAACCTCTGAGGGGATATGCCTTACTCTAACCACTTGAATATATATATATATATTTTTTTTTTTTTTTTGGAAAAAGGGTAAATTTTATTCCATCATCTCAATAAGGTTACAACATAAAGATACAATCCCAACTCAGGGGGACATTACTAGTACATCCGACTCAATGTTATGGAGTATGCCCACCACTGGTGTGGAAAGACCCTCATAAATGCGCCGGTTCCTCTCCCGTCAGACATGCCAAACTGACGCAGCAAGTCTCAATCGAGCACGCCTAGCCCAGCTCTGCTCCTTGCCCCTGCAATCACCAATCCACTTAAGGATTTCTCTGAAGTCCCGCTCCCTGCCAACCCCTCCCAAGTGTCTCCGGCACTGCTCTGCCCATATGCTCCACGCCATATGGCACTGGAAGAACAGGTGCCCAATAGATTCAGGCTCTGTCTCACACAAAACACACTTAGGGTCAGGGACAGAAACCCCGAACCGAAGCAATCTGTCCCGAGTGAGCAACCGGCCCATCACCAGTTTGTATGCAGACAGTTGCATCTTCCTGGCGAGCCCCTTCCCCTATATATATATATATATATATATATATATATATATATATATATATTTGAAATAAGGGTAAATTTTATTCCACACAGACCTCAGTAAAAGTATTACAGTACAGAATCTCACATCTCTTCCACCCCGATTAAGGGGCCATTACAGATACATCGAATTCTAAATTATTTAGAATTCCAATAGGAGGGGTAATCAGCCCCTCAAATATACGTCTGTTACGCTCCCTCCAGACGTGTCAGACTGATGCTGTGAGTCGAACTCTGGCCATCCTAGCCCAACCAAGCTCTATACCTCGGCGATCCCTAATCCAAGTGAGGATCCCCCGTATATCTCTGGCCCTGCCAACACCTCCCAGCGACCTCGTGCATTGCTCAGACCAGATATGCCAAGTCACCGGACACTCAAAGAAGAGGTGGCCAATAGATTCAGCCTCCGATGAACATAGTACGCACTTCGGGTCTGGGATCTACACCCCAAACCTGATGAGCCCGTCCCTCGTCATCAACCTACCAAGCAGCAGCTTGTATGCACATAGCTGCATTTTCCGGACTTGAATATATATATATATATATATATATATATATATATATATATAGTGAGATAGAGTCCTTTGTACTAATTATTTCAAAATAATACATCTAAAACATACTCCTATCCAAAAACCAAAACCTATTTAAACTAAGGTTCCATCTTATCTAAAGGATAAACTCAAACAAAAATCCAATCTTGTCATAACTGTAGTATGCATACAAATTGCAACAAACTGAAGTTAATGGTAAGATTCAGAACCATGCACCTCAATGTCTGTACTTGAGTATAAGAAAAGATCTGCTGACGCGATTCTCATGCGATCTGCCCTGTTCCCGATTTGTTCTATGCTCTGCAAGCAAAAAAGATACACTTATTCTATATATGGCATATTACAATGGCAACGAATATATAGAATATATAGACAACCTAAAAAAATTTGAAGTATTTCTCACTGCTACGAGGAGAGGAATAAGAGTATGGTGCAAGAAATAGTCATCAATGGATGTCTATATTCCCTATGCAGAAAGAAACATACTAAGCATATTTAGCATTTACAACAATAATATGACAATGATCGAACTTATAAGAGAATGAATGCATGGTCGTTAACTCATTATAAAAAATATGTACTCATAATTATGGCCATACCCACTGCTTTTTTTCTCTATCCCAGACATATCATATGAAGAGCTTTACCTAGAGACAAAACACAATCTATTGAGATTTCTCATGATGACAAGTGGGAGGATGGATAAAAGATGAGGAAAATTCAGGAGAACATCTTAGCCAGAAAATTAGTAGTTGACATGCTACTGGCAATTTTAAGACCTTGCATGCTTATATAATACTGCTCCTACAGGCATTTGGGGAAGCAATACCAATACCCATATTATACATAGATAGGCCATGCATAGATAGGCATGTAGATATACATATATAGAGAAGGAAGTTGATGGACATGTGGATATGCAACAGATAGGCATGCCCTATGGCCATGCAGATTAAGATCATGCAATCGAGAAGCACTGTCCAATTTCACCTAGGCTGGGAAAGAATCTATATAAAGAGGAGATACTACAAATTGTATAGGACCACAACCAAGACAGTGAAAAGGAATGCCATTCCCACAACCAAACCTGGCATCTGGCAAAAACAATCCTTAACAAAAATTGTGATGACACGTTTGTATATCGTCTCAAAAGCAGCAAAGTATCAAGAGATTGGTGGCCTCGGTTCTCCAGGTTCTGACCTGAAGGTAATTATCAAAATAGTGCCGTTGACAAAGATGGCGTATTACTCTCCCAAATCTTTGCAAAGGACTCCAAAAGAACATTCAAAGTTGTACTTGACGTTGTGGAAATAAATTTTGTGTTGAAAATTCTTTAAACGCGAAGGCAATAACAAGAACATAATACAATAAATGGATCGTATGGTGACAAACTTATCACAGTAAAAACAAATTATAGCAAAAATAGTAGCTGTATCATATGATTAACATACGCAACATACTCAATTTAATCAGAAAATTATGATGAATGAACCCTTAAAAGGAATCTGACAGTATATCATTATGTATTGTTACATTGGTAACTTACAGAACAATCAACTGACCTCCTCACCAGAGACATATATAACTGGAGCAGGCGCGCTAAAATTGTTTCCTTGAGAAATTATAGCAGCAAGCTTCATATCAACAACAATTTCATGTTAGACTAGGATCCCTTTTACAAATAGACATAGAATTCAAGTATCGAAGATAGGAGATAGATTGCACAAGCGGAACTTCATCAAATTTGAATCAAAGCTGTGTGAAAATATACCCAAGTACGAAAAAAATCAAGAGGTACCTGCAATAAAAGTGTGCTCTTGCCAACACCAGGGTCACCACCAACTAAAACTAAAGAACCTGCAAAATGTGACACCTGGTCAACTACTTACTCATCTAGCTGACCAATGAATCATTATAATGATGAGGCAGAACCACTCAGAACCAGTTACACTATAATTCACATATTGGTAGACTTGATTACAGTGACACATATTGACACAATACAGTCAGTGAAGAAATTTCTCTATTTACTATTTAACTGAACTTTGCAAGATAAAACAATTAGTATCAATATACTTATAAGTAAAGCAACATGCATGACATGCAGAACTTCCAACATATGCCATTCAAATAATTATCTAATCAATGTTACCAATAACCAGATCATAGTTACCTGGAAGACGGGAACATGGTACGTCCCAGGTCATGGCATGGGTTCGGGAACGAGGTATGCTACTTGTCTATATTTTCTGTACATGAGGATAGGATCAATTGGTTCCCCAATTCGGCCCCTGGTACGCTTCAAGATACTTATTGGGCCAACTCTAGTTATTTAGTTCAAAATTTAACTCAATAATTACGGCTGTTAATATATATTTAACCCTCACTACAAGGGCTTTAACATGGTATCAATGCAATCCAGATTCAAATCCTCTAGCACACATTTTAAGCGGATTAAAAGAAAAAAGTATACCCTTGCATAAATCTAGTTATGTTCAAAATGGCCCTTCGACCTGCGGGGTGTGTTAATATAAATATATAATTAACCCTCAACCCTCACTATACTCCAGATTGGTGTCATTGCAGGGACTTCAATAATGGCATAATACCAAAATAAGACCCTATATCATACATAATAAAATTTAAAACTCAATGCTTCATTCCATTCAATACGATATAAACTTGATTTTCATAGTCATACATCGCCAACTAGAACGAAACATTCCAAATATGGTACAGTAGTATGAGTATCTGACCAAGGGTCCAAAACATGTAAATAAAACATAGAACAGTTTTTTTAGACTAAACGGTGGGGGTGGGGGTGGGGGAATCCCCCGCGTTCCATTAATTAATGTTAACAAAACAAATACCCAAAGTGTGAAACATAAAACAGAATGAAGTGTCAAAAGACTCATAACCTGCATACAAATAATAAAAACATCATAAACAACCACAAGCTCATCTTCTTTGCATGAGCAACGTACAAAACAAAGTGGTCGCTCATGAATCATGACTCATGAAGCAATAAGAAACAATTGCATACTAGTTATTAAGTCAAAGTTCCTAGGAGAAGTTTAGCGATGAAGCGCAAAATTGGACAAGAGATCTCAAAATCTTTACCTTTCACAATAACAATTTTATAATGAGATTTCAAAGGACCC
Source organism: Iris pallida (assembly GCA_029216955.1). Classification (NCBI taxonomy): domain Eukaryota; kingdom Viridiplantae; phylum Streptophyta; class Magnoliopsida; order Asparagales; family Iridaceae; genus Iris; species Iris pallida. Next base: position 3,332,632 of record JANAVB010010400.1, read on the forward strand.
CAGTCACTAAATTTGGTGATATGGATCGAGTACCATATTGATCCACATCGGATATGTAGCTCAAATTGGACCTGCTTGTACGGTTGTATTGTATCGGAATATGGTCCCATGGAAGTGAAGGTGTACCAAGTAACTATGAACCACATTAATGCAAGTTTGGCCTGGTATTAATTAAGCCTAGTCACCCAAATTGTACATCTAGAAGAACATATACCAAATGCTAGTGTCATCTGAGTGACATAAAATGTCCTTAAGTAGTCCCCAATATATGCATTTCGTCCTTCATACCAATTCTTGACATGGTATTACCATGGTTATCTAGAATCCGGAATGAAAACGGGACCACGGTACACAAGGAGTCGCAATACGCGGTATGTTGGGGTTGGTTTTTGTGTAATGCAATACATTTACCTCAAAAAAAAAAAATTAAGGAACACGTTATTTTATATATAACAAAGATCTAATATTCATCGAGTAGTATATTATAGCGTCATCAAAAAATCAAAACTAAAAAAAAACATAAATTCAAAACAATCCTAGAAATAATTCTTTTCAAAAAGAAGTAGCAAATCTTATGTTTTAAAAAATTTAATGAAAAATAAATAAATAATACATTTTCCCTTTAAAAATTTGGTTGAAAAGTATAATGTATTCTTTTGTCAAAATGTAGATTTCTACGTTCCAATACGTAGTACCAGCACGTGTGTTCCTGGATCAACATTTCCGTATCAAGGAACGCTACCTAAATGGAAAATTCATGTAACCATGGGTATTACATTCAATAACACAACTATAATATTATATAGCAAGTATTATTTTCATAAAGGACTTTCTCTGAAGGTAGAGGGCATCATTTGGCTACGTGGTAAGGTTTAAAACTCGCATCCTATATAATGTGAGTTCTCGTCTCAAAAACAGCATGTTCATAAATGGGCTAAAGATACATACCACTTGATCCTCCCGAAATCATACATTAGTGGGAGCCTCGTGGCACTGACTATTTGAAACACTGTGAGACCCAAATCGTATTTGATCCATAAGGTATAATATTGGACTTGACCCATATGACTTAAAAGAAAAATATCTCCAGTTGAACTTTGTGTTCGAATAGATCGAGATGACAATTATGTGATATTTCACTATGGAGTAAAAGAATTCAATTACTTGACCCTTCATGAGCACATACTAAGCCAACAGGAAGTTATCAAGTAACATATACATTACATAGTGAGCTATCAAAAGAATTCAAAGCATATATAGGTAGATACCTCTATGTTATGTATGTTGTCACGACGCCTAGGCGGCTTAGGTGTGCAGGTAAAAAACAATGTTCTAAATGGCGGCCGCCTAGGCGGTAGGCGGTCCCTTTTCGCACCGCTTTTCGGTAGGCGGTAGAGTAGGCAGCCAATGGATGTCGGCGGCATAGGCGGAGGTGAGACGGCGTAGGCAGGCGCCTAGGCGGAACAATACCTAACAAGATATTTTGGCCGAAAAGGTTTTGTAAGCATTATAGGCCTGTAGTTCGCATTTACAAAACTAAAACTTCATAAATCTTCGTTCTACAACTTAGTTATGCATGGAACACCCTTAAAATATGTGTATTATGCAAAATACAGTGGTAAAATAGTATAAAAAAAATGTATCGACCGCTGCCTAGGCAGTAGACAGACTCTCTACGCCGCGCACCAGCCTACTGCCGTTTAGAACCTTGGTAAAAACCTATCGTCTTGACCTAGGTAATTTTCGCATGGATGTGGCGATGGTCGCCTAGGACGCCTAGGCAATCGCCTAGGGTTAAATATATATATGCAGGTAGAAAAATATATGTGTGCAACATTGAAGTACTCAAGTTCCTGTGCGACGCCTAGGGCCTAGGCGAGGCGGGAGGCATGTTGCCTCGCCTCGTCTAGCGTCCAGAACAACTTAGATGCTAAGGTTGAATTATCAATATAAAATGTGAAGGAACAATTATTAGGGATTTGGCTTTTGGCTCTAGTAAGCCCAAAATTTAAGATATATATCAACCATTTATAGCGAACAATAACATCAAATTATGTAAGTAATAGATGAGAATATATTTAAAATAATATTTATATATATTTTAGTCATCTAGAGATTGAACCTCGAAAGCAAAACTGCCAAAACCATCAGAACTAAAACTCATAAAGGAGGATGGAACCAAAACCAAGATTTTGAAACTTGATAGAAGAAGTAGGGCTTTCGGTAGTACTCAAAATATGACTCCAATTGACAAAAATACTAATGAGATATGAAACCTCACATTGTTTGAACTGTAGCCTCCTAAGTTAGAGTTTCTACATCAATTGAATTTCTAGATTGACCTTGTGAACTTTTTACCTAAATACTAAATATAACATAAAACTTTACAAAGAAGAACTATAACATGGACTTCTAAAAAATTACACAAGGAAATATATAAAATCCATTAAACATCTAATATTGTTTTCATTGAAATTTCATTTTGAGCTATTACATATGACCTTACTTTGGTTCAATTTAACAGTCAAGCTTTCATGGAAACATATGCATAATCATACATGTGATATTCAACACACAAGAACTGATGGACTAAAACCAAGGCGCCACGGATTGTATACCAATTTTTGTTGGACGATTAATTAATAAAGTTAGTAAAAGCAAACACGTAGTGAAACCCAATGAGTTCCTTAGTGTAGCACAACATAGGTAGTTCCTCACTGCAACTTTGTATGCTTCATTCCTACAAGTAGAAATGTACAGATTGCTCTTTTAAGATGTCCATTCTTATGTTCCAATCCTTAGTCTAAAATTAGAAAGATTCCCATTGTTAAGTAGCATCATAATGAAATCGTGTGACCTAGAATGATTTGAACAACAAAAATACAATGATAAGAAATAAATTGCAGTTACAAGAGCTCATAAAGTAGATGTGTTTTTTGTTTAGATTTGTAGCATACCAGGTACAACACCACCGCCGAGAACCCTAGCAACCTCCATTCCGAAGAGCCCTGATCTAGAAGCAGGAAAAGCATGCTCATAATATTCCATCATTCAATATAGTTACAATAATTCTTAGAATTTACTGAACGAAATTTCAAAGTGTTTTATAGGAGAAATTAGAGGTCTGTAGAACTTTTAGGACAAAGGAATTTCATCTAAGGTGTCAAACTTCATTGAATACTCAAAATTTCATCTAACCTATCAAACTACTTACAAATATTCAACCCTCTCTTTTAAGTAGTCTTCGTTCGCCATGCCTTGTGGCAGGGTGACAATACTGAAAATCCCCAGAAATTTACACAACTCATGGTCACTTGAAAATAAAAAGTATTATCATTGTCTGAACAAGAATATTTCCATCTATTTTGAAATTGCTATATGTATCTGGTATCAGTTTTCTTGCTCATCAAATGATCAAATTGTATCATTATCATAAGATATATTACCCCACGGGTAAATAGATGGGTTAAATTGGAACATATAAACTAACAATAAAGAGCATCATTAAGCCTCAAGTGACATTGTCATTATCAATGATAACTAAAAGTGAAATTTAAACAAAAAGTTTAGACAACCATCATTTAGTTCATAACATCAGTAAATTGGAGGGATGGAGTCCAGCATAAAATAAACCCTAGGTGGATCCTGGTTTGGGTTTTCAATAACATTAAACCCACTAAGTGGTTTAAAACCGTTAAATATTATTAAGTTTTTGGTCTAAACCGTTTTCTGTCAGGATTGGACAACTTAGTATGTATCATTGTACGAACGATATAGAACTATACGTCTCGTATTGGACAATACGAAATCGTACCGTCCAATAGTTTTACTGCAGCTATACGTTCCTCCAATTAGTATCAAAATGTATTATATCGGATATGTATTGTGCATCAGACAATACTAACAACATAGGTTTCCATATACATTTCGCCACAAGTGTCAAGTTGAACAGGATATGCAGAACTTCCAATGCATTAGAAGTTGAACATGTTACTAACAATGTCTTGTTTCTATTGTTACATTTTCTAGGTAACCAAGATTGAAAGGTAAACAGGAATGAACATGAGTATAGACAAACTTCCAATGCATTACAAGTTAATCATAACATAGAAGCTAAGGATTACAATGACGGCGAGTTGGAGCTTCTTCTATGTTACAAAAGTGTCTGGGTCTGGGTGACAGTAAACCAAACATCCTATTTTCTAAGGGAAAGGATTTGACACTAGTTAAGAAGTAATTCATAATGATACTAGTGTCCAGCCAGACAAGGTTGAAGGTGTAGCAGAGTACTAAATTTGTCCAGTCAAACCAGCTAAGTGAATTTGGTCCTACTGGCCCATTCGGCCGATCTGGTTGAGTTAATAGTCTAAGTTGGTCCAGGTTTTCTTATGAATACAAGTAATAGGTTAAAACTTTTAATATGATAAGTATAATCAAGTATAACAGTTATTCTACTCTACATTCATCTTCTCTGTTTTTCCTCTTAGTCTAGTGACATGGTGAACTTATTTGTAAACGAAAAATAGAGATGAAGAGACCATCAACTCTGTAGAGAACGTAGAAGCATATGAGGACGACCGCAACCACCTGTGGTACATTATGCGAAAATTGTGTTGACCACGATGATGTGTTGACCACGATGAGCCCCGCAACTACACATCTTCACAACAAGGTGTATAACTTGGGTGAAGGATTCTTATGTAATCATTGACAATGGTTGTAGCGAGAATTAGATGGTTGTAGCCTGAAGATTGAAATGATGAGCCTAGTGACCAAGGAGCAACTTTCACCTTAAAAAATTAGTTGGATTCAAAGGGACCACTATATGATATTTTTGAAGATCTAAGAAAATCATTTCTCCATTGGCCATTTTTATACCGATCTGTGATTTGGTTGATTTGGACGTCCTACAAATTACTTTTGGAGGCCATGTCAATTAATTTGGGAGCATTGTACAAAGACAGGGAGAATGTTTATATTTGCATAAGGATGGATGAAGGTTTTCTCGTCCCATTGAGAGATGGCCAATTCAAATCTTATAAAGTGGAGTAAAGTTGTTTCTACTAGTGATCAGTGAACTGGGGAGTTCTCAAAAATGATGACAAGCGGCACTCACAGTGGTCCTCGGGAGGGCATAGTCTTTATTGGAAAAGTTCATGGATGTCATGCCTTAGAAGCTGTGTAGAACACTCATGTACAAGTGCAACATCCAGCACGAGATTGACACAGTGCCGGGAGGGAAGTATCCTACTTTGCCTTGTTATCGGATGACCCCAAGGTGTGCCAGATTTTGCAGGAGCAAGTTAAAGACCCAATGAAGACGATGTTTGGCACAAGAGCAAGAGTGCTTGTTGTACATGTCGTACTAACTCTGAAAATGGACATGAGGGCCATGAAAATCATTGACAAGTATTGCTTATTAATAACCAGATTGGAGGATATGCTTAATAGTTAATACAACATATGGGTCAGACACTTTTCTCGAAGATAGATCTCCATAGAGTTGAGCTGTCATGGAAGTCACATTAGGCACGAAGAAAGAATAGAAGACAAGACCAGGAAAGACCTTTACAAGTATTGCTTATGCTTTTTAGCTTTACCAACATACACAGTATATTTATGTGGATGAATCAGGTACTCAAACCATTCATGGAAATCTATAGTTTTGTACTTTGATGATATCCTTGTTTATAGAGGAAGTAAGAAAGAGAACATTATATACCTTAAATAGATACTTATGCAAATCTCAAGAGTGTAGCCTTCACAAAGAACAAGTAATATTATTGCCGTTAATAGTGAGTGCCAGTGGAAAATTGGCTGATGAGAATGCCATGACCATCAAGAGTTGCCTATACCAAATTTTGTATCCGAGATGCAATGTTTTCAAGGCCTGACGACATTATAGATGTTTTATTCATATTTCAAAGAAACCATTGCTAACCAACAGAATGGAAGTTCTAGTAGAGAACAGAAGCCGAAGCGAGTTGCGCACTGATCAAAGAGAAGCTCTATGTTTGTGCATGCTCTAAGTTCTAACTTGCCCGATGTTAGACAACTTGATTGAGGGCGACTATAATGCTAGTATAGTTGGAGTTGGAGCAATATTGATGCAAGTGACAAGACCGGTGGCTTACTTAAGCGAGAAGCAAGAAGCTCAAGATCTCGAGAAGTTGGTTGCAATGACACTTGATTAGGGAGCTTTATATAAGTGGTCTCGGTAGACACCTCGAGAGGGAAAACACTATCATATTGGTTGAGGAGATACACTACTAGCCAGAGTTAAAGAAGGTTACCAACCATATCAAGTGATGTCAAGTGTGCCATATAGCAAAAGAACACCCACACCATACTGGTCGATACCAACCTCTTATGGTTCCTGATTCCCCTTGGGAGGAGACATTTATGTATTTATTCTTGGTCTTCCACAAACTCAGCATGGTATTGCTCATCTTTGTCATGGTTGATTGATTCTCCAAGATTGCAAATTTTATTCCGTGCGGGATATCTCGGATGTGACAAACTATTCTTCTTAGAGGTGCTTTGATTTCCCAAGTCTATTACTCCCAACATTACTTCTAACATCTAACAGAGATCATATCTAAAAACTTTCTGAACTCAAGTTGACATTATGATTAATTAGTATAGTATAAATCACCCGTAAACAGATGGTTACACAAAGGTGGTATAGCTTCGGTGTGATACCAAACAATGGAATTCAGCTTTAGACGAATGTTCTTCTAATAGCGCAGCAAGACGCCTTCTCTATATATACTATCATCACCCAAAACATATATGAACTTAGCTCATTATCAAGAATCTGGGGAGAATATTGCAGTTAACAATATGGTGGAGGGGGACTAATTTATCCATGGGGTGTCACAAAATGTTGAAAAGTCTAATTCAAAGTACAAGGCAGCTGCTGACTGGCATTGAAAAAGGTGTTCGAAGAAGCTGATATACTGATGGGGTGTCTTTTAAAAAAAATTGGCAAGTGGCTACAACAAGTCGATGAATCGGAAAAATGGGCTGTTTCAGATTCTGGGAAAGACCAATAGTGTACCTGTGTCATGGACTATACATATGTCGTGGATTTGACGGAAGATAAGGATGGACATCTCAAACACCTTCAATGTCGTTGAATGTTCAAGTATTCCTTGCATAAGGAGTCCTCATATCCGGAGTCAACCTTGAGGTCCAGTTCTCTCTAAGGAGGGGAGACCGATTTGGTAGAGAGAATAAGTTGATAAAAATGACATTCAAGGAGAAGCGCTAATGGAGCGAAGACCGGGCACACCAAAGCAACGAAGTCAAGCAGCAATATCACCTTCTTATACATCAAATATTACTAAGGTCTATATTTATGTACCTCTTGAATAGTAACTAGGTTATAGGAAGTTCTAGAAAGGATTTGATACAAAGATACTCTCTTATCTCAAATATATTTGGCACGATCATGACCATACAAATTCAGTTTCAACCATGTATTCCCTCTCGTTGGAGCCTAGACACGGGCAATAATATCGAACATGGATGTTGAAGTGACGTATCATATACATGTCAAATATGGATAGGAAACTTTAGAGTAACCGTGCAAATAACTTGAGTTCTCTTAGTTCTTGAACATGTGAATTCCGTAATGAATCTGTGTATTGAAATGTTGTCTATGGATTCAGCCTTTGCTCGTGAAATGTAGTTCTCTTAATTGTCATTTTTTAGGGTATTGATTATCCCATCTAGTACTTGTGCTATGTCAAAAATAATTAGTTAGTCTCTAGATCCTTAATCTACAAGACTACAACTATATGTTTATTTGTGGTTTCAAAGTTGATTTTGTTTATTTCTTCCCAAATCTTTGAATTCATAATAGTTTTTGCTTCTCTCAAGTTTGATTGGAACTGAAGGGTTGCACATGGAGATGAGGAAGAAATGCCTCTTCACTTACAAGGCAACATTTTAGTCTAAGAAGCATGGAGGCACCAAAAAAACCATGTCGTGTTTGTGTCCAGTTGTGCCGTCGTCAGACTCATATTAGACACCCCACGGACACTCCAAAATACACTAGGACGCTAAAATTGGTTCTGAATCTGTGTCATCATGTCCAAAACATGTTGTATCGTATCTGTGTCCGTGCAGCATTGGTTTTAGTCGATCATTTCAGTTAGAGAAGAGGTTAATTGGTGATCATTCGGTAACAAGTACGTATGCATTGATGATTATTGGTGGTCATTGATAAGTTCACAATGAAAGCAAACCAAACTAACAGTTGGATCCGCCACTCCGTCTGGTTCCTCCCCTTATTCACCTCCTCCAAGCTCTGTGGAACCGCGCCCCCGGCCCGCTGCGGAAGCCACAACCTCACCTTCTCCTCCGACACCTCGGCGCCCCTCGAGCCGCCAACCTCCGCCGCCTCAGCGAACCTCTTCACGGTGCCAACCTTCTGGCACGCCGGGCACGTCCCCCACCACTGCCCGCTCGTAGCGCCGCACTGCCCGCACACCCAGGATACCCTCTCCTTCCCCGCCTTCCTCCTCCGCGTCCCCGCCGTGAACAAGGAAGAAACCCTAACTTTCCTGGGATTGTTAGCAACCAATTTTTCTCCAATCGGGGCTTTTCGTCTTCGTCTCTCGAATTCTCCTCCGGTTCCTTTGCCGGCTCGGCAGAGGGCTCGAAAGCGTCCCACGAGCTGAGGACGCGGTCGGGGTCGGAAGAGAGGACCCTGGCTTCTTCTTTCCATGCTTGATTCGTGGAATCAGAGGATCTTCGTATAGAGAGCAGTGATTTTTCGAAGGGTTTGGAGAGGAGGAGGATGTTGTTCTTGAGATGGAGGAGACTGCGGAAAGATTGCATTTTTAGGGATTGAGGAAGATGGGAGATGGGTCCGATTTGCATAGAGAAATTTAGGGTTAGGGTTTTTGTTGGGAGATTATTTCACTCTTCCCGCCATGTTCGAAAGGGATGGAGGTCCGGAAGTGGGAAAGTGGGGAAGTTGGGGAGGGGTGATGATGGGCAAGAGAGTGGGTTGCTCGACTAAAGCCGTCGTCTCAAGGCCCACTAAAAGAGTCCCAATTAAGTAGGGTTACGTTTGGTTCATTGTAACGTAATAGTAATCGTAATAGGATTGGATTTGTAATAATTGAGTTTATAATGTAATGGAATTATAATTATTACTATGTTTGGTTGAAATATATAATCAAATTATGTAATGTAATGTCAATTGCATTCATATGTTTGGTTTACCATGTAATGTAATTAAGTTTCTAATTTAATATTTTTTAAATACAACATAAAATAAAAAAGTGGATCACTAAATTTTTTAAAAATTTAAAAAGAAAAAAACTAAAAATAAATAATAAATAAGGAAAAAATGGTTTGTTTTCTGCTAAAAAAGACCAAAATGAAAAAAAAAAAAGACAAAAATTAAAAAAATGACAAACGAACAAACGGAAGGAAAAAAACCAAAAATGAAAAAGCGATAAAAAAGAAAAACGACAAAAAAAAATAAAAAACGTGAAAACCATAAAAAGTGACCAATAATGATACAAAAATGACTAAAAAACAAAAAAATGACAAAAAACAACAATAAATAAAAGGAAAAAAAAGACGAAAAACGACAAAAAACAAAAAGGGCAAAAAAACTACCAAAAACGACAAAAAATGAAAAAATTGACAAAAAACGATAAAAAAGAGCAAAAAAAAATAAAAACGATAAAAATGAACAGAAATGACAAAAAACGAAAATACAAAAAATACCAAAAACAAGAGGGAATTAAAACGAGCAAAAAACGACAAAAAGATTAAAAACTTAAAAAAAAATCCAAAAACGACAAAAAAGGGAACAAAAACGACAAAAACAATAAACAAAAAAAAAAAAACGAGCATAAACGACAAAAAAAAAGTGAAAAAGACCCAAAAGCAAAAAAGGATAAAAATAAAGCGACACAAAAAAGTGCAAAATCGACCGAAAACGATTTAAAAGACGATAAAAAACGTGAAAAATGTCAAAAACGTACAAGATCGACAAAAATCGATAAATAACATGCAAAAATGGCAAAAAATGTGCAAACCGACAAAAAACGATAAAAACGTAAAAAATTGACCAAAAAACGATAAAAAAAACGTGCAAAAAGGCAAAAAGACGTGCAAATAAAGCAAAACTGACAAAAAAAGATTTAAAAAGTGCAAAAGCGACAAAAAAATGGCCAAGAATGTGCAAAAACGACCAAAAATCGAAAAAAAAAAAAAGCCCCAAAACGAGCAAAAACGACAAAAAAAACAATAAACAAACAAAAAAGACAAAAAAAACAAACACAAAAACGACAAAAAGGATTTAAAAAGTGCAAAAGCGACAAAAAAATGGCCAAGAATGTGCAAAAAACCGACACAAAAAATCGAAAAATGGCCCAAAACGAGCAAAAAACGACAAAAATAAACAAAAAACGAACAAAAATAACAAAAAACAAACACAAAAACGACAAAAAAGATTTAAAAAGTGCAAAAGCGACAAAAAAAATGGTCAAGAATGTGCAAAAAACGACCAAAATCGAAAAAAAAAAAAAAAAAAAAAAAAAAAAAAAACGACAAAAAATAAACAAAAACGAACAAAAATGACAAAAAATAAACAAAAACGAAAAAAAAAAAACATCCCAAAACTAAAAAAAACAAAAAACGAACAAAACGAAAAAAAAGGGACAAAAAAACAAAAAAAAAAAAACAACGACAAAAGGACAAAAAAACGACAAAAAAAAAACAAAAAAAACAAAAAAAACGAACAAAATGACAAAAAACGAAAAAAAAAAAAAAAAAAAAAAAAAAAGACAAAAAAACGGACAAAACAACAAAAATGACACAAAAACGGCAAAAAAAAACAAACAAAAATGACAAAAAAACAAAAAAAAACAACAAAAAAAAAAAAACGACCAAACGAACAAAAAAAAACGACCAAAAATGACAAAAATAACAAAAAATGAACAAAAATGCCAAATTATAGCATACCAACCTTCCGCTTAAGTTGTAATGTAATTGCGATTACATAGGTTTTATGATGTAATTGAGTTTAGAGAAATTGATGTAATGTAATCAAACTTGTAATCGCGATTACATTACATCTAATTTTTTTGCCCAACCAAACATCCGAGTTAGATTGATAACGTAATGCCAATTACATTACGTTGTCCATTCCTGCAAACCAAACGGGCCCTAAATCTCACTTTGGGATGTGGCTGCGTTGTACTCCATTCTCGACCGGGCTTAAGATTCGACTTGAAAAGATTCAGTTCGGTTTCAGTTTGAAAGTACAATAATTTTTTACACAGTTTCAGTTTTAGTTTTGAATTTCAGTTTAGGTCAAAAACCAAAAATTAAATAAGACTCGTAGAATTATATAAATGTTCTCAATTCTATGCATATTTTGATTAAAAATGTGTATATTTTGAAAACAACAATTCTCTTATATGCTTTGAAGTCACTTTGTTCACGACTTTGAAATACACAAATGTGTATATAAAAATTATAATTTTTAATATATTTAATCAGGATCCCAACTTTGGGTCGGGTCCATTACACAATAGAAATAGTCCAACCGTATAAACCAAATAAACCGAATTGATTCTTCGGTCCGTTTCGATTTTTTTGGCTAATTTTGGTTCGATTTCGGTTTTAGATTTTTTTTTTAGAATTTTGGTTTATCCGGTTTGACTATTTTAGTTCGGTTGAAACTGAATAAACCGCACGCCCACTCCTAGCCATAGCTGCATTGCACTCTATTTTGTGTCAAGTATAAGGTGAGCCAAATAATTTTTTTCAACTAGAACGTGTGACATTTATTTCAAAACTTAAATAAAATTTAAAAGAACATTAATCATAACGAGCATCTCGAAATGGACATTTGAACAAGTGGAATAAAATGTAACTGCAATCAAAACTAACCCTAATATATTTTGTCGATGTAGAGCACATCAATTGCCTGCGGTAGGTTCCTAGATTCTTCACTTATCTACCTTCTAGGTTTTGCATGTGGTAGGTATGAATTAACCCCTATCTTTTTCTTTTGTGTGCAAAGCTCATTTAAGTATTGGAGGGGTTTTGTAATTAGGAGATACTTTATGTGGTCTTTGCAAGATTTATATCATATGTCACATCCCGATTCCAAAGAATCGTAGTCGCCCTGGACGTGATGTCGTATGAGCCTAAGTTGAGCTAGTACAAGGCACGTTCATAAGATTATCCGAAACACAACAACAAAGAGAGAACGCAGAAAATTTGACAAAAGAATTTAGGTGAAACATGCAGCATAATGTAGTGATCTTTCTAGCTATCCTAGTCAGTTTCATGTAAACAATTGAATAGAACATAGCAGCATAATTATGGAGAACTTATCCATGGCAGAGCGTGCCGTTGATGTATAAAATTTACCATGTTCTTCCATGTCATATTGCATAATATAAGTTAAACTAGTGCATATTCCTGGAGGTCACTGGCATGACAAGCCATCCTGGACTTATGCTTGGTTTAGACGGTAGCACGTTCAGTGCGGGTAGCGAGCCCCGTTGAAAGGTACCGAATACCCGTGATACAATCCAAGATAGCTATCGTATTTCTTCCTAGGCCGAATCAGTCCTTTGGCCCCGGGATACCATTCGAAGAAAATTCGCCCTTGTGCACAAGTTGTCCATGACTGCGATAGTATAAACAATTTACTTAAGCATGATCTACGCATTCATAAGAAACTTAACCGATTCCAATGTGTTCCGCCTTATCGTTGCAACATTTGTTCGTAGCGTCAATCTTTAGTTAACACAATTCTATGGCATATATGTAAAACGTAAGCATGTAGCAGTTCTATAGCATGTGCACGTGAGAATTTTGCAACATTCATTTAGAATAAGCATTTGTGTCGTTGCAGCTATTGATTCATTAGAGAAAAGAAGGTAAAAGGGAGAAGGGTCAGCCACTCACCTTGGGCTGATTGAGGCGAGGGACCGGTTGGTTGCGCTTAGACGCGCCTACGCGATCACCTAAAATCGCATAAGCAACTGATCAGAACATTGCCCTATTCAATGAGTTCGATATGAAATGCGAAGTTTGAAGAATGCAAGCCATGAAAACTATCAAAATATTCACGAAAACGCCTTCAGAAAACCAAAGCTAAAGCCAAAGAAGCAAGTACGGCATGAAAAGTAGAGCAACGTAAGGTCTTTCCCGACTCAGTCGCAGAGTCTATCCTCGAGGCGCAACCCTCTAAATATGGGACTTGATTCCGAATAAGTCATTCCATAACGAAAAAGGGATCTTAATTCAATGGTACCATTCAGTCGATTCAATCGATCACAACCAATCGGTTCGACCAAATCGATAGCGACAGTATCCTTTATCGCGCACCCCATGGACGAGAAATGGGCATGATGTAGGGACGGGGCACTAAACCATAACCAACTAAAAAAAAGTTTTGTCCTCAAATCTTAAGAATATAACCTACATCTAGGAAAATAATGAAGAAATCTTTTTCTTCATCTCTGACTCGAGTTTCCAGGTCGACTTTTCGACCGAATGGTTTCTCTAGAGCATGCGGACGAAAGGGATCGCACGATTTCAAAGCAGTTTGTCCTTACGCTCCAAGATTTGCCTGTTCTTCTACATATGACAAGTCCGCCTTCAAACCAACTGACCAAATATACACATGGCTCAGATTGTGCACGTACTTCGCAACTGAGAGTAGAAGACATGTACATCTGACAATGCGGTAATGCAATTTGGTAAGCTACTAGGGTGACTCGCTTCACTATTTCAAAAGGACCAACAAATCTTGGACTCAACTTGCCTTTAGCTCCAACTATGTGACTCCTCGCATGGGCGTTACTTTCAGAAATATGTGATCGCCTTCCAGGAACTCGAGGGATCGATGATGGGTGTCAGCGTAGCTTTTCTGTTGACTCTGTGCAATCTTTAGTCTTTCTCGAATGAATCTGACCTTTTGTACAGTCTGTTCCACCAATCTCGGGCCAAGAATTTGTCGCTCTCCTACTTCATCCCAGCAAATGGTGATCTGCACTTATGCCCGTTCAAGGCTTCGTTGGCGCCATCTGGATGTTAGACTGGTATCTATTGTTGTATGTAAACTCAGATGAACATCCAACTCGACTTCAAGTCAATTGAGCGGAGCCGTAGCATGTCTTCGAGAATTTGGTTCGCGCTCCGTTTGGGCGTCGGTCTGAGGATGGTAAGTCGAGCTAAACTTTAACTTAGTACCTAAAGCCGATTGAAGGCTACTCCAGAAGTGCGTCAGAAATGCCAATCCCGATTGAGACGATGGATACAGGCACTTCATGCAGTCACACAATCTTGTCAAGGTAAATATGGGTCAGACGATCGACGCTACAAGTAACTTTGATGGCAATGAAATACGTTGACTTGGTTAGTCGGTCGACGATGACCCAGACAACATCGTTCCTCCATGGCATCTTTGTCAGACCAACAATAAATCCATGCAAATATGCTCCCACTTCCACTCTGGAATGGCAAGGTTTTGTATCTTCCCGCCTGGTCTTTGGTGCTCAGCTTTGAGTTGCTGACATGCTATGCATTGCGACATGAAAAGTGCCACATCTCTCTTCATCTTGTACCACCAGAATGTTGTGCAAAGGTCCTTGTACATCTTTGTTCTGTCAGGATAATAAATACTTTGCGTAATGTCCTCCGATATTATCTCCTTTATGAGTTCTGATCATTCGGAACACATAGTCGACCCTTCAATCGCAGCGTGACCTCATCTTCCGCAAATTCAGTAGCCTTACCCTTTGAATTTAGCTCTCGCATCTTCTTTGGTAGGAATCGTCCTTTTGAGTGGTCTTGATTCTTTCCAACAAACTCGGTTCCACACGAAGTTTGATGAGGGAACAAAATTTCCAATTATGAGCCAACACTAGGAAGCAAAATCATGAAATATGCAAACGGTATCGAATAGTGGATTTCAAATAATTATCGAATTGTGGATCTGAAACAAGTTTACCGATTAGAAAACAATATCTCGAAATAAGTTTCGAATACCAACCAAGATTTTAAAATAGAAAACAAGAAGTTTCAAGAAATGATCCAGGTGCTAAGAGGGTTATAAGGGAAAACTAGTTTGTGAATCACGATCCATGGTTTTCTCCAACCATGCAAGAAAAAGCCTTCGTCTTCGGACTGTCTTTAGTATTCCTCCGGGACTGGAATCTCTTCAACGTTTTCATCTGTCATGACGTAGACTGGTCCCTACGGTAGTGTTCCATGTGGTTGCTGAATCTGGAGAGGCCGATCCCTTGCTGTAGTCCTGGTGCTCCTCGTGCTCGTCCTTGGCAGTATGATCAGCGGCCTTGGGCAATCCTTGACTTGATAGGCAGGCGATCCGCAGTACAAGCATAGGCACAGTCTCTAACGGCATTCTTCATAGTGGTGTCCTGAGAGGTGGCAGAAACTGCAAATGATCGTCGACTGGATCTGAATCTGAATCTCCCGCTGGGGCTGAAAAGCGATGTCTGAGTGTGGCGACGCTTTGTAGATCCACAGTAGTTGCTATCCCCGCTATAAGTCTTCTTGTCTCTCCTGGGCTTTAGCTTTTGTCTCGTTCCATTGTCCGCGCTACATTCTGGATCTCCTGGCTGGTGGCACCAATCTCCAAAGAAGTCGGGTCCTCAGGGACTTGGATGATTTTCATGGCGACTCCAAGTTCTCGATCTGCTTTTCGGTGCAAGATATACGATCGGTGTCGGGGAAGCCAAAGATTCGAGAGTCTGGAAATCAGAAGTCCTTCCTGGTTCGGAGAGTGCATCAACAAGTCTGGCTTAAAAAAGTACGGTTTGCTCTCTTTGGTATCGAGAAACTCTTGAAAACACTCCATCAACTGCGTACTACCCATGGGGATAGTAGGGACAACCTGTAGGGGTGGACGCTCGGAAACCTAAGTGTAGGTGGATCAACAGATCGGTGTCGTGCGTTTGAACTATCTGAAAAACAGAAAACTGTTAAAATATCCTAAACCTAAAACAACAAGTGTTTATAGAATATCAATATACCTGATGTACCCGATTTTCTATGATGTGATCAAGTTTCCTAGTTTAAGCAAGTCCCCAATAGTATACTAATACCTAGGTACCATTAGGATAGACCTGCATGGGCCACCACTAAAAACATGTCACGACCCGCTCCCGAATAATCGGACACGAGTCGGACACGCCCAGCCTTCTTCTGTTAGACACGACGAAGTAAGTTGTACCAAGCTAGGAAATCTAACCAGATAAACATAAATGTGCACAATCACAGCATCTATAAAATGTTCCCAGAGTGATCACCATAATCACCGCTTATAATATCATAAAGTACTAGAGACAACAAGAAGAAAATACTATGAACTCACAACATACAATATCTAGAGGAAGAGCTAAAACAATCTAAACCTGAAACCTCAAGCTAAGTCATGGCTCCATCCTGCTTAGCTAAGATCCCGGCTCTGGCCCATAAGGTAGAACGATATCCTGCAAGTACACCTAACATATCCTAGTCAGGAGCAGAGCTAAGTATATCCAGGAAATGAACAAGAACATCATGGTATGTAAATGAGTACAGGAGAACATGAAATATAAAGTACGGGAAATAAGAATATGAGTACTTAAAAGTAACATAGGAAATACAGGAAACATGAAATGAAACCTGAACATGAAATGTAAAAGGAAATTAACGTGTGCAATATATCGAAATACATCCAGAGTGTGTGATCGGCTTGGGTAGAACATGGAATATGAAGTGGTACGACTTAGGACCCGCGTGCACGATGCAAGGCCTAAGCTATTCACATGAATTGTAACTCGGGTTTGATCACAAATCTGTAGTATTTCTCCTCCCAGGCACAAGTAAATTTAAGGAATAAGATACAAGACAATCTCGTGAAATATCGTGTCAGAAAGAAGGTACAAGCATGAATATAAAAGTACAAAACATGAAGTAATGGACAAATCCGAGGAGTATACTTGCCTTGCTCAGGGTGATCAAGAGTAGGACGAAGATCTGTAGGTTCACCTGTTTTAATACAAGTTGATTAAGTTCTAAACAAAATCAATAGCTGCCTATTCTCTAACCACAACTAACTGTAGAATATTTATGTTTAAGCACTAGTTGTACATCATTTCTAACTGACTATAAAATGAAAAAATATATTAAGTACACACACATATTAGTATAAAATTATAGTAATAATAGGGGCTATCTGAACATTTATTTATGCAAAAGGAATAATAGCAACTAATATTATTACTACAAAGTTTTATTTAGGAAGACCATGACGATATCTTTCTATCAGAAAATATTACGTAGGAAAAGTTGTTTGAAAAATCCTGAGTAATTATTACTCATCAAAATAGGTTTTATTTTATTTTATTAAGACTAGTTTTTATTAAGACTAAATTTCCTGGACAGATTAGACCCATAAATCTTAGCCTATCTCAAGTAAACCCGGCCCAGCCTGTTGATAGATGCACATAATACTTGAAATCCAAAACTTCCAGAGTATAGTACTCCCTCTAGCCAGCAACACGAAATCCCAGTAACCTATATACAAGGCTCATGCCCAACAACTATACACAACTTCAAAATCAAACACTTCTTAATTCATAGATGTACTCTCCCATAGGATACAACTGAAACTAGCAACAAATATACACCATAAGTATTCACAAGACTCCATCTCTGGAGGACCAAGCTCAGTTGCAAAATTTGAATCCAACCAATACTTTCCTTCCCAGTTTGCAACTCAAGGTTCAGGGAAGAAGGTATGCAGGAACAACTGAACAAGGAAAAATTTGTACATAAACTAATCTTCAAAGAATAGGTATACAAACTAAACTCAGCCATAACCAATCGACCACATGGAAAATACTCAGAAAGTAACATAGAACCAACCCCTATCAGTTGTAATTCTGGGAACAACATGCAGGCCGACATACATATACAAGTCTACGGCTAATTGAGCTACTGACAATTCAATTTGAATACTCTGTTGGTTTACTTGAAACAAAGTCTAGTTATAACATCATCCAAATTCACAATTGTAGCAGCTTATAGAAGAACAAAGATTCTCAAAAACTTCAAATTGAAAGCTCAATCGATTGTCCAAAATAACATTCAATTTAAATGTTCAAACATTCAAATTCAATCATTCAAAATAATACTCCAAACCAAAAGCCCTGCCAAGAATGTAAACTCAACCATAGCTCAAATTTAATGGTAAAAACCAAGTTAACACAAACCAACATGTAGCTCAACTGACCCAAAACTCTCATTAATCAAACGATTTAAAATCCAACACACAGGAACCCAAAATATACAAATAGAATATCAACAAACTCCAGAAAATTTACACAATAAACCCATACGATCGACACTTGAATGCAATCGATACCAGGACACGAGCAATGGTTGGACATGAACAACCCACATACCCATCAATTCTCCATTCGAGAACAGAAATAAGAACTAAACTGGAAAGGAAATTTGTACCTGTGTCTGACTCGGACACGACGGTTTATACAAACTCTTTGGAAGCAATTTCTCAAACATCTGATATACGGTGCAGGAGCCGATCTAAGGTGAGGGGATCGACTTGTGAATCCTAGAGTAGATCAAAAATAGGACAACTCCATTCAAGAACTTCGAAATCAAATCAAATCTAAGAAATTATCAATCCCTAAATCGATCAATTGACCAATTCAAGAAATAGTCTGGGAGCGGAAAGATCACAGAGGACTCACCGTAATGGAGGAACTCGGATCTGAAGAGTGGATCGCCGCTATCAGGATCGGCTCATTGAACTTGTCAGAGAAAAAAATTGCCAGAGAAGATGCATCGCACAGTCCCGGAAATAAACGGCGAGCTTGCGGCGTGGTTGCCGGAGGAGAAGACGACCGCCGGAGAGTAGATCGTGCAGTCCCCGCCGTTCGAGGAAGTCGCTGTCGAGAATGTCGCCGCCTCCTGGGAGCAGCGCCTAGTCGCCAAGGGAGGCGCTCTCCACGCTGCTGTAGTCGAGGAGAGGCCACGAGTGCTCAATGAGGTAGTGGCCAACGTTGCCATGGTCGCGTGCGTCGCAGAGTAGAAATAGCCGACGTCGTTGGAATCGAAGTGGCCACTACTGGTGAGGAGAGGCTTCGTGACCGTCGAAAATAACTCGCCGTCGCTGCGGTGAAGGAGTGGTTCCGCCATGGCTGGTTCCCTAAACTTGGGTTAGAATTAAATTGGGGAAGAGATGAAGGAGAGGAGAGAGAGCTCTCGAGCTCTCGAGAGAATTTGAGAAATAAGGATGAGCACAGTTCTCCCTCTCTCTCTCCTCTGTATTTTTATACACAGTGGAGGAAATAAATAGTTTATTTGTAAAATAACCCCTTGAAATTAGATTAATTACAAAATAACCCCAAAAGTTGTTAGGAGTTGTTAGAAAAGTTGTTAGGATCTTGGGACCACTCCTAGTTAGTTAGGAAACTTGGAAAGGCCCTAGATTAGTTGCAATACCAAATAGTTAGTTAATTAACTAACCATTCCTTAATCTAAATTTCTTTTTAAAAAAAATAACTATGAAACTTAAAATAAAACTTGAATATAATTATTCTTTAAAATATCCTAAATAATTTTTTTTAAATTCCATAAAATCGGGAAGATGGGGTTACATACAGAGATGATGTGTCCAAGAAATTATATGTTGTTTAGGCACAATTCACATTTGCTCATCTTCGTATAGAACCGGTTGTTACAAAGGGTCTAGAGTACAGTTCGCAGATGTTGTGCTTGATGTATTCTGTCCTCTGAATAGACGAGAATATCATCAATAAAGACTATGACGAATTTGTCGAGAAAGGGTCGAAACACCCGATTCATAAGATCCATGAATACAGTAGGGGCGTTTGTTAGGCCGAGTGGCATTACCAGGAACCCACAATAGCCGTATCGAGTGCGGAAGGTTGACTTCAGCACATCGTCTAGCTTGATCTTGAGTTGATGATAACCCGAGCGGAGATCAATCTTTGAAAATATCGAGGCGCCTTATAGCTGATCGAATAAGTCATCTATGCGGGACAGTAGATACTTGTTCCAGACGCTGACTTTGTTCAGCTCTTGGTAATCGATGCACAGATGTATTGACCCATCATTTTTCTTCACGAACAATACGGATGCTCCCTATGGCAAAACACTAGGCCGGATGAATCCCTTGCGAGCAACTCTTACAACTGGACCTTGAGTTCTTTATCTCTGCAGGAGCCATTTTGTACGGAACCTTAAAAATTGGTCGGGTGTTCGGGTAAGGTATCGATGGTGAATTTGATTTCTCGATTGGGTGGCATGCCGGGTAGCTCGTCTGGGAACACGTCGAGAATTCTGCCACAACGTTGGTCTTGTAGTGCCCCGACCCGCAAGATGCCTTATGATAGATGGTTGGTTCGATAAAGTCTTATTGGACTTGGGAATATATGAAGGACCGCTTGGAAGGCTATGCGATCGTGGCAGGAATCGTCTTATAAATGTGAGTAGTATTGAACCCTTCGAAGATCATTTAGCTTCACGCTTAAAATAAGGATGAGTACGCTATATTTTTGTTGAGTTGCTCTATAACATCTTGCATGGAATTTGGAAAGATAATAAAAGATAAATAAATCACATGACCCGAAACTGTTTTGTATCATTTCATGATTGTGAGCTTGCGTGTTGTTGCTATAAAAATATGACAGTGAAGAAAAAGTCCCAAATACTTGGGCGGTGAGTATATCGAGCCTTAGCTCGACGAGTAGATGGTAACACAGATATTAAGACCCAAAAACTGGGTAGTGAGTATGCTTGAATTATGTCCGAATGAATATGCTAAAACAGATGCCAAGTCCCAGGAATTGGGCGGTGAGTGCATTGAGTTGGTTGGAAAGATGTATGGTATCAAAGATGTGAGGAAGGGCTTAGGTAATCATATTCTATTATCATGTGCCAATGTAGAATGTTGATTACACAAAAACACTAGATTGGGCAGATGATAATATGAGTATTGGCTCAAGGCAAGATGGCAAGATGGCAATACGAATGAGAATGATGGTTATTACTTAGTTTTTCTCATCATGCATTATATTTTTCTTCTTAGATAAGTTGCATATAAATTTATGGTCATGGACAACTTGTCGACAGGTGGTTCCTCGAACGGTATTCCAAGGCCTTGGAAACTGATTCGTCTTGGGGGAACCTCGTGCTGAAGTAGTAGCACAGTGCTGAAGTAGTAGCACGGTATGCGGGACCTTCAGTGGGACTAGCTACCCGTACTGCAAGGGGCATCATTATACCTGTAAGATGGTCCAAAATGACATGTAGTCAGTAGAATTCATATAGATAGGTCCAGTGTTAACAATATCTTATGCAGGAAGAGTAAGTTATTACTCAAATACAGGGAAGGATGTCGGCTGTTGATAAGAATTACCTGAACGGTGACAATTATATTGAATTATGATATTGTTCCTAACAATGTCTTGTGCAGGCCGAGTAAGTATTATAAATATACAGGGATGGCTACACGATCGTGGGTAAGAATCACCAAAGGGTGATAAATGTATGTCTTAAATTATGTTGGCTATGAGATTTGCATATTTTACTTCTTGTCGGATACAAACATGAAATTGACCCTAAGGCAATGAGAAAGACCACTGTTAATAATATTCTAGAACATTATTACTTAGTGTTGTCTTCTTAGATGAGTTGGGCCAGCACCACTGGCGACATTGATGATGTACTGACCCACGTTGTGGGCAATATTACAGGTGCTTGCGTATGAGGGAAATTATTTGATTAGTGCTTGGCATCGATGAATCGAATGGGTGTGCAGAGCTCTTCTTTCAAGACGATGTCTTCTGCTATACGAGACATAGTATATGGAGCAGTAACTCAGTTGTACCAGAGATTGTAGCCAAATTGGCAAGTTCATTGTAAATAAGTCTGCATATTCAGTAGCCTAAAGGGCAAGTGTATATATTCAGTTGGCTATTCAAGAGTCTTGTAATCAGTTGTAAACTCTGTATTCTGCTGCAAGTCTGGTAATCTATTATAATTATCAATAAAGAGATACATTTCTTCATATCTTGTGTGACTTCAATTTATCTGCTTGGTTTTTCTATGATGTCGTTGTTTTCTAAGAAATACCAGGAACTATAATGGTTTTGCTTGTACAAGTGCAATCTAGACTTGTACGACATCACGTCCAGTAGTAGTTTTCGATCCTTCGGGATTGGGGCGTTACACAATGGTATCAGAGCACGGCTTTACGTCCTTGGATTCTTATTCGATTTGTTTAAACCAATGTTACTACTAAGATGATTCAAAGCTGCTTTCGTGATGATTCAAAGACTGTTTCCGCGATTATTTAAAGTTGCTTCGCGGTGAATCAAAGTTGCTTCCGCGAGTACTCAAAGTTGCTTCCGCGATAAAATCAAAGTTGTCTCTAAGATGACTCAAAGTGCTTTCGCAATTATTCCGTATTGCTTCGAAACTATTCTAAGTCGTTCCCTTGACTGAAAGTCCGTTGATCCTTCTAGCCACTCACTGGATATTCATACAATAAGTCTAAATATGTGGGCTGTGATATGTGTGCTTTGTTGAATTTCTAAAAGATACCAAAATGAATAACAATGATGTGATACGTTAATAAGTTTGTGATATGCTGGATGTCTTATGTGTGGGATTCATTGAAGTCGATTGTTATGCAGAAATCGACTGTGGGTGATGGCATGGTATGTTGGAACAGAATGTGCATAGATTTCAGTGAATGGGAATCGACAGAATCTTGAGTCGGTATTTGTGGTCAGCATAACCACTATAGGATGGATAGTCCATATTGGATGTGGGTTTGATACGAAGGAATATAGTGTTAGGAATTACTTGAGCTCTGAGTGGTATATTGCATATACCCTCGTCATGATGAGACGTCCTTGACCCTGTTTGTGCCATAATGATTGCTTACCTGTAAGGTATTGGGTAGTATCAAATCATAGCTGAGATTACGATTGATACATGACGAAGGCGTGTCCCTTGATGATTAAGTTCGAATAACCCGTTGCAAGATTTTGATGTGTTCGGATGAACCATCACTAGACTTTGACGGTTAGCATTATGTTGGGTAATAAAAGAATTAAAATATGAAAAATACCTTAGTTGGGAAAGTAACGATTACATATTCAAGCGTTACTTGAATCAGCTGGGTAAAAGGATTGTAGGCTCAGTAACGATAATAGGGTGTTGCTATCAAAAGATTTTACGAGAACAACTATAGACCGAATATTGAACGATGTTGGAATTGAGTAAATGAAATTGCATGTTGGATATCAACAAACTATTGGTGATGTTAGGGGCTTATCAGGATGTTGCGAATGATTTAGGAGATACAGAGAATTGCATCAACGACCGAAAAGTAGAAAATGGCTTGAGGAATAGATGATCTTCGCACGTTGTGCAGCTGTGCTTGAGAAAATTTGATGTGTTCCGAATTAACAATTATGATCCTTGATTATGTAGAGGTATAGAGAATGAACATTGTTCTTTGATGCATGAAAGAGTAGATGTTCCTTATGATTCTTTGATAGCTGGAATATCAATAAGTATCGAGGTGCTATAAAATGTAATAGACCTGTCGGTGAATGATGTTATCGCATGAATGAAAAGTTTGGGTGGAATATAGAATTGTTGGATTATGACTTAGCTAATGAGTTATGTTATATCCACTAGATGACCGAAATACGAATGCTAGATGATTGGTGCCATAGAGATTGGATCGGTACATGAATAGTAAATCTTCTTATGGAATCAGAAGGAGATAATGTAAAACGAATATTGATGGTTCACGTGAATTTTAAGAGATGACCGTGTTGGTGCTAGCAAAATTCATAGAGGATGCCTTCAGAAGAAATACGATTATATAGTTGCCTATTTTGTTGGTTAAAAGAGTACAGACCGTATCGATGATATAAAAATATGGAAAATAAATATGTCACAAAGAGACCGTAGAAAAGATGCTAATAGTAGACTATTGAGGTAACATGTTGGATTATGACTCAGAATAGTTGGTCCGATTGAATATACGTAAATTGAGTATGATATGGAAATACAAGTCGGATTGAACAAGTGATACTGCGTCTATGCAAATAAGAACTGAATATTTGGATGATCAATTGATAAAGATTTATATGATGGCTTCGAGATTGACCCATAAGAATTGTCGGATAGGATTGTTGGATAGATTTTGTCAGTTGTGGGTAAGTCTAGAATGACTTCGTTTGGTATAGCCCGAGTATGAGTACGGGTAGAAAGACTTATCCTAGAATGTTGATTGGTTGCCTAAATATCGGTTGGTTGCCTAGAGTGTCGGTTGGTTGCCTAGAATGTTGTTGGTTGCCTAGAATGTCGGTTGGTTGCCTAAGTTTCAGATTGGTTGGCTATGTCATTTCGGTTGTCCGTGTTGGAAATAAGTTTATAAGATTGTGGTGGTGTTCCCATGTCCCTAAGTTGGTCAGATCATAGATTGTCCTTGAGATAAGATAGAGTTGTCCCTATGGTAAGAATTGATTGCCTCTAAGATCAGATAGATATGTCCCTACAACTATCTATCTCAGATGAGTTAGCTGAATGTCTGGTTTAGCTTAGATTAGCCGACTGTAGAGACTTGACTGAATGCTAAGTTGACTGTTGGAGACCCGTATGATGTTCCTATTGATGTTGTGTAGGTATAGTCGGAATGAGTAAGACGTGTTAGAAAGTAAACTTCGAAATGGAATGGAGATTGGGAAATTCGGTGTTATAATGTTGGATGGGATGACGGATCATGTTGATTTCGAAAACTTGGTTGCCTTTGTTGGAATACCGAAAATTGTTAGAACTGGTTGGATTTGGTTGATTAATATTGAACTGCGTAAATTGATGGTAGTGCCTTGAGACAGTTGGAATAATTTCATTGATGGATAATCAGATCAAATTGAGAATAAGTGTACGATGGAATGCGATAGTGCATGTGGTCGAGATCGACGATAGTGAATACAATTTAGAAGTGACCCTCGGAATTAATATTGCTGGAAATCAGAGTTGCTTATGCGAGATGAAATTGTTAGCTTGATCAATACGAGAAAATATTTTGAGTACATCGAGAATTTTTTTACTAGAGTTGAATGATGGTATGACTTGAAAGTTGAATCATGATTAAGAAATTTATGAGTTGCAAACAAAGTGTATGGATGCGAACGATGACGAGTACAAGATTTGATCGATGAGAATCGAGGTGTCGAAATAAAATGTGGCTATGGGATTTATCAAATTTGGTGGCATGAATGACAATAAACTTGAAAGGAATACTTTAAGAATATTTTGGATCGACTGTGGGAAAATTTCTTAAGTTGAAATTTGTAACATTCATTGTGTTATTGGTTGGTTGGATAATTGAATAAATAAGTTGGGAATAATCGAGATGCTCAGAGCAATCACTGATGTTCGAAAAGAAGTTACACCGTAGCTCGTTCTTTTCTCTATCACTGAACTTGGCTGAAGTACATGTATTTCTGGGATGTCTAAAATATGTGTATGATTCCAACTAAGTGGTATGCTAATTCAAACGAAGCCACTGGAGGATTATCTGTGCTAAGGAAATTGTACGAGTGTTGGAGGAAGAACAAAGATGGTAAACTATGTCGATCAATTGGGATGCTATAACGAGACGTACATTACTTGAAATCAATCGAAAGATTGCGAGAAATATTAAATAGTACAAGTTGATCGTTGAGAAGTTTCATAAAAGTCGGTTGAAGTTTGGGGATGAGTTTTTTTAAGTTCGAGGACGAAACTTTTTTGAGTGGTATATATTGTAGTGCCCCGACCCGCAAGATGCCTTACGATGGATGGTTGGTTTGATGAAGCCTTGTTGGACTTGGAATATATGAAGGATCGCTTGGAAGGCTGTGCATCGTGGCAGGAATCGTCTTATAATATGAGTAGTGTTGAACCCTTCGAAGATCCTTTAGCTTCACTTAAAATAAGGATGAGTACGCTATGTTTTTTGTTGAGTTGCTCAATACACCTTGCATGGAATTCGAAAAGATAATAAAGATAAATAAATCACATGACCCGAAACTGTTGCATATTATTTCATGTTGTGAGCTTGCATGTTGTTGCTATAAAATATATGACAGGTGAAGGAAAAGTCCCAAATACTTGGACGGTGAGTATATCAAGCCTTAGCTCGACGAGTAGATGGTAACACAGATATTAAGACCTAAGAACTGGATAGTGAGTATGCTTGAATTATGTCCGAATAAATGTATGTTAAAATAGATGCTAAGACCCAGAATTGGGCGGTGAGTACATTGAGTTGGTTGAAAAGATGTATGGTATCAAAGATGTGAGGAAGGGCTTAGGTAATCATATTCTATTATCCTGTGCCAATGTAGAATGTTGATTACACAAAAATCTGGATTGGCAGATCATAATGTGAGCGTTGGCTCAAGACAGGATTGCAAGATGGCAATACGAATGAGAATGGTGGGTTATTACTTAGTTTTTCTTATCATGCAGTATATGTTTTCTTCTTAGATAAATTACATATAATTGCATGGTCATGGACAACTTGTCGATAAGGTGGTTCCTCCAACGATATTCCAAGGCCTTGGAAATCGATTTGTCCTGGAGGGGAACCTCGTGCTGAAGTAGTAGCACAGTGCTGAAGTAGTAGCACGGTATGCGGGACCTTCAGTGGGGCTAGCTACCCGTACTGCAAGGGGCACCATTATACCTGTAAGATGGTCCAAGATGACGTGTAGTCAGTGACCTTTATATATAGGTCTAGTGCTAAAAATGTCTTATGCAGGAAGAGTAAGTTATTGCTCAAATACAGGAAGGATGTCGGCTGTTGGTAAGAATCACCTGAACGGTACAATTATATTGAATTATGATATTGTTCCTAACAATGTCTTGTGCATGCTGAGTAAGTATTATAAATATATGATGGCTACACGACCGTGGGTAAGAATCACCAAAGGGTGATAACTGTATGCCTTAAATTGTGTTGGTATGAGATTTGCATGTTTTATTTCTTGTCGGATACAAACATGAAATTGACCCTAAGACAACGAGAAAGACCACTGTTAATAATGTTCTATAACGTGATTACTTAGTGTTGTCTTCTTAGGTGAGTCGGGCCAGCACCGCTGGCCAATACATTGATGATGTACTAACCCACGTTGTGGGCAATATTACAGGTGCTTGCGTATGGGAGAAATCGTTTGATTAGTACTTGGCATCGATGAATCAGATGGGTGTGCAGATGCTCTTCTTTCAAGACGATATTTTCTGCTATACGGAACATAATGTATGGAACAGTGTAACTCACTTGTACCAGTAAGATTGTAGCCAAATTAGCAAGTTCATTGTAAAGAAGTCGGCATATTCAGTTGTAGCCTAAAGGCAAGTGTATATATTCAGTTGGCTATTCAAGAGTCTTGTAATCAGTTGTAAACTCTGTATTCTGCACAATCTGGTAATCCATTATAATTATCAATAAAAAGATATATTTCTTTATGTTGTGTGATTTAATTTATCTGCTTGGTTTTTCTGTGATGTCATTATTTTTTAAGAAATACTAGGAACTATAATGGTTTTGCCTTGTACAAGTGCAATCTAGACTTGTATAGCATCACGTTCAGTGACTAGTTTTCGATCCTCTGGGATCGGGGATAGGTCTGACCCGGGTTGTACCATCCTGTCGCATGTCTCGAACGGACGCTAAGTAGCCTTCGCATCCGGAATGCAGCATCCTCCGAGCAGAAATTGTTGAGATCACCATACAGGTCAACGATGCTTTACCACACGATTATTAGAATTCGGTCATTTCAGGTATGCAGAAGGTGACCTTCTTTCCTGCATAGTCGATGGTGCATTGCAAGCGTCGAGCCAATCAATTTTTTAATATTGTAAAACCCCTAAATTTCGACTATATTTTTTTATAAATATGGTATTGATTTTTGTACTTCGTATTTGTACGTCACGTACGAGTTTGCGTTTAGTAAATTTCTCGTCAAGTGCGAATAAGTGCGAAGTACATATATATTTTTATAAAATATTTTAATTATATAGATGTAGAAAATATTTCAAATAATAGACGATAAATATTTTATATTACTTGAAGTTGTAAATACGTCGCGCCGAGGATTGCCAAACTTTATTTTTATTTAAAAAAAGGCCATTTTATTTTATGGTACAAGTATAACTAGTAATTTAGAAAAGCTGTGTTTTATGTAAGTATTATTTTTGCATACGAGTGTATATATATTTGTATTTTCGAAATTAATTATTAGCATTAATATATTATTTCGAAAAAAGTATATTAAATATGGGTTGATTTAATATGTAATTAATTATGGTAATTTAAGTTGGAAAATATATATTAATTTATTTAAATACTGTTTAAATTAGAGGTAGAATCTATCTACATTGAATTATATTTGATTGAATTACTTTTAAATCAATTTGAATTAAATAGTGGAAATACAAGGAGAATTAAAGCTCTTCTTAGTCCTTATCTAGACAAGACTTTTGTAAACCCCCTGATTTTTTAAAATAAATATTTGTAAAATTTTTAGATTTTCAAATAACTATTGTGGACTTATTATATAAATTGTATTATTTTACATATATTTAGTATATTGCTCATTAGTGAATTTAGTATAAAAATATATAAAGCTATTTTTCTAGTAATTAAGGATCTAAACTATATTATACAATTTTTGTCAAAATTTTAGAATTTATTTCATAACTTTTATTACTTTTTACATGGTACTTATATTGTACACTATTTATATAATATAGAATAAATGTCAAATTAGTATTAAATATTTCAGCTTGTATAAATGAGATTAGATGAAGGTTGTTTAAATAAATATTAACTCTATTTATTATCTATAGTAATTTTAAATAATGTTATGGATAATTTAGATAAATATGAACTATATTTTAAGTTAATCATAATCCTAAGTCTAATAGGAAAGCATCCCTATCTATATTATATCATAACAAAGTAACTTCTATCAATTTAAATCAAATCCTATCTAATTTAGGAGATAAATATAAAATAAATCTATATAAACCCAATACAACCCTCTTCTATCAGCCATAATTCGAAATTATTTTTAGTCCAATAGAAACTCTAAAATTCGTCATTAGAATCCAGCCCCGCTTTTAGCAGCAAGAGCAACTTGGAACGACGATATCTCCAAGCTCCGAACTCCGTTTCGCCTCCAATTTTTTAAAAGAAGCGTATCGCGGTAAGGTTTCCAAAAACATATTTTAATAGACAAAATTCGTTCTGTAAATTTCTGTAAAACTGTTTGAGTATCTAGTGTCCAAAAAATGTTTCGGTATTTTTGCGATTTCGGGAGATTCCGAAACGAAAATGCGATCCGTTTAGTTTTTCGAAAAGATGATACGAAAATCTATACCATATCCTAACTTCAAAATTTATTAAATAAATGTAATAGGTGCAGTATTAATTATAATTAGATAATAGACTATTTTCAGCATCCGAAGTTGTTCCTACACCTTCCTCTTTGTGCGTTGTTGTTGATTCGTCGTCGGAACATCATCTTACCTCACTCTGACATCAGGCAAGATACCTTGCCATCTTTACTGCTTACATTTAGTTGCATCTTATTATTCAGTTATTGTATAATTTCTGTACTTTTATTTTAGTTATTTATTTTCCTCTTGTATATGGGCCTAGAATTAAGAGACTATCGTCAATGTAATGCATCTCATTAACTTGTCATGATTGTATCACAAGATGTGTGTGAGTTGATAGTACATATAGAGGTCACTTGCGTGTTGGCTGATCCCCCGTACGCATGCGTAGGAATAACTGTCAATAGATGCATGTTAGAAGACTTGTCAGTTATTAGGTATAAAATAGTATTTTGGAAGTGACACGTGTTGGCACGTCGTGGTTACGTCGTACATCTAGTATCATTGGGGGAGGGGACAGCGACTAGAGTAGAGGCAATTTACTTTTTACACACATTTTTAGATTAATAGTGACTCGGATGAGCGCTACTTGCTGCCCGACCGATAGTGACTCGGATGAGCACTACTTGACAACCATTCTTTATTTACTCTGTGTTCCTACAGCCCCTTGTTTGCCATTGATTATCAAAAAGAACAACAGTTTTATGGGAGGACTGAACTTTAATTCACAATTACAAACTCGCTCGTACAAAGAGAGCCTAGAACAAAACCTAGAAAAGCAATCTAAGTACAATTATTTAATTTGGATTCTGGGGGGTGACGGTAGAGACTCGGAAAGTGTTATCAACTCTGCCTTACTCCTTCGACGATCGAACGCAACCTCGGCTCTGGTGAAGAGATGCTCTGTGTGTGTCTCTCTGCTCGGCTCTGTGTTGCTCTATATGTCTCTGTGTGTGTGCAAAAGGAATAATCCCATGCTATTTATAGGAATTTGTGATGAGTGGGGAGTACAGCCACGTGGCCACATCCTTGTAACTGTGCCTTGAAGTGGGCGGTTGGGGATTGGTTAAGATTAATCCTTATATGTTTGTTGCAATAAATCTGGACTGCTATGTTGGTTGAAATAAATCTGAACTGCTATGATCTGCTGGTTGCAATAAATCCAAGTTGTTAAGACTTAGTCAACTTATGCCACGTGTCCCAACTGCCACTAGGTTACGAGCCGCATGAAGAACTGTTCCCATGTCTAAGCCGCATGAGGGTGACCTCATGACCGAGCCGCATAAGGGTGGCCTCCTAACCGAGCCGCATGAGGGTGGCCTCACAACCGACCCGCATGAGGGTGGCCTCGCAACTGAGCCGCATGAGGGTGGCCTTACAACTGAGCCGCATGAGGGTGGCCTCACGACCGAGCCGCATGAGGGTGGCCTCACATCCGAGCCGCATGAAGTTCACTCAGGCGATTCGCATAAAAAACTTTATTGGAATTTATGAACTGTGTCAGCTAAAAGATTTTCTCTTCTTTTTATGTTGCACCTCTCCTTTATGTCAGAGCCATCATGTCAGAGCCATGTCAGAGCTGTTACTTTGTGTCAGAGCATTAATGGCTTGCTGCACAGAGTAATGATGGCCAGCTGTATTAGGCCTATTTCGAACCGCATAAAGCCACATGACCGTTCCTGAGCCGCATAAAACTGTTTGAGCCGCATGAAGCTCTGAGGGATTTTTGAGCCGTATGAGACCCCCCCAGTTTTGGGTCGCATGGAGTTTCTAGGCCGCATAGGGTTTTACTATTCTTTTCCATGCTTCTACAAGATCCCGTTCAAAGTTTTCAATTTGTAAAATTGAAATACTTTGAATAAGAAGCATGGGTAGGTCCGCATAAGCTCTTCATGCCGCATAGACTTCTCTGGCCGCATAGACTTCTCTAGCCGTATAGTCTTCTCTGGCTGTATAGACTGGTCTTTGTGCCACGTAGGCGTCTCATTAATTGCTCTTGATTTGTTTTTGATTTAAAGTCGTCTTTTGGATAGGATCCCAAGAGTCGGCATTAAATGTTTAGATTTGCCTTAATGATTATGAGCATTCTTTTTTGCATGAAAGGGGATAGAATCCCAAGGGTCGGCTTTATCTTCTAGGTAGCACGCAACCCGAAGCATCTATCGGTTCACACGCCCTTGCCAGCCTATAAATATGAGTGATTTTTGGGGAGAGAAATTCTTTACTCTCTTTACTCTCTTCTTTCTTCAAACTTTTGTGCCCTAGTCGTCATCTCTTCTTCTCCTTCGATCATCAATGGCTCCTAAGGCATCCTCTAGTGCGGCGGCGAAGGGCAAAGGAGTCGAGTGTGTTGGTATCATGTTTGCTCCCTGACGTGGGGTTAGCAAAAGTAATTGCCTCTGATCATTGTTGGGAGACTCTTGACTACCCTGTCCGTTGGCCGTCGGAGGCTGGACACGGGTAGTTTTGTATAACTTTCCATCAGAGGCCCGTGTAACAGTTAGCGGTACTCCTGATGGTCAGAAGTTGGAACAGCTGACTGAGCTCGACGAGCCCACGCTGTCTTAAACTTCTTCGCTCTAGCACTCCAGGGTGCATAGTAGGAAGAGTCCAAATTATGCCGCACAGAGTCTGGCACATCCTTATGAGAGATTTTGAGGTCAGGACCGTACGAGAGCCGGTCAAAGACTGAACCTGGGCCGCATAGGGTGGATAGCCTGCGGCTGGAATTAGATGCCTTATAGGCCATCTTCCTGCGGCTGGGCTTGTTGGCCGCATAAGCATCCTGCATGCGGCTGGAAATTGTGGGGGCCGCATGAGCCTTCTGTATGCGGTTGGAATTTGTGGCCGCATGATGCTTCTGTATGCGGCTGAAGCTTGTGGCCGCATGAGCCTTCTCTATGCGGCTAAGATTGGTGGCCGCATGAGCCTTCATGCGGTGGGCGCCCTTATGCGGCTTCCGCACAGAGTTCCCCTTTGCTCCCGCAAGTCCAGCATCGTAGTGCTTTCTTCTGCTAGACTTGGGGACAGCAGGGTCCTCTGTGGCCTGAAGTGGGGCCGCATGTGAGTCTTCTCCGCCGTCTTGGGCAGCAGAGAACACTTCTTCCAGAGCTTGGGAAGGAGCAGCAGTCTTGGGCCTCCACTCCCTGCGAGCCTTCTTCGTGCTGGCTCGCTTCTGGACCGGGCTAGCGCTCCCGTCAGAGAGCATCTCTTTAAACGCTTGCTGGTCGAAGCGAACAACCAGCATCTGTTGCGTGGAGCCGAGTTTGGCTGCGTCTGATTACGTCACCAACTTCTCAGCAGTGGAGAAGTTAGTCCCCAGCAGAGTCGCCATCGTGTTTGCCATTGATTATCAAAGAACAGAACAGTTTTATGGGAGGACTGAACTTTAATTCATAATTACAAACTCGCTCGTACAAAGAGAGCCTGGGAACAAAACCTAGGAAAAACAATCTAAGTACAATTGTTTAGTTTTGATTCTGGGGGTGATAGTAGAGGATCGGGAAAGTGTTATCAACTCTACCTTACTCCTTGGACGATCGAACGCAACCTCGGCTCCGACGAAGAAAAGCTCTCTCTCTGCTCGGCTCTGTGTTGCTCTATATGTCTCTGTATGTGTGCAAAAGGAATAATCCCATGCTATTTATAGGAATTTATGATGAGTGGGGTGTACAGCCACGTGGCCACATCCTTGTAACTGTGCCTTGAGAAGTGGGCGGTTGGAGATTGGTTAAGATTAATCTTTATCTGTTTGTTGCAATAAATCTGGACTGTTATGTTGGTTGAAATAAATCTGAACTGCTATGATCTGCTGGTTGCAATAAATCCGAGTTGTTAAGACTTAGTCAACTTATGCCACGTGTCCCAACTGCCACTAGGTTGTGAGCCGCATGAAGAACTGTTCCCTTGTCTGAGCCGCATGAGGGTGACCTCATGACTGAGCCGCATAAGGGTGGCCTCCTAACCGAGCCACATGAGGGCGGCCTCACAACCAAGCCGCATGAGGTGGCCTC
>JANAVB010010400.1:3366186-3421904 GCA_029216955.1 Iris pallida
CCTAGGCGGGCCTAATCGGCCCTGTTCGGCCTATTCGAAAATTCAAAATTTTCAAAAAAAATTCAAAAAAATTCAAAAAAATTCAGATTCAAAACTTAAAATTTCAAAATTTTCAAATTTCAAAAGAAAAAAATCAAAAAATACAAATTTCTAAACTTACCTTACGCTAATTAGGCGGCTGCTGCTGCTACAAGCAGTTGCTGAAAGTTGCTGCTGCTACAAGCAGTTGTTGAAAGCTGCTGCTGCTGTTGCTGCTGCTACAAACAGTTGCTGAAAGAAGCTAGTGTTGATGTTGTTGCTGCTGGTTTCTTCTTCTTCATTTTCTTTTGGTGCAGAGAGAGAGAGAGACTAAAAGAGAAAAGTAGAGAAAATTTTGTCTGACAATTGATTTGGTAGTCAATTAAACAAAGAAAGTATTTAACATATTCAATAAAGCATTCGTTGTCACTTTGTTTCATTAGCTGTCATTTTTTCAAAAAACTTTTGCATGAAAGGAAATGATATATCTCAATGAATTCAAAATTTGCATAAGCAAATATGTAACAAAGCTATGAAAACGTACAGGGAAAGAAGGAACTAG
This sequence comes from Iris pallida, assembly GCA_029216955.1. Classification (NCBI taxonomy): domain Eukaryota; kingdom Viridiplantae; phylum Streptophyta; class Magnoliopsida; order Asparagales; family Iridaceae; genus Iris; species Iris pallida. The sequence continues at coordinate 3,366,767 of JANAVB010010400.1, forward strand.
GAAGGTTCACATGCTGAAAAAAATCCAATGGAGAAACTTGAAAATTACATGATGGTGACAACTGAAAACTGACCACTGAAGTGTTGTCCCCTTTCTTTCTCTTTGTTTTCCTCTTTCCTTTTTTGCATGATGGTGACAACTGACCACTGACCGGTTGTCCTCTTTCTTTCTCTTGTTTAAAAATCTCCACTCTTTATAGAAGAAGATTCAAGATAATATATGATTGGCTGCTTAATTTAGTTTATGGGCTCTCAACTTAAAAAAAAAAAACTGTTCGGCTGCCTAGGCGGCGCCTAGGTGCCGTCTAGGCAGCCTAGGCGCTAGGCAGCCCTCCGCCGTCCCGATTCCGCCTAGCGAAATTTAGAACATTGGGTATCGGTCAGTATCGGATATCAGTCGGTATCGGAGGGACATGCCAAACCGTATCGGTATCGGCCGATACTTTAAACCATGACTTTTGCACTTCTCGGCCTTGGCTGTTTGTAACTTCAGGTTGGGTTCAATCAGAAATTCTGATGGTTTGTACCCAAGTAGGCCCGTCTCGCCAAGTAAATCGAGGACACATTTTCATTGGTTGACAAATATATCTTCCTTCGACCTAGCAAATTCCATTCCAAGAAAGTGTTCTAATGTGCCCAAGTCCTTTGTCAGCTTCCTTTTTAGTCTCTCGAGTTCTTCAATATCATCACCTGTTAGAACTATATAATCCAGATAAACAATTAAAATTGCAACCTTGCGTTCCTTGATGTGCTTGTAGAACATCGTATGGTGACCTGACTTTGACAGTAGCCACAGTTTTTTACAGCTTTTCCAAAACGCTCAAACCAGGCTCTAGGTGATCGTTTCAGCCCATAGAGGGACTTTCTCAATCTGCAAACCTTATTAGATCCAAGCCTCTTCTCAAATCCAGGTGGCAGACTCATGAAGACATCTTCTTCTAGATCTTCGTTTAAGAATGCATTCTTCATGACCAACTGGTATAGAGGCCAGTTAAAGTTCACAGTTAAAGACAACAAAATTCGAATTGAGTTTGTCTTAGAAACAAGATCAAAAGTTTCCTGGTAATCAATTCCATAGGTCTGGGTGAAGCCCTTAGCAACCAGACTCGTCTTTTATCTTTCTATGCTACCAACAACTTTGCATTTCACAGTGAAAACATATTTACAACCTACTGTTTTTTTCTCTTTAGGTAGATCCACTATCTTCCAAGTACGACTCCTCAGAGCATTCATATCTTCCACAACCGCTAATTTTCAATTTGGATCATTCAAGGCTTCCTGAATATTTCTAGGGACAAACAGGGGTGAGATTTTTGAGGAAAAAGTCCTATGGTGGTGAGAAGCTTTTCATAAGATAGGTATTTAGCAATGGGACAATTTGTGCAGGTTCGGGTTCCTTCTCTAAAGGCTATAGGAATATCCGGGTCTGGTGGCACATTAGAAACAGGAATTGAATTTGAGCTAGGAGTAGGAATACCTGTAATATCAATATCCTGGATAGCAATTCCCGGAGTTGGAGATTGATCCAGCTCTATAATCATAGATGGACCTTCAACGGTAAATCCGAGTGCAATCGTAGCAGAGAAAAAAATTGAAACACTTTAAAGGTGTGTTATACTTCAAAACACGTGTAGGCATCCTATTTATCAAATACGAAGCTGTTACACAGCTTCTCCCCAAAAAGGATTTTGGAACATTTATTGGAAACATTATAGCACGAGCCACTTCAAGTAAGTGTTTATTTTTTCGTTCAACTACCATTTTGTTGAGGAGTATCCACACATGTAGACTGATGATGAATATCATTTTCTTTTAAAAAAAATCCCAAATATTTACTAAAATACTTTGTTCCATTATCAGTATAAAGAATGCTTATTTTAGTTTAAAATTGAGTTTCAATCATTTGGTAAAATCCTTAAATAGTTTTTCCACTTCGGATTTCTCATGCATCTAATATATCCAGCATAATCGAGTATGATCGTCGATAAATGTAACAAACCATTTTTTCAAAAAAAAAAAAAATAATAGTGGTTTTTGAAGGTCCCCAAAGAGCACTATGAATTAAATAAAATGGTTTCGAAGGAACATAAGATTTTAGCAAGTAGGTAGTACGATGACTCTTAGATAAATAACAATTTTTGTATTGAAAAATAGAGCAATCCAAACCCTTAAACAAAGTAGGAACAAGTGTTTAAGATATTGAAGACTAACTTGTCCTAGTCTAAAATGCCAAAGCATTATTTGTTCATAAACAGAAAGAGAACTGACACTACTAAAGCCTTGAGCTCTTTTGTTACTGGAGGAGTTAATCATCAAAATAGTAAAGTCCATCTATCATTTTAGCACTGCCAATCTTCTTTCTTGAGCTCCGGTCCCTAGAATACAGTGAGAATCAAAGAAGATGACACAACAATTAGACTCATTTAAAAGTTTACTCACAGGTGAAAGATTACATGCTAGTTTAGGAACATGGAGAACAGATTTAAGATCAATATTCTTCGAGTTTTATCAAACATTTTCCTGTAATGGGTGAGAAACTACGATCTGCAATTCTAATTTTTCTATGCTAGAACAAGGTGAGTAGTTACTGAATAATTTAGAAAGACTAGTCAAATGATCAAAACTCCATAATCGAATCCATGGGGCGAAGTTTGAAAAATAAGAAAGGGCACTAGTTTCACTACATGTTTGAGCAATAGAGATGAACTGGATTTCAGCTGTTTAAGAAGGTGATCCATCTGCTCCTTGCTGAAGGGGACTTGCTTTGGCTTCATTGGCGATAGGTGTTACATGGTTGGTCATGTTATCAGTCTTACTCCTTTTCCAATTTGCGGACTTGCCATGTGTCACGCCCCAGTTCCGCAAAACCGATCGTCCTCGCTAGGGCGTGATGTCACGCGAGCCTAGGTTGCACTTGCGCAAGGCGATTTCCATAATGGTCGATTACAGGCTAAGCGACGGGGTCGTCGCACAGAAGTCTCAAAGTAGAAACATTGAATAATAGAGAAAATACAAGTATTCAAACATAATGAGAACTTTTATTGATAACCAGCGAAATTTACAAAAGCACGAGGCAAGATTATAATCACTCAAGCTCACAATCTCTCTGAATATAATCACCCAGCTCTCTCTCATCTCTCAATACAAGGGTTCAAGGCTTGCCACTTGTGGATGCTTCAGAAGGCGATGTCCATACATTATGTTCCGTACAGGTGAAACCTCAATGCGGCCGCACGCCTCGAAACGTCAAGGAACTCCATGCCTCAGCGGGTCCAAGCGAGCTCCGTCCCGAGCGTGCTGATACCTGAACCTACACATGAAAACTGGTGGGATATCAATACACAACCGTACTGGTGAGTGAGCCCCCGTCCACCCATACAAAACCAACACATTATTTTAGTGAGTGTAACTTATTCTTTTGTGGTTTTCTAATCTTGCCTTTGGATCAGTTTTAGGACATAGACTCCTGGCCTATTTTGTGCTGCGACGACACAATCGTGCCATGAAACTCCTTCGTGATTCTACGTCGAGGTCGTGCCTCACAACTCAATGGTCGTGCCATAAACTCAGTCATGCAACAACATCGAGATCGTGTCTCGTAACTCCGTGACTTAACCATACCTTGTCATACGGCCGCCTTTTCTATTCAACTCAAATGACTCAATCACAAACTCATGCAAATTCTATGTCAATGACTCAAAACACGATGTCGCATCTCATGCCAAAGCATGTGTCTTTACGTATAGCCAAATCTTAGGCTCTATAATCGTGGTGCAGACCGTGCATCCATTTTCTTGATCATTTGTGTCGTGCTTACACATTCTTGTGACTTAATCGACATCGTGCATGCGGATTGCCGCTCAGCACACCGACTCATCTATAAGAAAGGTCATTGGCATTAACTAGCCATCTTGGACATAGCTAGAGAGACGGTGACCGTTGCAGTACGGGTAGCTAGCCCCACTCAAGAATCCCGAATCTTCTGGTTGCCTACCCAGCATCAGCTATACCGTGTTTCATTCATGGCCGGATCGATCCTGTGGCCCCAGGTTGTCGTCCGAGGAAACATCACCTTGTGCACAAGTCCATGACAACGCACCCACGAGGACATCTAGACTCACGTAAATGCATGACCTAATTAGTGGTACGACTCAAACCCTTGGCAAATCGTGCTCATAAACCATACTTTCCATATTTTGTTAGATACTCTAAAACGAGGGATCGCCTCGACGACAAACGATCACGCGAACTTTCTATTCTTTGAAACCCAGAAAACGGCTAATGCATAACCTTCCTACTTAACTTGAACAAAACGTGTTCTGTGCCGTGCCACCAATTCAAGTCATACTCTATATGACAAGTCTTTGAAACCGTGGAACATGGCAATGAAAAATCGTGGGAACGTTCCTGCTATGAATAGCATTGAGACTGTGGAAACGTGCTTGCTATAATTAGCATTAAGACCGTGGGAACGTGTCTACTTTGACAATAAGTCAATAGTCCGTGGCATAACTTTTGCTTAACTCAATACGTGAGGTCAAAGGCCGAGTGCCAACTTTGAAAAGCATCATAAAGTGATATCTAGGCAGCAAGTTAACCATTTCCATATTTTATACACATTTGACTTAAAGCGGGATTATTCTTAGCTATGTGGATTCATCTCTTTTATTATCAAGTCCATTCAGTTCAGTAAAAACTTCTATTTATTAGTGTGAAGGCCAAGCTGAGGCAAGTTCACCGAAACCACCCACCTGAGTTAGAAGTTGCCTCGACCGAGCGAGACTTCGAGCAAGCCGTTGCATGGCTAAGTCCAAACGTCGTTGCGTTTCGATTCCTCCGGTTGAACTGAGCAGGGCGGGGTACTACACCATGGATTTTCTAGCAGGTCTCGCGAGTGTGGAGAGGACGGTTGTAGTAATCACACCAAACCCGTTGCTTTTCTTCAACTTTATTCGGATAATTTGTTGTCTTGTTAGATACGGATTCAGAGGCAATTAGGCCACAATTAGAGCCGATGTCTCTACAGCCCCACGTGGTATTTTTTTTCCAACATCACATCCCCATTTCTATGACTTTCTCTTCACAGTTCTGCAAATACTTCGCCAATTGGAGGGAGAGGTAATATGCCAATGATCCTTCATCCCACTTGATCAAACTCCACATTAAGCCCAACAAGAAACTTGTATATTTGGTGAGCCTCCACGGTCCTCTTGTTGTAATTGGCATCTTCAGTAGATTTTCATTCATAGTCGTCGATATGTATGTGCACATAAGGGCCGCACCGATCAAACCGATCCAGACCAAACTGAACCGATTGATTTTTAACCGAACCGATTGGTTTGACTGGATTTTATTAACAACTGACCACTTTGGTTCTGTCAACGGTTTGATCATTTCAAAAACAGATTAAAACCGAACCAAACCGAACCCACTTCACATATTTGATAGAGCAATGCCAAGGAGAAAAATGCCCAGAGTAGCTGATATTGCAGATGTTGGAGAGCTGGAGCTTCCTTCGAGTTCTGGTGATGTAGTAGCAATGATTAGCTATATACTAGTGACAATGCAGAGTCTGATATGCATTTCTCAGTCACTAAATTGAGTCTGGGTGTGGATTGTGTTGTCTTCTCTTTCTCTGTCAACTACTTGGTGTTCTTGGTCTCCAATCAAACCTTTCCAGTGAGGGGATGAAAAATGTGTGCAATTTTGCCATGGTTGATTATTCCAACTTGTACAATAAAATGTCACATTCTTCCTATTGTTATAAGCTATGTTGTCACAGGCGACGTGCGTGCAGGTTGGAGAGGTATCGCCTCGACCCGGGGAAAATTTTCCTGGATGACGTTTTGCTCGCCTAGGCGCACGCTTAGGATCTCCCAGGGAAAAAATTGTCCGCCTAGGGTCGCCACATTATGCTTACTATCCTTACTTGATATTGAATATTGGTTATTTCATATTTGTTGCTTCTTATGTTACTTATATGCTTATTGCTTGATGCTTAATGCTTATTAGTTATACTACATATTTATTTTATGCATAATTGCAAAAAAAAATGATTCAAAGCAGCGGATCATGGACGGACGCTTAGGCGAGGCGGGTGGCATATCGCCTAGCCTCGCCTCGCCTAGCGTCCAGTACAACATAGGTTATATGTTATGTGCAGGTGCTGGGGAGTGGAGTGGAGATTCCAACTCCCTCCTGTTTCATGAGCGCTTATAATATGTATAAAAATACTATAGTTGTGTTAGATATATTTTCAAATGGCTACTCAAGGATTTTCTTTTGATGTGTGCTTCTTATGTGATGTCTATGAATATCAGTATTGTGTGATGTCCTACAATTTGTCTATGATAATAATATGTCTATATTTATGTTCATTTTTGCTTGTGATTAAAACCGATTAGTCGAGTCGCAAACCGAACCAAGTCGGTTGGTTTCAAAATCGAACAGACCAATTGGTTGGTTTGATTCAGCTACGATTATTTTTAAACCGATTTATTTGGGTTCGGCTGCGATTATGACCAAATAGGTCGACCACCGACTGATGCATATCCCTAGTCGTTGAACAAGTCCAAATCTTGTCAGAGTTGTTTCAGCGAGTTAAAGCACTTGGTGACTGTATCACCACATGTCGGATTTCACTGGTTCCAAAGTTAACCTGTAAACTTGGAACTAGTTTCCCAAATCAGAATACATTTTATTAACATTATTTGATAGTTCCTTGACCGTGGAGTAACACATGTAATTTGCACCGATGTCCTCTGTGGAGTTGACGAGCTACGACATAACCATCAAATTCTCTACATCCCAGGTAGCGTAAGTTGGATCCTTTGGAGTTGGTGCCTTCTTATCTCCGGTTTCACGCCCCCGAATATATTTTCGAATGGAACGAACTAAGACCACCGTAAGAAATTACCACCATTAAGACGAACCAAGGTGATCTGGACAGAATGAGAATCACTATTTGGGGCTTGGAAAGTAGTATGGACGGATTAGTGAGAGAAGGGGTGGACTCACATGATACTTCGAACATGGTGGATAATTGGCAAGGTTGTAAAAGACGCGCTAGGTGCTAGTCGGTTGGGCACCGGCGTCTAGCGCCTAGTCCGTCTAGGCGACTGCGGTTCAAAAAAATAAAAATAAAAACCCAAAAAGCCTACTGAAAATTGCATAAAAAGTTATAAAACCCAAAAACATGCATAGTCGGGGGGTCGAAGGGGCCTAGTGGACACCTACACAGGCATCGGGTGGACCCCAGATACCTAGGCGACCGCCTAGGCGATTTTTAGATCAATGGTAATTGGGATGTGCAAAGGGACGACTAGGAGTTTTTTTCTAGGAAGAGTCAAAGGAACGAATTTGGCTCTGATACTATATAAACGCGGAAAAAAGAGAAATTATGAATATGGACTATATATATTGTGCTTTACATGGGGATCCTCTTAGATAGGAAATTAACACTTAAAAAATCATGAAAATCTTCCTATAATAGCTGGCTAATAAGTGGCTTTTCTATTTTACATCATTGGCCAAATCACATATTTACAGTAATCAAATCTCTTAATATTCAGATATACCACAACCAAATTTCTATTTTCCGACAAACTTGTTTAACCCTTTTTTAAGTGAACGATTGGTGAAATATAAGTGGTTATTTGTTCTATTTCACAAATTTGTCAATAATTGTTTAAGCTGTATAAGGTTTAAGGCAGCGATTAAGGGCTTAGTTTATAGTTAGTTAATTTCCAGTGTAGAATGTTTAAAATTAATTGTTGCTTTAGACTCATTCAAATTTTGCGAGTATTTTTTACATTAATATTGGAAAACATTTGATAAGACCTAGGATGCTAAGCAGTAAGGCCCCTCTAGTCAAAGTAGGCGCCGCTTTCATCTTTCACAAAATTTGATGTTACCCAATAATTTGTGTAGAAGTGTTCTAAAATTCGGCCTAGGCGGCTGCCAGCTGAACCGCCTGTTCGGCAGCTTTGTGCATGTTCGGTGCCTAGGCAAGCATGTTCAACCATGTGCGGTTGTTCGAATTTTGAGTTTTTTTTATGTTTTTTATGCTTATTTGTATGGTGGATATGTTGTTTAGATTTTAAGATTGGATTTGGATTTAAAACATTGAAATTTCAAATTTGTAATATGGATTTCAAATTTCAAATTTCAAATTTCAGATTTCAATTTTCAATTTTCAATTTTCATTTTCAATTTTCAATTTTGATTTTCGATTTTCGATTTTCGATTTTCGATTTTCGATTTTCGATTTTCGATTTTCAAAAAATTATGAATAGTATTATACATTTATTACATGTTTGGATTTCAAATTTGTATTATGGATTTCAAAACTCAAAAGAAAGAAAAAGAAAAGGTGGAGTTCAACGAGGTAGAACTTTTTAAAGGAAAAAGGTTTTAGATTAAATAAAAACAAAGAAAAATGGAGATCCCACCTTATTAGAGATCCATTGAAGGGAAGAGGGGAAAAGGTGAGTTTTAGAAGTAGAATTAGAATTCCTTTTTCACTTTTTGGAATAGAAAAAAGGGAAAAGGATTCTTGTTAGGAGAAAAAAGTTTTTTTAGTTAAAAAGGAAAAAGAGTATCTTTTAGATAAAGAAAGAAAAAAAATGTAGTTTAGTAAAGTTGAGAAAATAAAATAAAAGGGTGTTTCTTGTTACAACTCATGTGACTTTCCAACTCAACACTCTTGCCAATATACCTCTAATGTTGGTCCTATCCAACTCCGACTAGGGTTGCATTTGTGCATGTAATACTGGCTACCTTAACTCTGGTTCAGACCTCCACTAGTGCCATCTGCATGCAGCTCCGACAACAGTTGCATGCAACGTCAGCTTCCTATAACTCCAGCCAAGGCCACGGCCCTCTTTGCCATTCTAGCAGCTTCCATCGCCGCTAAGTTGACCACAGCTCTAGGTACCAAGGTGGCCACTTTACGAATCTCCTTTTACCACCAAGCTGGTTGCCTCTGTCATCACCAAGTTAGCCTCTTCTCTAGTCGGCGACAATGCTGATCTCAGCTAACTTTTTCTTTCTTTCTTTTGCAACTTGCATGTGTTTCCGAATATGTTCAAGTTGAGGAGTATAGATAAATCATAAATGTAGTATGTTTTTGGTCTATTTTAGGATTATAGCTTATAATATTATGGTGACGGTCTATTAGATTTAGTCAAAGATTCGAACTACATTTATAGATTTTGTCAAAAGGCTATCCTTCCCTATTTAGCCAGAGTTTACGTTTGTAGTCATGTATTACTAATATTTCCATATTTGTACTCCTGAATTATTATAAATAAGAAAAAAAAACTCTTCTATGGAGACTATTGTTGGTTATTCTCTAAATATTATTCTCTACTAAATTAGGCTAACCGACATCTCTTATCTTCCTCCATCTCCTATGCCTTCTAACTTAACATGGTATCAGAACTTATTATCATCAAATTCAATAAACATACTAAAAAATAATCTTATCATTTGGCCTCCATTTGAAGGAAACTAAATTACATAAAATACCTTCAACTTTCACTTTAAATCTTCCTCCAACTGGATACATGCACAAGACTACACTTAAAGGGTTAATAGAAAAGATTGGAAGAACATTCTACCTTTATAGATAAGTTGATTCTTTTTAAAGTTAAAAAGGCATCCCAATGCCACGAGGTTCCACCTTAAGTAGGGTCTGGGGAGGGTCAAGATGTATGCAGACTTCTCCCTATAATAAATATAGGCTATTTCCGTAACTCGAACCAGCATCCTCCAGGATGCAAGCAACAAACCTTATTATTGCGTCATGTGACGCCCTCTTGATTCGTTTTAAAAGTTAAACTTTACTAAATCAAATATGCAATTTACATGAAGCCTATACATTTGTCTTCAACCGAAGCTAGCTTGTGATCCATCGACTTAACTTGCATGTGGAGAGGTCCTCCAACCAGTGACCTACATTCTAGACCTAAGTTCCTCGTTTTCCTCCAAGAAGAGATGAGGTAGACACTGCATATCATCCATGTTGGCATGCTCCTGTGTTGTTTTAAATCGCAGGATCAACTTATTGAAAATGCTCAATATTCACCACTATCTATTCATCTATCTTGTGTTGTTGATTACAAATGCCACAAGAGTGGAGGATAAGGGAGTGACAGTGCCCTTCTCTGGCCAGCAGCAGAAAGTGTGACGGGAAACAAGAGGGAAATGAGGGGACAGGGTGATTCTTTCGATGGTAATTGGCGATGAGATCAGGGAAGAGAAGGATAAAAAGATATTTTATTAAAACAAATATTTTTGAGTCTATTTGTAAAGTCCTTTCACATTTTAGCTTATTGTGTCATAGAGATGAATGCAATTCCCCTTAGCAAATTGTATCTTCATATATTTACGCCTATACACTTTATATTCCAGAGGAACTTGGTGGGTGCTCCTAGCTTGCATGAGTGCAAACTGCCTAGCCTATAGGTGGGTCTGCCTACCCACCAATTGACTGTCTAGGTTTTACGGCACGGCCGAATATAGCAACGAAAAGATTAAAATCAAAGACAAATATAGCAAAAAGACATAATGCAATACATGTCTAAAGAATCAAACATAGGCCGTGTCATGTAACCGAGTATTCACAAGCATATGCAAAAGAAATATACTAATGATTCACAATCATAAACTTCAGAATCTATAGCAAAAGATAACAGTTTACCATCCAAATTCAAAAGCAAGATGACAAATAAGATAAAGCAAATAAAGGTTCAAAATATATAATATAATATAAATAACACAATAAGTCTCCATCTCCAACAGGGTTCTAAATTTCCATCTCCAAATCATCTTCCATCCTCGAGCTCTCCTCAGGCTTGTTAAATCAGGTTGAGGTGGGTCCATACACGCCTAGGCAGGAGTCTCAAAGTAGTATGGTATTAACCTGGAGATGACGTTCTGAGGAAAAGAATGTAATTCTGAGGTGGGTCCATACACACCTAGGTGGGTCATGCTTGTCAAGTCGGGCTTGTTTTTTATGTAAAACATTGCAATATTAACAAAAAATGAACATGGCATTAACATGGAGAGAGAGAGTAAAAGTTGAAGGTCTTTTCCCCATTTAGCCATTGAAGGATTATCGGGTGCACAGAGAACTACTAGACTAGTTTCTTTCTGACTAGAAAACAAGCAATACTAGGCTACTAGCTTCACCAATATGCAAATGACGTTCTTCTCGCCTTTGTCCTAATGTGTCATTGACTGAACAGAATACCTTTAGCAAATTACATTTGTTTCCTCTTCATCGATACCTTTCCTTGACTAGGGGAACTTGGTGGGCGCTCTTTTGTTGCATGAAACTAAACTCATGACCAAACCGGTAGGTCTGCTTATCCACAAATAGGACCTGCAGTTCTATGGCAAGGCACTTTCTTGCTCACAGCAACCTTGCTAGGATACATAAATACCTTGGCACCAGGTTGACAGCCAGTCATGAAACTAATCAAATTTACTGTGGAAGTTTCTCATGCTCCATAGCGACCCCATACTGATGAGGAAGGCTTCGATGATAATGATGCTAGATTGCAGCTAGATTATCAATATCAGATTCATGTTGGATTCAGCGGTAATGTAATTCCTGACAGCATATACTACATTTCTCTCCAGCGGGCCAAAAAAGGGGTACTAATATTTCATTATATTTATACCACCTTTCTAAGATTAAATCTAGACGACTTAAGTCCATGCCTGATTGTGCATTATTAAAACGAAGAAGAGAATGAGTGGAGGATAAACTTACTAAGAACACAGGGATATTTGTTTGTTTCGCAAATCGAAGCAACGCTGAGGTGCATTCCTTGACCTATTGCACACAAATGGGCAAAAATGAATAGATTGACAAAAGAGTCCGTAAAACACTGAATAGATGCATAAATGGTATTGAAAGCCACAAAGTTGTACAACCACCAATTAGTAAGTTGAAATAGGAAAAAAAATCATATTAGAGGAAATGAGAGTACAGATTACCATGTAAAACTAGTCAATCACCAAGACATGGTCCTCAAACTAAAAGGAACAAAAGCATTAAAATAAATTTGCCAAAGTTAAATTTAATCTACACATGTATAATAGCATTTAAAACAAGCAGCCAAGCATGTTAAAACTAAATCAACTAAATTATGGTGCATGAAAACAAGTTTAAGCAGATCGCCATCGTGTCTGTCCCCAGCGTAGCTCCTGCTTCCCCAGTTGGATCAATGTTAGGGAGTAACTAACATTTCCTCTCTCTCCGTCTCCCTTTTCCAGCTGTCTTTGGAACGCAATTTTTACCATTCCTGAAAGTTTGAGCTCCATGATTGGGAACAAATATTCCCATTGCTTAAGGTATATTTAAGCTATCTGCAACTGACCATATGGACTCGGGCTTGTGACCTTAGTCCAAGCCCAAAGATCAGGATCTGAAACAAACCTTTAGTGTACATATGTAAAGTCCTACAGTTGTACTGACGATTGAGGGTCTTTATATTATTCTAACACACACCCACAGGTCGAAGGCCCATTTTGGGGGACGAGTTGGATACGCCAAGCACTATAATTTTTCTAAAATCCTCTTAAAATGCGTGTTAGAGAAGATCTGAACCTAGATTGTGCTATGATACCATGTTAAAGTCCCTGCCACTACACCAAAACTATAGAGTTGTAGTGAGGGTTGTGGATTATATATTTATAGTATTCTAACACAGTCTAAGTGCAGTGAAAAGGAAATGCCTCTCTTGTATTAAATTCCAGCAACAATGTCATCCGATATGTCAAAATATCCATGACATGTCGGGTTATCATTTACAACCTTTTATCGGTCAATATCAGATCAACCACAATATAGCGGTCGATATCGATATGCTTAAATATCAGCATATATAGTACAAATAGGGTTTATTCAATTTTGGCTTGAGTCAACAAGTACAACAACAACAAAGCCTTTAGCCATCTATTTGAATCCCACAGGAACACCTTTAAGTAAACCAAATTTTGCGGCAAGCTATTCGAGTCTTTTCTTCCAGTCAACTATATTAAGGGCCATTTCCTCTATAACATTAACAAACATCATATCCTTCGTTCCAGCCTCAACCCAAGTTCGTTTAGGGTTACCCTAGTTCCAGCATCTCATTTGACTAATATCTTACGACTCCTACTAGACGATGCATCTATCGGTCTAAGTTGCTTGTTTCCTTGTTTGCGCTAGTTGGATGATATTAGGCACGCATATTAATGATTAATTCAATGTGCTGATATTTTACTAGTTGATGAGACTAGAGAAGTGTTAGGCACACAAAATATATTTGTGTAGAGAAACATTGGAATCTACGGGTTTTAAGATTAGTAGAAGAGAGCAATGTTGTAAAAAGCGCTAGGCGGACTCGGTGCGGCGGAGGTCCGCCTAGCGCCTAGCCCGCCTAGGCGCCGCCTAGGCGGCCGCCTAGAAAAAAAAAAAAAAAAAATTTGAAATTTTGAAATTTTGAATTTTGAAATTTGAAATTTGAAATTTTAATGTTCTAAAATCCAAATACTATCTTAAACCCAAACAAATATCCAAAATACAACTAAGAATAAACAAAATCAAAAAAAAATCAAAAATTCAAAAACAAGCCGCCTAGGGCCCGCCTAGCCCACCGCCTAGGGGGTTTTCGGTGCGGTGGGCGGGCGCCTAGCGCCTAGGCGGCGCCTAGGCGGCACCTAGGCGGGCGCCTAGGCCGATTTTTAGAACACTGGAAGAGAGACTATTTGAAATGTAACTTCAACCAAAGATCAAAAGGAAATGAGGGAGTACAATACCTAGGAGTGATAGTTTCCAACAAGTACGATTAGAAGAAAAGAGAAACTACCCAATCAACCTGGTTCTTAGGTATGGATTGTAAAAAAGAAAACAATAAGTCACTGCATGGTAATCAAGAGCAATCCTACAACCCCCTAGACAAGGAAAGAGTGAAAACAAAGAATTCAAGGCCCTCCCAAATCTATAACTTAAATATAAGATGCTGCAATAGGTATACTATAAAGTCAGGTGGTCTTGCAGGGAAAATAATGCAACTAAAGAATAGAAGATAATGCTTAGCAGAAGAAATGCAATCCCAGCATGATGGCAAAGAAATGCATCGCCACAGAAGAAAAAAACAGAATAATGAGAAGAAGAAAATACTACTAAATAACTGGATTTATCTATCTCAGTCAAAGACCCAACATCGTGAAACCTACAAAGAAGATAAAATTGTGCAACAACATGATCAACTCCCATGACATCAACACACCATTGTACTGTAGTTAAATGGTGCTCGGAAAAGAAGAAACAAGTACAAGGATTACAGAGTTCAGTTTGTTTTCACCCCGCAATCTCTTTTCTTACCCAAGTCTCAAACATTTAGAGAGTTGAGAAACAAAAAAACTTGAGCAGACAACAAACCTCAGATGACTTAGCTTGGTTTAAAGGACAAAAGGAATCCAGGATTTACATCAGTTTCTACAAACACTAGCATCTGGAAAGAAGAAATTGAACAGCACTCTTTTACCAATTTTAACATTTTCCTGGAAAAAGGAGAGCCTCCACTAGACTCTCCATTCAAACAATATATGATGAAAAGCTCATATATCAAGTTCAGGTCCCTAGCAAAAATGTTATTTGGAAATTATTAAGTGTCTGACAATAAAACCACAAGAAATGAAGTATGAACTTGAGAAAGAGCTGTGGAATTGGATACAGTTAGGAAATATATATAAATCAAAATATAAGGTTTAAATAATTGGGAAGAGGCAAGTAGGGGCTAAGAACTCTTCAAATTTCAGGGCTTTAGAATATGGATACATCTGGATTTGGATTGGCCACAGTTATCACCATTGATCACCAAACAATCAGAAATAATCACAAATACGGGGAACCTGGCATCCCTTGGTTCCTCGAACTACTATAGAAGAAGCATCGTCTCAAGCATAAAATAATATTCAAATAACAGTAATGGTATGTCTGTAAACAAAATAGGAGCTAAGTATTTGCAGCAAAATATGGCAAACATTCTTGAAAATTAACATATAAGAATCTTTCCGCAATCTTTAGTACATCAAGATCAAGGAGGTGTTCCAGGACTTGGTATATTTTTATAACCAACCTGCATGATATTTCCAGCACTTCCTGTAATTCCTTTCAAATAAACCGTCTGAATGGAATCTACAATGAGAGCTTGTGGAGAGAATGCCTGAATTTTATCCAATATGTCCTGTAATATAACAAGAACTCAAGCTTAATGTCACTACCATATGCAAGTCATTCTACCCTTATGATACAGAGTAGCATTAACAAGCATCTTTGCCATGCATGAACTCATTGAATCATATAGCGAAGATACAGTCATTACAGGGAAAAGATCGGACATGCAAAATTTGTAAATGATGGAGGGGCAGATAAGTCAAGCCTATAGTATTAAATCAGATGATACTGCAATTTGAGAAGCTAATAGATGTGGATGATTCACATAAGAATAACACACTTGACATCCAGTTCTTACTGAATTCGACTTGCATTTCTTACTGAAATCAACTTAAAATAAAGGATTTTACTCTAGGTTGTCAACTCGTGTATCGTATCGTGTATCACGTATCGTATTGTATATTGTATGATATAATAACTCTAGGAGTTTAGGTCTACACTTCTAAATCCATAGAGTAACATAATTTAATATAATTTTAGCTTAAATGTTCTATTTGTTTCATCTTTATAGGTCTATCCAAAATCCAGATTTTAAGTATACATTACATCACTCAAGTACAAAAACCGATACTACCTATCAGCTTTTATGTATTGTATTAGATCAACCGATACATAATAAAATAATAGTATATTGTATCGTAAGATGTGTATCGTGTATCTTCATATACGTATCGTGTGGTGTAATATACTAACAACATAGGTTTTACTTGCTCCTTTGAACACCTTCCTAGTTTTTTTTAATTGACTACAAGCAAATTGAAGCCATCGAGTGCAAATGAATTATAAGAGAAAAGATGAGTTCATTTTCTTGCACAATAATTCAAAGCATTATGTGCATGTCTCATCAACCCCTGCAAAAAATATTTTATAAGCAAGGATATTGTAGAAATCTTGTAAATCACATATATGGAATTCATATTTAGTTGCATCATGTGACCACATGAGAATTATGTTATCTGCTTTACTTGCAATGTGGCTGTGGATTCGTCCTTAATGTCTATTCCAGTTGAGCATAAACTTTCTCTCTGAAGACTTTTAAGTTACAAGTTCCATTAAACATTTTCAATTGCTTATATGAGTACACCAAAATCGATCTTTCAGTCCAGAAAGGCTTTCTCCCAGAGTTTTAACAAAACCGTATTTGTGGCAGATCCGCCAAGTTTCAATTGAACAAGTTATAATGGTACGACTTTTCAAGTACTTGCTAATAATCAGAAAGTCCAGAGAAGGTATCACAACTGCAGCTCCCAATTCATAATTAGTACAAAGAACTATATATATATATATATATATGGAAGAAGGTAATTTTTTATTCTAACCCGAAGGCCTACAATTACAGCCCGATGGCCTTACAAACTAAGCCCGAAGGCTACATTCCGGCCTGAAGGCCATATCATTGCCCAAAGGCCTGCTCCACCTGCATCGCACCGCACCCACCTTACTTTAATTCTCACATCAAAGAATTTAAAGTGCTTCCCCCGTTGCTCGAACCTGCAACCTCTGAGGGGATATGCCTTACTCTAACCACTTGAATATATATATATATATTTTTTTTTTTTTTTTGGAAAAAGGGTAAATTTTATTCCATCATCTCAATAAGGTTACAACATAAAGATACAATCCCAACTCAGGGGGACATTACTAGTACATCCGACTCAATGTTATGGAGTATGCCCACCACTGGTGTGGAAAGACCCTCATAAATGCGCCGGTTCCTCTCCCGTCAGACATGCCAAACTGACGCAGCAAGTCTCAATCGAGCACGCCTAGCCCAGCTCTGCTCCTTGCCCCTGCAATCACCAATCCACTTAAGGATTTCTCTGAAGTCCCGCTCCCTGCCAACCCCTCCCAAGTGTCTCCGGCACTGCTCTGCCCATATGCTCCACGCCATATGGCACTGGAAGAACAGGTGCCCAATAGATTCAGGCTCTGTCTCACACAAAACACACTTAGGGTCAGGGACAGAAACCCCGAACCGAAGCAATCTGTCCCGAGTGAGCAACCGGCCCATCACCAGTTTGTATGCAGACAGTTGCATCTTCCTGGCGAGCCCCTTCCCCTATATATATTATATATATATATATATATATATATATATATATATTTGAAATAAGGGTAAATTTTATTCCACACAGACCTCAGTAAAAGTATTACAGTACAGAATCTCACATCTCTTCCACCCCGATTAAGGGGCCATTACAGATACATCGAATTCTAAATTATTTAGAATTCCAATAGGAGGGGTAATCAGCCCCTCAAATATACGTCTGTTACGCTCCCTCCAGACGTGTCAGACTGATGCTGTGAGTCGAACTCTGGCCATCCTAGCCCAACCAAGCTCTATACCTCGGCGATCCCTAATCCAAGTGAGGATCCCCCGTATATCTCTGGCCCTGCCAACACCTCCCAGCGACCTCGTGCATTGCTCAGACCAGATATGCCAAGTCACCGGACACTCAAAGAAGAGGTGGCCAATAGATTCAGCCTCCGATGAACATAGTACGCACTTCGGGTCTGGGATCTACACCCCAAACCTGATGAGCCCGTCCCTCGTCATCAACCTACCAAGCAGCAGCTTGTATGCACATAGCTGCATTTTCCGGACTTGAATATATATATATATATATATATATATATATATATATATATAGTGAGATAGAGTCCTTTGTACTAATTATTTCAAAATAATACATCTAAAACATACTCCTATCCAAAACCAAAACCTATTTAAACTAAGGTTCCATCTTATCTAAAGGATAAACTCAAACAAAAATCCAATCTTGTCATAACTGTAGTATGCATACAAATTGCAACAAACTGAAGTTAATGGTAAGATTCAGAACCATGCACCTCAATGTCTGTACTTGAGTATAAGAAAAGATCTGCTGACGCGATTCTCATGCGATCTGCCCTGTTCCCGATTTGTTCTATGCTCTGCAAGCAAAAAAGATACACTTATTCTATATATGGCATATTACAATGGCAACGAATATATAGAATATATAGACAACCTAAAAAAATTTGAAGTATTTCTCACTGCTACGAGGAGAGGAATAAGAGTATGGTGCAAGAAATAGTCATCAATGGATGTCTATATTCCCTATGCAGAAAGAAACATACTAAGCATATTTAGCATTTACAACAATAATATGACAATGATCGAACTTATAAGAGAATGAATGCATGGTCGTTAACTCATTATAAAAAATATGTACTCATAATTATGGCCATACCCACTGCTTTTTTTCTCTATCCCAGACATATCATATGAAGAGCTTTACCTAGAGACAAAACACAATCTATTGAGATTTCTCATGATGACAAGTGGGAGGATGGATAAAGATGAGGAAAATTCAGGAGAACATCTTAGCCAGAAAATTAGTAGTTGACATGCTACTGGCAATTTTAAGACCTTGCATGCTTATATAATACTGCTCCTACAGGCATTTGGGGAAGCAATACCAATACCCATATTATACATAGATAGGCCATGCATAGATAGGCATGTAGATATACATATATAGAGAAGGAAGTTGATGGACATGTGGATATGCAACAGATAGGCATGCCCTATGGCCATGCAGATTAAGATCATGCAATCGAGAAGCACTGTCCAATTTCACCTAGGCTGGGAAAGAATCTATATAAAGAGGAGATACTACAAATTGTATAGGACCACAACCAAGACAGTGAAAAGGAATGCCATTCCCACAACCAAACCTGGCATCTGGCAAAAACAATCCTTAACAAAAATTGTGATGACACGTTTGTATATCGTCTCAAAAGCAGCAAAGTATCAAGAGATTGGTGGCCTCGGTTCTCCAGGTTCTGACCTGAAGGTAATTATCAAAATAGTGCCGTTGACAAAGATGGCGTATTACTCTCCCAAATCTTTGCAAAGGACTCCAAAAGAACATTCAAAGTTGTACTTGACGTTGTGGAAATAAATTTTGTGTTGAAAATTCTTTAAACGCGAAGGCAATAACAAGAACATAATACAATAAATGGATCGTATGGTGACAAACTTATCACAGTAAAAACAAATTATAGCAAAAATAGTAGCTGTATCATATGATTAACATACGCAACATACTCAATTTAATCAGAAAATTATGATGAATGAACCCTTAAAAGGAATCTGACAGTATATCATTATGTATTGTTACATTGGTAACTTACAGAACAATCAACTGACCTCCTCACCAGAGACATATATAACTGGAGCAGGCGCGCTAAAATTGTTTCCTTGAGAAATTATAGCAGCAAGCTTCATATCAACAACAATTTCATGTTAGACTAGGATCCCTTTTACAAATAGACATAGAATTCAAGTATCGAAGATAGGAGATAGATTGCACAAGCGGAACTTCATCAAATTTGAATCAAAGCTGTGTGAAAATATACCCAAGTACGAAAAAAATCAAGAGGTACCTGCAATAAAAGTGTGCTCTTGCCAACACCAGGGTCACCACCAACTAAAACTAAAGAACCTGCAAAATGTGACACCTGGTCAACTACTTACTCATCTAGCTGACCAATGAATCATTATAATGATGAGGCAGAACCACTCAGAACCAGTTACACTATAATTCACATATTGGTAGACTTGATTACAGTGACACATATTGACACAATACAGTCAGTGAAGAAATTTCTCTATTTACTATTTAACTGAACTTTGCAAGATAAAACAATTAGTATCAATATACTTATAAGTAAAGCAACATGCATGACATGCAGAACTTCCAACATATGCCATTCAAATAATTATCTAATCAATGTTACCAATAACCAGATCATAGTTACCTGGAAGACGGGAACATGGTACGTCCCAGGTCATGGCATGGGTTCGGGAACGAGGTATGCTACTTGTCTATATTTTCTGTACATGAGGATAGGATCAATTGGTTCCCCAATTCGGCCCCTGGTACGCTTCAAGATACTTATTGGGCCAACTCTAGTTATTTAGTTCAAAATTTAACTCAATAATTACGGCTGTTAATATATATTTAACCCTCACTACAAGGGCTTTAACATGGTATCAATGCAATCCAGATTCAAATCCTCTAGCACACATTTTAAGCGGATTAAAAGAAAAAAGTATACCCTTGCATAAATCTAGTTATGTTCAAAATGGCCCTTCGACCTGCGGGGTGTGTTAATATAAATATATAATTAACCCTCAACCCTCACTATACTCCAGATTGGTGTCATTGCAGGGACTTCAATAATGGCATAATACCAAAATAAGACCCTATATCATACATAATAAAATTTAAAACTCAATGCTTCATTCCATTCAATACGATATAAACTTGATTTTCATAGTCATACATCGCCAACTAGAACGAAACATTCCAAATATGGTACAGTAGTATGAGTATCTGACCAAGGGTCCAAAACATGTAAATAAAACATAGAACAGTTTTTTTAGACTAAACGGTGGGGGTGGGGGTGGGGGAATCCCCCGCGTTCCATTAATTAATGTTAACAAAACAAATACCCAAAGTGTGAAACATAAAACAGAATGAAGTGTCAAAAGACTCATAACCTGCATACAAATAATAAAAACATCATAAACAACCACAAGCTCATCTTCTTTGCATGAGCAACGTACAAAACAAAGTGGTCGCTCATGAATCATGACTCATGAAGCAATAAGAAACAATTGCATACTAGTTATTAAGTCAAAGTTCCTAGGAGAAGTTTAGCGATGAAGCGCAAAATTGGACAAGAGATCTCAAAATCTTTACCTTTCACAATAACAATTTTATAATGAGATTTCAAAGGACCCCAGTCACTAAATTTGGTGATATGGATCGAGTACCATATTGATCCACATCGGATATGTAGCTCAAATTGGACCTGCTTGTACGGTTGTATTGTATCGGAATATGGTCCCATGGAAGTGAAGGTGTACCAAGTAACTATGAACCACATTAATGCAAGTTTGGCCTGGTATTAATTAAGCCTAGTCACCCAAATTGTACATCTAGAAGAACATATACCAAATGCTAGTGTCATCTGAGTGACATAAAATGTCCTTAAGTAGTCCCCAATATATGCATTTCGTCCTTCATACCAATTCTTGACATGGTATTACCATGGTTATCTAGAATCCGGAATGAAAACGGGACCACGGTACACAAGGAGTCGCAATACGCGGTATGTTGGGGTTGGTTTTTGTGTAATGCAATACATTTACCTCAAAAAAAAAAAATTAAGGAACACGTTATTTTATATATAACAAAGATCTAATATTCATCGAGTAGTATATTATAGCGTCATCAAAAAATCAAAACTAAAAAAAAACATAAATTCAAAACAATCCTAGAAATAATTCTTTTCAAAAAGAAGTAGCAAATCTTATGTTTTAAAAAATTTAATGAAAAATAAATAAATAATACATTTTCCCTTTAAAAATTTGGTTGAAAAGTATAATGTATTCTTTTGTCAAAATGTAGATTTCTACGTTCCAATACGTAGTACCAGCACGTGTGTTCCTGGATCAACATTTCCGTATCAAGGAACGCTACCTAAATGGAAAATTCATGTAACCATGGGTATTACATTCAATAACACAACTATAATATTATATAGCAAGTATTATTTTCATAAAGGACTTTCTCTGAAGGTAGAGGGCATCATTTGGCTACGTGGTAAGGTTTAAAACTCGCATCCTATATAATGTGAGTTCTCGTCTCAAAAACAGCATGTTCATAAATGGGCTAAAGATACATACCACTTGATCCTCCCGAAATCATACATTAGTGGGAGCCTCGTGGCACTGACTATTTGAAACACTGTGAGACCCAAATCGTATTTGATCCATAAGGTATAATATTGGACTTGACCCATATGACTTAAAAGAAAAATATCTCCAGTTGAACTTTGTGTTCGAATAGATCGAGATGACAATTATGTGATATTTCACTATGGAGTAAAAGAATTCAATTACTTGACCCTTCATGAGCACATACTAAGCCAACAGGAAGTTATCAAGTAACATATACATTACATAGTGAGCTATCAAAAGAATTCAAAGCATATATAGGTAGATACCTCTATGTTATGTATGTTGTCACGACGCCTAGGCGGCTTAGGTGTGCAGGTAAAAAACAATGTTCTAAATGGCGGCCGCCTAGGCGGTAGGCGGTCCCTTTTCGCACCGCTTTTCGGTAGGCGGTAGAGTAGGCAGCCAATGGATGTCGGCGGCATAGGCGGAGGTGAGACGGCGTAGGCAGGCGCCTAGGCGGAACAATACCTAACAAGATATTTTGGCCGAAAAGGTTTTGTAAGCATTATAGGCCTGTAGTTCGCATTTACAAAACTAAAACTTCATAAATCTTCGTTCTACAACTTAGTTATGCATGGAACACCCTTAAAATATGTGTATTATGCAAAATACAGTGGTAAAATAGTATAAAAAAAAATGTATCGACCGCTGCCTAGGCAGTAGACAGACTCTCTACGCCGCGCACCAGCCTACTGCCGTTTAGAACCTTGGTAAAAAACCTATCGTCTTGACCTAGGTAATTTTCGCATGGATGTGGCGATGGTCGCCTAGGACGCCTAGGCAATCGCCTAGGGTTAAATATATATATGCAGGTAGAAAAAATATATGTGTGCAACATTGAAGTACTCAAGTTCCTGTGCGACGCCTAGGGCCTAGGCGAGGCGGGAGGCATGTTGCCTCGCCTCGTCTAGCGTCCAGAACAACTTAGATGCTAAGGTTGAATTATCAATATAAAATGTGAAGGAACAATTATTAGGGATTTGGCTTTTGGCTCTAGTAAGCCCAAAATTTAAGATATATATCAACCATTTATAGCGAACAATAACATCAAATTATGTAAGTAATAGATGAGAATATATTTAAAATAATATTTATATATATTTTAGTCATCTAGAGATTGAACCTCGAAAGCAAAACTGCCAAAACCATCAGAACTAAAACTCATAAAGGAGGATGGAACCAAAAACCAAGATTTTGAAACTTGATAGAAGAAGTAGGGCTTTCGGTAGTACTCAAAATATGACTCCAATTGACAAAAATACTAATGAGATATGAAACCTCACATTGTTTGAACTGTAGCCTCCTAAGTTAGAGTTTCTACATCAATTGAATTTCTAGATTGACCTTGTGAACTTTTTACCTAAATACTAAATATAACTACATAAAACTTTACAAAGAAGAACTATAACATGGACTTCTAAAAAAATTACACAAGGAAATATGGATATAAAATCCATTAAACATCTAATATTGTTTTCATTGAAATTTCATTTTGAGCTATTACATATGACCTTACTTTGGTTCAATTTAACAGTCAAGCTTTCATGGAAACATATGCATAATCATACATGTGATATTCAACACACAAGAACTGATGGACTAAAACCAAGGCGCCACGGATTGTATACCAATTTTTGTTGGACGATTAATTAATAAAGTTAGTAAAAGCAAACACGTAGTGAAACCCAATGAGTTCCTTAGTGTAGCACAACATAGGTAGTTCCTCACTGCAACTTTGTATGCTTCATTCCTACAAGTAGAAATGTACAGATTGCTCTTTTAAGATGTCCATTCTTATGTTCCAATCCTTAGTCTAAAAATTAGAAAGATTCCCATTGTTAAGTAGCATCATAATGAAATCGTGTAACCTAGAATGATTTGAACAACAAAAATACAATGATAAGAAATAAATTGCAGTTACAAGAGCTCATAAAGTAGATGTGTTTTTTGTTTAGATTTGTAGCATACCAGGTACAACACCACCGCCGAGAACCCTAGCAACCTCCATTCCGAAGAGCCCTGATCTAGAAGCAGGAAAAGCATGCTCATAATATTCCATCATTCAATATAGTTACAATAATTCTTAGAATTTACTGAACGAAATTTCAAAGTGTTTTATAGGAGAAATTAGAGGTCTGTAGAACTTTTAGGACAAAGGAATTTCATCTAAGGTGTCAAACTTCATTGAATACTCAAAATTTCATCTAACCTATCAAACTACTTACAAATATTCAACCCTCTCTTTTAAGTAGTCTTCGTTCGCCATGCCTTGTGGCAGGGTGACAATACTGAAAATCCCCAGAAATTTACACAACTCATGGTCACTTGAAAATAAAAAGTATTATCATTGTCTGAACAAGAATATTTCCATCTATTTTGAAATTGCTATATGTATCTGGTATCAGTTTTCTTGCTCATCAAATGATCAAATTGTATCATTATCATAAGATATATTACCCCACGGGTAAATAGATGGGTTAAATTGGAACATATAAACTAACAATAAAGAGCATCATTAAGCCTCAAGTGACATTGTCATTATCAATGATAACTAAAAGTGAAATTTAAACAAAAAGTTTAGACAACCATCATTTAGTTCATAACATCAGTAAATTGGAGGGATGGAGTCCAGCATAAAATAAACCCTAGGTGGATCCTGGTTTGGGTTTTCAATAACATTAAACCCACTAAGTGGTTTAAAACCGTTAAATATTATTAAGTTTTTGGTCTAAACCGTTTTCTGTCAGGATTGGACAACTTAGTATGTATCATTGTACGAACGATATAGAACGATACGTCTCGTATTGGACAATACGAAATCGTACCGTCCAATAGTTTTACTGCAGCTATACGTTCCTCCAATTAGTATCAAAACTGTATTATATCGGATATGTATTGTGCATCAGACAATACTAACAACATAGGTTTCCATATACATTTCGCCACAAGTGTCAAGTTGAACAGGATATGCAGAACTTCCAATGCATTAGAAGTTGAACATGTTACTAACAATGTCTTGTTTCTATTGTTACATTTTCTAGGTAACCAAGATTGAAAGGTAAACAGGAATGAACATGAGTATAGACAAACTTCCAATGCATTACAAGTTAATCATAACATAGAAGCTAAGGATTACAATGACGGCGAGTTGGAGCTTCTTCTATGTTACAAAAGTGTCTGGGTCTGGGTGACAGTAAACCAAACATCCTATTTTCTAAGGGAAAGGATTTGACACTAGTTAAGAAGTAATTCATAATGATACTAGTGTCCAGCCAGACAAGGTTGAAGGTGTAGCAGAGTACTAAATTTGTCCAGTCAAACCAGCTAAGTGAATTTGGTCCTACTGGCCCATTCGGCCGATCTGGTTGAGTTAATAGTCTAAGTTGGTCCAGGTTTTCTTATGAATACAAGTAATAGGTTAAAACTTTTAATATGATAAGTATAATCAAGTATAACAGTTATTCTACTCTACATTCATCTTCTCTGTTTTTCCTCTTAGTCTAGTGACATGGTGAACTTATTTGTAAACGAGAAAAATAGAGATGAAGAGACCATCAACTCTGTAGAGAACGTAGAAGCATATGAGGACGACCGCAACCACCTGTGGTACATTATGCGAAAATTGTGTTGACCACGATGATGTGTTGACCACGATGAGCCCCGCAACTACACATCTTCACAACAAGGTGTATAACTTGGGTGAAGGATTCTTATGTAATCATTGACAATGGTTGTAGCGAGAATTAGATGGTTGTAGCCTGAAGATTGAAATGATGAGCCTAGTGACCAAGGAGCAACTTTCACCTTAAAAAATTAGTTGGATTCAAAGGGACCACTATATGATATTTTTGAAGATCTAAGAAAATCATTTCTCCATTGGCCATTTTTATACCGATCTGTGTTTTGATTTGGTTGATTTGGACGTCCTACAAATTACTTTTGGAGGCCATGTCAATTAATTTGGGAGCATTGTACAAAGACAGGGAGAATGTTTATATTTGCATAAGGATGGATGAAGGTTTTCTCGTCCCATTGAGAGATGGCCAAGTCAAATCTTATAAAGTGGAGTAAAGTTGTTTCTACTAGTGATTAGTGAACTGGGGAGTTCTCAAAAATGATGACAAGCGGCACTCACAGTGGTCCTCGGGAGGGCATAGTCTTTATTGGAAAAGTTCATGGATGTCATGCCTTAGAAGCTGTGTAGAACTACCACTCATGTACAAGTGCAACATCCAGTACGAGATTGACACAGTGCCGGGAGGGAAGTATCCTACTTTGCCTTGTTATCGGATGACCCCAAGGTGTGCCAGATTTTGCAGGAGCAAGTTAAAGACCCAATGAAGACGATGTTTGGCACAAGAGCAAGAGTGCTTGTTGTACATGTCGTACTAACTCTGAAAATGGACATGAGGGCCATGAAAATCATTGACAAGTATTGCTTATTAATAACCAGATTGGAGGATATGCTTAATAGTTAATACAACATATGGGTCAGACACTTTTCTCGAAGATAGATCTCCATAGAGTTGAGCTGTCATGGAAGTCGCATTAGGCACGAAGAAAGAATAGAAGACAAGACCAGGAAAGACCTTTACAAGTATTGCTTATGCTTTTTAGCTTTACCAACATACACAGTATATTTATGTGGATGAATCAGGTACTCAAACCATTCATGGAAATCTATAGTTTTGTACTTTGATGATATCCTTGTTTATAGAGGAAGTAAGAAAGAGAACATTATATACCTTAAATAGATACTTATGCAAATCTCAAGAGTGTAGCCTTCACAAAGAACAAGTAATATTATTGCCGTTCATAGTGAGTGCCAGTGGAAAATTGGCTGATGAGAATGCCATGACCATCAAGAGTTGCCTATACCAAATTTTGTATCCGAGATGCAATGTTTTCAAGGCCTGACGACATTATAGATGTTTTATTCATATTTCAAAGAAACCATTGCTAACCAACAGAATGGAAGTTCTAGTAGAGAACAGAAGCCGAAGCGAGTTGCGCACTGATCAAAGAGAAGCTCTATGTTTGTGCATGCTCTAAGTTCTAACTTGCCCGATGTTAGACAACTTGATTGAGGGCGACTATAATGCTAGTATAGTTGGAGTTGGAGCAATATTGATGCAAGTGACAAGACCAGTGGCTTACTTAAGCGAGAAGCAAGAAGCTCAAGATCTCGAGAAGTTGGTTGCAATGACACTTGATTAGGGAGCTTTATATAAGTGGTCTCGGTAGACACCTCGAGAGGGAAAACACTATCATATTGGTTGAGGAGATACACTACTAGCCAGAGTTAAAGAAGGTTACCAACCATATCAAGTGATGTCAAGTGTGCCATATAGCAAAAGAACACCCACACCATACTGGTCGATACCAACCTCTTATGGTTCCTGATTCCCCTTGGGAGGAGACATTTATGTATTTATTCTTGGTCTTCCACAAACTCAGCATGGTATTGCTCATCTTTGTCATGGTTGATTGATTCTCCAAGATTGCAAATTTTATTCCGTGCGGGATATCTCGGATGTGACAAACTATTCTTCTTAGAGGTGCTTTGATTTCCCAAGTCTATTACTCCCAACATTACTTCTAACATCTAACAGAGATCATATCTAAAAACTTTCTGAACTCAAGTTGACATTATGATTAATTAGTATAGTATAAATCACCCGTAAACAGATGGTTACACAAAGGTGGTATAGCTTCGGTGTGATACCAAACAATGGAATTCAGCTTTAGACGAATGTTCTTCTAATAGCGCAGCAAGACGCCTTCTCTATTATATACTATCATCACCCAAAACATATATGAACTTAGCTCATTATCAAGAATCTGGGGAGAATATTGCAGTTAACAATATGGTGGAGGGGGACTAATTTATCCATGGGGTGTCACAAAATGTTGAAAAGTCTAATTCAAAGTACAAGGCAGCTGCTGACTGGCATTGAAAAAAGGTGTTCGAAGAAGCTGATATACTGATGGGGTGTCTTTTAAAAAAAAATTGGCAAGTGGCTACAACAAGTCGATGAATCGGAAAAATGGGCTGTTTCAGATTTCTGGGAAAGACCAATAGTGTACCTGTGTCATGGACTATACATATGTCGTGGATTTGACGGAAGATAAGGATGGACATCTCAAACACCTTCAATGTCGTTGAATGTTCAAGTATTCCTTGCATAAGGAGTCCTCATATCCGGAGTCAACCTTGAGGTCCAGTTCTCTCTAAGGAGGGGAGACCGATTTGGTAGAGAGAATAAGTTGATAAAAATGACATTCAAGGAGAAGCGCTAATGGAGCGAAGACCGGGCACACCAAAGCAACGAAGTCAAGCAGCAATATCACCTTCTTATACATCAAATATTACTAAGGTCTATATTTATGTACCTCTTGAATAGTAACTAGGTTATAGGAAGTTCTAGAAAGGATTTGATACAAAGATACTATCTTATCTCAAATATATTTGGCACGATCATGACCATACAAATTCAGTTTCAACCATGTATTCCCTCTCGTTGGAGCCTAGACACGGGCAATAATATCGAACATGGATGTTGAAGTGACGTATCATATACATGTCAAATATGGATAGGAAACTTTAGAGTAACCGTGCAACATAACTTGAGTTTCTCTTAGTTCTTGAACATGTGAATTCCGTAATGAATCTGTGTATTGAAATGTTGTCTATGGATTCAGCCTTTGCTCGTGAAATGTAGTTCTCTTAATTGTCATTTTTTAGGGTATTGATTATCCCATCTAGTACTTGTGCTATGTCAAAAATATAATTAGTTAGTCTCTAGATCCTTAATCTACAAGACTACAACTATATGTTTATTTGTGGTTTCAAAGTTGATTTTGTTTATTTCTTCCCAAATCTTTGAATTCATAATAGTTTTTGCTTCTCTCAAGTTTGATTGGAACTGAAGGGTTGCACATGGAGATGAGGAAGAAATGCCTCTTCACTTACAAGGCAACATTTTAGTCTAAGAAGCATGGAGGCACCAAAAAAACCATGTCGTGTTTGTGTCCAGTTGTGCCGTCGTCAGACTCATATTAGACACCCCACGGACACTCCAAAATACACTAGGACGCTAAAATTGGTTCTGAATCTGTGTCATCATGTCCAAAACATGTTGTATCGTATCTGTGTCCGTGCAGCATTGGTTTTAGTCGATCATTTCAGTTAGAGAAGAGGTTAATTGGTGATCATTCGGTAACAAGTACGTATGCATTGATGATTATTGGTGGTCATTGATAAGTTCACAATGAAAGCAAACCAAACTAACAGTTGGATCCGCCACTCCGTCTGGTTCCTCCCCTTATTCACCTCCTCCAAGCTCTGTGGAACCGCGCCCCCGGCCCGCTGCGGAAGCCACAACCTCACCTTCTCCTCCGACACCTCGGCGCCCCTCGAGCCGCCAACCTCCGCCGCCTCAGCGAACCTCTTCACGGTGCCAACCTTCTGGCACGCCGGGCACGTCCCCCACCACTGCCCGCTCGTAGCGCCGCACTGCCCGCACACCCAGGATACCCTCTCCTTCCCCGCCTTCCTCCTCCGCGTCCCCGCCGTGAACAAGGAAGAAACCCTAACTTTCCTGGGATTGTTAGCAACCAATTTTTCTCCAATCGGGGGCTTTTCGTCTTCGTCTCTCGAATTCTCCTCCGGTTCCTTTGCCGGCTCGGCAGAGGGCTCGAAAGCGTCCCACGAGCTGAGGACGCGGTCGGGGTCGGAAGAGAGGACCCTGGCTTCTTCTTTCCATGCTTGATTCGTGGAATCAGAGGATCTTCGTATAGAGAGCAGTGATTTTTCGAAGGGTTTGGAGAGGAGGAGGATGTTGTTCTTGAGATGGAGGAGACTGCGGAAAGATTGCATTTTTAGGGATTGAGGAAGATGGGAGATGGGTCCGATTTGCATAGAGAAATTTAGGGTTAGGGTTTTTGTTGGGAGATTATTTCACTCTTCCCGCCATGTTCGAAAGGGATGGAGGTCCGGAAGTGGGAAAGTGGGGAAGTTGGGGAGGGGTGATGATGGGCAAGAGAGTGGGTTGCTCGACTAAAGCCGTCGTCTCAAGGCCCACTAAGAAGTCCCAATTAAGTAGGGTTGCGTTTGGTTCATTATAATGTAATCGTAATCGTAATGGAATTGGATTTGTAATATAATTGAGTTTGTAATGTAATGAAATTATAATTACATTACTATGTTTGGTTGAAATATGTAATCAAATTATGTAATGTAATATCAATTGCATTCATATATTTGGTTTACCATGTAATGTAATTAAGTTTCTAATTTAATATTTTTTAAATACAACATAAAATTAAAAAAGTGGATCACTAAATTTTTTAAAAAATTTAAAAAGAAAAAAAAAAATAAAAATAAATAATAAATAAAAAAGGAAAAAATGGTTTGTTTTCTGCTAAAAAAGACCAAAAACGAAAAAAAGGACAAAAATTAAAAAATTAAAAAAATGACAAACGAACAAAACGGAAGGAAAAAAAAACCAAAAATGAAAAAGCGATAAAAAAGAAAAACGACAAAAAAAAATAAAAAACGTGAAAACCATAAAAAGTGACCAATAATGATACAAAAATGACTAAAAACAAAAAAATGACAAAAAACCAACAATAAATGAAAGAAAAAAAAGACGAAAAACGACAAAAAACAAAAGGGCAAAAAAACTACCAAAAACGACAAAAAATGAAAAAATTGACAAAAAACGATAAAAAAGAGCAAAAAAAATAAAAAACGATAAAAAGGAACAGAAATGACAAAAAACGAAAATACGAAAAAATACCAAAAACAAGAGAGAATTAAAACGAGCAAAAAACGACAAAAAGATTTAAAAACTTAAAAAAAAATCCAAAAAACGACAAAAAAGGGAACAAAAACGACAAAAACAATAAACAAAAAGAAAAAACGAGCATAAACGATAAAAAAAAGTGAAAAAGACCCAAAAAGCAAAAAAGGATAAAAATAAAGCGACAAAAAAGTGCAAAATCGACCGAAAACGATAAAAGACGATAAAAACGTGAAAAATGGTCAAAAACGTACAAGATCGACAAAAATCGATAAATAACATGCAAAAATGGCAAAAAATGTGCTAAACCGACAAAAAACGATAAAAACGTAAAAAATTGACCAAAAACGATAAAAAAAACGTGCAAAAAGGCAAAAGACGTGCAAATAAAGCAAAACTGACAAAAAAGATTTAAAAAGTGCAAAAGCGACAAAAAAATGGCCAAGAATGTGCAAAAACGACCAAAAAATCGAAAAAAAAGCCCCAAAACGAGCAAAAACGACAAAAAATAAACATAAACAAACAAAAATGACAAAAAACAAACACAAAAACGACAAAAAGGATTTAAAAAGTGCAAAAGCGACAAAAAAATGGCCAAGAATGTGCAAAAACGACAAAAAAATCGAAAAATGGCCCAAAACGAGCAAAAACGACAAAAAATAAACAAAAATAACAAAAAACAAACACAAAAACGACAAAAAAGATTTAAAAAGTGCAAAAGCGACAAAAAAAATGGCCAAAAATGTGTAAAAACGACCAAAAATCGAAAAAAGGTTCCAAAATGAACAAAAACGACAAAAAATAAACAAAAACGAACAAAAATGACAAAAAATAAACAAAAACAAAAAAAAAACATCCCAAAACTAAAAAAAGGCAAAAAACGAACAAAAACGACAAAAAGGGCAAAAACAACGACAAAAGGACAAAAACGACAAAAAAACAAAAACAACAAAAAATGACAAAAACGAAAAAACGACAAAAAAACGGACAAAAACAACAAAAAATGACAAAAACGGCAAAAAACAAACAAAAATGACAAAAAAACGAAAAAACAACAAAAAAAACGACCAAAAACGACCAAAAATGACAAAAATAACAAAAAATGAACAAAATGCCAAATTATAGCATACCAACCTTCCGCTTAAGTTGTAATGTAATTGCGATTACATAGGTTTTATGATGTAATTGAGTTTAGAAGAAATTGATGTAATGTAATCAAACTTGTAATCGCGATTACATTACATCTAATTTTTTTGTCCAACCAAACATCTGAGTTAGATTGATAACGTAATGCCAATTACATTACGTTGTCCATTCCTGCAAACCAAACGGGCCCTAAATCTCACTTTGGGCTGTGGCTGCGTTGTACTCCATTCTTGACCGGGCTTAAGATTCGACTTGAAAAGATTCAGTTCGGTTTCAGTTTTGAAAGTACAATAATTTTTTACGCAGTTTCAGTTTTAGTTTTGAATTTCAGTTTAGGTCAAAAACCAAAAATTAAATAAGACTTGTAGAATTATATAAATGTTCTCAATTCTATGCATATTTTGATTAAAAATGTGTATATTTTGAAAACAACAATTCTCTTTATATGCTTTGAAGTCAACTTTGTTCACGACTTTGAAATACACAAATGTGTATATAAAAATTATAATTTTTAATATAATTTAATCAGGATCCCAACTTTGGGTCGGGTCCATTACACAATAGAAATAGTCCAACCGTACAAACCAAATAAACCGAATTGATTCTTCGGTCTGTTTCGATTTTTTTGGCTAATTTTGGTTCGATTTCGGTTTTAATTTTTTTTTTTTTGAATTTTGGTTTATCCGGTTTGACTATTTTAGTTCGGTTGAAACTGAATAAACCGCACGCCCACTCCTAACCATAGCTGCATTGCACTCTATTTTGTGTCAAAGTATAAGGTGAGCCAAATAATTTTTTTCAACTAGAACGTGTGACATTTATTTCAAAACTTAAATAAAATTTAAAAGAACATTAATCCTAACGAGCATCTCGAAATGGACATTTGAACAAGTGGAATAAAATGTAACTGCAATCAAAACTAACCCTAATATATTTTGTCGATGTAGAGCACATCAATTGCCTGCGGTAGGTTCCTAGATTCTTCACTTATCTACCTTCTAGGTTTTGCATGTGGTAGGTATGAATTAACCCCTATCTTTTTCTTTTGTGTGCAAAGCTCATTTAAGTATTGGAGGGGTTTTGTAATTAGGAGATACTTTATGTGATTTTTGCAAGATTTATCTCATATGTCACATCCCGATACCAAAGAATCGATAGTCGTCCCCTGGACGTGATGTCGTATGAGCCTAAGTTGAGCTAGTACAAGGCACGTTCATAAGATTATCCGAAACACAACAACAAAGAGAGTACGCAGAAAATTTGACAAAAGAATTTAGGTGAAACATGCAGCATAATGTAGTGATCTTTCTAGCTATCCTAGTCAGTTTCATGTAAACAATTTAATAGAACATAGCAGCATAATTATGGAGAACTTACCCATGTCAGAGCGTGTCGTTGATGTATAAAATTTACCATGTTCTTCCATGTCATATTGCATAATATAAGTTAGTGCATATTCCTGGAGGTCACTGGCATGACAAGCCATCCTGGACTTATAGCTTGGTTTAGACGGTGGCACGTTCAGTGCGGGTAGCGAGCCCCGTTGAAAGGTACCGAATACCTGTGATACAATCCAAGATAGCTTTCGTATTTCTTTCTAGGCCGAATCAGTCCTTTGGCCCCGGGATACCATTCGAAGAAAATTCGCCCTTGTGCACAAGTTGTCCATGACTGTGATAGTATAAACAATTTACTTAAGCATGATCTACGCATTCATAAGAAACTTAACCGATTCCAATGTGTTCCTGTCACGACCCGCACCCTAGAGTTAGGGCACGAGAACGTAACAATGCCCAGCCTACGCCGCAGTGTCGGCGGTAGAACGTTGTCCTAGGTCTCATGCATCTAACAATATAAGGCTAAGCAGTTTATACTCCCCGAATGGGGGTGACATAGCAGAATGTAAACTCAATCACATCTAAGGTAGAGCATAATGGAAGATAGATAAAACATGAAATCCAAAAGAGATACAGGAGATAGAAGTCTAAGTGTCTAAGATACATAAACCCAGAAGTACATCTCAAAACTCAAATACAGTAATCCACAAGTAAATACAACTCCCAACAAAATGAAATAACTATCTAAACAACCTCTACTGTGTCTCCTCTAGGCTAGCAGACAATCCCAGGCCATCTGTAAAATTTATCAACAAGTCCAGTCAGGACAGGAGCGAGCACAATACATCTCATGCAGTTCATATCATGTCAGGAAATATAAAGCAGGCAATAGAATAAGATACATGAAACGCTGTAAGAAGATGTACATGAAAACAGGAGAGATATTTGATAACTGGAATATATATACATGATAAGTAAGAACTGTAAGTGACTAGTGATTTAGAGTACGAGATGGCATGTAATTGGCTTAGGTTGTACATGATGAACATGAAAAGTAACAGAGTGTACATGATGGGTAAATCACATGACCATTTATACTCACCCCTACCCACAATCAATACACAAGGATCTATTCAAGTTACGTTACGGACATGATGTTTTGGTTATACAAGAAACACATGAGGAAACATGAGCGTACATGAAAGAACATGAGAGTACATGAACGTACATGTAAGAACATGAGAGAACATGAGTGAACATGAATAACGTAGAAGCAAAGAATACATAATGTACATGAAACACATGTCATAAAGTATCCGATGCGCCCGCTAAGGGGGTAACATCCCAAGAAGAGATCCGTATAGTACCAATCCGTGATGATAACGTGACAGCATCAAGTAAAAGTAATCTAGAGCGAGAATATAATTCGTGACAAGTATGAAACGATCAGAGAATGTACTCGCCTGATATCTAAATGTCCAAGGTAAAGATACTGTCCGAGGAGAGGTGTCTGGCTCCTAATTAGAATAGCACAAGTCACAACATGTCCAGAAGGGTAATATAAAGCACTACAATGCATTCTACATGAATCTAGGTCAAACGAGGCCAAAGTCAACCCTTGGTCAACTCTGGTCAACTGCACTAGTCAAACTAGGTCATGTCCTAACCCAGTAAGTCTTACTAGGCCTAACCAAGACTATCCTAGCAAGCACACATCAATACAAGGCTATACAAGCCAACATACACCCAACTCTATATAGCATGCAATTATTCAATACTCAAATAGGCAAGAATTCACATTGGATATACACTAGGTAATCTATTACTTTAAGCTATATATGTTTACACATATATACACATGCATATATTGGTATTCAACATTAGGTCTATAATTATGGCATTTCAAATGGTTATATAAACTTATATATTACAACACAATATGCTAACATATATATAATATACATACATAGCTAAGTTAACTATATTCATAAATACTTATTTAAGAGGCTGTGTGTGTATGTGAACATGGCAAAGGGGCAAGTGAGGGTTAAATGGGCATACATAGTGTATACATATCAAAGAGTGTCAAAGTGTAAGTGAACAATGTGTCAAGTGTGATAGTGTCAACATAGTGTAAGGGGGTACATGAGGTAATATAGGATTTGTGTTAACATAGAACATTACATCTCATTAACTTGTATATTGTATACATTATATCTATTATTACATTACATTCATGCTTGCATTCATTCATTATTCATTATTCTCTTGCACCACTATATGCACCATACATTACATACTATGAAACCTACATATTCATTACAAGCCATACTTATACATGCTTACATTAGATAGGATACTTACACCTTATACATCATTTATTTAACCATTTACTCATGCTTGTATTCTCTATTTAATTACATAATGTATATACATTAATATGGGTTAAAATCAAATAGAATATTATATTACACACAAGGGTGCACAAAATGCATATGCCGAATAGTAACTCCTACTAATAATCAATACTGTACCATCTCAGCATGAATTAAAATTTAGGATTAAAGTATGTTATAGATCTATGTGTTAGCTTTTCCGAAACTTTAAACGGATCACGTTTTCGTTTTCGGAAACTCCCGGAATCGCGAAAACACCGAGAACGCGTTTATCTTTCGTACAGCTGACACTCAAATAATTCTCCAGAAAGTTACAGAAAGAATTAGGCCTATTAATACATGTTTTTGGAAAGCTAACTTCAATACGCTTCTTTTAAAAAAACGGAAGATTAAACCGAGCTTTGAGCTAGAAGTTATGACATTTCTAAGTTAGGGCTGAAATTAAAAACGTGGATAAAAATCATGACGGATTTAGGTAGTTTGAGACAAAATAACACAAGTATATAACATAATATATCAAGAACTCACTCTCTACACTAATATATATATATGAGACACTATAGAACACATCTCCAATACAAAAATATGAGATTAAACATGTAATAATTCATTCATACATAACAACAACACATAGTGTGTCCAAATTTAGAATTTTCCCACATGGACACAACCACAACACAAAGGACACTCCTATGACCTCCAAATGGACACGAAATGGACACAAATGGAGATACAACTATGGGATCATTCCTATGGGTTCAAAATAGACCTATATGTATGACGAAATGAAAAGGAGAAGGGATTTATACCTCCCGGTAGATCGAATCGAAGAAAAGCCTTCCCGGAGCGACACCGACACGTAGAGATTCTAAAAGGACACGAACGAGCTCCGAATCCTCCCAAACTTGGGTAGCTTCCTCCTTGGCTAGAATGGAGAAGGAAAGAAGAAGATTTGGTGGTGAAATGGAATGATTTGGTGGAGAAATTGCTAGGGATTGCTCTCTAGGAATTTAGGGAAGAACAAGAGAGAGAGTGTGGATGAGAATAATGAAATGAACTTGAGCCTATCCTCTCCCAAAGTGGCTGGCCATATGGGGCTATTTGTCCTATTATGGTAAGGTCCAAAATGCCCCCACTAACCTATTCTATGAGTATTAGGAAAGGGCTAATTGGTTGGGGCTAAATTAGTCATTCTAAAGTCTCTAATCACACTAACCTTATCCATAATAATTAGTCTAACCTCTAACTAAAATATTTCTATCATGTGGACTAAAATTAATATCATGTGGGCCATGTCTAACTAGTGTGTGGGTCCCACTAGAGTCAAACTACCCCCGGGTCCCCGTTTCAAGTCGGATTGAGTTGAAATTCGAACCCGACTCAAATAACCCCAAAACAATATCATACATAATAAAATAATATCAAAATAATTCAAAGAGATCAAATGCAAAAAATATCCTTAGGCCAAAAATGACATTAAAATATCATAATCACATGGTTAGGCTCTAGGTCAAACAGTCTCTAGGGTTTCACTAGCAAAACGTCAAAACCACAAGTCATTGATTTAAATAATTTTAAAATGATTTAAAATCACCAAAAATCATATCATGAATTAAATATCATTATTAAAATAATTATAAACATGAAATTTTAAAATTACCCTCATTTGGAAAACTGGGTGTTACAACTCTACACACCTTAGAAAAATTTCGTCCTCGAAATTAAAATGTCCATACTCCCTCTAGGTCAAACCCCCACAATCAAAGTCCCAGATTAAAACAAATCATGTGATCAAAAGGACGACATACAGGGTCATGGCATACGGTGGTAGTGAAAGTCTCATCTAGGTATACTAGTCATGCTAACTGAAACGGTCATAGGGTATCAAAACATACAAGCAATCTAGGGTGCTAAACTAGAGAAGTTACAGAAACAACAAACCATCAAAACCGTAAGGCGGTCTACCATCCTATATGAAACTAGTACTTATCAAAACAAAATAAAGGCAACTACCAATTATCTGAAAAAGGGTACAGAAAATCAAATTCAAAAATTAAGGAATTGAAAATCACTTGCATTGAAATCCAAATCACAATATATATACAGAGAGAGCGTTAGAGAGGAAAAACTAGCATTATGTAATGTTATGTGGTTTGTGTGTGTATGGGTGTATGTGAAATATACATGAAATTGTATATGAACTATCATGTTACACTACTCATGGCATATGGGTTAACAACCTACAATACACAACCTATTTAATCATAACATGCATGGCTAACCATAAACATCTATAAGAGGTAGAGATTTAGTTATGTATATACATATATTATAACATGTATGCCTAAGCTCTATATATATCTATACAAGTATGTGATCATAACATAGAGAGGAAATATTAGGTTACATAACAGCGTATACTAAGTTAGGGTGTGTGTGTGTCCTTGTACAGGGTTATAGCTTAGTATTGAAAGGTTAAACCCAGTTTTAGTTCAGCATTTACATACAAATCTGAAAATAAGCTAACATTTAAACCAGTGTAATATTAACATAATACAGTCTCAGGTTTTACAAATTTAACATAACTTAACCAATTTCTCTAAAAATTGAAACTCGACAGATAATATACATGTGCAGTTATGTAGACAAAACTAATAACATGAAATTTATATTTAAATTATGAATTTAAACTGGAAAAGCAGAAAACCAGAAATATTGGGGTTTTAAAAATTTTAACATTAACAACATATTAATATGTATTTAGATAGGTGAAAAATCAAGTGTAGCATGCATACGTATCAGGCAAGTGTCCACTATGTAAATATACTCATATATTCTCTTGTCCCAAAAAAAAATTAATTCTACGTTAAGACCAACATTTAGATTCCTACCAAGATCGCAAAATAGGTGATTGACGAAATCAATGCAGTTTTATTATTATTATTCAATACTAGAATAATAGCAAGAAGGAAATAACGATAAAAGTTGTTTGCTTATTTGCCTAAAAGAAGGAACCATTTTGAAACCAGAGCTAAATATCAAATCCAAGATAAAGTCTAGCAAAATCATCGATTCATTGTATTAAGAAGAAACTCATAGCAAAAAGTTACACAAGCTACTCCTAAGTTAAATAATTAGAAGCAAAACAAAGCAAAACAAATAATAATTCTTTTTGAAGGACTGCATCAAGTAGAGAAAATATGCTTGAAAATATTTAAGGTACAATCTGATAATCATATGCGTCTATCCAAAATCATGGTACTCTAAATTCCCGTCATACTAGTAAGCAAGGCTACGATAATCACAGAGTCCTTGACTTATGCACATACCTCTAGAATCATGGTATTTAACATTTTCGTGGTGCCGCTAGCTTGGCTGCAAAAACCTTAAATTCTCACACCCGAGAAATATATCCAGAGTCAGACTATACGTCCTCACCATGCTGGCTAATGTGACTATAGAAGACTAGATTCCATAACATAGATGACCTAGCCCATATAATTTTATCTTGTCAAAAAAAATAAATTAAATCAACAATAAATACCCATAAATCAAATCAAATTTATCAACGAACTTCAAATTCAAAATGAACAAAAATCCATCAAAATACAACTCGGATGCAACAGCTATCATCAAGATTCAAAATTCGACAATCATTCATCAAAATCAATGAATACAACTCAATTCAACCATAATCCATCAAAATCAAATTTAACAACAGTAAGTAAAAATAAATCAAATCAAGAAAAAAAGAGTTCTCAAATCGAAGTTAAAATAAGATTCTCAAGGGTCGTTCCGGGAATCTCTCAAGGGTTTCTAACTGTGATTGAGTACCTTCAAGATATATCCTATTCCTACTGCAGGCTGTAGTGGTACTCAAGTTCGAATACCACTACATAAACTCGACCTGCATGGGCCACCACTAAAAACGTGTCACGACCCGCACCCTAGAGTTAGGGCACGAGAACGTAACAACGCCCAGCCTACGCCGCAGTGTCGGCGGTAGAACGCTGTTCTAGGTCTCATGCATCTAACAGTATAAGGCTAAGCAGTTTATACTCCCCGAATGGGGGTGACATAGCAGAATGTAAACTCAATCACATCTAAGGTAGAGCATAAGGAAGATAGATAAAACATAAAATCCAAAAGAGATGCAGGAGATAGAAGTCTAAGTGTCTAAGATACATAAACCCAGAAGTACATCTCAAAACTCAAATACAGTAATCCATAAGTAAATACAACTCCCGACAAAATGAAATAACTATCTAAACAACCTCTACTGTGTCTCCTCTAGGCTAGCAGGCAATCCCAGGCCATCTGTAAAATTTATCAACAGGTCCAGTCAGGACAGGAGCGAGCACAATACATCTCATGCAGTTCATATCATGTCCGAAAATATAAAGCAGGCAATAGAATAAGATACATGAAACATTGTAAGAAGATGTACATAAAAATAGGAGAGATATTTGATAACTGGAAATATATATACATGATAAGTAAGAACTGTAAGTGACTAGTGATTTAGAGTACGAGATGGCATGTAATTGGCTTAGGTTGTACATGATGAACATGAAAAGTAACAGAGTGTATATGATGGGTAAATCACATGACCATTTATACTCACCCCTATCCACAATCAATACACAAGGATCTATTCAAGTTACGTTACGGACATGATATTTTGTTATAC
Organism: Iris pallida; assembly: GCA_029216955.1. Lineage (NCBI taxonomy): Eukaryota > Viridiplantae > Streptophyta > Magnoliopsida > Asparagales > Iridaceae > Iris > Iris pallida. The sequence goes on from JANAVB010010400.1 coordinate 3,407,170, forward strand.
AAGAAACACATGAGGAAATATGAGCGTACATAAAAGAACATGAGAGTACATGAACGTACATGTAAGAACATGAGAGAACATGAGCGTACATGAATAACGCAGAAGCAAAAAATACATGATGTACATGAAACACATGTCATAAAGTATCCGATGCGCCCGCTAAGGGGGTAACATCCCAAGAAGAGATCCGTATAGTACCAATCCGTGATGATAACGTGATAACATTAAGTAAAAGTAATCTAGAGCGAGAATATAATTCGTGACAAGTATGAAACGATCAGAGAATGTACTCGCCTGATATCTGAATGTCCAAGGTAAAGATACTGTCCGAGGAGAGGTGTCTGGCTCCTAATTAGAACAGCACAAGTCACAACATGTCCAGAAGGGTAATATAAAGCACTACAATGCATTCTACATGAATCTAGGTCAAACTAGGCCAAAGTCAACCCTTGGTCAACTCTGGTCAACTGTACTAGTCAAACTAGGTCAAACTAGGTCATGTCCTAACCCAGTAAGTCTTACTAGGCCTAACCAAAACTATCCTAGCAAGCACACATCAATACAAGGCTATACAAGCCAACATACACCCAACTCTATATAGCATGCAATTATTCAATACTCAAATAGGCAAGAATTCACATTGGATATACACTAGGTAATCTATTACTTTAAGCTATATATGTCTACACATATATACACATGCATATATTGGTATTCAACATTAGGTCTATAATCATGGCATTTCAAATGGTTATATAAACTTATATATTATAACACAATATGCTAACATATATAAATATACATACATAGCTAAGTTAACTATTCATAAATACTTATTCAAGAGGCTATGTGTGTGTATGTGAACATGGCAAAGGGGCAAGTGAGGGTTAAATGGACATACATAGTGTATACATATCAAAGAGTGTCAAAGTGTAAGTGAACAATGTGTCAAGTGTGATAGTGTCAACATAGTGTAAGGGGATACATGAGGTAATATAGGATTTGTGTTAACATAGAACATTACATCTCATTAACTTGTATATTATATACATTACATCTATTATTATTACATTCATGCTTGCATTCATCATCATTCATTATTCTCTTGCACCACTATATGCACCATACATTACATACTATGGAACCTACATATTCATTACAAGCCATACTTATACATGCTTACATTAGATAGGATACTTACACCTCATACATCATTTATTTAACCATTTACTCATGCTTGTATTCTCTATTTAATTACATAATGTATATACATTAACATGGGTTAAAATCAAATAGAACATTATATTACACACAAGGGTGCAAAAATGCATATGCCGAATAGTAACTCCTACTAATAATCAATACTGTACCATCTCAGCATGAATTAAAATTTAGGATTAAACTATGTTATAGATCTATGTGTTAGCTTTCCGAAACTTTAAACGGATCGCGTTTTTATTTCTGGAAACTCCCGAAATTGCGAAAACACCGAGAACGCGTTTATCTTTCGTACAGCTGACACTCAAATAATTTTCCAGAAAGTTACAGAAAGAATTAGGCCTATTAATACATGTTTTTGGAAAGCTAACTTCAATACGCTTCTTTTAAAAAAACGGGAGATTAAACCGAGCTTTGAGCTAGAAGTTATGACATTTCTAAGTTAGGGCTGAAATTAAAAACGTGGATAAAAATCATGACGGATTTAGGTTGTTTGAGACAAAAGAACACAAGTATATAACATAATATATCAAGAACTCACTCTCTACACTAATATATATATGAGACACTATAGAACACATCCAATACAAAAATATGAGATTAAACATGTAATAATTCATTCATACATAACAACAACACATAGTGTGTCCAAATTTGGGATTTTCCCACATTGACACAACCACAACACAAAGGACACTCCTATGACCTCCAAATGGACACGAAATGGACACAAATGGAGATACAACTATGGGGTACTTCCTATGGGTTCAAAATAGACCTATATGCATGAGGAAATAAAAAGGAGAAGGGATTTATACCTCCCGGTAGATCGAATCGAAGAAAAGCCTTCCCGGAGCGACACCGACACGTAGAGATTCCAAAAGGACACGAACGAGCTTCGAATCCTCCGAAACTTAGGTAGCTTCCTCCTTGGCTAGAATGGAGAAGGAAAGAAGAAGATTTGGTGGTGAAATGGAATGATTTGGGGAGAAATTGCTAGGGATTGCTCTCTAGGAATTTGTGGAAGAACAAGAGAGAGAGAGTGTGGATGAGAATAATGAAATGAACTTGAGCCTATCTTCTCCCAAAGTGGATGGCCATATGGGGCTATTTGTCCTATTATGGTAAGGTCCAAAATGCCCCTACTAACCTATTCTATGAGTATTAGGAAAGGGCTAATTGGTTGGGGCTAAATTAGTCATTCTAAAGTCTCTAATCACACTAACCTTATCCATAATAATTAGTCTAACCTCTAACTAAATATTTCTATCATGTGGACTAAAATTAATATCATGTGGGCCATGCCTAACTAGTGTGGGGTCCCACTAGAGTCAAACTACCCCGGGTCCCCGTTTCAAGTCGGATTGAGTTGAAATTCGAACCCGACTCAAATAACCCCAAAACAACATCATAAATAATAAAATAATATCAAAATAATTCAAAGAGGTCAAATACAAAAATATCCTTAGGCCAAAAATGACATTAAAATATCATAATCACATGGTTAGGCTCTAGGTCAAACAGTCTCTAGGGTTTCACTAGCAAAATGTCAAAACCACAAGTCATTGATTTAAATAATTTTAAAATGATTTAAAATTACCAAAAATTATATCATGAATTAAATATCATTATTAAAATAATATAAACACAAAATTTTAAAATTACCCTCATTTGGGAAACTGGGTGTTACAGTTCTGCCTTATCGTTGCAACATTTGTTCGTAGCGTCAATTTAGTTAACACAATTCTATGGCATATATGTAAAACTTAAGCATGTAGCAGTTCTATAGCATGTGCACGTGAGAATTTTGCAACAGTTTATTTAGAATAAGCATTTGTGTCGTTACAGCTACATTGATTCATTAGAGAAAAGAAGGTAAAAGGGAGAAGGGTCAGCCACTCACCTTGGGCTGATTGAGGCGAGGGACCGGTTGGTTGTGCTTAGACGGCGCCTACGCGATCACCTAAAATCGCATAAGCAACTGATCAGAACATTGCCCTATTCAATGAGTTCGATATGAAATGCGAAGTTTGAAGAATGCAAGCCATGAAAACTATCAAAAATATTCACGAAAACGCCTTCAGAAAACCAAAGCTAAAGCCAAAGAAGCAAGTGCGGCATGAAAAGTAGAGCAACGTAAGGTCTTTCCCGACTCAGTCGCAGAGTCTATCCTCGAGGCGCAACCCTCTAAATATGGGACTTGATTCCGAATAAGTCATTCCATAACGAAAAAGGGATCTTAATTCAATTGGTACCATTCAGTCGATTCAATCGATCACAACCAATCGGTTCCGACCAAATCGATAGCGACAGTATTCCTTTATCGTGCACCCCATGGACGAGAAATAGGGCATGATGTAGGGACGGGGCACTAAACCATAACCAACTAAAAAAAAGTTTTGTCCTCAAATCTTAAGAATATAACCTACATCTAGGAAAATAATGAAGAAATCTTTTTCATCTCTGACTCGAGTTTCCAGGTCGACTTTTCGACCGAATGGTTTCTCTAGAGCATGCGGACGAAAGGGATCGCACGATTTCAAAGCAGTTTGTCCTTACGCTCCAAGATTTGCACTGGCTCTTCTACATATGACAAGTCCGCCTTCAAACCAACTGACCAAATCTACCACATGGCTCAGATTGTACACGTACTTCTGCAACTGAGAGATATAGAAGACATCGTGCACATCTGACAATAATGGCGGTAATGCAATTTGGTAAGCTACTAGGGTGACTCGCTTCACTATTTCAAAAGGACCAACAAATCTTGGACTCAACTTGCCTTTAGCTCCAACTATGTGACTCCTCGCATGGGCGTTACTTTCAGAAATATGTGATCGCCTTCCAGGAACTCGAGGGATCGATGATGGGTGTCAGCGTAGCTTTTCTGTTGACTCTGTGCAATCTTTAGTCTTTCTCGAATGAATCTGACCTTTTGTACAGTCTGTTCCACCAATCTCGGGCCAAGAATTTGTCGCTCTCCTACTTCATCCCAGCAAATGGATGATCTGCACTTATGCCCGTTCAAGGCTTCGTTGGCGCCATCTGGATGTTAGACTGGTATCTATTGTTGTATGTAAACTCAGATGAACATCCTAACTCGACTTCAAGTCAATTGCGCGGAGCCGTAGCATGTCTTCGAGAATTTGGTTCAAGCGCTCCGTTTGGGCGTCGGTCTGAGGATGGTAAGTCGAGCTAAACTTTAACTTAGTACCTAAAGCCGATTGAAGGCTACTCCAGAAGTGCGTCAGAAATTGCCAATCCCGATCTGAGACGATGGATACAGGCACTTCATGCAGTCACACAATCTTGTCAAGGTAAATATGGGTCAGACGATCGACGCTACAAGTAACTTTGATGGCAATGAAATACGTTGACTTGGTTAGTCGGTCGACGATGACCCAGACAACATCGTTCCTCCATGGCATCTTTGTCAGACCAACAATAAAATCCATGCAAATATGCTCCCACTTCCACTCTGGAATGGCAAGGTTTTGTATCTTCCCGCCTGGTCTTTGGTGCTCAGCTTTGAGTTGCTGACAGGCTATGCATTGCGACATGAAAAGTGCCACATCTCTCTTCATCTTGTACCACCAGAATGTTGTGCAAAGGTCCTTGTACATCTTTGTTCTGTCAGGATACAATAAATACTTTGCGTAATATCCTCCGATATTATCTCCTTTATGAGTTCTGATCATTCGGAACACATAGTCGACCCTTCAATCGCAGCGTGACCTCATCTTCCGCAAATTCAGCAGCCTTACCCTTTGAATTTAGCTCTCGCATCTTCTTTTGGTAGGAATCGTCCTTTTGAGCGGTCTTGATTCTTTCCAACAAACTCGGTTCCACACGAAGTTTGATGAGGGAACAAAATTTCCAATTATGAGCCAACACTAGGAAGCAAAATCATGAAATATGCAAACGGTATCGAATAGTGGATTTCAAATAATTATCGAATTGTGGATCTGAAACAAGTTTACCGATTAGAAAACAATATCTCGAAATAAGTTTCGAATACCAACCAAGATTTTAAAATAGAAAACAAGAAGTTTCAAGAAATGATCCAGGTGCTAAGAGGGTTATAAGGGAAAACTGGTTTGTGAATCACGATCCATGGTTTTCTCCAACCATGCAAGAAAAAGCCTTCGGTCTTCAGACTGTCTTTAGTATTCCTCCGGGACTGGAATCTCTTCAACGTTTTCATCTGTCATGACGTAGACTGGTCCCTACGGTAGTGCTCCATGTGGTTGCTGAATCTGGAGAGGCCGATCCCTTGCTGTAGTCCTGGTGCTCCTCGTGCTCGTCCTTGGACAGTATGATCAGCGGCCTTTGGGCAATCCTTGACTTGATAGGCAGGCGATCCGCAGTACAAGCATAGGCACAGTCTCTAACGGCATTCTTCATAGTGGTGTCCTGAGAGGTGGCAGAAACTGCAAATGATCGTCGACTGGATCTGAATCTGAATCTCCCGCTGGGGCTGAAGAAGCGATGTCTGAGTGTGGCGACGCTTTGTAGATCCACAGTAGTTGCTATCCCCGCCATAAGTCTTCTTGTCTCTCCTGGGCTTTAGCTTTTGTCTCGTTCCATTGTCCGCGCTACATTCTGGATCTCCTGGCTGGTGGCACCAATCTCCAAAGAAGTCGGGTCCTCAGGGACTTGGATGATTTTCAGTGGCGACTCCAAGTTCTCGATCTGCTTTTCGGTGCAAGATATACGATCGGTGTCGGGGAAGCCCAAAGATTCGAGAGTCTGGAAATCAGAAGTCCTTCCTGGTTCGGAGAGTGCATCAACAAGTCTGGCTTAAAAAAGTACGGTTTGCTCTCTTTGGTATCGAGAAACTCTTGAAAACATCTTCATCAACTGCGTACTACCCATGGGGATAGTAGGGACAACCTGTAGGGGTGGACGCTCGGAAACCTCAAGTGTAGGTGGATCAACAGATCCGGTGTCGTGCGTTTGAACTATCTGAAAAACAGAAAACTGTTAAAATATCCTAAACCTAAAACAATAAGTGTTTATAGAATATCAATATACCTGATGTACCCGATTTTCTATGCTGTGATCAAGTTTCTCTAGTTTAAGCAAGTCCTCCAATAGTACACTAATACCTAGGTACCATTAGGATAGACCTGCATGGGCCACCACTAAAAACATGTCATGACCCGCTCCCGAATAATCGGACACGAGTCGGACACGCCCAGCCTTCGTCGTTAGACACGACGAAGTAAGTTGTACCAAGCTAGGGAAATCTAACCAGATAAACATAAATGTGCACAATCACAGCATCTATAAAATGTTCCCAGAGTGATCACCATAATCTACCGATCATAATATCATAAAGTACTAGAGACAACAAGAAGAAAAACACTATGAACTCACAACATACAATATCTAGAGGAAGAGCTAAAACAATCTAAACCTGAAACCTCAAGCTAAGTCATGGCTCCATCCTGCTTAGCTAAGATCCCGGACTCTGGCCCATAAGGTAGAACGATATCCTGCAAGTACACCTGCAACATATCCTAGTCAGGAGCAGAGCTAAGTATATCCAGGAAAATGAACAAGAACATCATGGTATGTAAATGAGTACAGGAGAACATGAAATATAAAGTACGGGAAATAAGAATATGAGTACTTAAAAGTAAATATAGGAAATACAGGAAACATGAAATGAAACCTGAACATGAAATGTAAAAGGAAATTGCCGTGTGCAATATATCGAAATACATCCAGAGTGTGTGATCGGCTTGGGTAGAACATGGAATATGAAGTGGTACGACTTAGGACCCGCGTGCACGATGCAAGGCCTAAGCTATTCACATGAATTATGACTCGGGTTTGATCACAAATCTGTAGTATTTCTCCTCCCAGGCACAAGTAAATTTAAGGAATAAGATACAAGACAATCTCGTGAAATATCGTGTCAGAAAGAAGGTACAAGCATGAATATAGAAAAGTACAAAACATGAAGTAATGGACAAATCCGAGGAGTATACTTGCCTTGCTCAGGGTGATCAAGAGTAGGACGAAGATCTGTAGGTTCGCCTGTTTAATACAAGTTGATTAAGTTCTAAACAAAATCAACTAGCTGCCTATTCTCTAACCACAACTAACTGTAGAATATTTATGTTTAAGCACTAGTTGTACATCATTTCTAACTGACTATAAAATAGAAAAAATATATTAAGTACACACACATATTAGTATAAAATTATAGTAATAATAGGGGCTATCTGAACATTTATTTATGCAAAAGGAATAATAGCAACTAATATTATACTACAAAGTTTTATTTAGGAAGACCATGACGATATTTTTATCAGAAAACATTACGTAGGAAAAGTTTGTTTGAAAAATCCTGAGTAATTATTACTCATCAAAATAGGTTTTTTTATTTTATTTTAAAGACTAGTTTTATTAAGACTAAATTTCCTTGGACAGATTAGACCCATAAATCTTAACCTATCTCAAGTAAACCCGGCCCAGCCTGTTGATAGATGCACATAATACTTGAAATCCAAAACTTCCAGAGTATAGCTACTCCCTCCAGCCAGCAACACGAAATCCCAGTAACCTATATACAAGGCTCATGCCCAACAACTATACACAACTTCAAAATCAAACACTTCTTAATTCACAGATGTACTCTCCCATAGGATACAACTGAAACTAGCAACAAATATACACCATAAGTATTCACAAGACTCCATCTCTGGAGGACCAAGCTCAGTTGCAAAATTTGAATCCAACCAATACTTTCCTTCCCAGTTTGCAACTCAAGGTTCAGGAAGAAGGTATGCAGGAACAACTGAACAAGGAAAAATTTGTACATAAACTAATCTTCAAAGAATAGGTATACAATCTAAACTCAGCCACGTAACCAATCGACCACATGGAAAATACTCAGAAAGTAACATAGAACCAACCCCTATCAGTTGTAATTCTGGGAACAACATGCAGGCCGACATACATATACAAGTCTACGGCTAATTGAGCTACTGACAATTCAATTTGAATACTCTGTTGGTTTACTTGAAACAAAGTCTAGTTATAACATCATCCAAATTCACAATTGTAGCAGCTTATAGAAGAACAAAGATTCTCAAAAACTTCAAATTGAAAGCTCAATCGATTGTCCAAAATAACATTCAATTTAAATGTTCAAACATTCAAATTCAATCATTCAAAATAATACTCCAAACCAAAAGCCCCGCCAAGAATGTAAACTCAACCATAGCTCAAATTTAATGGTAAAAACCAAGTTAACACAAACCAACATGTAGCTCAACTGACCCAAAACTCTCATTAATCAAACGATTTGAAAATCTCAAACACACAGGAACCCAAAAATATACAAATAGAATCATACAACAAACTCCAGAAAATTTACACAATAAACCCATACGACCGACACTTGAATGCAATCGACACCAGGACACGAGCAATGGTTGGACACGAACAACCCACATACCCTATCAATTCTCCATTCGAGAACAGAAATAAGAACTAAACTGGAAAGGAAATTTGTACCTATGTCTGACTCGGATACGACGGTTTATACAAACTCTTTGGAAGCAATTTCTCAAACATCTGATATACGGTGCAGGAGCCGATCTAAGGTGAGGGGATCGACTTGTGAATCCTAGAGTAGATCAAAAATAGGACAACTCCATTCAAGAACTTCGAAAACAAATCAAAGTCCAAGAAATTATCAATCCCTAAATCGATCAATTGACCAATTCAAGAAATAGTCTGGGAGCGAAAAGATCACAGAGGACTCACCGTAATGGAGGAACTCGGATCTGAAGAGTGGATCGCCGCTATCAGGATCGGCTTATTGAACTTGTCAGAGAAAAAAATTGCCAGAGAAGAAGCATCGCTCAGTCACGGAAATAAACGGCGAGCTTACGGCGTGGTTGTCGGAGGAGAAGACGACCGCTGGAGAGTAGATCGTGTGTCACGCCCGCTCCCGTAGGAGCGATCGTCCTCGCTAAGGCGTGATGCTGCACGGGCCTAGGTTGCACCCGTACAAGGCCAAGTCCAGAAACGGCCGATTTGAGCTAGGCCACAGAGTCGCACAGAGTGTCCCCATTGCAGCAGAAAGTACATAAACACAAGTAGAAGCGAATTCGAACTCTTTATTGATATTCAAGAAGGTTACAAGCGGCACTAGACCGATATTACAAGTCGCTCGAGCTCTCTCTCTCTGAAACATAAAAGGCGTGCCAAGTGGCTTACAAGATGGAATAATTCATGGCGATGTTCCGATACATTATATCCTGTATAGGGTGCTTCAGCTTCTTGCAACGTTCCAAGGCCAAGAGTTGGCTCCGCGCCTTAACAGGTTCGATGGAAGCTCCGCATCCGCCGGCGTCTCCTGCATCCTGCAAGCAGACTGGGGTTATCAGTACATTGTTATGCACTGGTGGGGAGGCTAGCTCGCCCATAATGCTATCATTACCAAACACGTTCCATTTACTTTTGTGCATCTCTATCATTCATTGTCTTTCTAATCTTGCCTTAGGGTCAATTTCATGGCACATATCATGACCTATCTCGTGTTGCTGAATTCAAGTGTCGCATGGAAATACATGCACGACTTACCCATACTTACCGTCCGGCCTTCCCTGTCCAAAGTAAACCAAGTTAGTCAACAATTCATAGGAAATAACATAACGTGATTCATGTGAACTTTCAATATCAAGGGCGTGTCCCTGCCTCGGGTTCTAGCACGTCGTAGGCACATTTTCTAACTCGTTTGTCCGAAGTACTCTTGATCATTTTGTGTGTTATATTTAAGCCTATTCAGAAGATTCTTTGTTCAGATTAACTTAGACTACTTTGATTTCAATGCAAGGACTTGCACGTGGATTGCCACCAGCAAAGCCCACTTAATCTATATGCATCGGTCGCTGGCATCACAAGCCAATTTGGACATATTCTCCTTTGGTAATTTCTCACCTATCACTGTGTGCGGCTGGTTCACATCTGATAGTCTTTTAAAATTACCCCGTACTTACGTCTCCTGGGTGGCCAAGCCCTCCAGTTAGCCCGTAAGCCCCTTTTGATTCCGCCTAGGCCGGCATATCCCCCCTTTGATCATGCCGCAGAATCCCTTTTTCTTTACGGTCACGGCATCGCCACCCCTCGCCCGTGCCGTTTGTCCACGAGCATTTCGTATTAACTTGTCTTTTAACTTAACGGCTGCTGAGCCGTAGGCTAACCCTTAGCCTTAATGCGTTATCGACCAGGTTGGCATCCGTGCAGCGCGGGTAGCGAGCCCCGTTGCACGTGCCCGTCATACCTGTCGCTAACCATTTCTATCCTTCTTATCTTTATTCTTTCTTTATTGTTCATTCATTCGTTGATTCATTTATTCACTTATTCGTTTACTCTTTCATTCATATATTACGCAACTCCTTGTGCGGGAGTCGCCTTGGCGACCCAGCGGTCCCATAGCCTTTCAATGTTGCTATACTCTACTCGAAACGACTATATTGATAGTCTTCCTATTTCATTGTTGTAACCCATTCATTGTTTCATTGTTGAACGCATAAGGGACTTGAACGCAAGCTTGTGCCTTAGCACGAGCGTGGAGCGCGGTGCAAGAGTTCTCGTATTTTCCATGTTTTTTTCTATATTCTATACAAGCATACAAGATAGGATTATTCCCTTAGCTAGGTGCGTTGAGTCCTTAGCATGCGCAGTGTTATCGCCTAGCGATTCTCGTGGTAGTGTCCGCATTGTTAAGTGTCTAGGCTAAGCAAAGACGGGTTCATCGGAGCCACCCACCTTAGCGATGTTTGCATCGGCCGAGCGATACTCCGAGCGCGCCTTTGATAGTCTAAGTCTGGATTCATCTTTGACGAGCCATTGTAAGTCTTGCATCGATTCGCATCGATACTTCATCGGGTCGACGCAACTCTTCGAGTCGACGGCTCGTTTGAGTCGTTACACTTGCCGTCTGAATCGGCGTTCCGCTAGGGCGAAGCGGGTCATTACATAATACACCACTCAAAACAAGTCTCGTCCTCGAGACTTCCTGAGTGCAGGTCATCCTACCGTTCCTTAACTTGTGTCATCGTGTTTTTATAGACAATTCTATCGAACGGCTCTATCGTTCGATGGCATCGAACCATGCTCGGTACCTTTCCAAGTTTTTGTCACATACGTTGGTCGATCTTTATTGGATAACTTTTCATTCATTTTAGAGTTGATAACACTTATTCAATTCAGGTGTTTCTTCGACTTGGTTACTTTTTCGACGTATCATGGGACTGAAACGGTCGCACGAGGTGCGTTATAATTTATCAAACTCGAGAGTCGTAGGCTGAGGCAAACTCACTCATTCGTTCATGCACATCGCAACACCCACTTGCAGCTGCATTCGAGTTCATCATATCGCTGAGTTTGGATCGTGCACGTATTCAAGGCGTCCCCCGATTACGTACATTTCAACCAAGCTTAGCGACTAGCGAAGTCGGACAAGCTACTCGTGATAGTTTCGATTTGCCGATCGTTTTGCTAACTTCGATTTAAAACTGAACTCATGTGTGTATCACATATCGTTATCTCGGTCCTCGAGATTATTCGATTCGCTTCTTAAGCGCTCTTGTCAATGAAATCAATACAATTTCTTCTTAGCGGAGCCGACCAAGTCTAAGAAATTCCCATCCGATTCGAGACCAAACATTACACTGTCATCGAGTACGTCTTCCAATCAATGATTCAATTCGTTATCCCAACTTTACTTGCGCGTCATTATTCCTATCATTACCTTCGTTTGGGGCTAATCTCATCATCGCTCACGCACACTCCCTGTTCCCCGTCCTACTCTAAGTCTTGCTGCCCCAAGTCTATCGTCCGTCCGGACGATACTGTAAGGTCAATCGCACAAGTTCAATCACTCGGCATAGGGTCGTCCGCCTATCCGCTAGGTCATCCCTCAGGGTCATAGTTACAAGTCAAGTCCGTGGCTCATCGTGCAAGGTCGTTGTACGACGCTCGCCCCAAATCCTATGGTCAAACCATTTGTTCGTTTGTGCAGGAGTTTCTATCCAAGCTCGCGTCACTCAGATTTCTAAACATCGAGCATGATCACCTAATCCGCATCAAGACTTACATTGCACATATTCAATTCCGTTCAATCACCAGTTCTAACCAATTCATGTATTCGATCACGAGGTCATCCAACTCGACAATACATTGCACCTCAATCTCACGCGAGTCTGATTATCTACGGCGGTTCATGAATCACCATGCAACGCTCCCGCAGAATAATCATTCTCATCAGGGCGTAACTCTTATTTGAGTTTTAGACTAACCCATTCTCGATACGCGGATTGGACCTACTCAATCCTCAAGTTCAATTCTTCAAACATAAATTCCTTTTCGAGTCCACCTTCGCGTCAAACCACAAGTCGAAGCAATCAGATTGCCACGCCATCCAAGTTCAATCACTCCCGCTGTATGAATCACCATATCAGCGCTCACACGGAGTGATCGTCATAATCCGGCGTGACGTATGTGCGAGGCTGGAGTTACGCTCGCATAAGACAAGAACGTCAACGTTGTGGCTGTCAACGAAGCAAATCCAAGCATTCACATTTTCATCCAAGCCAAATCTATCTTTTCCTCGACACATTTTTAACATCCCAAGTATAGCATCCAACGGAACAATGACTTTTGCACGACCGTCATTCGCCGAGTCAGAGTACCCCCGAGTTATCGCATATCGATCTTTGATACGCCTCAATACCATTGACGATATGCGTAACCTGACGATCTTCCTTTGCAACCGATTTCGAGTCGTGCGTTGATACTGTTGTCCGAGTTAGATATTCCACAATTTTCTCGATATTTAAGATCAAGTTTGATCGCTATTCCTCAAGCTAGTTTCAAGATCGTTGTCCAAACTCAAGTCACAATTTATTTGAATCAATCCGAAATCGTACGGGTGATCCTCTAAGTTTCCTCGATCAAGACCATTTCTTTTTATTCATCGTTCCGAGTTGTTTTCTAACTTGCGTTGCCCATTCACAAGTTGTCCGAACGACATCTCGTTCGGGACACACGAAGTCACGATCAACTAAGCGTGACGCATACTAAGGCTTTGCGCGATTGCATCATTTTCTCCGACATACTCGTTCTATCCGTATATCCTTTAGTTTCGCTCGAATAACTTCTAAGACGTCCATACACCACTCAGGGTTCGAGCCACTCGACTAGTCGTCGATACTTATTCTTATTCTTCCTCGAAGCTATTATATACACCACTCGGGTTCATGTCATTCTATAAATCCTCAATCACATTCGCATCACGTGCTAAGACATCCCTCAGATTCGTTCGACGAATCTCTAACGTAATCGCTCACGTCGCCTCGACGTACTAAGTCGTTCGCACTAATCCTCAAAATCTAATAAATCTTCCGTGTACGCCTAAGCGTTAGTTTGATAGCGTTCCTATCGATATACACTCTAAGTATATCTCCGTTCCCGACCGAGCGGTACTTGATATCGCTCGCAACTCGATTGCACCAGAAGTTGAGGTGCGCGACACGCGGACTAAGTTGTGCCGCATAACCATCCCGTGCGGGCTATATTCAAGTTTGCACGCTCACTTGCTAATGTCGACGTAGGACTATTTGGGCACGCACGCGACTTGCTAACTTAGCATGTGTTTTCTATCGAGTCATGTTTAACATCGTTCGGCACAAAGGCCTTCGCCTATCGATCCCATTCAACCGAGTATTCGTACGAGCTTTTGAAAATATTAGACTTATTGTATGGAACATCCCAAGGCACAACGAGAGAGAGCGTACACTTCTTTTGTTTCAACGAGCTTTCAAAACTGAGAGAATCGAAATGAAGTCCAAGGACGTAAAGCCGTGCTCTGATACCAATCTGTCACGCCCCTCTCTCATAGGAGTGATCGTCCTCGCTAAGGCGTGATGCCGCACGGGCCTAGGTTGTGCCCGTACAAGACCAAGTAGAAACGGCCGATTTGAGCTAGGCCACAGAGTCGCACAGAGTGTCCCCATTGCAGCGGAAAGTACATAAACACAAGTAGAAGCGAATTCGAACTCTTTATTGATATTCAAGAAGGTTACAAGCGGCGCTAGACCGATATTACAAGTCGCTCGAGCTCTCTCTCTCTCTGAAACATAAAAGGCATGCCAAGTGGCTTACAAGATGGAATGATTCATGGCGATGTTCCGATACATTATGTCCTGTATAGGGTGCTTCAGCTTCTTACAACGTTCCAAGGCCCAGAGTTGGCTCCGTACCTTAACACGTTCGATGGAAGTTCCGTACCCGCCGGTGTCTCCTGTATCCTGCAAGCAGACTGTGGGGTTATCAGTACATTGTTATGCACTGGTGGGGAGACTAGCTCGCCCATAATGCTATCATTACCAAACACGTTCCATTTACTTTTGTGCATCTCTATCATTCATTGTCTTTCTAATCTTGCCTTAGGGTCAATTTCATGGCACATATCATGACCTATCTCGTGTTGC
>JANAVB010010400.1:3421917-3529417 GCA_029216955.1 Iris pallida
ACAAAAAAACATGACAAAAAACGACAAAACACAAAAAACGACCACAAAAAACGACCCAAAAATGACAAAAATAACAAAAATGAACAAAATGGCCAAATTAGCATACCAACCTTCCGCTTAAGTTGTAATGTAATTGCGATTACTAGGTTTTATGATGTAATTGAGTTTAGAAGAAATTGATGTAATGTAATCAAACTTGAATCGCGATTACATTACATCTAATTTTTTGTCCAACCAAACATCTGAGTTAGATGATAACGTATGCCAATTACATTACGTTGTCCATTCCTGCAAACCAAACGGGCCCTAATCTCACTTTGGGCTGTGTGGCTGCGTTGTACTCCATTCTTGACCGGGCTTAAGATTCGACTTGAAAGATTCAGTTCGGTTTCAGTTTTGAAAGTACAATAATTTTTTACGCAGTTTCAGTTTTAGTTTTGAATTTCAGTTTAGGTCAAAAACCAAAAAATTAATAAGACTTGTAGAATTATATAAATGTTCTCAATTCATGCATATTTTGATTAAAAATGTGTATATTTTGAAAACAACAATTCTCTTATATGCTTTGAAGTCAACTTTGTTCACGACTTTGAAATACACAAATGTGTATAAAAATTATAATTTTTAATATAATTTAATCAGGATCCCAACTTTGGGTCGGCCATTACACAATAGAAATAGTCCAACCGTACAAACCAAATAAACCGAATTGATTCTTCGGTCTGTTTCGATTTTTTTGGCTAATTTTGGTTCGATTTCGGTTTTAATTTTTTTTTTTTGAATTTTGGTTTACCGGTTTGACTATTTTAGTTCGGTTGAAACTGAATAAACCGCACGCCCACTCCTAACCATAGCTGCATTGCACTCTATTTTGTGTCAAAGTATAAGGTGAGCCAAATAATTTTTTTCAACTAGAACGTGTGACATTATTTCAAAACTTAAATAAATTTAAAAGAACATTAATCCTAACGAGCATCTCGAAATGGACATTTGAACAAGTGGAATAAAATGTAACTGCAATCAAAACTAACCCTAATATTTTTGTCGATGTAGAGCACATCAATTGCCTGCGGTAGGTTTCCTAGATTCTTCACTTATCTACCTTCTAGGTTTGCATGTGGTAGGTATGAATTAACCCCTATCTTTTCTTTTGTGTGCAAAGCTCATTTAAGTATTGGAGGGGTTTGTAATTAGGAGATACTTTATGTGATTTTTGCAAGATTTATCTCATATGTCACATCCCGTACCAAAGAATCGATAGTCGTCCCCTGGACGTGATGTCGTATGAGCCTAAGTTGAGCTAGTACAAGGCACGTTCATAAGATTATCCGAAACACAACAACAAAGAGAGTACGCAGAAAATTTGACAAAAGAATTTAGGTGAAACATGCAGCATAATGTAGTGATCTTTCTAGCTATCCTAGTCATTTCATGTAACAATTTAATAGAACATAGCAGCATAATTATGGAGAACTTACCCATGTCAGAGCGTGTCGTTGATGTATAAAATTTACCATGTTCTTCCATGTCATATTGCATAATATAAGTTAGTGCATATTCCTGGAGGTCACTGGCATGACAAGCCATCCTGGACTTATAGCTTGGTTTAGACGGTGGCACGTTCAGTGCGGGTAGCGAGCCCCGTTGAAAGGTACCGAATACCTGTGATACAATCCAAGATAGCTTTCGTATTTCTTTCTAGGCCGAATCAGTCCTTTGGCCCCGGGATACCATTCGAAGAAAATTCGCCCTTGTGCACAAGTTGTCCATGACTGTGATAGTATAAACAATTTACTTAAGCATGATCTACGCATTCATAAGAAACTTAACCGATTCCAATGTGTTCCTGTCACGACCCGCACCCTAGAGTTAGGGCACGAGAACGTAACAATGCCCAGCCTACGCCGCAGTGTCGGCGGTAGAGACGTTGTCCTAGGTCTCATGCATCTAACAATATAAGGCTAAGCAGTTTATACTCCCCGAATGGGGTGGACATAGCAGAATGTAAACTCAATCACATCTAAGGTAGAGCATAATGGAAGATAGATAAAACATGAAATCCAAAAGAGATACAGGAGATCTAAGTGTCTAAGATACATAAACCCAGAAGTACATCTCAAAACTCAAATACAGTAATCCACAAGTAAATACAACTCCCAACAAAATGAAATAACTATCTAAACAACCTCTACTGTGTCTCCTCTAGGCTAGCAGACAATCCCAGGCCATCTGTAAAATTTATCAACAAGTCCAGTCAGGACAGGAGCGACACATACATCTCATGCAGTTCATATCATGTCAGGAAATATAAAGCAGGCAATAGAATAAGATACATGAAACGCTGTAAGAAGATGTACATGAAAACAGGAGAGATATTTGATAACTGGAAATATATACATGATAAGTAAGAACTGTAAGTGACTAGTGATTTAGAGTACGAGATGGCATGTAATTGGCTTAGGTTGTACATGATGAACATGAAAAGTAACAGAGTGTACATGATGGGTAAATCACATGACCATTTATACTCACCCCTACCCACAATCAATACACAAGGATCTATTCAAGTTACGTTACGGACATGATGTTTTGGTTATACAAGAAACACATGAGGAAACATGAGCGTACATGAAAGAACATGAGAGTACATGAACGTACATGTAAGAACATGAGAGAACATGAGTGAACATGAATAACGTAGAAGCAAAGAATACATAATGTACATGAAACACATGTCATAAAGTATCCGATGCGCCCGCTAAGGGGGTAACATCCCAAGAAGAGATCCGTATAGTACCAATCCGTGATGATAACGTGACAGCATCAAGTAAAAGTAATCTAGAGCGAGAATATAATTCGTGACAAGTATGAAACGATCAGAGAATGTACTCGCCTGATATCTAAATGTCCAAGGTAAAGATACTGTCCGAGGAGAGGTGTCTGGCTCCTAATTAGAATAGCACAAGTCACAACATGTCCAGAAGGGTAATATAAAGCACTACAATGCATTCTACATGAATCTAGGTCAAACGAGGCCAAAGTCAACCCTTGGTCAACTCTGGTCAACTGCACTAGTCAAACTAGGTCATGTCCTAACCCAGTAAGTCTTACTAGGCCTAACCAAGACTATCCTAGCAAGCACACATCAATACAAGGCTATACAAGCCAACATACACCCAACTCTATATAGCATGCAATTATTCAATACTCAAATAGGCAAGAATTCACATTGGATATACACTAGGTAATCTATTACTTTAAGCTATATATGTTTACACATATATACACATGCATATATTGGTATTCAACATTAGGTCTATAATTATGGCATTTCAAATGGTTATATAAACTTATATATTACAACACAATATGCTAACATATATATAATATACATACATAGCTAAGTTAACTATATTCATAAATACTTATTTAAGAGGCTGTGTGTGTATGTGAACATGGCAAAGGGGCAAGTGAGGGTTAAATGGGCATACATAGTGTATACATATCAAAGAGTGTCAAAGTGTAAGTGAACAATGTGTCAAGTGTGATAGTGTCAACATAGTGTAAGGGGGTACATGAGGTAATATAGGATTTGTGTTAACATAGAACATTACATCTCATTAACTTGTATATTGTATACATTATATCTATTATTACATTACATTCATGCTTGCATTCATTCATTATTCATTATTCTCTTGCACCACTATATGCACCATACATTACATACTATGAAACCTACATATTCATTACAAGCCATACTTATACATGCTTACATTAGATAGGATACTTACACCTTATACATCATTTATTTAACCATTTACTCATGCTTGTATTCTCTATTTAATTACATAATGTATATACATTAATATGGGTTAAAATCAAATAGAATATTATATTACACACAAGGGTGCACAAAATGCATATGCCGAATAGTAACTCCTACTAATAATCAATACTGTACCATCTCAGCATGAATTAAAATTTAGGATTAAAGTATGTTATAGATCTATGTGTTAGCTTTTCCGAAACTTTAAACGGATCACGTTTTCGTTTTCGGAAACTCCCGGAATCGCGAAAACACCGAGAACGCGTTTATCTTTCGTACAGCTGACACTCAAATAATTCTCCAGAAAGTTACAGAAAGAATTAGGCCTATTAATACATGTTTTTGGAAAGCTAACTTCAATACGCTTCTTTTAAAAAAACGGAAGATTAAACCGAGCTTTGAGCTAGAAGTTATGACATTTCTAAGTTAGGGCTGAAATTAAAACGTGGATAAAAATCATGACGGATTTAGGTAGTTTGAGACAAAATAACACAAGTATATAACATAATATATCAAGAACTCACTCTCTACACTAATATATATATATGAGACACTATAGAACACATCTCCAATACAAAAATATGAGATTAAACATGTAATAATTCATTCATACATAACAACAACACATAGTGTGTCCAAATTTAGAATTTTCCCACATGGACACAACCACAACACAAAGGACACTCCTATGACCTCCAAATGGACACGAAATGGACACAAATGGAGATACAACTATGGGATCATTCCTATGGGTTCAAAATAGACCTATATGTATGACGAAATGAAAAGGAGAAGGGATTTATACCTCCCGGTAGATCGAATCGAAGAAAAGCCTTCCCGGAGCGACACCGACACGTAGAGATTCTAAAAGGACACGAACGAGCTCCGAATCCTCCCAAACTTGGGTAGCTTCCTCCTTGGCTAGAATGGAGAAGGAAAGAAGAAGATTTGGTGGTGAAATGGAATGATTTGGTGGAGAAATTGCTAGGGATTGCTCTCTAGGAATTTAGGGAAGAACAAGAGAGAGAGTGTGGATGAGAATAATGAAATGAACTTGAGCCTATCCTCTCCCAAAGTGGCTGGCCATATGGGGCTATTTGTCCTATTATGGTAAGGTCCAAAATGCCCCCACTAACCTATTCTATGAGTATTAGGAAAGGGCTAATTGGTTGGGGCTAAATTAGTCATTCTAAAGTCTCTAATCACACTAACCTTATCCATAATAATTAGTCTAACCTCTAACTAAAATATTTCTATCATGTGGACTAAAATTAATATCATGTGGGCCATGTCTAACTAGTGTGTGGGTCCCACTAGAGTCAAACTACCCCCGGGTCCCCGTTTCAAGTCGGATTGAGTTGAAATTCGAACCCGACTCAAATAACCCCAAAACAATATCATACATAATAAAATAATATCAAAATAATTCAAAGAGATCAAATGCAAAAAATATCCTTAGGCCAAAAATGACATTAAAATATCATAATCACATGGTTAGGCTCTAGGTCAAACAGTCTCTAGGGTTTCACTAGCAAAACGTCAAAACCACAAGTCATTGATTTAAATAATTTTAAAATGATTTAAAATCACCAAAAATCATATCATGAATTAAATATCATTATTAAAATAATTATAAACATGAAATTTTAAAATTACCCTCATTTGGAAAACTGGGTGTTACAACTCTACACACCTTAGAAAAATTTCGTCCTCGAAATTAAAATGTCCATACTCCCTCTAGGTCAAACCCCCACAATCAAAGTCCCAGATTAAAACAAATCATGTGATCAAAAGGACGACATACAGGGTCATGGCATACGGTGGTAGTGAAAGTCTCATCTAGGTATACTAGTCATGCTAACTGAAACGGTCATAGGGTATCAAAACATACAAGCAATCTAGGGTGCTAAACTAGAGAAGTTACAGAAACAACAAACCATCAAAACCGTAAGGCGGTCTACCATCCTATATGAAACTAGTACTTATCAAAACAAAATAAAGGCAACTACCAATTATCTGAAAAAGGGTACAGAAAATCAAATTCAAAAATTAAGGAATTGAAAATCACTTGCATTGAAATCCAAATCACAATATATATACAGAGAGAGCGTTAGAGAGGAAAAACTAGCATTATGTAATGTTATGTGGTTTGTGTGTGTATGGGTGTATGTGAAATATACATGAAATTGTATATGAACTATCATGTTACACTACTCATGGCATATGGGTTAACAACCTACAATACACAACCTATTTAATCATAACATGCATGGCTAACCATAAACATCTATAAGAGGTAGAGATTTAGTTATGTATATACATATATTATAACATGTATGCCTAAGCTCTATATATATCTATACAAGTATGTGATCATAACATAGAGAGGAAATATTAGGTTACATAACAGCGTATACTAAGTTAGGGTGTGTGTGTGTCCTTGTACAGGGTTATAGCTTAGTATTGAAAGGTTAACCCAGTTTTAGTTCAGCATTTACATACAAAATCTGAAAATAAGCTAACATTTAAACCAGTGTAATATTAACATAATACAGTCTCAGGTTTTACAAATTTAACATAACTTAACCAATTTCTCTAAAAATTGAAACTCGACAGATAATATACATGTGCAGTTATGTAGACAAAACTAATAACATGAAATTTATATTTAAATTATGAATTTAAACTGGAAAAGCAGAAAACCAGAAATATTGGGGTTTTAAAAATTTTAACATTAACAACATATTAATATGTATTTAGATAGGTGAAAAATCAAGTGTAGCATGCATACGTATCAGGCAAGTGTCCACTATGTAAATATACTCATATATTCTCTTGTCCCAAAAAAAAATTAATTCTACGTTAAGACCAACATTTAGATTCCTACCAAGATCGCAAAATAGGTGATTGACGAAATCAATGCAGTTTTATTATTATTATTCAATACTAGAATAATAGCAAGAAGGAAATAACGATAAAAGTTGTTTGCTTATTTGCCTAAAAGAAGGAACCATTTTGAAACCAGAGCTAAATATCAAATCCAAGATAAAGTCTAGCAAAATCATCGATTCATTGTATTAAGAAGAAACTCATAGCAAAAAGTTACACAAGCTACTCCTAAGTTAAATAATTAGAAGCAAAACAAAGCAAAACAAATAATAATTCTTTTTGAAGGACTGCATCAAAGTAGAGAAAATATGCTTGAAAATATTTAAGGTACAATCTGATAATCATATGCGTCTATCCAAAATCATGGTACTCTAAATTCCCGTCATACTAGTAAGCAAGGCTACGATAATCACAGAGTCCTTGACTTATGCACATACCTCTAGAATCATGGTATTTAACATTTTCGTGGTGCCGCTAGCTTGGCTGCAAAAACCTTAAATTCTCACACCCGAGAAATATATCCAGAGTCAGACTATACGTCCTCACCATGCTGGCTAATGTGACTATAGAAGACTAGATTCCATAACATAGATGACCTAGCCCATATAATTTTATCTTGTCAAAAAAAATAAATTAAATCAACAATAAATACCCATAAATCAAATCAAATTTATCAACGAACTTCAAAATTCAAATGAACAAAAATCCATCAAAATACAACTCGGATGCAACAGCTATCATCAAGATTCAAAATTCGACAATCATTCATCAAAATCAATGAATACAACTCAAATTCAACCATAATCCATCAAAATCAAATTTAACAACAGTAAGTAAAAATAAATCAAATCAAGAAAAAAAGAGTTCTCAAATCGAAGTTAAAATAAGATTCTCAAGGGTCGTTCCGGGAATCTCTCAAGGGTTTCTAACTGTGATTGAGTACCTTCAAGATATATCCTATTCCTACTGCAGGCTGTAGTGGTACTCAAGTTCGAATACCACTACATAAACTCGACCTGCATGGGCCACCACTAAAAACGTGTCACGACCCGCACCCTAGAGTTAGGGCACGAGAACGTAACAACGCCCAGCCTACGCCGCAGTGTCGGCGGTAGAACGCTGTTCTAGGTCTCATGCATCTAACAGTATAAGGCTAAGCAGTTTATACTCCCCGAATGGGGGTGACATAGCAGAATGTAAACTCAATCACATCTAAGGTAGAGCATAAGGAAGATAGATAAAACATAAAATCCAAAAGAGATGCAGGAGATAGAAGTCTAAGTGTCTAAGATACATAAACCCAGAAGTACATCTCAAAACTCAAATACAGTAATCCATAAGTAAATACAACTCCCGACAAAATGAAATAACTATCTAAACAACCTCTACTGTGTCTCCTCTAGGCTAGCAGGCAATCCCAGGCCATCTGTAAAATTTATCAACAGGTCCAGTCAGGACAGGAGCGAGCACAATACATCTCATGCAGTTCATATCATGTCCGAAAATATAAAGCAGGCAATAGAATAAGATACATGAAACATTGTAAGAAGATGTACATAAAAATAGGAGAGATATTTGATAACTGGAAATATATATACATGATAAGTAAGAACTGTAAGTGACTAGTGATTTAGAGTACGAGATGGCATGTAATTGGCTTAGGTTGTACATGATGAACATGAAAAGTAACAGAGTGTATATGATGGGTAAATCACATGACCATTTATACTCACCCCTATCCACAATCAATACACAAGGATCTATTCAAGTTACGTTACGGACATGATATTTTGGTTATACAAGAAACACATGAGGAAATATGAGCGTACATAAAAGAACATGAGAGTACATGAACGTACATGTAAGAACATGAGAGAACATGAGCGTACATGAATAACGCAGAAGCAAAAAATACATGATGTACATGAAACACATGTCATAAAGTATCCGATGCGCCCGCTAAGGGGGTAACATCCCAAGAAGAGATCCGTATAGTACCAATCCGTGATGATAACGTGATAACATTAAGTAAAAGTAATCTAGAGCGAGAATATAATTCGTGACAAGTATGAAACGATCAGAGAATGTACTCGCCTGATATCTGAATGTCCAAGGTAAAGATACTGTCCGAGGAGAGGTGTCTGGCTCCTAATTAGAACAGCACAAGTCACAACATGTCCAGAAGGGTAATATAAAGCACTACAATGCATTCTACATGAATCTAGGTCAAACTAGGCCAAAGTCAACCCTTGGTCAACTCTGGTCAACTGTACTAGTCAAACTAGGTCAAACTAGGTCATGTCCTAACCCAGTAAGTCTTACTAGGCCTAACCAAAACTATCCTAGCAAGCACACATCAATACAAGGCTATACAAGCCAACATACACCCAACTCTATATAGCATGCAATTATTCAATACTCAAATAGGCAAGAATTCACATTGGATATACACTAGGTAATCTATTACTTTAAGCTATATATGTCTACACATATATACACATGCATATATTGGTATTCAACATTAGGTCTATAATCATGGCATTTCAAATGGTTATATAAACTTATATATTATAACACAATATGCTAACATATATATAATATACATACATAGCTAAGTTAACTATATTCATAAATACTTATTCAAGAGGCTATGTGTGTGTATGTGAACATGGCAAAGGGGCAAGTGAGGGTTAAATGGACATACATAGTGTATACATATCAAAGAGTGTCAAAGTGTAAGTGAACAATGTGTCAAGTGTGATAGTGTCAACATAGTGTAAGGGGATACATGAGGTAATATAGGATTTGTGTTAACATAGAACATTACATCTCATTAACTTGTATATTATATACATTACATCTATTATTATATTACATTCATGCTTGCATTCATTCATCATTCATTATTCTCTTGCACCACTATATGCACCATACATTACATACTATGGAACCTACATATTCATTACAAGCCATACTTATACATGCTTACATTAGATAGGATACTTACACCTCATACATCATTTATTTAACCATTTACTCATGCTTGTATTCTCTATTTAATTACATAATGTATATACATTAACATGGGTTAAAATCAAATAGAACATTATATTACACACAAGGGTGCAAAAAATGCATATGCCGAATAGTAACTCCTACTAATAATCAATACTGTACCATCTCAGCATGAATTAAAATTTAGGATTAAACTATGTTATAGATCTATGTGTTAGCTTTCCGAAACTTTAAACGGATCGCGTTTTTATTTCTGGAAACTCCCGAAATTGCGAAAACACCGAGAACGCGTTTATCTTTCGTACAGCTGACACTCAAATAATTTTCCAGAAAGTTACAGAAAGAATTAGGCCTATTAATACATGTTTTTGGAAAGCTAACTTCAATACGCTTCTTTTAAAAAAACGGGAGATTAAACCGAGCTTTGAGCTAGAAGTTATGACATTTCTAAGTTAGGGCTGAAATTAAAAACGTGGATAAAAATCATGACGGATTTAGGTTGTTTGAGACAAAAGAACACAAGTATATAACATAATATATCAAGAACTCACTCTCTACACTAATATATATATATGAGACACTATAGAACACATCTCCAATACAAAAATATGAGATTAAACATGTAATAATTCATTCATACATAACAACAACACATAGTGTGTCCAAATTTGGGATTTTCCCACATTGACACAACCACAACACAAAGGACACTCCTATGACCTCCAAATGGACACGAAATGGACACAAATGGAGATACAACTATGGGGTACTTCCTATGGGTTCAAAATAGACCTATATGCATGAGGAAATAAAAGGAGAAGGGATTTATACCTCCCGGTAGATCGAATCGAAGAAAAGCCTTCCCGGAGCGACACCGACACGTAGAGATTCCAAAAGGACACGAACGAGCTTCGAATCCTCCGAAACTTAGGTAGCTTCCTCCTTGGCTAGAATGGAGAAGGAAAGAAGAAGATTTGGTGGTGAAATGGAATGATTTGGTGGAGAAATTGCTAGGGATTGCTCTCTAGGAATTTGTGGAAGAACAAGAGAGAGAGAGTGTGGATGAGAATAATGAAATGAACTTGAGCCTATCTTCTCCCAAAGTGGATGGCCATATGGGGCTATTTGTCCTATTATGGTAAGGTCCAAAATGCCCCTACTAACCTATTCTATGAGTATTAGGAAAGGGCTAATTGGTTGGGGCTAAATTAGTCATTCTAAAGTCTCTAATCACACTAACCTTATCCATAATAATTAGTCTAACCTCTAACTAAAATATTTCTATCATGTGGACTAAAATTAATATCATGTGGGCCATGCCTAACTAGTGTGTGGGTCCCACTAGAGTCAAACTACCCCCGGGTCCCCGTTTCAAGTCGGATTGAGTTGAAATTCGAACCCGACTCAAATAACCCCAAAACAACATCATAAATAATAAAATAATATCAAAATAATTCAAAGAGGTCAAATACAAAAATATCCTTAGGCCAAAAATGACATTAAAATATCATAATCACATGGTTAGGCTCTAGGTCAAACAGTCTCTAGGGTTTCACTAGCAAAATGTCAAAACCACAAGTCATTGATTTAAATAATTTTAAAATGATTTAAAATTACCAAAAATTATATCATGAATTAAATATCATTATTAAAATAATTATAAACACAAAATTTTAAAATTACCCTCATTTGGGAAACTGGGTGTTACAGTTCTGCCTTATCGTTGCAACATTTGTTCGTAGCGTCAATCTTTAGTTAACACAATTCTATGGCATATATGTAAAACTTAAGCATGTAGCAGTTCTATAGCATGTGCACGTGAGAATTTTGCAACAGTTTATTTAGAATAAGCATTTGTGTCGTTACAGCTACATTGATTCATTAGAGAAAAGAAGGTAAAAGGGAGAAGGGTCAGCCACTCACCTTGGGCTGATTGAGGCGAGGGACCGGTTGGTTGTGCTTAGACGGCGCCTACGCGATCACCTAAAATCGCATAAGCAACTGATCAGAACATTGCCCTATTCAATGAGTTCGATATGAAATGCGAAGTTTGAAGAATGCAAGCCATGAAAACTATCAAAAATATTCACGAAAACGCCTTCAGAAAACCAAAGCTAAAGCCAAAGAAGCAAGTGCGGCATGAAAAGTAGAGCAACGTAAGGTCTTTCCCGACTCAGTCGCAGAGTCTATCCTCGAGGCGCAACCCTCTAAATATGGGACTTGATTCCGAATAAGTCATTCCATAACGAAAAAGGGATCTTAATTCAATTGGTACCATTCAGTCGATTCAATCGATCACAACCAATCGGTTCCGACCAAATCGATAGCGACAGTATTCCTTTATCGTGCACCCCATGGACGAGAAATAGGGCATGATGTAGGGACGGGGCACTAAACCATAACCAACTAAAAAAAAGTTTTGTCCTCAAATCTTAAGAATATAACCTACATCTAGGAAAATAATGAAGAAATCTTTTTCTTCATCTCTGACTCGAGTTTCCAGGTCGACTTTTCGACCGAATGGTTTCTCTAGAGCATGCGGACGAAAGGGATCGCACGATTTCAAAGCAGTTTGTCCTTACGCTCCAAGATTTGCACTGGCTCTTCTACATATGACAAGTCCGCCTTCAAACCAACTGACCAAAATCTACCACATGGCTCAGATTGTACACGTACTTCTGCAACTGAGAGATATAGAAGACATCGTGCACATCTGACAATAATGGCGGTAATGCAATTTGGTAAGCTACTAGGGTGACTCGCTTCACTATTTCAAAAGGACCAACAAATCTTGGACTCAACTTGCCTTTAGCTCCAACTATGTGACTCCTCGCATGGGCGTTACTTTCAGAAATATGTGATCGCCTTCCAGGAACTCGAGGGATCGATGATGGGTGTCAGCGTAGCTTTTCTGTTGACTCTGTGCAATCTTTAGTCTTTCTCGAATGAATCTGACCTTTTGTACAGTCTGTTCCACCAATCTCGGGCCAAGAATTTGTCGCTCTCCTACTTCATCCCAGCAAATGGATGATCTGCACTTATGCCCGTTCAAGGCTTCGTTGGCGCCATCTGGATGTTAGACTGGTATCTATTGTTGTATGTAAACTCAGATGAACATCCTAACTCGACTTCAAGTCAATTGCGCGGAGCCGTAGCATGTCTTCGAGAATTTGGTTCAAGCGCTCCGTTTGGGCGTCGGTCTGAGGATGGTAAGTCGAGCTAAACTTTAACTTAGTACCTAAAGCCGATTGAAGGCTACTCCAGAAGTGCGTCAGAAATTGCCAATCCCGATCTGAGACGATGGATACAGGCACTTCATGCAGTCACACAATCTTGTCAAGGTAAATATGGGTCAGACGATCGACGCTACAAGTAACTTTGATGGCAATGAAATACGTTGACTTGGTTAGTCGGTCGACGATGACCCAGACAACATCGTTCCTCCATGGCATCTTTGTCAGACCAACAATAAAATCCATGCAAATATGCTCCCACTTCCACTCTGGAATGGCAAGGTTTTGTATCTTCCCGCCTGGTCTTTGGTGCTCAGCTTTGAGTTGCTGACAGGCTATGCATTGCGACATGAAAAGTGCCACATCTCTCTTCATCTTGTACCACCAGAATGTTGTGCAAAGGTCCTTGTACATCTTTGTTCTGTCAGGATACAATAAATACTTTGCGTAATATCCTCCGATATTATCTCCTTTATGAGTTCTGATCATTCGGAACACATAGTCGACCCTTCAATCGCAGCGTGACCTCATCTTCCGCAAATTCAGCAGCCTTACCCTTTGAATTTAGCTCTCGCATCTTCTTTTGGTAGGAATCGTCCTTTTGAGCGGTCTTGATTCTTTCCAACAAACTCGGTTCCACACGAAGTTTGATGAGGGAACAAAATTTCCAATTATGAGCCAACACTAGGAAGCAAAATCATGAAATATGCAAACGGTATCGAATAGTGGATTTCAAATAATTATCGAATTGTGGATCTGAAACAAGTTTACCGATTAGAAAACAATATCTCGAAATAAGTTTCGAATACCAACCAAGATTTTAAAATAGAAAACAAGAAGTTTCAAGAAATGATCCAGGTGCTAAGAGGGTTATAAGGGAAAACTGGTTTGTGAATCACGATCCATGGTTTTCTCCAACCATGCAAGAAAAAGCCTTCGGTCTTCAGACTGTCTTTAGTATTCCTCCGGGACTGGAATCTCTTCAACGTTTTCATCTGTCATGACGTAGACTGGTCCCTACGGTAGTGCTCCATGTGGTTGCTGAATCTGGAGAGGCCGATCCCCTTGCTGTAGTCCTGGTGCTCCTCGTGCTCGTCCTTGGACAGTATGATCAGCGGCCTTTGGGCAATCCTTGACTTGATAGGCAGGCGATCCGCAGTACAAGCATAGGCACAGTCTCTAACGGCATTCTTCATAGTGGTGTCCTGAGAGGTGGCAGAAACTGCAAATGATCGTCGACTGGATCTGAATCTGAATCTCCCGCTGGGGCTGAAGAAGCGATGTCTGAGTGTGGCGACGCTTTGTAGATCCACAGTAGTTGCTATCCCCGCCATAAGTCTTCTTGTCTCTCCTGGGCTTTAGCTTTTGTCTCGTTCCATTGTCCGCGCTACATTCTGGATCTCCTGGCTGGTGGCACCAATCTCCAAAGAAGTCGGGTCCTCAGGGACTTGGATGATTTTCAGTGGCGACTCCAAGTTCTCGATCTGCTTTTCGGTGCAAGATATACGATCGGTGTCGGGGAAGCCCAAAGATTCGAGAGTCTGGAAATCAGAAGTCCTTCCTGGTTCGGAGAGTGCATCAACAAGTCTGGCTTAAAAAAGTACGGTTTGCTCTCTTTGGTATCGAGAAACTCTTGAAAACATCTTCATCAACTGCGTACTACCCATGGGGATAGTAGGGACAACCTGTAGGGGTGGACGCTCGGAAACCTCAAGTGTAGGTGGATCAACAGATCCGGTGTCGTGCGTTTGAACTATCTGAAAAACAGAAAACTGTTAAAATATCCTAAACCTAAAACAATAAGTGTTTATAGAATATCAATATACCTGATGTACCCGATTTTCTATGCTGTGATCAAGTTTCTCTAGTTTAAGCAAGTCCTCCAATAGTACACTAATACCTAGGTACCATTAGGATAGACCTGCATGGGCCACCACTAAAAACATGTCATGACCCGCTCCCGAATAATCGGACACGAGTCGGACACGCCCAGCCTTCGTCGTTAGACACGACGAAGTAAGTTGTACCAAGCTAGGGAAATCTAACCAGATAAACATAAATGTGCACAATCACAGCATCTATAAAATGTTCCCAGAGTGATCACCATAATCTACCGATCATAATATCATAAAGTACTAGAGACAACAAGAAGAAAAACACTATGAACTCACAACATACAATATCTAGAGGAAGAGCTAAAACAATCTAAACCTGAAACCTCAAGCTAAGTCATGGCTCCATCCTGCTTAGCTAAGATCCCGGACTCTGGCCCATAAGGTAGAACGATATCCTGCAAGTACACCTGCAACATATCCTAGTCAGGAGCAGAGCTAAGTATATCCAGGAAAATGAACAAGAACATCATGGTATGTAAATGAGTACAGGAGAACATGAAATATAAAGTACGGGAAATAAGAATATGAGTACTTAAAAGTAAATATAGGAAATACAGGAAACATGAAATGAAACCTGAACATGAAATGTAAAAGGAAATTGCCGTGTGCAATATATCGAAATACATCCAGAGTGTGTGATCGGCTTGGGTAGAACATGGAATATGAAGTGGTACGACTTAGGACCCGCGTGCACGATGCAAGGCCTAAGCTATTCACATGAATTATGACTCGGGTTTGATCACAAATCTGTAGTATTTCTCCTCCCAGGCACAAGTAAATTTAAGGAATAAGATACAAGACAATCTCGTGAAATATCGTGTCAGAAAGAAGGTACAAGCATGAATATAGAAAAGTACAAAACATGAAGTAATGGACAAATCCGAGGAGTATACTTGCCTTGCTCAGGGTGATCAAGAGTAGGACGAAGATCTGTAGGTTCGCCTGTTTTAATACAAGTTGATTAAGTTCTAAACAAAATCAACTAGCTGCCTATTCTCTAACCACAACTAACTGTAGAATATTTATGTTTAAGCACTAGTTGTACATCATTTCTAACTGACTATAAAATAGAAAAAATATATTAAGTACACACACATATTAGTATAAAATTATAGTAATAATAGGGGCTATCTGAACATTTATTTATGCAAAAGGAATAATAGCAACTAATATTATTACTACAAAGTTTTATTTAGGAAGACCATGACGATATCTTTTTATCAGAAAACATTACGTAGGAAAAGTTTGTTTGAAAAATCCTGAGTAATTATTACTCATCAAAATAGGTTTTATTTTATTTTATTAAGACTAGTTTTTATTAAGACTAAATTTCCTTGGACAGATTAGACCCATAAATCTTAACCTATCTCAAGTAAACCCGGCCCAGCCTGTTGATAGATGCACATAATACTTGAAATCCAAAACTTCCAGAGTATAGCTACTCCCTCCAGCCAGCAACACGAAATCCCAGTAACCTATATACAAGGCTCATGCCCAACAACTATACACAACTTCAAAATCAAACACTTCTTAATTCACAGATGTACTCTCCCATAGGATACAACTGAAACTAGCAACAAATATACACCATAAGTATTCACAAGACTCCATCTCTGGAGGACCAAGCTCAGTTGCAAAATTTGAATCCAACCAATACTTTCCTTCCCAGTTTGCAACTCAAGGTTCAGGAAGAAGGTATGCAGGAACAACTGAACAAGGAAAAATTTGTACATAAACTAATCTTCAAAGAATAGGTATACAATCTAAACTCAGCCACGTAACCAATCGACCACATGGAAAATACTCAGAAAGTAACATAGAACCAACCCCTATCAGTTGTAATTCTGGGAACAACATGCAGGCCGACATACATATACAAGTCTACGGCTAATTGAGCTACTGACAATTCAATTTGAATACTCTGTTGGTTTACTTGAAACAAAGTCTAGTTATAACATCATCCAAATTCACAATTGTAGCAGCTTATAGAAGAACAAAGATTCTCAAAAACTTCAAATTGAAAGCTCAATCGATTGTCCAAAATAACATTCAATTTAAATGTTCAAACATTCAAATTCAATCATTCAAAATAATACTCCAAACCAAAAGCCCCGCCAAGAATGTAAACTCAACCATAGCTCAAATTTAATGGTAAAAACCAAGTTAACACAAACCAACATGTAGCTCAACTGACCCAAAACTCTCATTAATCAAACGATTTGAAAATCTCAAACACACAGGAACCCAAAAATATACAAATAGAATCATACAACAAACTCCAGAAAATTTACACAATAAACCCATACGACCGACACTTGAATGCAATCGACACCAGGACACGAGCAATGGTTGGACACGAACAACCCACATACCCTATCAATTCTCCATTCGAGAACAGAAATAAGAACTAAACTGGAAAGGAAATTTGTACCTATGTCTGACTCGGATACGACGGTTTATACAAACTCTTTGGAAGCAATTTCTCAAACATCTGATATACGGTGCAGGAGCCGATCTAAGGTGAGGGGATCGACTTGTGAATCCTAGAGTAGATCAAAAATAGGACAACTCCATTCAAGAACTTCGAAAACAAATCAAAGTCCAAGAAATTATCAATCCCTAAATCGATCAATTGACCAATTCAAGAAATAGTCTGGGAGCGAAAAGATCACAGAGGACTCACCGTAATGGAGGAACTCGGATCTGAAGAGTGGATCGCCGCTATCAGGATCGGCTTATTGAACTTGTCAGAGAAAAAAATTGCCAGAGAAGAAGCATCGCTCAGTCACGGAAATAAACGGCGAGCTTACGGCGTGGTTGTCGGAGGAGAAGACGACCGCTGGAGAGTAGATCGTGTGTCACGCCCCGCTCCCGTAGGAGCGATCGTCCTCGCTAAGGCGTGATGCTGCACGGGCCTAGGTTGCACCCGTACAAGGCCAAGTCCAGAAACGGCCGATTTGAGCTAGGCCACAGAGTCGCACAGAGTGTCCCCATTGCAGCAGAAAGTACATAAACACAAGTAGAAGCGAATTCGAACTCTTTATTGATATTCAAGAAGGTTACAAGCGGCACTAGACCGATATTACAAGTCGCTCGAGCTCTCTCTCTCTGAAACATAAAAGGCGTGCCAAGTGGCTTACAAGATGGAATAATTCATGGCGATGTTCCGATACATTATATCCTGTATAGGGTGCTTCAGCTTCTTGCAACGTTCCAAGGCCAAGAGTTGGCTCCGCGCCTTAACAGGTTCGATGGAAGCTCCGCATCCGCCGGCGTCTCCTGCATCCTGCAAGCAGACTGTGGGGTTATCAGTACATTGTTATGCACTGGTGGGGAGGCTAGCTCGCCCATAATGCTATCATTACCAAACACGTTCCATTTACTTTTGTGCATCTCTATCATTCATTGTCTTTCTAATCTTGCCTTAGGGTCAATTTCATGGCACATATCATGACCTATCTCGTGTTGCTGAATTCAAGTGTCGCATGGAAATACATGCACGACTTACCCATACTTACCGTCCGGCCTTCCCTGTCCAAAGTAAACCAAGTTAGTCAACAATTCATAGGAAATAACATAACGTGATTCATGTGAACTTTCAATATCAAGGGCGTGTCCCTGCCTCGGGTTCTAGCACGTCGTAGGCACATTTTCTAACTCGTTTGTCCGAAGTACTCTTGATCATTTTGTGTGTTATATTTAAGCCTATTCAGAAGATTCTTTGTTCAGATTAACTTAGACTACTTTGATTTCAATGCAAGGACTTGCACGTGGATTGCCACCAGCAAAGCCCACTTAATCTATATGCATCGGTCGCTGGCATCACAAGCCAATTTGGACATATTCTCCTTTGGTAATTTCTCACCTATCACTGTGTGCGGCTGGTTCACATCTGATAGTCTTTTAAAATTACCCCGTACTTACGTCTCCTGGGTGGCCAAGCCCTCCAGTTAGCCCGTAAGCCCCTTTTTGATTCCGCCTAGGCCGGCATATCCCCCCTTTGATCATGCCGCAGAATCCCTTTTTCTTTACGGTCACGGCATCGCCACCCCTCGCCCGTGCCGTTTGTCCACGAGCATTTCGTATTAACTTGTCTTTTTAACTTAACGGCTGTCTCTGAGCCGTAGGCTAACCCTTAGCCTTAATGCGTTATCGACCAGGTTGGCATCCGTGCAGCGCGGGTAGCGAGCCCCGTTGCACGTGCCCGTCATACCTGTCGCTAACCATTTCTATCCTTCTTATCTTTTATTCATTCTTTCTTTTACTTGTTCATTCATTCGTTGATTCATTTATTCACTTATTCGTTTACTCTTTCATTCATATATTACGCAACTCCTTGTGCGGGAGTCGCCTTGGCGACCCAGCGGTCCCATAGCCTTTCAATGTTGCTATACTCTACTCGAAACGACTATATTGATAGTCTTCCTATTTCATTGTTGTAACCCATTCATTGTTTCATTGTTGAACGCATAAGGGACTTGAACGCAAGCTTGTGCCTTAGCACGAGCGTGGAGCGCGGTGCAAGAGTTCTCGTATTTTCCATGTTTTTTTCTATATTCTATACAAGCATACAAGATAGGATTATTCCCTTAGCTAGGTGCGTTGAGTCCTTTATTAGCATGCGCAGTGTTATCGCCTAGCGATTCTCGTGGTAGTGTCCGCATTGTTAAGTGTCTAGGCTAAGCAAAGACGGGTTCATCGGAGCCACCCACCTTAGCGATGTTTGCATCGGCCGAGCGATACTCCGAGCGCGCCTTTGATAGTCTAAGTCTGGATTCATCTTTGACGAGCCATTGTAAGTCTTGCATCGATTCGCATCGATACTTCATCGGGTCGACGCAACTCTTCGAGTCGACGGCTCGTTTGAGTCGTTACACTTGCCGTCTGAATCGGCGTTCCGCTAGGGCGAAGCGGGTCATTACATAATACACCACTCAAAACAAGTCTCGTCCTCGAGACTTCCTGAGTGCAGGTCATCCTACCGTTCCTTAACTTGTGTCATCGTGTTTTTATAGACAATTCTATCGAACGGCTCTATCGTTCGATGGCATCGAACCATGCTCGGTACCTTTCCAAGTTTTTGTCACATACGTTTGGTCGATCTTTATTGGATAACTTTTCATTCATTTTAGAGTTGATAACACTTATTCAATTCAGGTGTTTCTTCGACTTGGTTACTTTTTCGACGTATCATGGGACTGAAACGGTCGCACGAGGTGCGTTATAATTTATCAAACTCGAGAGTCGTAGGCTGAGGCAAACTCACTCATTCGTTCATGCACATCGCAACACCCACTTGCAGCTGCATTCGAGTTCATCATATCGCTGAGTTTGGATCGTGCACGTATTCAAGGCGTCCCCCGATTACGTACATTTCAACCAAGCTTAGCGACTAGCGAAGTCGGACAAGCTACTCGTGATAGTTTCGATTTGCCGATCGTTTTGCTAACTTCGATTTAAAACTGAACTCATGTGTGTATCACATATCGTTATCTCGGTCCTCGAGATTATTCGATTCGCTTCTTAAGCGCTCTTGTCAATGAAATCAATACAATTTCTTCTTAGCGGAGCCGACCAAGTCTAAGAAATTCCCATCCGATTCGAGACCAAACATTACACTGTCATCGAGTACGTCTTCCAATCAATGATTCAATTCGTTATCCCAACTTTACTTGCGCGTCATTTATTCCTATCATTACCTTCGTTTGGGGCTAATCTCATCATCGCTCACGCACACTCCCTGTTCCCCGTCCTACTCTAAGTCTTGCTGCCCCAAGTCTATCGTCCGTCCGGACGATACTGTAAGGTCAATCGCACAAGTTCAATCACTCGGCATAGGGTCGTCCGCCTATCCGCTAGGTCATCCCTCAGGGTCATAGTTACAAGTCAAGTCCGTGGCTCATCGTGCAAGGTCGTTGTACGACGCTCGCCCCAAATCCTATGGTCAAACCATTTGTTCGTTTGTGCAGGAGTTTCTATCCAAGCTCGCGTCACTCAGATTTCTAAACATCGAGCATGATCACCTAATCCGCATCAAGACTTACATTGCACATATTCAATTCCGTTCAATCACCAGTTCTAACCAATTCATGTATTCGATCACGAGGTCATCCAACTCGACAATACATTGCACCTCAATCTCACGCGAGTCTGATTATCTACGGCGGTTCATGAATCACCATGCAACGCTCCCGCAGAATAATCATTCTCATCAGGGCGTAACTCTTATTTGAGTTTTAGACTAACCCATTCTCGATACGCGGATTGGACCTACTCAATCCTCAAGTTCAATTCTTCAAACATAAATTCCTTTTCGAGTCCACCTTCGCGTCAAACCACAAGTCGAAGCAATCAGATTGCCACGCCATCCAAGTTCAATCACTCCCGCTGTATGAATCACCATATCAGCGCTCACACGGAGTGATCGTCATAATCCGGCGTGACGTATGTGCGAGGCTGGAGTTACGCTCGCATAAGACAAGAACGTCAACGTTGTGGCTGTCAACGAAGCAAATCCAAGCATTCACATTTTCATCCAAGCCAAATCTATCTTTTCCTCGACACATTTTTAACATCCCAAGTATAGCATCCAACGGAACAATGACTTTTGCACGACCGTCATTCGCCGAGTCAGAGTACCCCCGAGTTATCGCATATCGATCTTTGATACGCCTCAATACCATTGACGATATGCGTAACCTGACGATCTTCCTTTGCAACCGATTTCGAGTCGTGCGTTGATACTGTTGTCCGAGTTAGATATTCCACAATTTTCTCGATATTTAAGATCAAGTTTGATCGCTATTCCTCAAGCTAGTTTCAAGATCGTTGTCCAAACTCAAGTCACAATTTATTTGAATCAATCCGAAATCGTACGGGTGATCCTCTAAGTTTCCTCGATCAAGACCATTTCTTTTTATTCATCGTTCCGAGTTGTTTTCTAACTTGCGTTGCCCATTCACAAGTTGTCCGAACGACATCTCGTTCGGGACACACGAAGTCACGATCAACTAAGCGTGACGCATACTAAGGCTTTGCGCGATTGCATCATTTTCTCCGACATACTCGTTCTATCCGTATATCCTTTAGTTTCGCTCGAATAACTTCTAAGACGTCCATACACCACTCAGGGTTCGAGCCACTCGACTAGTCGTCGATACTTATTCTTATTCTTCCTCGAAGCTATTATATACACCACTCGGGTTCATGTCATTCTATAAATCCTCAATCACATTCGCATCACGTGCTAAGACATCCCTCAGATTCGTTCGACGAATCTCTAACGTAATCGCTCACGTCGCCTCGACGTACTAAGTCGTTCGCACTAATCCTCAAAATCTAATAAATCTTCCGTGTACGCCTAAGCGTTAGTTTGATAGCGTTCCTATCGATATACACTCTAAGTATATCTCCGTTCCCGACCGAGCGGTACTTGATATCGCTCGCAACTCGATTGCACCAGAAGTTGAGGTGCGCGACACGCGGACTAAGTTGTGCCGCATAACCATCCCGTGCGGGCTATATTCAAGTTTGCACGCTCACTTGCTAATGTCGACGTAGGACTATTTGGGCACGCACGCGACTTGCTAACTTAGCATGTGTTTTCTATCGAGTCATGTTTAACATCGTTCGGCACAAAGGCCTTCGCCTATCGATCCCATTCAACCGAGTATTCGTACGAGCTTTTGAAAATATTAGACTTATTGTATGGAACATCCCAAGGCACAACGAGAGAGAGCGTACACTTCTTTTGTTTCAACGAGCTTTCAAAACTGAGAGAATCGAAATGAAGTCCAAGGACGTAAAGCCGTGCTCTGATACCAATCTGTCACGCCCCTCTCTCATAGGAGTGATCGTCCTCGCTAAGGCGTGATGCCGCACGGGCCTAGGTTGTGCCCGTACAAGACCAAGTAGAAACGGCCGATTTGAGCTAGGCCACAGAGTCGCACAGAGTGTCCCCATTGCAGCGGAAAGTACATAAACACAAGTAGAAGCGAATTCGAACTCTTTATTGATATTCAAGAAGGTTACAAGCGGCGCTAGACCGATATTACAAGTCGCTCGAGCTCTCTCTCTCTCTGAAACATAAAAGGCATGCCAAGTGGCTTACAAGATGGAATGATTCATGGCGATGTTCCGATACATTATGTCCTGTATAGGGTGCTTCAGCTTCTTACAACGTTCCAAGGCCCAGAGTTGGCTCCGTACCTTAACACGTTCGATGGAAGTTCCGTACCCGCCGGTGTCTCCTGTATCCTGCAAGCAGACTGTGGGGTTATCAGTACATTGTTATGCACTGGTGGGGAGACTAGCTCGCCCATAATGCTATCATTACCAAACACGTTCCATTTACTTTTGTGCATCTCTATCATTCATTGTCTTTCTAATCTTGCCTTAGGGTCAATTTCATGGCACATATCATGACCTATCTCGTGTTGCTGAATTCAAGTGTCGCATGGAAATACATGTACGACTTACCCATACTTACCGTCCGGCCTTTCCTGTCCAAAGTAAACCAAGTTAGTCAACAATTCATAGGAAATAACTTAACGTGATTCATGTGAACTTTCAATATCAAGGGCGTGTCCCTGCCTCGGGTTTTAGCACGTCGTAGGCACATTTTCTAACTCGTTTGTCCGAAGTACTCTTGATCATTTTGTGTGTTATATTCAAGCCTATTCAGAAGGTGCTTTGTTCAGATTAACTTAGACTACTTTGATTTCAATGCAAGGACTTGCACGTGGATTGCCACCAGTAAAGCGCACTTAATCTATATGCATCGGTCGCTGGCATCACAAGCCAATTTGGACATATTCTCCTTTGGTAATTTTTCACCTATCACTGTGTGCGGCTGGTTCACATCTGATAGTCTTTTGAAATTACCCCACACTTATGTCTCCTGGGTGGCCAAGCCCCCCTCAGTTAGCCCGTAAGCCCCTTTTTGATTCCGCCTAGGCCGGCATATCCCCCCTTTGATCATGCCGCGTAATCCTTTTTTCTTTACGGTCACGGCATCGCCACCCCTCGCCCGTGCCGTTTGTCCACGACCATTTCGTATTAACTTGTCTTTTTAACTTAACGGCTGTCTCTGAGCCGTAGGCTAACCCTTAGCCTTAATGTGTTATCGACCAGGTTGGCGTCCGTGCAGCGCGGGTAGCGAGCCCCGTTGCACGTGCCCGTCATACCTGTCGCTAACCATTTCTATCCTTCTTATCTTTTATTCATTCTTTCTTTCACTTGTTCATTCATTCGTTGATTCATTCTTTCACTTATTCGTTTACTCTTTTATTCATACATTACGCAACTCCTTGTGCGGGAGTCGCCTTGGCGACCCAGCGGTCCCATAGCCTTTCAATGTTGCTATACTCTACTCGAAACGACTATATTGATAGTCTTCCCATTTCATTGTTGTAACCCATTCATTGTTTCATTGTTGAACGCATAAGGGACTTGAACGCAAGCTTGTGCCTTAGCACGAGCATGGAGCGCAGTACGAGAGTTCTCGTATTTTCCATGTTCTTTTCCATATTCTATACAACATACAAGATGGGATTATTCCCTTAGCTAGGTGCGTTGAGTCCTTTATTAGCATGCGCGGTGTTATCGCCTAGCGATTCTCGTGGTAGTGTTTGCATTGTTAAGTGTCTAGGCTAAGCAAAGACGGGTTCATCGGAGCCACCCACCTTAGCGATGTTTGCATCAGCCGAGCGATACTCCGAGCGCACCTTTGATAGTCTAAGTCTGG
The DNA here is from genome assembly GCA_029216955.1 of Iris pallida. Taxonomy (NCBI): domain Eukaryota; kingdom Viridiplantae; phylum Streptophyta; class Magnoliopsida; order Asparagales; family Iridaceae; genus Iris; species Iris pallida. The sequence continues at coordinate 3,446,524 of JANAVB010010400.1, forward strand.
ATTCATCTTTGACGAGCCATTGTAAGTCTTGTATCGATTCGCATCGATACTTCATCGGGTCGACGCAACTCTTCGAGTCGATGACTCGTTTGAGTCGTTACACTTGCCGTCCGAATCGGCGTTCCGCTAGGACGGAGCGGGTCATTACATCGTGCAGTCCCCGCCGTTCGAGAATGTCGCTGTCGAGAATGTCGCCGCCTCCTGGGAGCAGCGGCTAGTCGCCAAGGGAAGGCACTCTCCACGCTGCTGTAGCCGAGGAGAGGCCACGAGTGCTCAATGAGGTAGTGGCCAACGTTGCCATGGTCGCGTGCGCCGCAGAGTAGAAATAGCCGACGTCGTTGGAATCGAAGTGGCCGCTACTGGTGAGGAGAGGCTTCGTGACCGTCGAAAATAACTCGCCGTCGCTGCGGTGAAGGAGTGGTTCCGCCATGGCTGGTTCCCTAAACTTGGGTTAGAATTCGAATTCGGGAAAGAGATGAAGGAGAGGAGAGAAAGCTCTCGAGCTCTTGAGAGAATTTGAGAAATGAGGATGAGCACAGTGCTCCCTCTCTCTCTCCTCTGTATTTTTATACACAGTGGAGGAAATAAATAGTTTATTTGTAAAATAACCCCTTGAAATTAGATTAATTACAAAATAACCCCAAAAGTTGTTAGGAGTTGTTAGAAAAGTTGTTAGGATCTTGGGACTACTCCTAGTTAGTTAGGAAACTTGGAAAAGGCCCTAGATTAGTTGCAATACCAAATAGTTAGTTAATTAACTAACCATTCCCTTAATCTAAATTTCTTTTTAAAAAAAATAACTATGTTCTAGAACTTGAATATAATTATTTTTTAAAATATCCTAAATAATTTTTTTTAAATTCCATAAAATCGGGAAGATGGGGTTACATACAGAGATGATGTGTCCAAGAAATTATATGTTGTTTAGGCACAATTCACATTTGCTCATCTTCGTATACAACCGGTTGTTACGAAGGGTCTAGAGTACAGTTCGCAGATGTTGTGCTTGATGTATTCTGTCCTCTGAATAGACGAGAATATCATCGATAAAGACTATGACGAATTTGTCGAGAAAGGGTCGAAACACCCGATTCATAAGATCCATGAATACAGTAGGGGCGTTTGTTAGGCCGAGTGGCATTACCAGGAACCCACAATAGCCGTATCGAGTGCGGAAGGTTGACTTCGGCACATCGTCTAGCTTGATCTTGAGTTGATGATAACCCGAGCGGAGATCAATCTTTGAAAATACCGAGGCACCTTATAGCTGATCGAATAAGTCATCTATGCGGGACAGTAGATACTTGTTCCAGATGCTGACTTTGTTCAGCTCTTGGTAATCGACGCACAGATGTATTGACCCATCATTTTTCTTCACGAACAATACGGATGCTCCCTATGGCAAAACACTAGGCCGGATGAATCCCTTGTCGAGCAACTCTTACAACTGGACCTTGAGTTCTTTCATCTCTGCAGGAGCCATTTTGTACGGAACCTTAAAAATTGGTCGGGTGTTCGGGTAAGGTATCGATGGTGAATTTGATTTCTTGATTGGGTGGCATGCCGGGTAGCTCGTCTGGAAACACGTCGGGAAATTCTGCCACAATGTTGGTCTTGTAGTGCCCCGACCCGCAAAATGTCTTATGATAGATGGTTGGTTCGATAAAGTCTTGTTGGACTTGGGAATATATGAAGGACCGCTTGGAAGGCTATGCGATCGTGGCAGGAATCGTCTTATAAATGTGAGTAGTGTTGAACCCTTCGAAGATTATTTAGTTTCACGCTTAAAATAAGGATGAGTACGCTATATTTCTTGTTGAGTTGCTCTATAACATCTTGCATGGAATTTGGAAAGATAATAAAAGATAAATAAATCACATGACCCGAAACTGTTTTGTATCATTTTATGATTGTGAGCTTGCGTGTTGTTGCTATAAAAATATGACAGGTGAAGAAAAAGTCCCAAATACTTGGGCGGTGAGTATATCGAGCCTTAGCTCGACGAGTAGATGGTAACACAGATATTAAGACCCAAAAACTGGGTAGTAAGTATGCTTGAATTATGTCCGAATGAATATATGCTAAAACAGATGCCAAGTCCCAGGAATTGGGCGGTGAGTGCATTGAGTTGGTTGGAAAGATGTATGGTATCAAAGATGTGAGGAAGGGCTTAGGTAATCACATTCTATTATCATGTGCCAATGTAGAATGTTGATTACACAAAAACACTGGATTGGGCAGATGATAATATGAGTATTGGCTCAAGGCAAGATGACAAGATGGCAATACGAATGAGAATGATGGTTATTACTTAGTTTTCCTCATCATGCATTATATGTTTTCTTCTTAGATAAGTTGCATATAAATTTCATGGTCATGGACAACTTGTCGACATGGTGGTTCCTCGAACGGTATTCCAAGGCCTTGGAAACTGATTCGTCTTGGGGGAACCTCGTGCTGAAGTAGTAGCACAGTGCTGAAGTAGTAGCACGGTATGCGGGACCTTCAGTGGGACTAGCTACCCGTACTGCAAGGGGCATCATTATACCTGTAAGATGGTCCAAAATGACATATAGTCAGTGGAATTCATATAGATAGGTCCAGTGTTAACAATATCTTATGCAGGAAGAGTAAGTTATTACTCAAATACATGGAAGGATGTCGGCTGTTGATAAGAATTACCTGAACGGTGACAATTATATTGAATTATGATATTGTTCCTAACAATGTCTTGTACAGGCCGAGTAAGTATTATAAATATACAGGGATGGCTACACGATCGTGGGTAAGAATCACCAAAGGGTGATAAATGTATGCCTTAAATTATGTTGGCTATGAGATTTGCATATTTTACTTCTTGTCGGATACAAACATGAAATTGACCCTAAGGCAATGAGAAAGATTACTGTTAATAATATTCTAGAACATTATTACTTAGTGTTGTCTTCTTAGATGAGTTGGGCCAGCACCACTGGCGATATTGATGATGTACTGACCCACGTTATGGGCAATATTACAGGTGCTTGCGTATGAGGGAAATTATTTGATTAGTGCTTGGCATCGATGAATTGAATGGGCGTGCAGACGCTCTTCTTTCAAGACGATGTCTTCTGCTATACGAGACATAGTATATGGAACAGTATAACTCAGTTGTACCAGTAAGATTGTAGCCAAATTGGCAAGTTCATTGTAAATAAGTCTGCATATTCAGTTGTAGCCTAAAGGGCAAGTGTATATATTCAGTTGGCTATTCAAGAGTCTTGTAATCAGTTGTAAACTCTGTATTCTGCTGCAAGTCTGGTAATCTATTGTAATTATCAATAAAGAGATACATTTCTTCATATCTTGTGTGACTTCAATTTATCTGCTTGGTTTTTCTAAGATGTCGTTGTTTTCTAAGAAATACCAGGAACTATAATGGTTTTGCCTTGTACAAGTACAATCTAGACTTGTACGACATCACGTCCAGTAGCTAGTTTTCGATCCTTCGGGATTAGGGCGTTACACAATGGTATCAGAGCACGGCTTTACGTCCTTGGATTCTTATTCGATTTGTTTCAAACCAATGTTGCTACTAAGATGATTCAAAGCTGCTTTCGCGATGATTCAAAGGCTGTTTTCGCGATTATTTAAAGTTGCTTCCGCGGTGAATCAAAGTTGCTTCCGCGAATACTCAAAGTTGCTTCCGCGATAAAATCAAAGTTGTCTCTAAGATGACTCAAAGTGCTTTCCCGATTATTCCGTATTGCTTCCAAACTATTCTAAGTCGTTCCCTTGACTGAAAGTCCGTTGATCCTTCTAGCCACTCACTGGATATTCTATACAATAAGTCTAAATATGTGGGCTGTGATATGTGTGCTTTGTTGAATTTCTAAAAGATACCAAAACGAATAACAATGATGTGATGCGTTAATAAGTTTGTGATATATGCTGGATGTCTTATGTGTGGGATTCATTGAAGTCGATTGTTATACAGAAATCGACTGTGGGTGATGGCATGGTATGTTGGAACAGAATGTGCATGGATTTCAGTGAATGGGAATCGACAGAATCTTGAGTCGGTATTTGTGGTCAGTATAACCACTACAGGATGGATAGTCCATATTGGATGTGGGTTTGATACGAAGGGAATATAGTGTTAGGAATTACTTGAGCTCTGAGTGGTATATTGCATATACCCTCGTCATGATGAGACGTCCTTTGACCCTGTTTGTGCCATAATGATTGCTTACCTGTAAGGTATTGGGTAGTATCAAATCATAGCTGAGATTACGATTGATACATGACGGCTAGGCGTGTCCCTTGATGATTAAGTTCGAATAACCCGTTGCAAGATTTTGATGTGTTCGGATGAACGATCACTAGACTTTGACGGTTAGCATTATGTTGGGTAATAAAAGAATTGAAAATATGAAATGAATACCTTAGTTGGGAAAGTAACGATTACATATTCAAGCGTTACTTAAATCAGCTGGGTAAAAGGATTGTAGGCTCAGTAACGATAATGGGGTGTTGCTATCAAAAGATTTTACGAGAACAACTATAGACCAAATATTGAACGATGTTGGAATTGAGTAAATAAAATTGCATGTTGGATATTGACAAACTATTGGTGATGTTAGGGGCTTATCAGGATGTTGCGAATGATTTAGGAGATGCAGAGAATTGCATCAACGACCGAAAAGTAGAAAATAGGCTTGAGGAATAGATGATCTTCGCACGTTGTGCAGCTGTGATTGAGAAAATTTGATGTGTTCCGAATTAACAAATTATGATCCTTGATTATGTAGAGGCATACAGAATGAACATTGTTCTTTGATGCATGAAAGAGTAGATGTTCCTTACGATTCTTTGATGGCTGGAATATTAATAATTATCGAGGTGCTATAAAATGTAATAGACCATGTCGGTGAATGATGTTATCGCATGAATGAAAAGTTTGGGTGGAATATAGAATTGTTGGATTATGACTTAGCTAATGAGTTATGTTATATCCACTAGATGACCGAAATACGAATGCTAGATGATTGGTGCCATAGAGATTGGATCGGTACATGAATAGTAAATCTTCTTATGGAATCAGAAGGAGATAATGTAAAACGAATATTGATGGTTCACGTGAATTTTTAAGAGATGACCGTGTTGGTGCTAGCGAAAATTCATAGAGGATGCCTTCAGAAGAAATATGATTATATAGTTGCCTATTTTGTTGGTTAAAAGAGTACAGACCGTATCGATGATATAAAAATATGGAAAATAAATATGTCACAAAGAGACCGTAGAAAAGATGCTAAATAGTAGACTATTGAGGTAACATTGTTGGATTATGACTCGGAATAGTTGGCCCGATTGAATATACGTAAATTGAGTACGATATGGAAATGCAAGTCGGATTGAACAAGTGATGCTGCGTCTATGCAAATAAGAACTGAATATTTGGATGATCAATTGATAAAGATTTATATGATGGCTTCGAGATTGAACCCATAAGAATTGTCGGATAGGATTGTTGGATAGATTTTGTCAGTTGTGGGTAAGTCTAGAATGACTTCGTTTGGTATGGCCCGAGTATGAGTACGGGTAGAAAGGCTTAACCCTAGAATGTTGATTGGTTGCCTAGAATATCGGTTGGTTGCCTAGAGTGTCGGTTGGTTGCCTAGAATGTTGGTTGGTTGTCTAGAATGTCGGTTGGTTGCCTAAGTTTCAGATTGGTTGGCTATGTCATTTCGGTTGTCCGTATTGGAAATAAGTTCATAAGATTGTGGTGGTGTCCCATGTCCCTAAGTTGGTCAGATCATAGATTGTCCTTGAGATAAGATAGAGTTGTCCCTATGGTAAGAATTGATTGCCTCTAAGATCAAAGATAGATATGTCCCTACAACTATCTATCTCAGATGAGTTAGCTGAATGTCTGGTTTAGCTTAGATTAGCCGACTGTAGAGACTTGACTGAATGCTAAGTTGACTGTTGGAGATCCGTATGATGTTCCTATTGATGTTGTGTAGGTATAGTCGGAATGAGTAAGACGTGTTAGAAAGTAAACTTCGAAATGGAATGGAGATTGGGAAATTCGGTGTTATAATGTTGGATGGGATGACGGATCATGTTGATTTTGAAAACTTGGTTGCCTTTGTTGGAATACCGAAAATTGTTAGAACTGGTTGGATTTGGTTGATTAATATTGAACTGCGTAAATTGATGGTAGTGCCTTGAGACAGTTGGAATAATTTCATTGATGGATAATCAGATCAAATTGAGAATAAGTGTACGATGGAATACGATAGTGCATGTGGTCGAGATCGACGATAGTGAATGCAATTTAGAAGTGACCCTCGGAATTAATACTGCTGGAAATCAGAGTTGCTTATGCGAGATGATAATATGTTAGCTTGATCAATACGAGAAAATATTTTGAGTACATCGAGATTTTTTTTTACTAGAGTTGAATAATGGTATGACTTGAAAGTTGAATCATGATTGAGAAATTTATGAGTTGCAAACAAAGTGTATGGATGCGAACGATGACGAGTACAAGATTTGATCGATGAGAATCGGGGTGTCGAAATGAAATGTGGCTATGGGATTTATCAAATTTGGTGGCATGAATGACAATAAACTTGAAAGGAATACTTTAAGAATATTTTGGATCGACTGTGGGAAAATTTTTCAAGTTGAAATTTGTAACATTCATTGTGTTATTGGTTGGTTGGATAATTGAATAAATAAGTTGGGAATAATCGAGATGCTCAGAGCAATCACTGATGTTCGGAAAAGAAGTTACACCGTAGCTCGTTCTTTTTCTCTATCACTGAACTTGGCTGAAGTACATGTATTTCTGGGATGTCTAAAATATGTGTATGATTCCAACTAAGTGGTATGCTGAATTCAAACGAAGCCACTGGGAGGATTATCTGTGCTAAGGAAATTGTACGAGTATTGGAGGAAGAACAAAGATGGTAAACTATGTCGATCAATTGGGATGCTATAACGAGACGTACATTACTTGAAATCAATCGAAAGATTGCAGAGAAATATTAAATAGTACAAGTTGATCGTTGAGAAGTTTCATAAAAGTCGGTTGAAGTTTGGGGATGAGTTTTGTTTTAAGTTTCGAGGACGAAACTTTTTTTGAGTGGTATATATTGTAGTGCCCCGACCCGCAAGATGCCTTACGATGGATGGTTGGTTTGATGAAGCCTTGTTGGACTTGGGAATATATGAAGGATCGCTTGGAAGGCTGTGCAATCGTGGCAGGAATCGTCTTATAAATATGAGTAGTGTTGAACCCTTCGAAGATCCTTTAGCTTCACGCTTAAAATAAGGATGAGTACGCTATGTTTTTTGTTGAGTTGCTTAATGACACCTTGCATGGAATTCGAAAAGATAATAAAAGATAAATAAATCACATGACCCGAAACTGTTGCATATTATTTCATGTTTGTGAGCTTGCATGTTGTTGCTATAAAATATATGACAGGTGAAGGAAAAGTCCCAAATACTTGGACGGTGAGTATATCAAGCCTTAGCTCGACGAGTAGATGGTAACACAGATATTAAGACCTAAGAACTGGATAGTGAGTATGCTTGAATTATGTCCGAATAAATATATGTTAAAATAGATGCTAAGACCCATGAATTGGGCGGTGAGTACATTGAGTTGGTTGAAAAGATGTATGGTATCAAAGATGTGAGGAAGGGCTTAGGTAATCACATTCTATTATCCTGTGCCAATGTAGAATGTTGATTACACAAAAATCTTGGATTGGGCAGATCATAATGTGAGCGTTGGCTCAAGACAGGATTGCAAGATGGCAATACGAATGAGAATGGTGGATTATTACTTAGTTTTTCTTATCATGCAGTATATGTTTTCTTCTTAGATAAATTGCATATAATTGCATGGTCATGGAAAACTTGTCGATAAGGTGGTTCCTCCAACGATATTCCAAGGCCTTGGAAATCGATTTGTCCTGGGAGGGGAACCTCGTGCTGAAGTAGTAGCATAGTGCTGAAGTAGTAGTACGGTATGCGGGACCTTCAGTGGGGCTAGCTACCCGTACTGTAAGGGGCGCCATTATACCTGTAAGATGGTCCAAGATGACGTGTAGTCAGTGACCTTTATATAGATAGGTCTAGTGCTAAAAATGTCTTATGCAGGAAGAGTAAGTTATTGCTCAAATACAGGGAAGGATGTCGGCTGTTGGTAAGAATCACCTGAACGGTACAATTATATTGAATTATGATATTGTTCCTAATAATGTCTTGTGCATGCTGAGTAAGTATTATAAATATATATGGATGGCTACACGACCGTGGGTAAGAATCACCAAAGGGTGATAACTGTATGCCTTAAATTATGTTGGTTATGAGATTTGCATGTTTTATTTCTTGTCGGATACAAACATGAAATTGACCCTAAGACAACGAGAAAGACCACTGTTAATAATGTTCTATAACGTGATTACTTAGTGTTGTCTTCTTAGGTGAGTCGGGCCAGCACCGCTGGCCAATACATTGATGATGTACTAACCCACGTTGTGGGCAATATTACAGGTGCTTGCGTATGGGATAAATCGTTTGATTAGTACTTGGCATCGATGAATCAGATGGGTGTGCAGATGCTCTTCTTTCAAGACGATGTTTTCTGCTATACGGAACATAATGTATGGAACAGTGTAACTCACTTGTACCAGTAAGATTGTAGCCAAATTAGCAAGTTCATTGTAAAGAAGTCGGCATATTCAGTTGTAGCCTAAAAGGCAAGTGTATATATTCAGTTGGCTATTCAAGAGTCTTGTAATCAGTTGTAAACTCTGTATTCTGCTACAAATCTGGTAATCCATTGTAATTATCAATAAAAAGATATATTTCTTCATATGTTGTGTGATTTTAATTTATCTGCTTGGTTTTTCTGTGATGTCATTATTTTTTAAGAAATACTAGGAACTATAATGGTTTTGCCTTGTACAAGTGCAATCTAGACTTGTATAGCATCACGTTCAGTGGCTAGTTTTCGATCCTCCGGGATCGGGGTGTGATAGGTCTGACCCGGGTTTGCACCATCCTGTCGCATGTCTCGAACGGACGCTAAGTAGCCTTCGCATCCGGAATGCAGCATCCTCCGAGCAGAAATTGTTGAGATCACCATACAGGTCAATGATGCTTTACCACACGATTATTAGAATTCGGTCATTTCAGGTATGCAGAAGGTGACCTTCTTTCCTGCATAGTCGATGGTAGCATTGCAAGCGTCGAGCCAATCAATTTTTTAATATTGTAAAACCCCTAAATTTCTACTATATTTTTTTTATAAATATGGTATTGATTTTTGTACTTCGTATTTGTACGTCACGTACGAGTTTGCGTTTCGTAAATTTCTCGTCAAGTACGAATAAGTGCGAAGTACATATATATTTTTATAAAATATTTTAATTATATTGATGTAGAAAATATTTCAAATAATAGACGATAAATATTTTATATTACTTGAAGTTGTAAATACGTCGCGCCGAGGATTGCCAAACTTTATTTTTATTTAAAAAAAGGCCATTTTATTTTATGGTACAAGTATAACTAGTAATTTAGAAAAACTGTATTTTATGTAAGTATTATTTTTGCATACGAGTGTATATATATTTGTATTTTCAAAATTAATTATTATCATTAATATATTATTTCGAAAAAAGTATATTAAATATGGGTTGATTTAATATGTAATTAATTACGGTAATTTAAGTTGGAAAAATATATATTAATTTATTTAAATACTGTTTAAATTAGAGGTAGAATCTATCTACATTGAATTATATTTGATTGAGTTACTTTTAAATCAATTTGAATTAAATAGTGGAAATACAAGGGGAATTAAAGCTCTTCTTAGTCCTTATCTAGATAAGACTTTTGTAAACACCCTGATTTTTCAAAATAAATATTTGTAAAATTTTTAGATTTTCAAATAACTATTTATTGACTTATTATATAAATTGTATTATTTTACATATATTTAGTATATTGCTCATTAGTGAATTTAGTATAAAAATATATAAAGCTATTTTTCTAGTACATTAAGGATCTAAACTATATTATACAATTTTTGTCAAAATTTTAGAATTTATTTCATAACTTTTATTACTTTTTACATGTTACTTATATTGTACACTATTTATATAATATAGAATAAATGTCAAATTAGTATTAAATATTTCAGCTTGTATAAATGAGATTAGATGAAGGTTGTTTAAATAAATATTAACTCTATTTATTATCCATAGTAATTTTAAATAATATTATGGATAATTTAGATAAATATGAACTATATTTTAAGTTAATCATAATCCTAAGTCTAATAGGAAAGCATCCCTATCTATATTATATCATAACAAAGTAACTTCTATCAATTTAAATCAAATCCTATCTAATTTAGGAGATAAATATAAAATAAATATCTATATAAACCCAATACAACCCTCTTCTATCAGCCATAATTCGAAATTATTTTTAGTCCAATAGAAACTCTAAAATTCGTCATTAGAATTCAGCCCCGCTTTTTAGCAGCAAGAGCAACTTGGAACGACGATATCTCCAAGCTCCGAACTCCGTTTCGCCTCCAGTTTTTTTAAAAGAAGCGTATCGCGGTAAGGTTTTCAAAAACATATTTTAATAGACAAAATTCGTTCTGTAAATTTGTGTAAAACTGTTTGAGTATCTAGTGTCCAAAAAAAATGTTTCGGTATTTTTGCGATTTCGGGAGATTTCGGAAACGAAAATACGATCCGTTTAGTTTTTCGAAAAGATGATACGAAAACCTATACCATATCCTAACTTCAAAATTTATTAAATAAATGTAATAGGTGCAATATTAATTATAATTAGATAATAGACTATTTTCAGCATCCGAAGTTGTTCCTACACCTTCCTCTTTGTGCGTTGTTGTTGATTCGTCGCCGGAACATCATCTTATCTCACTCTGACATCAGACAAGATACCTTGCCATCTTTACTGCTTACATTTAGTTGCATCTTATTATTCAGTTATTGTATAATTTCTGTACTTTTATTTTAGTTATTTATTTTCCCTCTTGTATATGGGCCTAGAATTAAGAGACTATCGTCAATGTAATGCATCTCATTAACTTGTCACGATTGTATCACAAGATGTGTGTGAGTTGATAGTACATATAGAGACCACTTGCATGTTGGCTGATCCCCTGTACGCATGCGTAGGAATAACTGTCAATAGATGCATGTTAGAAGACTTGTCAGTTATTAGGTATAAAATAGTATTGTGGAAGTGACACGTGTTGGCACGTCGTGGTTACGTCGCATATATAGTATCATTGGGAGGAGGGGACAGCTACTAGCGTAGAGGCTATATTTACTTTTTACACACATTTTTAGATTAATAGTGACTCGGATGAGCGCTACTTGCTGCCCGACCGATAGTAACTCGGATGAGCACTACTTGACGGCCATTCTTTATTTACTCTGCTGTTCCTACAGCCCCTTGTTTGCCATAGATTATCAAAGAACAGAACAATTTTATGGGAGGACTGAACTTTAATTCACAATTACAAACTCGCTCGTACAAAGAGAGCCTAGGAACAAAACCTAGAAAAAGCAATCTAAGTACAATTATTTAATTTGGATTCTGGGGGGTGACGGTACAGGCTCAGGAAAGTGTTGTCAACTCTGCCTTACTCCTTCGACGATCGAACGCAACCTCGGCTCTGGTGAAGAGATGCTCTGTGTGTGTCTCTCTGCTCGGCTCTGTGTTGCTCTATATGTCTCTGTGTGTGTGCAAAAGGAATAATCCCATACAATTTATAGGAATTTATGATGTGTGGGGTGTACAGCCACATGGCCACATCCTTGTAACTGTGCCTTAAGAAGTGGGCGGTTGGGGATTGGTTAAGATTAATCCTTATATGTTTGTTGCAATAAATCTGGACTATTATGTTGGTTGAAATAAATCTGAACTGCTATGATCTGCTGGTTGCAATAAATCCGAGTTGTTAAGACTTAGTCAACTTATGCCACGTGTCCCAACTGCCACTAGGTTGCGAGCCGCATGAAGAACTGTTCCCCTGTCTAAGTCGCATGAGGGTGACCTCATGACCGAGCCGCATAAGGGTGGCCTCCTAACCGAGCCGCATGAGGTGGTCTCACAACCGACCCGCATGAGGGTGGCCTCACAACTGAGCCGCATGAGGGTGGCCTCACAACTGAGCTGCATGAGGGTGGCCTCACAATCGAGCCGCATGAGGGTGGCCTTACAACTGAGCCGTATGAGGGTGTCCTCACAACCGAGCCACATGAGGGTGGCCTCACATCCGAGCCGCATGAAGTTCACTCAGGCGATCCGCATAAAGAACTTTATTGGAATTTGTGAACTGTGTCAGCTAAAAGATTTTCTCTTCTTTTTATGTTGCACCTCTCCTTTATGTCAGAGCCATGTCAGAGCTGTTACTTTGTGTCAGAGCATTAATGGCTTGCTGCACAGAGTAATGATGGCCAGCTGTATTAGGCCTATTTCGAACCGCATAAAGCCACATGTTCCTGAGCCGCATAAAACCGTCTGAGCCGCATGAAGCTCTGAGGGATTTTTGAGCTGCATGAGACCCCCCAGTTTTGAGCCGCATGGAGTTTCTGCGCCGCATAGGATTTTACTATTCTTTTCCATGCTTCTACAAGACCCCCTTCAAAGTTTTCAATTTGCAAAATTAAAATACTTTGAATAAGAAGCATAGGTAGGTCCGCATAAGCTCTTCATGCCGCATAGACTTCTCTGGCCGCATAGGCTTCTCTGGCCGCATAGTCTTCTCTGGCTGTATAGACTGGTCTTTGTGCCACGTAGGCGTCTCATTAATTGCTCTTGATTTGTTTTTGATTTAAAGTCGTCTTTTGGATAGGATCCCAAGAGTCGGCATTAAATGTTTAGATTTGCCTTAATGATTATGAGCATTCTTTTTTGCATGAAAGGGGATAGAATCCCAAGGGTCGGCTTTATCTTCTAGGTAGCACGCAACTCGAAGCGTCTATCGGTTCATACGCCCTTGCCAGCCTATAAATATGAGTGATTTTTAGGGAGAAAAATTATTTACTCTCTTTACTCGCTTCTTTCTTCAAACTTTTGTGCCCTAGTCATCATCTCTTCTTCTCCTTCGATCATCAATGGCTCCTAAGGCATCCTCTAGTACGGCGGCGAAGGGCAAAGGAGTCGAGTGTGTTGGTATCATGTTTGCTCCCTGACGTGGGGTTAGCAAAAGTACTTGCCCCTGATCATTGTTGGAAGACTCTTGACTACCCTGTCCGTTGGCCGTCGGAGGCTGGACACGGGTAGTTTTGTACAACTTTCCATCAGAGGCCCGTATAACAGTTAACGGTACTCCTGATGGTCAGAAGTTGGGACAGCTGACCGAGCTCGACGAGCCCACGCTGTCTTAGACTTCTTCGCTCTAGCACTCGAGGGTGCATAGTAGGAAGAGTCCAAATTAAGCCGCACAGAGTCTGGCACATCCTTATGAGAGATTTTGAGGTTAGGACCGTATGAGAGCCGGTCAAAGACTGAACCTGGGCCGCATAGGGTAGACAGCCTACGGCTGGGATTAGATGCTGTATAGGCCATCTCCCTGCGGCTGGGCTTGATGGCCGCATAAGCATCCTGCATGCGATTGGAAATTGTGGGGGCCGCATGAGCCTTCTGTATGCGGTTGGAATTTATGGCCGCATGATGCTTCTGTATGCGGCTGGAGCTTGTGGCCGCATGAGCCTTCTCTATGCGGCTAAGATTGGTGGCCGCATGAGCCTTCATGCGGTGGGCGCCCTTATGCGGCTTCTGCACAGAGTTTCCCTTTGCTCCCGCAAGTCCAGCATCGTAGTGCTTTCCTCTGCTAGACTTGGGGACAGCAGGGTCCTCTGTGGCCTGAAGTGGGGCCGCATGTGAGTCTTCTCCGCCGTCTTGGGCAGCAGAGAACACTTCTTCCAGAGCTTGGAAAGAAGCAGCAGTCTTGGGCCTCCACTCCCTGCGAGCCTTCTTCGTGCTGGCTCGCTTCTGGACCGGGCTAGCGCTCCCGTCAGAGAGCATCTCTTCAAACGCTTGTTGGTCGAAGCGAACAACCAGCATCTGTTGCATGGAGCCGAGTTTGGCTGCGTCTGATTACGTCACCAACTTCTCAGCAGTGGAGAAGTTAGTCCCCAGCAGAGTCGCCATCGTGTTTGCCATTGATTATCAAAGAACAGAACAGTTTTATGGGAGGACTGAACTTTAATTCACAATTACAAACTCGCTCGTACAAAGAGAGCCTAGGAACAAAACCTAGGAAAAACAATCTAAGTACAATTGTTTAGTTTTGATTCTGGGGGTGACGGTAGAGGCTCGGGAAAGTGTTATCAACTCTACCTTACTCCTTGGACGATCGAACGCAACCTCGGCTCCGACGAAGAAAAGCTCTCTCTCTGCTCGGCTCTGTGTTGCTCTATATGTCTCTGTATGTGTGCAAAAGGAATAATCCTATGCTATTTATAGGAATTTATGATGAGTGGGGTGTACAGCCACGTGGCCACATCCTTGTAACTGTGCCTTGAGAAGTGGACGGTTGGGAATTGGTTAAGATTAATCTTTATCTGTTTGTTGCAATAAATCTGGACTATTATGTTGGTTGAAATAAATCTAAACTGCTATGATCTGCTGGTTGCAATAAATCCGAGTTGTTAAGACTTAGTCAACTTATGCCACGTGTCCCAACTGCCACTAGGTTGCGAGCCGCATGAAGAACTGTTCCCTTGTCTGAGCCGCATGAGGGTGACCTCATGACCGAGCCGCATAAGGGTGGCCTCCTAACCGAGCCGTATGAGGGTGGCCTCACAACCGAGCCGCATGAGGGTGGCCTCACATCCGAGCCGCATGAAGTTCACTCAGGCGATCCGCATAAAGAACTTTATTGGAATTTGTGAACTGTGTCAGCTAAAAGATTTTTTCTTCTTTTTATGTTGCACCTCTCCTTTATGTCAGAGCCATCATGTCAGAGCCATGTCAGAGCTGTCACTTTATGTCATAGCATTAATGGCCTGCTGCACAGAGTAATGATGGCCAGCTGTATTAGGCCTATTTCGAACCGCATAAGGCCACGTGGCCGTTCCTGAGCCGCATAAAACTGTCTGAGCCGCATGAAGCTCTGAGGGATTTTTGAGCCGCATGAGTCCCCCCCAGTTTTGAGCCGTATAGAGTTTATAGGCCGCATAGGGTTTTACTATTCTTTTCCATGCTTCTACACCCCTGCGTAGAACGTTGTCCTCAAAGTGCATATCATTTAGACGGTTAGGGACCCAGTTGTGTTATAGTTTATAGTGTTTACATTTGCAGTTATAAATGGCATGTTCTTCCTGTATCTTGTTATGTCCCTCTGAGAACCTAGTGATCTCTCCAGGTGTGTGCTTTTGTGATGCTTCGTAGGTGCTCTAGTCAAGGCCATGACCTACTCTTTGTTCAAGGATAATTGCACTGAGATCGTCTTCGCATCGTTCAACAAATTTCCTTCATTCCTATGTATCTCCTTTTTAGTTGGTAGTAGATTTGTCTCCTCCCAACATTTTGTACAATGACATTTATGAATTGATCTTATGATATATTTATTTGTGGATGAGATTAGTTTTATGGTTACTGTATTTTACAGCTTATGTGTACATACGAAGTTTCCATATATTGGAGTATGCTTCGTATGTATACAGCTGGCATGACTACATACTTAGTCCTAAATATTTTGGGACTGGGGCGTTACAAATATGATGTCGTAGTCCTTAATATCTATAGCTATCACATCAAGATACACATGTTTACCTCCGATACAGATGATTCCGTCTCTACAAACTAAGTGTGAAAGTAGTGACATGCCCGACGGTATGTTAACACTAAGATTAAGGCCTAGCAGTGTCATAGAAAATTGTGTTCATCGACGAAGTCCGTCGATATAAAGCTATGCATAGCACTTGAATCAAACAGTACACGAACATGCTTATTATTAAAGAGCAGTATACCTGTCACGACTATATCAGAGGCGAATGCCTCATCTCGAATCATAGCGTAGACGCATCCTTGGGCATTGGGGCGACGGTATTGACCATTTTGCTTTGCCGATTGGGGAGGTCGAGGTACTGGGCCTCGATTATCTAGACGGTGTTGCAGCGGAGGTACATTTGGGTTTGGTTTCTTGGTTGGGCAGTTTGAACTAAAGTGCCCCATTTTACCATAGTTCCAACATCCACCTTCAAGAACTTCACAGTCGACGGCTAGGTGTCCGAATTGACGACATATGGTATAACGAGGTCTCGTGTTTCGTCATTGGTATCCGCCCTAGTGCCCGTTGTTTGGACATTTGGTCACACTGTTGCCTCCCGCATGGCTATGGCATTTGTGATTGTAGGTATGCACAGTGCCGACAGCGGTTGAAGGGTATTGGCGCTCAAGGGGGAGAGCATGATTTAGAGACTCGTCAATTGTCTTGTATTTCGAAACTGACACATGAGCAGAGATAGAGGACCGCAGACCCACTTCGAACTGCCGAGCGCGACTCTCCGTAGTAGGCAAGAATGACCCAGCAAATTTGTTTATTCTCTTGAATTCTGCTACGTACTGCCGTACCGTCATGTTCTCTTGCCTCAGCTTCATAAATTCATTCTCCTTCTCCTGTCAAACGACTGCAGGAAGGTATTCAATCTCAAACGCCTTTCGAAAGGTGGCCCAAGTGATCACTACCGTTTTGTCATCGCGTCGGATTGCCCATTTTTTTACGGCCCACTAGTCGTGTGCGTTCAATCTGAGTTAAAGTTGAGCGCAAGCAACTTTTTTGGACTCTTCAATGCCTAGAAGTTCTAAATAATCTTCCAACTCCTTCAACCAGTCGATCTCCAAAGAGGGGTCTTCATTACCGCTGAAGGATGTGCGACAATTTTTTGAATTTTGATACCTCAAAGTTGAAACTTATTGGTGTTGCAGGTTGACGCTCAGGCTGCTCCGGTTCAACTTCGGTAGGTCGGGCCGCAGGCTCGATTACGTAATGACTCGTCGCAGAGTTGCTGTTGGTCACAACTGTCTGGACAATCTGCTGAAGAGTATTAAGCTGCTTCTGTTGCAACTTGAATTGCACATCAAATCGGGCCTCAAACTGAGTCTGTCGTGCCTCGGCTTGTCTCTGCTGGTTTTCAACTTGCCGTCGGTGTTGCTCATTATGGCGATGATTGGCCTCGGCCTGTCGTTGTTGTGCTTCTAGCATACGCAACATCCATTCCATGGGGGCGTTTGAGGGTTCAGTCCTTGCGCTAATCTAGCCGCTCGAAGCACCTTCTTCGCTCGCACCCGTAGTTTTCCCAACTTCTAAAATTAGAAGGCAACTTACATTTGTTCCAAAAAATATTACGGACTCACTGTACGAAAAAACTCATCTCTTCGACACGAGGTCAAAGGTTTGAGACTCAAAATGAAGGCCAAAGAACGTAAAGTCGTGCTCTGATACCATTATGCCACACTTCGATTCCGAAGAATCGATAGTCGTCTCCCGGGCGTGATGTCATACGAGCCTAGGTTGCGCTCGTACAAGGCACTTTCATAAGGTTATCCGAAACACAACAACAAAGAGAGTACACAGAGTTAGTTGAACACATTTGTATAGAAGAAACTTCTTTCATTGATAATACTAAATTTACATTTACATTGACACAGGTACAAAAGAGAGTTCCCGTACGGGCTTACAAATTGACTCAATTACAAAATGAACATCGATGAGATAGCCATTCCATACATCACACCCCTTTATTCAACCAAAAGATTCAAACACCTTGAATAGGGGAGAGTTGAGACATCTTTGCTTGGACAATTACAGGGGCTTTAAAAGAGATTTGATCAAGTCTACGCACACACGAACAAAGCTTCAAAACACACAAGCGCTGCCTTGAGTCAGGTGGCACACTCCTGCTGATTTGTAGTACCTGTGGAAAGATAGTACAATATACGTGTACTGGTCAGTGGCTAATTAATTTTCGTGCTCTCATTTGGTTCAAGAATTTAGGTGAAGCATGCAACATATTTTAGTGATCTTCTAGTCATCCTAGTCAGTTTCATGCAAGCAGTTTCACGAAACATAAACAAGGTAATTTACGCTAGAACTTGCCTATATCACAGTGTGCCGTGTGTCACGACCCGCACCCGCTTCTCGGAATGCGAGTGCGTGCATAAGTCCAGCCTACACCGCGCCATCGACGGTAACACGCTGTCTAGCCCGAAATAAACCAGTACTTATAAAATACATCTTTATTTGCTCATTCACCACAACTAAATCAAATTTACAATATTCACAAGTTTTACATTTAAATCAAAATACAATGTCTCACAAGATCTAATACAACAAATTTAAACTATCTAACTAGTCTCTAGGTTTTGGCCTTCAACTTCACCCGTATCTCCCTAATGCTAAGAGTAGTCGCGACTAACCTGAAAAATTGATTTCCAGTCAGGAATGGAAAGAGAACATTCTAACAGAAGTTCCCATAATTGACAAAATCTATAAAACAGTAAATAATGCTGAAATACATGATGAGTAGATAAACAGAGAATCATGGTATAAAACATGTAAGTAAAAGCAGGAGAGTATGATAATAAAGTTAGTAATATGAACAATAATAAACAAATAAAACAAAAATAGTAATGTATAGCAAGGCTGCATCTAACTAGTGAGTTGAAATACCACTTTCGACATGTGAACAGCTAAGGGATAAATTCGGCCAACCGCACATGTCATGTGCGGCTGCGATTCTCTACGTAAGACAAATGGAATATTTATGGGTAGTTCACATGTCTACTAAAGTATTTTCCCGTCCGACTAGTAATCATAGATTCAAACATGTCATGAACACGGTAATACATTAGTCACGAAAAACAACATGTAAAGAATCCATAACTACTACATCGTGTCGAGAATCAACAGAAAATCACTGTAAGACAATACTAAATACACGAATCATAGAAATTATTAAATATGAAAACTATCAGAAAATATACTCGCCTGGGGTCCTTTGCTGGTGAAATTGATAATTCCATTGATTCTGAAATAGTTCGATTGGCTAGGGTCGTATGAAGGATTTGCAAGAAAATATGAATATTTGGTTAGTCATGGTCATGAATTGGCTATTAGAAATGAATTTGATTAGGAATGGATTTCATAGTCAAATATATTTATTTTAAAATAGTTATAATTATGTAGAAAAACATAATCTAGAAATAACTTTAGCCAAAAAGATATTTAAAAGATACTTATATTTTATTAGAGGCAAATTAGAGATATTATATTAAAACCTAAAGGACTTATATAACCCAAATATTTACACCTTTATAGATCCATTACTATGTAAAGTATTTATAAATAAAATCATATTATAAATATAAATCTAAATTTAATAGTTAAAACCCATAAGTCAAATTCTCTTGTAAGCCCAATAATATGAGCTAGATTTTAATATATAAAAATTAGTCAGAATAACAATAAACCCAATATATATAATATATAAAGCCCAGTATGTATAATGCCTTATAAATTCCCTCTAACCATATAAGTTCTCAAATCAAAAATAAAGAAGAACTAAATATCATCATGGGCTCGGGCATAAACCATAAAAATCCTAAACAAGTAATTAATCCAAGCCCATTAACCCATTAATATATATTAGCCCAAAATCGAAATAGGAATAAGCCTATTATGATTTTGTTATCTATAATCTAATAAGGCCCAATCATATTTATCTAAATATACTTTAGTTTAAAGCCCAATAAATATATAAGCATATTCCTAATAACCCAAAATATGTATATGATATAGCAATAATAATATTTATAAAGTTAATGGTAGCAAAATAATTTAGGATACCATATCATTAATTATCTAGCAAAATATTAGCGACATATTAACAAAAGTTTTTATTAAAATATTTATTAACCAAATATTTAACCTATCACTTAACTAAATATTTACAATAGTAAAATCTAAATAAAATATTAATATAATTACTAATTAAAATACAATTAAAATCTAACTTATTAAATACTAATCCAAATATCAAATATAAACTAAAACTATTTTCTTTTCTTCCCTTCTGTTACACCCTGGCCCAAAGGCCCATTATAACTAATCAAATAACTATAATTTAAATTCCTTTTTGATACTGTTGGGCCAAGCCGAAGTTTGAAGCCCAACAACACTTGGCAAAAAACACCAAATTAAAACAAAACCAATAAAGTAAAAAGTTTTACTTTTCTAAAAAAACAAAAGAAAGTAAAAGTAAAGAAAAGAAGAGAGAGATTTAGAAAGAAAATGACTGGGAGTGTGGGAGATTTCGAAGAGTTCACTAGAGTCTTGCGGTCCGGCGCTCGCTCGACGGTCATGCGCTGGCGTTGAGCGCCGATGGAGGCTGCACAACGAGGAGGTCGATGCGGAGGCACATCGGCAAAAGCCTGACGGTGGCGGTCAGGTAGAGGGGAGCGGCGCGTCGAGGCGGACGGAGGACGCGGGTGGCGAGGCGCTGACACGGAGGTCGCTCGAAAGGCACTCGACGGCGGGTGGTCGGACATGCTGGTGAGTGGTGTTCTCTCCTCTCTTCACTCTCCTCCCTCTGTGATGGTGGTTTTCTGGGGGTGTTCGTGGACGCCTATGGTGTAGAAGCATGGAAAAGAACAAAGAAAAGCCCATGCGGCTCCAATAGAAGGATCCTCATGCGGCTCAGAAATCCGATAGAAACTCATGCAGTTCAAAGTCCTCTAGAGCCTCATGCGGCTCGGATAGTTCTATGCGGCTCAGAAAATAGCCACGTGGCCCGAAACAGTTCTCTCTTACAGTTGGCCACAGCAATTGCCGCATTCAATTCTCGGATGGCAGTTCTGACAACTGACAGCTCTGACATGAAGTCGCATTAATGGCTCTGGCATGATGGCGTGTTCCTAGGAAAAAGGAGAAAATCTTTTGTAGCTGACATAATCTACCAACTCCAAAGTTCCCTATGCGGCTGTAACACCTATGCGGCTGCAACACCTATGCGGCTGCCACCCTTATGCAGCTGTCATTCCCATGCAGCTACCCGCTTCATGCGGCTGCCCGCTTCATACGGCTGTCCGCTTCATACGGTCGTCGGCTTCATGCGGCTTTCCGCTTCATGCGGCCGCCCGCTTCATGCGGCTACTACCTTCACGTGACCGCTAGCTTCATACGGCTAGGATCGTGGGGGGGCCACCCGTATGCGGATTATCTAGAGAACGCGTTCATACGGCTCCGTCAAGACACCCTACTCATGACAAGTTGAGACACGTGGCTGTCTTATCCCCTCGTGGCTATGGCTGCTCGCAAATCTTGACAACCAGATTTAGTGCAATCATCATTATTACTCAAATCAAATCAGATTTGTTATAATTAAAGCAAATTGAACACGTGGCAGGAGATCCGAGCTTCCAAAGATTCATGACAATCAGCATTAATTGACCAGACAGATTTGGCGCAATCAAGATTCAATGGCCCAGATGTAATACAATCACAATTAGTGGCCCAGATGATTGGCCGCCGACTTTTTAAGGGACAATCATTGCAAACCCTAATGATCGCATCCCAATCCTATAAATAGCAAGGTGCCATTCCCTTACAAAAGATCTCTGATCCCCGAACCAAAACCAGAAAAAAATATATAGCAAGGTGTCATTCCCTTGCGAAAGAGATCCTCTCCACCCGGCTGCACACACAAAGAGACAAAGGCGCGTACAGAAGAGTCTTCCCATCTCGAGAGCAATTCTTTACCGGAGCCAAGGCTACGTCTGATCGTCCAAGGAGTAAGGCAGAGCGGCCGTCGCTTTTCTGAGCCTCTATCGTCACCCCCCAGAATCAAAAATAAACAATCGTACTTAGACTGCTGTACCTAAGTTTTCGTCCCTATGCTTTCTTTGTACGAGCGAATTTGTATTGTGAGTTCAAGTTTAGTCCTCCTATATAATTGTTCTGTACTTTACAATCAATGGCAAACACGATGGCGACTCTGCTAGGGACTAACTTCTCCACGACTGAGGAGTTGGTGACGCAATCAGACGCAGCCAAACTTGGCTCCACTCAACAAATGCTGGTCGCCCGGTTCGACCAACAGGCGTTTGAAGAAATACTCTCCGACGGGAGCGCTGGCCCGGTCCAGCGGCGAGCCCGCATGAAGAAGGCCCGCAGGGAGTGGAGACCCAAAATTTTTGCTTCTCCCCAAGCTCTCGAAGAAGTACTCTCTGTTGCCCGAGACAGCGGAGAAGTCTCGCTTGCGGCCCCACTCCAGATCACAGAGGACTCTGCTGTCCCCAAGTTCGGCAGAAGAAAACACTATGATGCTGGACTTGCAGGGGCAAAGAGGAACTCTGTGCAACCCGAGCCGCATAAGGGCGCCAGCCGCATGGGGAAAGCTCATGCGACCGCAACTGTCAACCGTATGGAGAAAACTTATGCGACCATAAGAGTCAGCCGTATGCAGACAGCCTGTACGGCCATGACATCTAGCCGCATACAGAAAGTTCATGCGGCCACAAAGAATAGCCGCATGCCGACAACCTGTATGGCCACGACTCCTAGCCGCATACAGAAAGGTCATACGGCCACGCATATCCGCCGCATGCAGACAGCCTGCACGACAACCGATCCCAGCCGCATACCATCTATCCCATGCGGCTCGCGGTCAGTCTTTGACTGCCTTTCATGCGGTCCCGACCACGAAGGCTCTCTGGAGCATATGCCAGACTCTGTTGTGACCAGCTTGGACTCTTCGTACTACGCACTCTCAGGTGCTAGGAGGAAGAAGTCTTGGGCAGCACGGGCTCGACGAGCTCAGTCGGCTGTCCCAACTTCTGACTACCAGGGTGTCCCGTTGACTATTACTCGGGCCCCTGATGGGAAGTTGTACAGAACTACCCGTGTCCAGCCCCCGGTGGCCAACGAACGGGATAGTTATCAAGAATCTCCTAACAAGGATCCGGGGCGAGTACTCACGCCACCCCCACATCAGGGAGCATGCAGGAGGCCAATGCACTCATCATCCCACAAAGCAGGTGACCCGTGCAACGTTATTCTTCACAAGCGCAAGGAAAAAGACGAAGACTTGGCGTACAAAGAGTCCTGTCAAGGACATCAATGCACCCAAGTCATAGTCAACTGTTGCTGCAATACGACAGCAGCACAAAAAGACCGACAGTCCGTCTTCCAAAGGCTGCAACACCCAAACTCAGAAGATGAGGCGCTTCTCGTCGCCTCTTGCAATTCTGCTATGAAGATTCCTGGCAGCGGAAGAGGGAAGAAAACAAATATCTCCAGCCCAAAAATTTTAACCGACGTAACCAAGAAAATTTCTTCTAAACGGTTGTCTACCACCGTTGCAGGAGGAGTTTACCAAGGTACCCGCTCAAAGACGAAATTTGCCACCCTAGGAGATTCGTCCACATCTATGGGAGACACTGGAGCCAGGGTAGCATTCCTTCAAATATCCACAATAATCCGGTGTTCCAAGAAGATAGTCTGGGGAAAATGGTTCACCCAACAGATGCAGCAGATCCCGACGTCCCCGAGGACGTCCACAATTCCCAAGACGAGGCAAGCTCTGAAGCTGGGGGTACCACTCTTTCTGAGTCAGAACCAGAGGAGAACATTCCACATACCCGAACGACTTCTCTGCACAAGGGTATGACTCAGAGGGCACGTCCTCTACCGTTCCTTCCATCTCTCCTCATGTGAGGACGGTGTTCATGACAGACAGCAACCAAGAAGGTTCCAGTGATCACCAACGCATCAACACTCTGGAGGCCATACTACATGCGCTGTTCAAGTCTGTGGACGAGATCAAAGTGGCCCTTCCAACTCTGCAAGGAAGAACGCCTGGCCAAACAAGCTTGGGTCCCGTTGTCAATGCAGACTCGAACTCAGCTGCACCAAACCTGGGCGATAGTCCTTCTGAAGCATCGACTCCTACCGCTGCAGACGAGGCCAGGGAGGCAAGAAGAGTGGTCCAGGAGCTCCGGGCCATGTTCCATGCCCGAGAAAACTGCCAAGACCTCGGGATTAGGGGTGAGCATTATTCGATTTTGGACCGAAAACCGAACCGAACCGAACCGAATAAGGGTTCGGTTCGGTTTTAAAAAAATTCGGTTCGATTTCGGTTTTGAAAATACTAAATTTTCTTATTCGGTTTCGGTTTCGATTTTGGGTTTCGGTTTCGGTCCAAAACCGAAAACCGAATAAGAAAATTTAATTAATTTATATATATATATATATATATATATATATATTTTATATATATATATATATATATATATATATTTTATATATATATGTGTGTGTGTGTGTGTGTGTGTGTGTGTGTGTATGTGTGTGTGTGTGTGTACTATATATATAAGTATTAATATATATAGGTATATACTAAATATATATAGGTATATACTAAATATGTCTATGTGTATTTAGTTACTATATATATTAACAAAAAAAGCTCAAAAAAAATCAAAAAAATATGAATAAACCGAATAAACCGAAAACCGAACCGATTTAATTCGGTTCGGTTTGATTCGGTTTTGGGCCAATTCGGTTCGGTTTCGGTTTTGCTTATTCGGTTTCGGTCCAATTCGGTTTTAGATTATTCGGTTCGGTTTAAACCGAATAAGCCGAATGCTCACCCCTACTCAGGATACGACAATCGTATCCCGCTGCATGGAGAGATGTTCCCTTTCCACCAAAATATAAACCATTCCACATCAATCCATATGATGGGAAGACATCTGCAAGCAGGTACATCACCTACTTCGAAGTCACAACCGACCATCTGCCTCATGACGATGCCATCATTACGCGGTTGTTCATCGGAGCCTTGGAAGGGGTCGCCTTCGACTGGTACCGCAACTTGCCGGACAATTGCATCCACTCCTTCACCGGCTTCAAACGCATTTTCCTAGAAAGGTTCTATGAAGTAGGACAAGATGTGACAATGTCCACTCTCATGGACGTTATTTAGGGAGAAAAGGAGCTGACAAGGAATTATATCGAGCGATTTTGCCAAACCGCGATAAAGCTGCCCTCTGGCAACCCTGATTCCTCCTTGATTGAAATTTGCCAAAAGAGACTGCTTCCCACAATCAGCCTCTGGATGGGCGAAAGTCAATTCAAGGATTGGAAGACGTTCATCATCAGTGCCACTAGCGCATAAGACAAGGTGAAGAAAGCTCGCCAACTAGGATTGCACATCTCGGAAGGGGAAGACAAGGGCAAATGCCCTAACGTCAACAACAATAACGATGGTAATTCCTCCAATAGCTGAGACAACAAGGGCAAGCAGGCTATGGTGACCGACACAGACCCAAAGCCCGAATCAACGCCGACGGAAAAGCAGTGGCCTCAAATGACCTACTCCTTCGAGGATGGCCATATTAAACCCATCTTAGACATGCTCATCCAAGGAGGTCGAATTCAGCTCCCTCCTCCCAGGCGTGAACCTCGTCCTGCAGATATGGAGAACCCCAAGTGTCACACCCCAGAACCAGAATACTGGAGAGCGGGGGAATGACTCAGCCAGCTACGTATTACGGGTAGATGAATACCGTATAATACGATCAATGCTGTCTAACCAGACGAGGGGGTGCATACTACATGAAAGTCTTACTATGGTCACTTTACATCTATTGTCTCAACCATTCAAACAAGAAGCAAAAATAGAGAACATGTAAGATAAAGCAGTAAGGCGTCCCAAACGCTTAATCAAAATATTCTTGAGATCTGGCTTTACAAAACATAGCCAGATGGTATAGTAACATATACACAATTGTTATCAGCTGCAGTCTGACTTTAGTTACAATTATGCAAAAGTAAGTGCAAGATAATCTGACTAACATGTCGGTGCCAAACGGTTAAGTATGAAGTAAATAACAAAACGAGCGGTGGAGTAAGGAACCCACTCGAGTCCTCCTGCGATCATTTCTCTAGTATTGACCATCTTGGAGGTAGAAGTAAGCTGGATCCTCGGAGACCGGCTCTAAATTTGGCCATGCAAAACCAGAGAGGTTAGACCTCTAATAGCAAGTACCACAAGGGAGCACGATATGAAGGATTAAACCAGTAAGTAAGAGAATATAATAATAGATCTTTGCTCTCCACTAGGATTCACATAACATCACGACACTTTGAACCAACCTCCCAACCAAACAAGGACAGAAGTTGGCCCGTCATGTCCTGACATTCTGATCATCTCAGTTAGGCAACAGAGTAGGTACAATATACAAACAATCATCTTGAACAGGCAAGGCTAGTCTATCCAGTCAATCCAGTCAATCAATTGTGAGTCCCAAGTTATCCTGGAATTATGCAAATAGGGATTCCTCAGTTCTTACTATGTACGAGCAAGGCTAGTCTATCCAGTCAATCAATTGTGCCAATCATGTAATTAGACGAGTCCCAGCGGGACGCCCGCCGTTAATATAGCATGTATAATTTAATAATATAAGCAGATACCGTTCCCTGCCCGTGTGACAGATTTACAGTATCTGTGGGAACCAGCCGGCCCGTCGGGCACTACTAGTCCCAAGGGGGCTGCCATGTAAGAACTCGGAAATCCATTCTCTCCATGCCATCATTATTTTATTTAACTTAAAGCCTCTATGTTAAGCGAAATCCCATGCCGTGGATCATGGTCATTCAAATGAGTACTTTCGTACGGGGTACGATATGCGCAACTCTACAACGATACCCGTACGGCTAGGTTGTAGGTCTTATATAGCGTGATGCAACAATCAAATCTAGCCACGGAGTAATCATGCCTTGACCATAAAGTACACATGCTGGTTTTTGTAAGAAAATAAATAACTAAATAAATAATTAAATAATTTGAAGCCTGCATGTGCCTGTATGCCAATATTCGGGATCGGCTAATCGAGTACAATAGTTTATTAGATGAACGTGTCTCATTCAATCAATTCAATAAGACGACTAGCCAGTCTCTTAGTTCCAACTAGGAACGCATGATCAATTATTAGTCAATGTCACAATCATTATCAATGGTGACAAGGCATGAAAATCAATTAGTATTACATGGGGTCGAGTCTATAACTCTCAGGGTTTAACTCCAGTCATACTGGGTATCCATAAACCAATCAAGACACAAGGCGCATTCCACATAACAATATGTATTAATGATATTAACATATCATAATTTATCAAGTTCATGCAAAAATGCGAAAGGATATAATAGAAGAATTATCATGCCATCATTAAATGAGTAAGTTATAGAATAAATAAAAACACCCAGGTCAGGAAGTCATGCCAACAAGTCTATGCTAAGGCCAAAAGTCATGCCAACAAGTCTAGGCTAAGGCCAACAAGTCACGCCAAGTCTAGGCTAAGGCCAACAAGTCACGCCAAGTCTAGTAGGAGTGAGCGTGAAAAGTAATTCACACAAGGGAAATTCACGCACGTACAGCGTGAGCGTGAAAAGTGATGCACGCACTCATAACGTGAGCGTGAAAAGCGGGACAAGAAATTCACGCACGCTCGCAGAAATATGCGTGACTAAAAATTCACGCACGCAAAGATGTGCGTGACTAAAAATTCATGCATGCAAAGATGTGCATGACTAAAAATTCACATACGCATGCAAGGACGTGAACGTGACTGAAAATACACGCAAACACGTAAGAACGTGTGCGTGACTGAAAATACACGCAGACACGTAAGAACGTGTACGTGACTAAAAATATACGCAGACACGTAAGAACGTGAGCGTGACTGAAAATACACGCAGACACGTAAGAACGTGTGCGTGACTGAAAATACATGCAGACACGTAAGAACGTGTGCGTGACTCAGGAGCCTTCGTTCCAAGCCAGAAATGAAGTTCCCATGGTTCAGAACCCATGGACAACCGAGAATACACGCCAAGTTGGGAGATCAAACCCATGGTCAACCAAAAACACAAAACTTAGATCTGGGAGAAATAAGCCAACGAAATTAAAAATACTAAGTACTAAACTCTCTCAGGATCGTAAGAGGAAGAATAATGAACCATAAAAATGGTTCTCCAAGCAAGAAGCAAGATTGCACTTGCCTGCTGCTACTGCTGGTAGGTGGAGAAGTGATGAGAGGAGGAAGAAGAAGTAATGGTGAAGAATGAGAGTTATGAGGAGAGAGAAGGAGATGGGGGCTTAAATAGGGAGGGTGGTGGTAGGTGGGGTTATTGGGTCGGGTTCATTCGGGTCCAACCAATACAACCCGAAAGCAGAGAGGTTTAAAAGCAGAAAATAAATACAGGAATAAAATTACAGGAATTAAAATGCAGATAATTAATTAACATGGACTTAAAGGAATTCAAATACAGGATAATACATGATAAATACTAAATAAATATACATGAATTGCACATGTATAAAAATATGCATTGTTGTATAAAAATATACATTCTGGGAACGGGAAGTGACATCTCTATCCACCTTAGAAAAATTCCGTCCTCGAAATTTCAAATCCAAGCAGGTAGAAATATCGGAGCTAAACTAATACAAGCAATTCTAGTGAGCAAGCAATCATTTTACCATATTAAAAGCAAGTACTATATATGTAAATTCATCATTCCACGATATCAAGTAGCTCTACCCATAAGGTGATAAGCATGAAGAATCAGGACAATCAAGGTATACAGAAAGAGATATACCTTGCGAGTCAAACAGGTGTGGATACCATGATCGGATATCGTCCTCACGTTTCCACGTTGACTCTCCCAAGGAGTGATGACCCCAAGCAACACGGACAAGGCTAATTGTTCGGTTCTTGAGTATCTTCTCTCTTCGGTCCAAAATGGACACAGGCTGTTCCTCGTAAGACAGGTTGGTACCAACAACCAGCTCCGAATGATCGAGGACATGGCTTGGGTCCGATACATACCAACATAATTGAGATACATGAAACACGTCATGCACCTCTCGTAACGAAGGTGGGAGGGATAAACGATAAGCAACATCGCCTATCTGATCAAGGATAACAAATGGGCCCATGTACCGCGGACTCAATTTCCCGCGAACGCCAAATCTAATGAACCCACGAGTAGGTGAGATCCGCAAGAATACATGGTCCCCAACAGAGAACTCTAACGGCCTACGATGCTGGTCCGCCCAATGACGATGTCGGTCCTGCATAACTCGAAGTCGCTCTCTAATTCCCTTAACCACTTCAACCGTCTGAATAATCATTTCTGGGCCTAACATCTTCCTCTTCCCGATATCATCCCATGCAAGCGGTGACCTGCACTTCTTACCATATAATGCTTCAAATGGCGCCATCTGGATACTGGCTTGATAACTATTGTTGTATGAGAACTCGACTAAGTGCAAGTGACTCTCCCAAGACCCTCCAAAATCTAGAGTGCAAGCTCGCAACATATCTTCCAAAGTCTGAATCGTTCTTTCTGATTGCCCATCCGTCTGCGGATGGTAGGCCGTGCTAAATCTTAACTTGGTACCCAGACTATGATGTAAGCTCTTCCAAAAATGTGAGGTAAAGCGGGTATCTCGATCCGACATAATACTGACAGGGACTCCATGCTGCCTGACTATCTGTTGCATATACAACTCTGCCAACTTTTCTGTAGATTGTCCTACTCTGAAAGGAAGAAAATGTGCTACCTTCGTAAGTCGGTCCACTATTACCCAAATAGCGTCCTTTCCACTTGGTGATCTCGGTAAACCGGTCACAAAGTCTATTGTAATATGCTCCCATTTCCATTCTGGGATATAAAGCGGTTGTAATAACCCAGCTGGCCTCTACTGTTCTGCCTTCACTTGCTGACATACCAAGCAACGGGAAACAAATCTAGCTATCTCCCTCTTCATCCCGTTCCACCAGAAATGCTGCTTGATATCTTGGTACATCTTGGTCCCTCCAGGATAAATAGAATACTGAGAACTGTGAGCTTCTGCCATAACCTCCTGTCTGATATCTCCACTAGGCACACATAGACGTGATCCAAACCTAAGTGTACCATCTTCATAAATTCTCATCTCCTTCCTGAGTCCTGAGTCACACTCTGCCCTCTGCTTCTGAATCCTTGGGTCTTGTGCCTGAGCTGCCTTGATTCTGCCTACCAAGTCGGATTGAACTTGCAGACTTGTTAGAACTCCTACATCACTAGGAAGTATAACTTCGATACCCATCTCCTGAAGGTCTTCTAAGATATGCCTCTGTGTTGTTAACATAAATGCGCCGCCTCTCCTGCTGAGAGCGTCTGCTACTACATTAGCCTTGTCTGGATGATACTGAAGCTCCACGTCATAATCCTTGATCAACTCCAACCATCTTCTCTGCCTCATGTTTAGTTCCTTCTGAGTAAAGATGTACTTCAGACTTTTATGGTCCGTGTACATATCCACTTGATCACCATATAGGTAATGCCTCCATAGCTTCAGAGCAAACACTACTGCCGCTAACTCCAAATCATGAGTTGGGTAATTCTTCTCGTGGTCCCGAAGCTGCCTAGATGCATACGCTATCACCTTTCCATGTTGCATAAGGACACATCCAAGTCCTTTACCTGACGCATCACAATATACTGTAAAACCTTCGGGTCCAACTGGCAATGTAAGAATAGGTGCTGATATCAACTTCTGCTTCAAAGTCTCAAATAATGCCTGACATTCTGCCGACCAAACGAATGGTACATCCTTCTGGGTCAAGCGGGTCATGGGTGCTGAAAGCCTCGCAAAGTCTGACACAAACCTTCTGTAATATCCTGCTAATCCTAAAAAACTTTGCACATCTGCTATGGTCTTGGGTACTGGCTAACTTTCTACTGCTTCTATCTTCCTGGGATCTACTGCTACTCCAGCTCCTGATATGATATGACCTAAAAATGAAATATGATCCGACCAAAACTCACACTTGCTGAGCTTGGCATACAACTGGTTCTCTCTCAGAACCTGTAATACTTTCCTGAGGTGGTCTTCATGCTCCTCTTCACTAGCAGAGTAAACGAGAATGTCGTCGAGAAATACTACGATAAACTGATCTAAGTATGGCATAAAGATGCGATTCATCAAATCCATGAATATCGCTAGAAAATTGGTCAAACCAAACGGCATTACTAAGAATTCATAATGCCCATACTTCGACCTGAATGCTGTCTTGGAAATATCTTCCTTCCGAACCCTCATCTGATGGTATCCTGAACGAAGATCTATCTTGGAGAAAACTCTAGCTTTGCTCAGCTGATCAAATAAGTCGTCGATCCTGGGTAATGGGTACTTATTCTTCACTGTTGCCGCGTTAAGCTTTCTATAGTCAATGCACAATCTGGATGACCCATCCTTCTTCCCCACAAGTACCACTGGTGCTGCCCATGGTGACACGCTAGCTTGGATGAACTTCTTCTCCTTCAGTTCCTCTATATGCTGGTATACCTTGGCCTGCTCTGAATCCACCATTCTGTAAACTCGATCTGATATCGGTTTAGTTCCTGGTGCCAATTCTATACTGAACTCAATATCTCTAATCGGTGGTAGCCCTGGAAGTTCTTCGGGAAATACATCTAGAAATTCTTCAACTACCTTCGGAATCTGAACTTCTTCTATTGCCGTTACTACTCCCTGCTCTTGCTGAGTTGCCTCTGATCTGACTAAGGTGAACCGCTCCATGCCTGGAATATCAAAAGATACACTCCCTCTACGATAATCTATTGTCGCATGACTGTCTTTCAGCCAGTCCATGCCTAAGATAACGTCGAAATTTCCAACAGGAAATTCTATCAACAGGGCGGGTAAGGAATACCCGCAAACTACAACGCTACATGCTAAAATAACTCTACTAACTCCTACGAGCCCATTACCAGTGAGTATATTCAACCTTCCTGGCAATGCCTCGAACTCCATTCCTAGTTGTGTTGCAAATTGTGCAGATATAAATGAATGGGATGCTCCCGAATCAAACAATGCTACTGCGGGATATGAGGCGACGAGAATGTTACCTGCCACAACATCTTCCGATGCCAATGCCTCCTCCAAGGACAGAGTGAATGCTTGCCCTCGACCTTCTTGCTGATTTCCATGCTGCGGCCTAGCCTGATGCTGTTGCTGGCCCCTTCCTTGATGATGCTGGGGTAGTCTATGCTGTTGTTGCTGTATCGACGGTCCCTGCTGCCGAAACATCTGAGCCTGCGGTATAAACGGACGCTGTGCCAACGGCCTTACTACCACCGCTGGTCCTCGATACTGGCCTGCCCCTGGTGCTGGCAGAGCAGGAAACTGCTGCACTAGTCCTCCTGACCTCGAATTCATGGGACATGTGGTAACCCGTTGGTCTGGATTTCCACATATCAGACACAGTCTATTCAATGTCCGACACACATCTCTAGTGTGCCCCATCTTCCCACAATAAGTGCAGCCCGCCGGGGGTTGCTGGTTCTTCCTTTGTTGCTGTTGCTGCTGCCTGGATGGTGGTGCTGGCCCTCGTATCGCCACATCGTGGATACGAATACCAGTGGATGGTGCTGTTGTTCGGGGCGCTGCTCCCCTCCTTCTTCAATCTGACTGTGGGATCTCTTCTGACCCCCAGTCCTTACCGCAAGCCTCTGAATGGTGATCTCATGCCTTCGAGTTGCCGTCAATACTTCGTCAAAAGTTTGGTAATTGTGCCCCTCTATCAATTGCAAGAGCTCAAGATGAAACCCTTGCTGAAACCTCATAGCCCTCTGGCTCTCTATTGCTACCATCTCTGGGGCAAATCTACTCAATCTGCAGAACTCTGCTGCATAAGCATCTACAGTCTTGCCGGCCTGCCTGAGGTTGATAAACTTCTGTTGTAGCTCAAACTGCGCCACAACTCCATAGTACTTGGTCTTGAATCTTGCAGTAAAATCGTCCCAAGCCACAGGACGTCTGATGCCCACTTCCTCTGATTTCCACCAATCACGTGCGAGATCCTGAAGTAACAACTTCACTAGATCCACACGTTCTTCTGCCGGTACCTTAGCTGCTGTCAGAATAGCCTCAATATCCTTAAGCCATACATCTGCTGAGATGGCATCCTCCGTGCCCTCAAAACGACGGGGGTTGTACTTGTAAAACCTGGCTGATGCTCCTGAATCAGTCCTCACTCCTCTTTCCAAAGCCGTCTGCAATCCTTGGTTGAGCAACACATTCTGCTCTTGTAGCTGAGTGTGCATGCGCTGCTGGGCCAACATCTGATGTTGCTGAGTAGCCATCATTTCTCTCATGATCTCCAGAAGGGCTGGTGTGTCCACTTGGGTAGGTGGAACTGTTGGTGGTGGTGGAACATCCGGATACTGCGATCCAGCTGCTGCTTCCACTATCACTTCTTTCTGGGTAGCCTTCTGAGGTGAGACTGGCCCTTGTTGCTGACCAACCTGGTCATGTTGCCCATGTTGCCCCTGCTGTTGTCCAGCTCTGACCGATGCGGACGAAGTACCCCTAAGAAAAGGGACAAGAGAACAATCAAACAACCGGACAGGAATGATCAATGAAGTCAAAGGATACCGGAATGTCAAGCAAGGATTGAGAATAACGAATCATAAGATCAAGGGGGAACACGTGTGATTGAGACATCCTATAAATCAAAACACACCACAAGTCTGAAATCAGACCTGCATGGGCCACCACTAAAACCTTGTCACGCCCCAGAACCAGAATATTGGAGAGCGGGGGAATGACTCAGCCAGCTACGTATTACGGGTAGATGAATACCGTATAATATGATCAATGCTGTCTAACCAGACGAGGGGGTGCATACTATATGAAAGTCTTACTATGGTCACTTCACATCTATTGTCTCAACCATTCAAACAAGAAGCAAAAATAGAGAACATGTAAGATAAAACAGTAAGGTGTCCCAAACGCTTAGTCAAAATGTTCTTGAGATCTGGCTTTACAAAACATAGCCATATGGTATAGTAACATATACACAATTGTTATCAGCTGCAGTCTGACTTTAGTTATAATTATGTAAAAGTAAGTGCAAGACAATCCGACTAACATGTCGGTGCCAAACGGCTAAGTATGAAGTAAATAACAAAACGAGCGGTGGAGTAAGGAACCCACTCGAGTCCTCCTGCGATCATTCCCCTAGTATTGACCATCTTGGAGGTAGAAGTAAGCTGGATCCTCGGGGACCGGCTCTAAATCTGGCCATGCAAAACCAGAGAGGTTAGACCTCTAATAGCAAGTACCACAAGGGAGCATGATATGAAAGATTAAACCAGTAAGTAAGAGAATATAATAATACATCTCTGCTCTCTACTAGGATTCACATAACATCATGACACTTCGAACCAACCTCCCAACCAAATAAGGACAAAAGTTGGCCTGTCATGTCCTGACATTCTGATCATCTCAGTTAGGCAACAGAGTAGGTACAGTACACAAACAATCATCTTGAACGGCCAATCAACTCCTACGGCTTGCTATTGTGAGTCCCAAGTTATCCTAGAATTATGCAAATAGGGATTCCTCAGTTCTTACTATGTGCGAGCAAGGCTAGTCTATCCAGTCAATCAATTGCGCCAATCATATAATTAGACGAGTCCCAGCGGGACGCCCACCGTTAATATAGCATGTACAATTTAATAATATAAGCAGATACCGTTCCCTGCCCGTGTGACAGATTTACAGTATCTGTGGGAACCAACCGGCCCGTCGGGCACTACTAGTCCCAAGGGGGCTGCCATATAAGAACTCGGGAATCCATTCTCTCCATGCCATCATTATTTTATTTAACTTAAAGCCTCTATGTTAAGCGAAATCCCATACCGTGGATCATGGTAATTTAAATGAGTACTTTCGTACGGGGTACGATATGCGTAACTCTACAACGATACCCGTGCGGCTAGGTTGTAGGTCTTACATAGCGTGATACAACAATCAAATCTAACCACGGAGTAATCATGCATTGACCATAAAGTACACATGCTAGTTTTTGTAAGAAAATAAATAACTAAATAAATAATTAAATAATTTGAAGCCTGCATGTGCCTGTATGCCAATATTCGGGATCGGCTAATCGAGTACAATAGTTCATTACATGAACGTGTCTCATTCAATCAATTCAATAAGACGACTAGCCAGTCTCTTAGTTCCAACTAGGAACGCATGATCAATTATTAGTCAATGTCACAATCATTATCAATGGTGACAAGGCATGAAAATCAATTAGTATTACATGGGGTCGAGTCTATAACTCTCAGGGTTTAACTCCAGTCATACTGGGTATCCATAAACCAATCAAGACACATGGCACATTCCACATAACAATATGTATTAATGATATTAACATATCATGATTTATCAAGTTCATGCAAAAAGGCGTAAGGATATAATAGAAGAATTATCATGCCATCATTAAATGAGTAAGTTATAGAACAAATAAAAACACCTAGGTCAGGAAGTCACGCCAACAAGTCTATGCTAAGGCCAAAAGTCACGCCAACAAGTCTAGGCTAAGGCCAACAAGTCACGCCAAGTCTAGGCTAAGGCCAACAAGTCACGCCAAGTCTAGTAGGAGTGAGCGTGAAAAGTAATTCACGTAAGGGAAATTCACGCACGCACTGCGTGAGCGTGAAAAGTGATGCACGCACTCATAACATGAGCGTGAAAAGTGAGCGTGAAAAGCGGGACAAGAAATTCACGCACGCTCGCAGAAATATGCGTGACTAAAAATTCACGCACGCAAAGATGTGCATGACTAAAAATTCACGCACGCAAAGATGTACGTGACTAAAAATTCACGCACGCATGCAAGGACGTGAGCGTGACTGAAAATACACGCAGACACGTAAGAACGTATGCGTGACTGAAAATACACGCAGACACGTAAGAACGTGTGTGTGACTGAAAATACACGCAGACACGTAAGAACGTGAGCGTGACTGAAAATACACGCAGACACGTAAGAATGTGTGCGTGACTGAAAATACACGCAGACACGTAAGAACTTGTGCGTGACTCAGGAACCTTCGTCCCAAGCCAGAAATGAAGTTCCCATGGTTCAGAACCCATGGACAACCGAGAATACACGCCAAGTTGGGAGATCAAACCCATGGTCAACCGAAAACACAAAACTTAGATCTGGGAGAAACAAGCCAACGAAATCAAAAATACTAAGTACTAAACTCTCTCAGGATCGTGAGAGAAAGAATAATGAACCATAAAAATGGTTCTCCAAGCAAGAAGCAAGATTGCACTTGCCTGCTGCTACTGCTGGTAGGTGGAGAAGTGATGAGAGGAAGAAGAAGAAGTAATGGTGAAGAATGAGAGTTATGAGGAGAGAGAAGGAGATGGGGGCTTAAATAGGGAGGGTGGTGGTAGGTGGGGTTATTGGGTCGGGTTCATTCGGGTCCAACCAATGCAACCCGAAAGCAGAGAGGTTTAAAAGCAGAAAATAAATGCAGGAATAAAATTACAGGAAATAAAATACAGATAATTAATTAACATAAAATTAAAGGAATTTAAATACAGGATAATACATGATAAATACTAAATAAATATACATGAATTGCACATGTATAAAAATACGCATTCTTGTATAAAAATACGCATTCTGGGAACGGGGAGTGACACCAAGTACTGCCATTACCATCGCTATGTTCACCATGCTACACAAGACTGCTATCAGCTGAAGCGATACATCAAACATCTCATCGATTCTAAGGCCCTGGCCATTGATTTCGAAGAGGTAACCGTAGCAGCCAACATGGTGTCAGTACAATTCGGCAACTTCCCTCCGACAAGAACTCAAGACGGAGTAGTACCTGTCCTCCGAGCAAGGATGGAGGTCGGTAACCTTCCACCTCCCCGAGACCAAGCTACTGGTCTAGTACCCCTTACTACATCACGAAGGAAGATCATGTGGGTCCATCCGGATTTGGTACCCGAGGTCACTCGGTCCGTGTCTCCCTCCACCAGCAAGAAGAAGAATAGGAAAGTCAAATCATACTGTACGATCTCGACAGAGGTCGAAGAAGCTACTGCTGTTGTTACCCGCTCCGGCGCACAAACCCAACCTCCATCGGGTAACTTGGCTGAAGATCAGCAGCCGACAGCTGCTGATGCTCCAGGACATCCACAGCCTTCGACGACCGACAAGCCTAGGCCGAAGGAGACTCGCTTCGACAAACCACTCCGAATAGAGACGCCTCATGGGCTAGAAAGGCCATACAACTTTGACATCCTGGCACAATTGGCCAACACACCAGCCAAATTGTCGCTATACGAACTCCTGAGACTCTCCAAGGATGTCCGTGTTGCACTAAGCGAAGCACTCCAAAATGTCGACGCATACCTGGCTCAGTCCAATCTCACTGGGGAGGACTCGCCGACAGATCTCCAGGACAGCGCTTGCACAGGGTCAATGCCAAACATTGTCTTCACTCTGCAGGATATGCTTATCAAAACTAACCTGTACGATCGCCCTCTATATTATACTGGGTACATTGGCAATATCAAGGTCGATCGGATGTATATTGACCCCGGGTCCTCCATAAGCATCATCCCGAAGAGCCTACTACACCATCTGCGCATCCTGATGCATTGCATGACGCCGACAAGCACCGTCATCGGCAGTTTTAATTCGGGCAGGAGCTACCCGATCGGGAAGATCTGCCTAAAATGCCAAATCGGCGACCTTCAGTCAGAAGTAACCTGTTATGTCATAGATGCAGACACCTCCTACAACATTCTTCTGGGGCGCCCTTGGATACACGATTATATGATCGTGCCCTCCACACTGCACCAGTACTTCAAGTACGTCGACAAGCACGGCTTCGTAAGAACAGAGTTTGCCGACATCGATCCCTTCAAAGGGGTCGAATCCTACTACTCACATTCATGCTTGTACGAGAAGTCGAAAAAGCTCTTGCCAGAGGAGATATTCAAGCTCAAACTGAAGCAGCATCTGGATCAGAAGAACCTCTGACGATCCACCTCCAAGTCCGCAAGCCCGGTATAACTGCGCCCCTTACAGCCACTCTGCGTAAGGACACAATTAGCCTCTCTGCACAGGAGGAACAGATGACAATCTAACTGCCAAGGTCTGGCCAGACGCCAAGACCCACGACAGAGCCACTGACAATCAGGCTGTCTAAAACTAGCCGGCCACAAATAGAGGAGCTCAATCCCTCTGTCAAACCGATGATAATTCGTCTTTCCAGAATGAATCGGCAACTGAGCACTAAGCCAGGGACTACTAGCCAGCCAACAACTCCCTATCCAGCACCGAGCACCAAATTGGGGGTAGCTAGTATGCCAACAACTCCACGTTCTGCTCCACCTATGGAGCCCTTGATAATCAAGTTGCCCAAGTCATCCTCTCAGTCTGCATTTATACAGGGGGTGGCTGAAGAAGAGGCAGAGCTGGCAAAGTATATGGTTGCTTACACTGATGCTCCATCCGCAGATGATGTAATCCCACTGGAAAAGATACCTTATTTCATCAATAAAGGGCTATCTTTGAATTACCTCGAGCTTAATTAGCTTTGCACAATGTATGCTATGGAACACGGTATAGGCGCTCACCTGCACACACAAGTGACAAATGTCTACACCGCAAACCAACTTACTCCAGTGAAAGACGCTTACCGCATAATCGAGGAAGGGGATCACCCAATCATCTTCGGCCGGAAGAATGATCCACGGTCCTTCAAGATAGAAGAAGATGAGCTCGAACCCGACACCGGAAGATTGCCCCATTATCTGTATAGTCCCCAATCCAAGTACCTTATGCAAAAACAAGGGTATGATCTGGAAACTACACCAGGCTTGAACTACGGCACTGGACGGCAATTACCCTTACAATCGTCGGTCCCGGCTGGGAAACCACGAGACTACTATAATAAAACCAGATGTGGGCTAGGTTATGTAACACCCGCGACGACACCTGAAAGCTCAGACGAAGAATACGACTGGCACTCACCCTCAATCGGATCACCCACTTCCGATTCAGATATCAACATCGGGGACATGCTCAGGCAAGTCTGGTCCGTCAATATGGCATTTGTTGACGCCTACGAAGAAGATGAAGATATTCCTGAATTTCTTGAGTTAGAGCCGTGGGCACAACAACTAGATGCACAGTGGGAGAAGCGGTTTGAACAAAGGGAGCCTCCCACTGAGGATGAAGTTGTACAAATCGATCTCGATGATGAGTCCTCTCCAAAGCCCATCTTCGTCAGTAAGAATCTGACCGACGAAGAGCGAGAATCGCTACTACAACTCGTCAGAGAATATATCGATGTGTTCGTCTGGAGCTACAAAGATATGCCGGGACTGAACCCCGAGATTGTACTTCACAAACTCAACATCCGTCCAGACGCAAAACCAGTCAAGCAACAGCAATGTCGGTTTCGTCCTGACGTCATGAATGCTATTAAAACCGAGGTAAACAAACTGATAGCCAGCGGCTTCATCCATAAGGAACAACATTCTGACTGGGTCGCCAACATAGTCCCCGTCCTCAAGAAGAGTGGAAAGATTCAAATCTGCATCGACTTTCGCAATTTGAATGAGGCGTGTCCTAAAGATGAGTTCCCTCTCCCTATCACTGACATCATGATCGATAACACCTGCGGCTTTGAGCGTATGTCATTCATGGATGGCTTCTCAGGGTACAACCAGATCAAGATATTCTCTGATGACGAAAAGCATACATCATTCCGAACACCAATAGGTACGTTCTGCTACACAGTCATGCCTTTCGGTTTAAAGAATACTGGCGCCACCTATCAAAGAGCTATGAGCATCATCTTTAGAGACCACTTGCACAAATCAGTGGAATGCTATGTTAACAACATCGCCGTCAAAAGCCGCTCTAAGGAAGATCATCTGCATGATCTAAGGACAGTGTTCGACCTGATGCGAACGCACAGTTTGAAAATGAACCCCACGAAATCCTTCTTGGGCGTATCCAGCGGGAAGTTTTTGGGTTTCATCATCACCTTCCAGGGTATCCACGTAGACCCTGAGAAGACGAAGGTAATCATGGAGATGGGTCCCCCGAGAAATCTCCGTGAACTCCGAAGCCTTCAAGGGAGGCTAGCCTACATTAGGAGGTTTATCTCTAACCTCTTCGGACGATGTCAACCATTCACCCACCTCATGTAGAAGGGCATCTCATTCATATGGGATAAAGAATGCCAGCACGCCTTCGACAGCATCAAAGAATATCTGACGAACCCTCCAGTTCTGGTAGCCTCGATTGCTGGAAGACCCTTCTTACTCTATGTACGAGCGATGGAACATTCTCTCGATGCTCTGCTAGCGCAAAACAATGATGTAGGTCACGAACAAGCTATATATTACCTCAGCCGAATGATGATGGGGCCGGAACATCGATACACTACCGTAGAAAAAAGGATGCCTAGCTCTGGTTTTCGTCATTCAGAAGACACGATATTACGTCACAGGACAAACCATCTACGTCATATCAAGAGTCAACCCCCTCAGGGTCCTCATGACTAAGCTAGTGCACTCAGCTCTCGCCTCGCTACCTGGGCGATATTACTGTCCCCCTACTACATGATCTTCGTCCCACAAAAGGTTGTTAAAGGTCAAGCCCTGGCAGACTTTTTAGCAGCTCATCCAGGTTCGGAGTCAACCAAAATAGACGAAGAGATCCCAGATGAGGTCGCTAATTCAAATATAGCCTCCCACGATACCACATGGCGAATGTTCTTCGATAACGCTTCTAGAACCGGGCCCAAAGGCAACATCGTCGCTGGAGTCGGAGTAGTACTGATTTCTCCTACCGAGTTGGTGATTAATCGAGCTTATTCCTTTACGGAGCCCTATTCAAACAATGTGGCCGAATACAATGCTTTGGTCATGGGACTCTGACTTGCAAAAGAGCTGGAGGTAGAACACCTTGAAGCATACGACGATTCCCAGTTAATCGTCAATCAGATTCGGGGTTCATACGAGGTTCGCCATGAGGACATGATCCCCTACCACCAAATAGCGATCGACATCATCTCGTCCTTGGAGGGGTTCTTCATAGAGCATGTTCCCAGGCTCCAAAACATTGAAGCCGATGCCCTAGCAGGTCTTGCCGCTTCCTTAGCAGTTCCGAATCAAGCTCATCATCTGGTTGACATCATAGGCCGTGAGTTGGTCTGTCCCAGGAATAATATGCAGTATGCCGAGAGTTACTCCGCTCTGACAGACGACGAAGTACCAGACTGGAGACAACTGTTCATTAACTTCGTAGTCTATGACATCCTACCAGAGAATCCGAAGGAAGTCACTTCTATTGGAAGACGTTCCCTCAGATTCTTCTACGATACAGAGACAAAAATGCTATATCGGCGATCATACGATGGATTACTGCTTCGATGCCTATCAAATACAGAAGCCAAAGAAGCCGTGTGTGAAGCTCACGATGGCATCTGTGGGGTCCATCAGCCTGGCCCGAAACTACAAGATCGCCTTCGCCGAATGGGTTACTACTGGCCCACAATGGTTGCAGACGCAAAAGACTATGCACGAAAATGCAAAGCTTGTCAAGTCCATGCAGATTTCATCCACCAGCCATCCGAGTTTCTACACCCGACGGTGGCATCCTGGCCCTTCAAAGCACGGGGAATGGACATCATCGGTCCAATCACTCTGCCCTCGTCCCGAGGACATCGCTTCATACTCGCAATCACAGATTACTTCTCCAAATGGGCGAAGGCTGTTCCGCTTGCAGAAGTAAAGACTTCAAACGTGATCAGCTTCCTCAAGCATCACGTCATTTATCGCTTTGGACTGCCCCAAAGGATCATTCATGATAATGGTCCGCAGTTCACAAGCCATGCCTTCTATCGGTTTTATAACAAGCACCGCATCCAGAATATTGCTTCAACACCATACAACCCAGCGGCTAATGGCCTGGATGAAGCATTGAACAAAACAATCATCAAGTTTCTCAAGAAGTTCGTGTCATCAAACAAACGCGACTGGAATGAAAAGCTCGGTGAATGCCTATGGGCGTACCGTACCACCATATGGACCGCCACCGGGAACACGCCATTCTTTTTGGTATACGGGAGTGAGGCAGTTCTCCCACTGGAGACTCAAATCCCCTCGCTCCGTATAGCTCTCACATACAGATTGACGACGGATGATAATCACCATCGCAGACTACAAGAATTGGAGGCCCTAGATGAGAAGCGCCTGTTAGCTTAACAACGAATCGAGCTGTACCAGGCACGTATCTCCGGAACCTTCAACAAGAAGGTTAAAATCAGAACATTCCAAGTGGGCGACCTCGTTCTGGCAGTTCGGAGGTCGATGGTTATGACTCACAAAATAGTCGGCAAATTCCAGCCAAAGTGGGAAGGCCCATTCATCATTGATGCTGTATTCTCCAGTGGAGCTTACCGTCTCGTAAAACAAAATGGAGACTTGCTCATGTTGCCCATCAACGGCAAGTTCCTAAAGAAGTATTACGTCTGAAACGACATCCTCCAGGGTGACGAGTCATGTACCTGTCGGTACCGCTGAACTCACATCCTGACTACATATTGCCAAGATGACGAGCCATGTACCCGCTGGTACCATTGAACTCCCATCCCGACTACAAATTGCCAAGATAACGAGTCATATATCCGCTGGTACCGCTGAACTCACATCCCGACTACATATTGCCAAGATAAGGAGTCATGTACTCTCTCGTACCGCTGAACTCACATCCTGACTACAAATCTTCCAGAAGGACGAGTCATGTACTCTCTCGTACCGCTGAACTCACATCCCGACTACAAATCTTCCAGAAGGACGAGTCATGTGCTCTCTCATACCGCTGAACTTACATCCCTACTAAAAATCTTCCAGATTATCAAGTTATGTACCCGCAGGTACCGCTGAACTTATACTCTGGTCACTACAGATAAATCTATATTGCCTCCTCTAGGTAGTAAGTCATGTATGATCATACCTCTGAACTTTTCTCCTAAAAGAGCTTCCTCCTTATGATCTAATACCCGCGCTTTTAGTGCACAAAAAGGGTAACAGATCCACAGATTTTCCAAAACAACCACGTCGATGTTACCTCTGAGTTGTTTCCCTTCCATAAAAAACAAACCGCCCCTCACATAGAACCTCCATGTCCTCATTACCTCTGAGTTGTTCTATGTCCCCTTCATGGAGCCCACTCCTGCCATGTCCTCATTACCTCTGAGTGGGAAGGCTCCATCGAAGAAACCCTCATATTTACCATATCCTCATCACCTCTGAGTAAATATGTTGGTTCTCTCCCAACTTATTATCCGTATCCAGAACCAGGGTACGCCAAGGATAATAGGTCCACGAAAAGTCTCTCATTGGGGCAACTACGACAAGCAAAGAATAGAGCGAATGTATTCCGGTCATTCAAAAATGGTTACATTCACATGACTACATCTCATGAGCAAGCCAGAAAAATTCTCTATCATTTCATTCAGACAAAAAGGAAGAAGATTACATTAATGTCCAAAAGAAGC
The DNA here is from genome assembly GCA_029216955.1 of Iris pallida. Classification (NCBI taxonomy): domain Eukaryota; kingdom Viridiplantae; phylum Streptophyta; class Magnoliopsida; order Asparagales; family Iridaceae; genus Iris; species Iris pallida. The sequence continues at coordinate 3,490,044 of JANAVB010010400.1, forward strand.
AAAACACAAACTGCAGCTACAAACAGACAGAAATATTAAGACAAAAGATGGACATTTATGAGAGCCCGCAAATCCTAGTTGCGGGGGCGCATATACCATTCCCTTAACCATTTTGCATATGAAGGGTGTACTTGAGCAAAATCCTCGTCCGAAGTAGGAAGGTTAGAACTCCCAGTACTACCGTCGTCAGACTGGGTTCCTCCTTTACAGCAATGGGCGCCAGCTTTCCTTTCTTGTCCTCCGTTTTTGGTATTACCTCCTCCTTAACAAGCGATGACTTTTTGTTGAAAGGGGAGAGCAGCTCTTCCTTCACAATAACCTCAGCCTTCGACAGGGTTGCTGCAAGAATAAAAGATAAAATGAAACAAAGTTAGGAGATGGTCAGAGCCTCATGCGGCCAAATCCAGACGAGCTTATGCGGTCCTATTTAAAGGGGGCTTCATGCGGTTCGGCCCCGAGGGACTTATGCGGCTCCGTTCAAAGGGGCATCATGTGGTCCAGTTTGTGAAGCGGACAGTTCGACGAGAACGGGGAACGCATTAAAGGCTTGTGCATAAAGCATGCAACAGAGCCGTCTTTGTTCAAAAGATACGATCTGCCCCAAACCCTTACCAGCAATGGCAGGGTGAACGTCGGGATGAACTTCAGGCGCCGTGGCTGACGAAGACGCCACTCCCGTACCCTTCGCCGTAGCCGCAGCCTTGGAAGCTTTGGGGGCTATTGTCAGTCAACGAGCGTAGAAGGAAGATGAAGACAGAAATCTATGGTAAGAAGAGTAGAGAAAGTAAAGAATTCTCTCCATCCTAACATGCGCCTATTTATAAACAGAAGGAAGGGGGGCTCACAAACCAGCAGACGCTTCGATCTGCGTGCAACATAAAAGAACGAACCGACTCTTCGGGCATCGAGGCAATCTAGTCATTTAAAAGCCAACTCTTGGGATTCTGCCCCAAAAGGCGGCTTCAAATTTGAAGACAAATCAAAGGCAATCAATACAAATAAAAGATTTGCACACGTGGCAGGGAGTCTATGCGGCCAGGCAGCCTTTGCGGCTAGACAATCTATACGGCCAGGCAGCCCATGCGGCTAGACAATCTATGTGGCCAGGCAGCCCATGCGGCTAGACAATCTATGCGGCCAGAAACGACCCATGCGGCTAAGAAGTCCTCGCGGCTAGAAACACCCTATGCAGCCAGAAGAGCTTATGTATGGCCATGCTTCTTATTCAAAGTATTTTAATTTTGCAAATTGAAAACTTTGAAGGGGGTCTTGTAGAAGCATGGAAAAGAACAAAGAAAAGCCCATACGGCTCCAACAGAAGGATCCTCATGCGGCTCGGAAATCCGATAGAAACTCATACGGTTCAAAGTCCTCTAGAGCCTCATGGGGCTCGGATAGTTCTATGCGGCTCAAAAAATAGCCACGTAGCCCGAAACAGTTCTCTCTTATAGCTGGCCATAGCAATTGCCGCATTCAATTTCCGAACAGCAGTTCTGACAACTGACAGCTCTGACATAAAGTCGCATTAATAGCTCTGGCATGATGGCGTATTCCTAGGGAAAATGAGAAAATCTTTTGTAGCTGACATAATCCACCAACTCCAAAGTTCCCTATGCGGCTGTAACACCTATGCGGCTGCAACACCTATGCGGCTGCCACCCTTATGCAGCTGTCATCCCCATGCGGCTACCCGCTTCATGCGGCTGCCCGCTTCATGCGGCTGTCCGCTTCATGCGGTCGTCCGCTTCATGCGGCCGTCCGCTTCATGCGGCTGCCCGCTTCATGTGGCTTTCCGTTTCATGCAGCCGCCCGCTTCATACGGCTACTACCTTCACGTGACCGCTAGCTTCATACGGCTAGGATCGTGGGGGGGCCACCCGTATGCGGATCGCCTAGAGAACGCATTCATGCGGCTCCGTCAAGACACCCTACTCATGACAAGTTGAGATATGTGGCTGTCTTATCCCCTCGTGGCTATGGCTGCTCGCAAATCCTGACAACCAGATTTAGTACAATCACCATTATTACTCAAATCAAATCAGATTTATTATAATTAAAGCAAATTAAACACGTGGCAGGAGATCCGAGCTTCCAAAGTGTGAAACCCGTAATTTTAATTAATTATTTTAGTGCTTATTATTATTATTATTATTATTATTATATTTAGGAAAATGGTATTTCTAGAATTTTTGTGTTTGGTCAAACCCGTAAAAATCTTATTGTTATATTTAATTATATAATTAGTTGCTAAATTAATTTTTATCATTTCTTTATGAAAAACCATATTTTAGAAAAATTATTTTTCCTGGAATTTTGAGTTGGATCAGACCCGTCCCGAACCCATCTCGAACCCAAATTCGGTTTTACAAAATAAAATCATTAAGTCCATCAATAAATTGTTATTCTATTTTTTATTTAAAGGAAAGATATCTATTTCTTTATAAACTTTCATTTATTCTCATTAGCACACTTTCTATCATCCAGAGAAAGGAAACTTTTCATTTCCTTCTCAACGCCTGGCTGCCACCCTTCCTCTTCCGAGCGTTCACCCGACCCTTCCTTCTCGTAACTCCGGTGACTCCTCCGTTCATCTCCCGTAACCCCCATTCTCTTCTCCTATTTAAACCCTTCTCTACTTCTCCACTCTCCATCCCTCTCCCTCATCACCACTCCTAAATCCCTAACCCCCAAATTTCTTTCCGGCGACCCTTTCCGTGCCCCGATCCGCGCCCGCAGCCTCCTCCCGGCCGACCCGAGCTTGGCGCCACCCTCCCGAGGCCGACGCCCCACCGGCGACCAGCCCCGACCGTTGTTTCCCCGTGGCCGTGCGCACCACCCGACCCGGGCGGCCTTTCCGTCCTCCGGTGCTACTCCGCGGTACCCCACCGTTGTCACTTCCGAGCTCGTGTGCTGTACACGCAGCCGTACGCCGACGAGGCGCTGACCCAAACCCGAGACGCTGTCCGTGTGTTCTTTTTCTCTAATATTCACCTGAGAGCTCTAGCCGAGCAACTCCTGGTATAATTTTGTTGTCTCCGTTTCCGTTCTGTAGTCTATGATGAATTTTGGTCCACGAATTTCCCCGGGAATTCGGTAAACGAGACATTTTCGTATTTTCCGAAATCCTTTCGGAAACGTTCTGTGAGTTTTTGGAATATTTCTATGGTTTGGTTTTCCAAATTCTATTTCGAAAATGGATTCTGTGGCTTTGGTTTCGAGTTGGAATGGTTCTGTGGATTTTTCCAAGTTAATTTCGGGTTTTCCGAATTTTCTTCGGAAACATTCTGTCGGCTTCTCGAAAATTTCTGAGTTAGCTTCGGAATAGCTCTGTGATTTTCTCGGTTTAAATCTGTAGCTTTATTTTGGTTTTGGTTCTAAGACTTTCTGAGAATGTTGGTTCTGTGATTTTCGAGTTTTCGAGTAATTTCAGTTTTCCGAATATCCTTCGGAAATATGCTGTGGTTATATATTTTTCAGGTTCGATAATATTTTTGGATTTAATTGGTGGAATAAAATTCTCGGGTTGTCCGATGATCTTCGGGAACGTACTGTGGAGTTCGATATTAATTTTTGGGTCATTTCCCTGGTTTGGGGATATTTATTTGGTATTGTGGCACATTTTCCCAGTTTTGGGTTATCCCGAAAATAGAGGAAATGCTGCCGAAATTTTATAAAATTTATAAATGGATTTCAAATCGGTTTTCGAAAATATTTTATAAAATGAATTTTGGGCGACGACCATATCGGTCAATGGACCCTTAGCGAAATGCAAACGAAACCGGTTTTACCCGGACGTTGAGGCATTAGCTATTTTGACTATTGGACCAAAGTCTGAGACTCGAAATTAATTTAATTTAAATTAATTACTAGTTTTATTTTGTGATTAATTTGTAGGATAATTTTTAGAGACTAACAAATGTTTTTCTTCTTATTTAAATTCATGTAAAAAGTCTGTAAAGGGCATAAGCCCAATTTTTATTACTTTTTGTGGTTTTGTAATAAGTTAGTGTAGTTTTATTCTTTTCTGGTTTGTGGTTGGCGTAAACACGTAAAAAATAGTAAAATAATTATTTATAGAAAATCAATATTATTTTCTTACATTAAATAAATTAGAAAAAATTATAAGTTATTATTTAAACAAATTTCACGTTTTCTCATTTAAAGAAAAATATTATTTTTAAATATAATATAATGAAATACAAAGTTTTATCAAATAAATTGGAAAATACGATTTATCCCAATAAAAAGTTAAATTGACGTTTCTTTGTAAAGTTAGAAACTCACCTCGATAAGCGTTCTAAAGTAGAGTTGTAAATGACCTAAAATTTGATTAGGACAAATACTAGAAATTGTAACTAGCACACCTAGATAGGGATTGAATATTGATGCTAAGTCAGGAATTCTCAATTGTAGGGTTTCGAGGATTGTACTAGCATCATTCCAGAATCAACATCGAATCCAGTTATAACCAAGGTAAGTACAATTTGTGTTAGTTTACCAATTATTTAGTAATCGTTTTATTGCAAGTTTAAACTACGATGCAACACGGAACTCTCTCTGAGAGCATTGACTGATTGACTGTTGGGTACTGGGGGAGTAGTGTAATGAGTATGACCACATCCAAAGTAGTATACTGACTGTGTTAGCTTACCCCTCATACACACGGGGATAAGCCATATCGTATCAATATGATACAACTGTACAACCTAATCCGGTCATATTTATTGCCTATTCATATCATAATATTTTAACTGCTGGAAAACTGTTTATTTCAAATTTTTTAAAAGTGCATAACTCTATTATTATTTCAATTGTTGGATTATCAGGAATTGTACTTTGTTCCCTCCTGACTGGAGACCAACATTTTTATGTGATTGCGCCATCGAGGATCTGATGTCTAACTCTGGTCCCGCAGAACTTGGAACACCAGAATCTTAAGAGCTGGATTAGTATTTATTTTTTTTTGGAAACAAGTGTAATAATTGAATGCTGTATTAATTTCAGGCTTTTCAAATTGAATAAAATGTTTTTGTATTTCGTTCAGAATTTTATCTGCATGTGTTTCACTGCTTGATACAGCTTACTGCCGCCGTCTCAACAACGGTGCAGGATGGGCATGATCCGATTCGACCCAAGAAATTGGGACCAGGTCGTGACACAAAGATTCATGACAATCAGCATTAATTGACCAGACAGATTTGGCGCAATCAAGAGTCAATGGCCCAGATGTAATACAATCACAATTAATGGCCCAGATGATTGGCCACCGACTTTTTAAGGGACAATCATTGTAAACCCTAATGATCGCATCCCAATCCTATAAATAGCAAGGTGCCATTCCCTTGCAAAAGATCTCTGATTCCCGATCCAAAACCAAAAAAAAATATAGCAAGGTGCCATTCCCTTGCGAAAGAGATCCTCTCCACCCGGCTGGACACACAAAGAGACAAAGGCGCGCACAGAAGAGTCTTTCCATCTCGAGAGCAGTTCTTCACCGGAGCCAAGGCTACGTCTGATCGTCCAAGGAGTAAGGCAGAGCGGCCGTCGCTTTCTCGAGCCTCTATCGTTACCCCCCAGAATCAAAAATAAACAATCGTACTTAGAATGCTGTACCTAGGTTTTCGTCCCTAGGCTTTCTTTGTACGAGCGAGTTTGTATTGTGAGTTCAAGTTCAGTCCTCCTATATAATTGTTCTGTACTTTTACAATCATTGGCAAACATATAGTTGTGGTGACGGCAGTGAAGGGCCGTTGTCGTGGTGGCAGCAGTATTTTCTTGGTGAATGGAAAGGTTGGTGGTGGGTGTTGGCTCGGGGAAATAGGAGTCTGTGGTGGTGGTGGCAGGGCGTTGGGTGGTCAGAGTCGAACGGTTTGTTGTGGTGGGAGTGGGGGAATCATCGTGGTGGCGGCTTCGAGATGAGGTGTGTGGCCAGAAGTAAAGAACATCAGCGGACTTGTTGTCGCGGCTTGGTGGCGATGACTAGCCAAGATGGCCGGTGGTGATGTTGGGGTCTAGGGTTTTGGCTTGTGGTGGTGGCGATGGTGTAGTCGTTGGAGGCATGGAAGGGAAGTGCCGGTGGCCATGGTAGTGGCGGGCTAGTTCTGTGCGAGAAGGCAGAGTGGTTGAGAGCAGTAGGAGGCCGGCTGGGTGCTCGAGGCAAGCGGTCGGAAGCACAGACACGAGGAGACGGTGTCACAGTAGAAGAATTAGGATTAGGGTTAGGGATTTGGGATTAATGATTGTATCGTGTCCTGATGTTAGGACACGAAGGAGATGTTGTGGGGATTTGGGAATTAGGGTTAGGGTAGGCGTGTCCTGCGAAACACATGATCGGGTGGACGTGTCCGGGGTTGTCGGACACAAGAGAGAAAATGTATTTGTAGTAGAATAATTGAAAGGAAGGGAAGTACACAGACACGATGCACAATGGCTGTGGTTGATGAATTGTGGCTAGATAAGAAAATTAGGAGGAAGTGGCCTCCTTATATAGGAGTTGAGACTCCTGATTGGATAAGGCGTAGGATTCCTAGTAGATAACTCCTTCCTTTTATTTTAAATCCAAATAAATGTTTAAAACAAATCCAATCTAATCACTTATCATATAAATAATATTAAAAATATATTCGATAATATCAATTAATTTAAATCATATTCATTGAAATTTAAATCAAATAATTCATTACTACAATAATTTAAATAACATTTAATATTATCTCAATTCAAATAAATAATCATCTTAATAATTTAAATATAATGATATTGTCAAAATAATATAAAATATATTTTTATAAATCCAAAACTTAATTTGAAAATACCTTGATAAAATCTTTTTATTGTTTCCAAATACTTATGATTTTCAAATCCTTTTTTGGAACCAATATTTTGAAAGCCCAAAGTAATAACTCATATCTTTGACTCATAATATTATTATATAAATTCAAAACAATATTATTAATTTCTATAAAATACTCTAAAGCATATTACTATAAATCAAATCGTATTTTAAATAATTAGTCATCCTAGTAATTTGAATATAATGATATCATCAAAAAATCTTATTTAAAAATAAATGGAAAACTCCTTTTCATTATTCGAAAATATATATAATTTATAAAACTATTTTAGAAACAAAATATTGAACAACATATTTTATGATTCCAAAAATTTGAGAACATATGCTTTTAGAAAATTAAATAGCATTTTCAAACTATAAATTTTAACTAGCTTTTGAAATACAAAAATAATAGCAATATAATCTTTAAACGTTTCAAGAGAAAGTATTTCTAATCATGATATTTAAATAAAATAAATAGTTAAAAATTTTAAAAATTCGGGAAGGAGGGTTACACCGTGCAACATAAAGTTTACCATGTTCATCCCTGTTATATTGCATAACATAAGTTAAACTAGTGCATATTTGTGGAGGTCACTGGCATGACAAGCCATCCTGGACTTATAGCTTGGTTTAGACGGTTTCACGTTCAGCGCGGGTAGTGAGCCCCATTGAAAGGCACCAAATATCTACGGTATAATCCAGCATAGCTATCGTATTTCTTCCTAGGCAGAATCTGTCCCGTGGTCCCGGGATACCATTTGAAGAAACATTCGCCCTTGTACACAAGTTGTCCATGACCGTGCCAGTATAAGCAAATTAAGCATGGTATACGCATTCATAAGAAACTTAGCCAATTCTAATGTGTCCCGCCTGATTGTTACAACATTTCATTCGTAGCATAAATCTTGGGTTAACACAGTTCTATAGCATATATGTAAAAATACAAGCATGTAGCAGTTCTATAGCATGTGTACGTAAGAATTTGTGCAACAATTCATTTAGCATATGCATTTGTGTCGTTGCAGCTATATTGATTCATATTAATGCTATTGATTCATTAGAGAAAAGAGGGTCAAAGGGAGAAGGGTCTGCCACTCACCTTAATTTTTGCTTGAGGTGAGAGACCAGTTGGTTACGCTGAGACGACGTCTACGTGATCACCTGAAATTGCATAAGCAACTAATCAGAACACTACCCTATTCAATAAGTTTGATACGAATGCGAAGTTTAAAGAATACAAACCATGAAACTATCGAAAACATTCATGAAAATGTATTCAGAAAACCAAAGCCAAACAAAGCAAGTGTCGCATGAAAAACAGAGCAACGGGAGGTCTCTTTCGACTCAGCCGCGGAGTCTATCCCCGAGGCACAACCCGCTGAATATGGAACTTGGTTCCGAAGAAACCATTCCATAATGAGGGAAAAATCTTAATTCAATCGGTCCCGTTCAATCGATTCAATCGATCACGATCAATCGGTTCCGACTAATTCGATAGCGACAATGTTCCTTTATCATGCACCCCCATAGACAGAAAATGGGGCACGATGTAGGGACTGGACACTACAGGTATTACGCCAATACTCCAAAGTTTTTTCCAGTGCCTCCTCTGTGAAGAACGCCCAAATCCCTCATTTCACCCATTTTGGAGCTATATAATGCATCATCCTATCCCTTTGATAACTTCTAGATCGGCATATGTTTGCATAGGTTTTATCTTCACCATCCCCTGTACTCTGGAACCCCTAGGGTTACAACGCACCGACGGAGTAAGTCCTCCAGATCTAGGCATGACCTCATTCAGACGTCGGTAGCCAACCCCCGACGTCGGAGTAGGCTGTAAAACATAGCGCCGATACACCCATATCATCACTACCAAAAATTAATGGATTAGCGACGATCGTATCCGTCGCTAATCCGTCGGCAAATAGATTTAGCGACGGACTGTCGACGGATTTTGGCTGAACCAATCCGTCGAGAAATAACCCGTCGCTAAATATATTCGTCACTAAGTTGTCGCCATTCGACGACTTAGCGACGGATTACCATCAGTACGATTCGTATAATTAGCGACGATTAGCCGAAGGTTTTTCGTCAATTCAAGTATCAGGAAGTTAGTGATACTACGTATTACCGACGGACATGTCCGTCAGTAATATGTCGGTAAACGCGTATCAGAGTTTCTGATACACAAAATTCGTCGCCAATCCATCGCTAATAGTCGCTAATACTCGTCGGATTTGCGGCAGAATATCCGTCGCTTCGGTTATGGAAATCTTTCATGTTTCCAGAACCTTGGCGACGGATAATCCGTCGCTAATCCGTCGTCCATTGTCGCTGTGTTGTCGCCAATTAGTCGCGGCATTGGCGACTGATTATCCATCACTAAATACTTACCGACTACTAGCGACGGAATTGCGGCGGATAACCCGTCGCTTAGCTTCTGGAAATCTTTTATATTTCTAGAACCTTGTCGACGGATAATCCGTCGCTTAGTAGTCACCATCTGTCGCTAACTGTAAATTCTCCAGTTAGCGACGGATATTCTGTCGCTTGGTAGTCGCTAGTCCGTCGCTAACTAGAAAATTTTTGATTTTTTTTACATAAAACAGAGCATTTCCTGTTCTTACAATAATCGAAACATCGAAACATCATAATATGCATCACACATCAGACAAACCAACAAACTAATATACATCACACACCAATATACAAATATCCATCACAAATACATCACACAAACCAACATACATCATACACCAATATACAAATATCCATCACAAACTAATATCCAAACATTCACCATTATCTAAAACATTCATCAAAAACTAATATCCACGTGACAATATCCGAAATTCACAAATATTCAACATTTAAAAACATTTCAAACCATTAAAATACAATACATCAATGAGAAGGAGGAGATGGATCGTCCGCGGGTGGTACTCCCTGCTGCGCTCGACGACAACTCCTCCACCATGTATGCCGGCAGGGTATCAAAGACATGGTCTAGAAGTTAGCATAGCTGTTCTGGCAATATCATGTCAAGGTGTGTCGTCACAGCAGGAGTCGGTACCAGAGGGGCAGCAGGCAAAAGAAATATGTCCGACGGAAGAAGGACCGGGAATATCCGAAGCACTGGGAGCAGCAGTAGACAGACCGAAAGTAGACAGACCGGGAGTAGAAGAACCGATAGTAGTATAAGGACGCGGATGGTACGTGGTCATATGCTCCCACAAGGATGACACCGCCGCGGTCAGATTCGTAAGCTGTCCCATCACATCATCACCTGTCGGGGTCGTGGGAGGAGGAGGCGGGGGCGGTAGAAATCTCAGAATCGATGCCTGCAATGACGCCAGGGAACCGCATCCGTAGAGACACCCTTTCCTAAAGCCGCCGACGGTATCTACGAACATGTCGTCGTAGCGAGCGACCATAGAAGAGGACGCCTGGGCGAGCGTCATTTTGTCGACATCCTCGGCAGCAGGGGGCTGAACCCGTCTAAGGGCCTCATGATACGCAGCCTATCCAATGAATATGTTTATACTATAAGTTTTCCTAAGTTATAATCTAAATCCTATGTTTTCCTAAGTTATAGTCTGATTCCTAAGTTTACCTAATTAGGTTAACAATACTTATAATTCTAACATAAATATCATAAACGTAAGTACTTACATCAGTCTCCTGGGCCCTCTCGTCGACGAAGCTCCCGTCCTTCCGCCTCTTGTGCGTATACTGGAATACATCGTGCATGGTGACCAATTTCGCCTCTTTTCCGCCTGTTGGGTCTGCATACGAAATATTCGTAGAATTTATTTAACTTCGTATATTAATAGTACCGAATTAGATAGTGGAATGAATTTGCGGTATCTCAATAGATCTGCACGCGTTGTTGCGTGGGGCCTTGATCCCCCCGTATACAGACCCGCGGCCCATCGATTCGCCTTCACTTTCTCCGATTTTTGCTTGCACGCAAGAGTATCCATCTTCTCAAAGATCTGCTCAAAATACTCCTACCGGATCCAATCCTTCTTCGAATGCGCCAAGCGAAGGTCATACACCGCATCCTGTATCTACTTTCCGACGGCGCTTCTGTAGGTCCTGCGGATCGCCTCCTCGCGATGGGGGGGCCACCAGAATGTCCTCTGACATATAAATTCAATTATCACGTAATTAAAAAATGGTGGATTAAAGAGTAATTAATAATTAACCACAAGATATATATATACCCTCATCTCGTCGAGCCAGATGTACTGTAAGTCCAGGGACATCTCAGAAAAATTGAGGTAGGGGCCATGGTAGTTATCCCGGATAATGTGTCCTAGAATCCTGGCAGCATCCTATGAAAAAAACCTACAAAGAAGCAACGAGTGGATTATTAACTTGAATAAATAAAACAAATTTAATAAATTAACTTAAATTTACTTACGATTCACTCGCGGGCCATAGCTCTCATCGAAACTCGCCCATCAGCCTCTCTAGTGGCATCAGAGGATCCGCGGCTCTGCGCATGTACTCACCAGTAATCGGATGTAACTGAGTCTGGGGGTACTCCAGGGCCCACCGTGCAGTAACTGGAGGATCCGCTGCAGAACGGATCCGTCAGCGGATGGAGTCGCTGGCTTCGACGAAGGTGACGATAGCCCCGAGGTAGATCGACGGCGGGATGAGTCTGTGCCCTGGGTACTCTCCGGGTTGGGATCGCTAGATGCGGTCACATCCCGGAAATGCTGAAGGAGACCACAAGCACTACCACCAGCACCACCACCACGACCACGCCCACGACCAGAACCACCAGACTAGCACCAACACCACCACCAGCACCACGACCACCACTACCACCATCACCACGATGAGTGCTAGCTACCATGATCTGTAAATAGAACATATAAACATAATTAACAATATAGAAGTATAAATGAATATAAAACTAAACTAAAATATATATACCACCATTAGGGCGACAAGTGCCGTCGCGACGAAAATGACTAGGAGTGCCATCTGCAAAAAGAAAATCATACAATAAGTAGATGATCGAACGACAAAAGCATGAATTAAAATAAGAATGCAAAAGTTTAAACTGAATTCACTAAGTTAGTTATAAGTGCTTTTATGAGGTCAAACTAAATTCACTAACTTAATTAGTAGAAAGTATTTTTATGAGGTAAAAGTAAATTCACTAAGTTAATTGCAAGTATTTTTAATATATACCGATATTTAATCTAATCATCGTCTTCGTCCTCGTCCTCGACCTCGTCCTCATCCTCATCCTCATCCTCATCCTCATTAAGTTCTTCTTCTTCTTCTTCTTCAGCCTTAATACTTGTGACAAGATGCCTCTTTCTCCCCTGGTTAACAGCTAAGTCTTGTGTATCAACCTCTTCCTCCCCTCTATTTTCCCTAACAATATCTTCAACATCCATGGTTGTTACTCTCGTTTTCTGTTATACATATTTTCAGTATACGTGTACGGATTCTCGACCTGTATCTTGACTTGTCTAGCATAGCTTGGCTTGGTTTGGTCTTAGTTTAGCTCGGCTTGGTTTATTTTGGCTTGGTTTGGGCCAAGTGGTTCATCATGATAAACCCTCCTTTATAACCCAACTCCACTCTCTCTCTCCTCATTACTCTTTCATTTATTTCTCTTCTCCATTAATTCTCTCCCAAACCCTTAGGCAAGTACAACTTGCTTCATGGAGGAACTCCATTTTATTTGTTCTATTGTCTTCCCTACAAGCTTCTAAGACTATTTAGTACTTAGCATTTTTGGAGGATTAATTCTTGTAGATGTAAGTTTTCTTAAATCTTGGTTTTCTTGGGGTTTGATCTATCAAACTTCTTTATTTTCAAGTTTTATTGTTCCATGTTGTAGAGAATTTGATTTACTCAAAATGGACTTTTGAAAACCCGGATTTCGATTTGTTCTGAGTGATTTGTGAACTTGGGAAGTTTATGGGTTCCATGAACTCATGTTCTCGGATTGGGGAAGAAGTACAGTACTGGGCGCATAGCATTTTGATGCGCCCACAGTTGCTTTCCTTTAGGCGCATAGCCATTTGTATGCGCCCAAGGCCCCCTTCTTCTCCTGCTTGGGCACATAACCCTTAATATGCACCCAAAGCCTCTCCTGCCTAGGCGTATAACCCTTTGTATGGGTCCAAGTGCACCATGTTTTCTCCCTGCTTGGGCGCATAGCCCTTATATGTGCCCACTTGCCATAGAAGATAGTCTCCTGACTTCTTTCCAAGAATACCCTGTCCCCATCATGTAGGTGCATGCACGCTTGGGTGCATACAATCCTGGGCGCATGACTTTCTTAGTACATGCTCTCCATGACGCGCATAGTCTTGGGCGCATGGACTTAGACGCATAGTCTTGGGCGTATGCCACTGCTTGGGTACATGCCACTCCCAGTGCATACCACCCTTGGCGTATACTCTCCTTGATGCATGTTGACCTTGGGCGCATGCTACCCATGACACCCCATTTGATCCTTTGCGCCCTTTCTGGCCAGGATAATTGTGTTACCTTATCCATATTTGTCCCCCTGGTAGCATTGTATAATGTTATTATCTGTTCCACATGCGTGCTTTTTGAGCTTGAATACGATCTCAGCATGGCATGTACACTCTCTGATAACTCCTTCAGTGTCTCACCGTGGCACACTTTTGACCAAGTAAATTCTTGGTATACAAGTACCCTTAACATGAACACGACATGACAACATGGCTTTATATGGTAATAGTGACCCATCGTGGTGCACTCTTGACAAGTAACATGATATGATAATCCTTGATGATGGTCTGTCGTGATGCACTCTTGACAAGATAAGTAATATAACATGGCATGATAATCTTGATAGTGACCTATCATGGTGCACTCTTGACAAGCAACATGACATAATAATCTTGATAGTGGCCCATTGAGGCACACTCTTGGCAAGTAATCTTGATAAGTAACCTAACATGATAATCTTGATATGCTGTTGCGACGACTATCTTGACTTGCTAAGTAACTCTTGTCTTGACACCGTGGGTGCTTGTGCTTGTATAAGCTATATGTCTCGTCTTGCATCATGTCTAGGACATGGATTTCTGGTTACCACGGTCAAGAATTCGTACTGAATCTGACTAGGTTAACAACTAGATTGATCAAGTAGTTCACAGTGAGATTTCCCAGCCACAGGCAATCCCGTTATCTGGGCACTTTAAGTGGACTTGTAGCCTGCCGACGAGTAGGGCACATTTCCAGCACACTGTCATGTGTTGCACCCCCAAGTCACCTACTACAACTCTCTCAACCCGCGAAAGGATAACCTGGATTAAGTCTGCAGGGTTTGTGACTGCTGGAACATCTTATTGCATCTTGTAGTAATTAGGCTTGTGATAACCCTAGTTAGTTAAAGTATCAAGCCGTACTTTTTGCTTGGCCGTGATTGATGAATGGAGTCTAGTCTAGTCTTGTCTAGACAAGGCCAGCTCATGGTTACTTCAGCACGTTACTGTTTATGCTTTACCTTGTCGATAATTGGTCAGAAACTAAGTTCTGTTCAGGTGAAGGGTTACAGCACCGGTCCTTATTTGGTTTAAGGGTTGTAACTTGGTTACCGGAATAGTTCTGTAATTATCTCATCGTTTATCATCCTACTCTCATAACTCCAATTTTTTTGTTATTTTTATGCCTTGTGATCTAACATGTTGATTTTAGTTCTTAAGTGAAGCCTCCCTTATGGTACTTGCTCTTTATGGGGTCTGACCCAGCTGGTTTTGTTTGGCCAGATTTTGGAGTAGCTCCTGAAGATCTTCCAGCCTTCCAGCCAAATGGTGAACACTAGATGCAACCCTGTCAACGAGTAGATTTATTTTGCTCTCCCACTCCATTGTAAATTATTCTTTTGAGGCGTTTAGCCGCTGAGCAAGTGTTAGCTCGTATTGAAAGCTTATATTTTCTATCTGCCTATGGGCTGTAACATGATTGACAAATCCTAGGATTGATCATGTATGACTTAAACTTTTGCTAGTCTTCGTATTTTGTATGACTAGCTTCATGATCATTTGAATATGTAATGTATGAGATGCCTCACTTTGTATATCTGATGATCTACCATCTTGTTAATTTACTTGCTTGCTTGAGAATAAGACACTAGGCTTGTTCTTGACCTTAAGAGACTAATGGCTTATAGTTAAACCCTCATGCATCTAGACAGCCGTGACCGTATTACAAGGTGGGATTCACTTTAATATACGTAGCTGGTTGTGTCTGTCCCCCGCTCTCTAGTATTCTGGTTCTGGGGCGTGATAATGGTATCCGACTGTTGTCCCAAGTATTTTTCTCCCCTCTATTTTGCCTCGGAATTAGGATCCTTCGGATCAAAATTAGGCCCTGCCGCATCGTACACCATATCTCATGTAAGGTTCTGCAGGTCTCCATAATCAAAAGAGCATCCGTCGTCTTCGATGACAAAATCCGTTGCAGCATTATCATCAAAAGCATAAGTAGCAGCTTTCGCAGCCTGTCTTTCCGCATATAGTTCACCTTGCGATGACCACAAGCCATAATCACATACGAAACCCTTATGGGTCAAATGATCTCTTACAGTCACCACTTCTTCGTAACGTATATTACGACAATTAACATATGGACACTTGATTTTGTTACCATCCATGTACTTAGCTTTGCTCATGGCATACTTAAGAAATACTTCCACGCCTGCCTGAAAATTGTCACTCACACCTATTCTGCTCTCGTGTTGCCGTTTGTACATCCATGTACGATCGACGAAGTAACGATCCATCGCAGATTGGATGTGAAAATCTGTATCGTAAGACAAACTAAACAGAATTAGTTCGATACCGATACCAATACTCATAAAAATATTCTAATACCGATACCGATACTCATAGAAATAGTCCGATACCGATACTGATACTCATAGAAATAGTCCGATACCGATACCGATTCTTAAACTCATAGGATTAATAGCCCAATACCGATACCGATTCTAGGGTTTTAGGGTTGGGGTGAGGGTTAGGTTTAGGGTTAGGGTTTTAAGGTTTTAGGGTTAGGGTTTAGATACCGATACTCATCGAAATAGTCCGATACCGATACTCATAGAAATAGCCCGATACCGATCCGATACCGATACTCATAGAAATAGTTCGATACCGATACCGCTACTCTGAACTAGTTCGATACCGATACCGATACTCATAGAAATATTCTGATACCGATACTCATAAAAATAGTCTGATACCGATACCGAAACTCATAGAAATAGTCCAATACCGATACCGATTCTTAAACTCATAGGATTAATAGCCCGATACCGATACCGATTCTAGGGTTTTAGGGTTAGGGTTAGATTTAGGGTTAAGGTTAGGGTTTTAAGGTTAGGGTTTTAGGGTTAGGGTTAGGGTTTAGATATCGATACTCATAGAAATAGTCCGATGCCGATATCGATACCGAGAACTAGTTCGATACCGATACCGATACCGATACAGATACCGATTCCGATACTCAACGAAATAGTCCGATACCGATACCGAAGTAAACACATCAAGTTGTTAGATCGACAACAAATAACAATAAGTACTAATCAAACTAGCAAGCAAGCACAAACTAGCAAGCACAAATCACATCACAAATAACAATAAGTAAAAATAAGTACTAATCAAACTAGCAAGCACAAATCACATCACAAATAGCCTGATACAAATACCGATACCCAAGACACCCCCAACCCCCGGGCCCCCATCCCCCCGACCACCAAGACCCCCCAATTACCCTCCCCTCCCCCGACCCCCAAGAGGGCCCCCACCCCCTCCTCCCCCCGGACCACCAAGACCCCCCAACCCCCCTTCCCTCCCTCCCGACCACCAAGACCCCCCTCGGACCCGCATACACCCCCTCCCTCCGACCACCAAGACCCTCCGGCCCCCCTCCGCTCCCCTACCCCCCCACCTCTGCGACCTCCCCACCCATCGACCCCCACCCTAAACCCCCCGGGGCCCCCACCCCCTCCTTTTCCCCCGACCACCAAGACCCCACGGCCCCCTCCCTCCGCTCCCCTACCCCCCCTCCTGCGACCTCCCCACCCGCCGACCCCAACCCTAACCCCCGCCCCCCCGTGGCCACGATAAACCCCCCACGGCCTCCCCCACCCTCCCGACTACCAAGAAAGAGAGAGAGAGAGGGAGAGAGAGAGGGAAAGAGAGAGATACCTGAGTGAGAAAGAGAGAGAGAGCTGTGTGCGAGAGAGAGAGAGAGAGAGAGAGAGAGAGAGAGGTGGGAGAAACTTTTGGGGGAATAAAAAATCCCCCCCGGTCGCTTGGTTTTAAGTTAGGTTACAGTATTTAGCGATGGATTAGCGACGGATATATTCGTTGCTAGGCCTTCGCTATATTCCTGCTAGTTTGCCGATGGATAATCCGTTGCTATGTGCTGGTCAAATTTCGTGCCAAATTTTTTAGCATTTTCCCACCAATTATTGACAACTTGGCGACGACGTAGCGACGGCTGTGCGACCGAGTTTTATCCTTAAAATTGAAAAAAATTATTGGCTGGAATTCGACGACAAACCGTCGACATTTAGTCGGGTGTCCGTCGTTATTAGCGATGTAATATATTCGTCGCTAAAATTCTGTCGCTAATTTACTGTATTTTGGTAGTGCATATTCGGTCTCTGTCCGCCCCCCACACCCGTCAAAGGAGGGCGTTGGGAACCTCCCAGTAAATTTGATGTCCCCAGGACGACATATCCAGACCTGTCGGCCCAGAAAATTGATCTACCCGACGTTGACGGCTTACCATGGTCCATCCACCACCCTATGACGGTCTAATAACCCCTCCAGTCGGACCCACCCTAGATCGAGCGTCTTCCTTTGTGATCGCCGTCGGTCCCGACCCGCTTTTAGCCTGCCCCCCTGGACGGTCGCCCCCGCGGACACCACACCCGTGCCCCTCGTGGCTGGGTGGCTCGTCTCGAGGCCTCCTGCTACTGTCTCCGCCAGCCCGACCCACCTCCGGTCCCCTTAGCCGTCAAGCTCGGGTCTCATGCGAACGCCAGGGACCCAAGGCCTATGAGGCTGACTGCCCCGCTCCATCCCCAACTTCGCGGCCGACGGCACCAGGAGGAACTTCGCTGCCCAGTGGCCCCCGCCATTGTGGAGGCTGCCAACACCATGGGATCCTCCGTCGTCAACATTTGGAACCCCCCGCTGCCCTAAAACCCTAGAAAGCAAACCTATACATTTTCACACACACACACACACACACACACACACACATATATATATATATATATATATATATATATATATATATATATATATATATATATATATATATATATATTCTTTATTTTTGTAAATGACCTCTAGCCTGGTGGTTAATAGAGATGCATGCAGCCTAAGTGGTCGGAGTTCGAGTCCCAGTGGAGGCGAGTTCGCCACAATTATATATATATATTATATATATATATATATATATATATATATATATATATATATATATATATATATATATATATATATATATATATATATACTATTATAAAGGGGCTTCAAAACGACTCAAGATTAACCCGTCTAAGCCGTGTATATCATCAACCATTTTCATTTTAAAATAAATTAAATTATGTAATAAATTGTTAAAAAAAGTTCAAATTTGTTATATATACGCAAAATGAGGAATCAAATTCAACCAAACAAGAAGAAAACCTCCCACCTAACCACATGAACTAGAAACAATATTTGACTATAATTAGATAATATTCTTATTTTATATATATATATATATATATATATATATATATATATATATATTATATATATATATATATATATATATATATATATATATATATTTATATATATTATATATATATATATATATATATATATATATTTTGGACTATATATATATATATATATATATATATATATATATATATATATATATATATATATATATATATATATATATATATATATATATATATATATATATATATATATTATATATATATATATATATATATATATATATATATATATATATATTATATATATATATATATATATATATATATATATATATATATATATTATATATATATATATATATATATATATGGACTATATATATATATATATATATATATATATATATATATATATATATATAGTCCAATATATATATATATATATATATATATATATATATATATATATATATATAGTCCCCTTTTCTTGCGGGATACATTTACGGGATATATTTACAGAATGGGTTTAGCAAGCACGTAAATCCAACTCATCTACTACCGTCCCCTCTAAACGAGTCTGAACAACCACAAGACTTTTCCGAGATCTTCCGTTGATTGACGTCACTTATCATAACTCCCTTGTCTGGCCTAACCTAGCCAAATCTGACACTCCAGAATAGACTTCTCGAGGCCCTTAACCCCTGAGCCATCCGACTTTGCCCTGTAGGCTGACGCCTCAGACCTTTGCTGACCCGTCGAACCTCTCTACGTCGAGCTTCCGGCACCAACGCGGACTCGTGAGGCCTCTGCGCACAGCGGACGCATTCACGAGCCTAACCAAGCCAACACTGACCAAGCGTCGACAAGGTCGTCGTCACGCGCACGCATTCCAGACCTCTTCAAACCAATCTTGCCATTGACATAACCACCATACCCTTCGTGCTAGCACCGACTTCACGCCATCCGTGCAGCCGTGCCAAGATCGAGCCCTCTTCTCCGTTTGGTGCTCATTTCTCAAGAATATTAAGAAGACTAAAGAATAAGAAATAGAGTAAAAAGAAGAAGAAGTTTGGTGCTGCTTTGTCAAGAATATTAAGAAGAATAAGAAACAGAGTAAAGAAAAATAAAAAGAAGCAGAAGAAAAGAGCATGAAGGCAAAATGGTTTTTCTTTATAAAAGAAATAAACTGTATATAAAGAAGAAATGAAGGTGAAATGGTTCTTCTTTGTGAGAGAAACGAAGACTGATACATAAAAAAGGTGAGTTATAAAAGAAATTAAGACTGTAGGGAAACGGTTCATCTGTTTCATAAAAGATATTTGGGTTTTCGTGCTTAGTAAACCCATCCCCTAAATACGTCCATAAATAGATCCCGTAAAAGAAGGAGATATATTCGGATGAAAATGTTTGCCACCGACGATCGCCTCAAGAAAACTCCAGGGTCGTCAGCAGCCGAGTGTCCGGCAAGCAAGGCCATTGTGGAAGTAGCTGAGTCTTCTCTTGGAAGGGGTAGTCCTTTATATAGACTATTCGCATGGTCCAAGCATGAGCCATATGTCGGTCAGAAGGAAGCTTACAAGCTAAGCTAAAGCTCTATTCCATGTCAGATGATAGTACTGCGAATGACCGAAGGAACGTGACCCTGAACCTCCTCTGCCAAAGATATTCACAATCCCTGCAAAGATGCAAGAGGCTCCAATATCAAGAAGTCATCAGGAGCTCTTGTTCTGAAATGATGACTCAGGAGAATTAATGCTAAAGAGCTAGGCGTGACACAAGCCATCACCCAGCTCGTACAATCCTGCCACGTATTTATGCTTCTGTTCAAAGTATCCCGAGCTTGACTCAAGTTCGGGACACTTTGAAGGGGGTCTTGTAGAAGCATGTGTAACGCCCCAGTCCCAAAATACGTAGGACTAGGTATATAGACATGCCAGCTGTATACATACGAAGCATACTCCAATATATGGAAACCTCGTATGAATACATAAGCTGTAAAATGCAGTAAACCAAGAGTAATCTAATCTCATCCACGAAATATAAGAATAAAAGATGTCATATAATGATAAAGAATTGTCACTGATACATATTGTTGGGCGGAGACAAATCTACTACCAACTATGAAAAGAAATACAAGATATACAAAAGAATAATTTTGGCTAGCGAAGCGAAGACGATCTAAGCGCAATCATCCTCGAAGAAATAGAGATGGTCATAGCTAGAGCTAGAGCACCTGCGAAAGACAAGAACACACACCTGGAGAGATAACCAGGTCCTCAGAGGGACGTAACAAGACACATAATATCATGCCATATAAACTGAATAAATATTGCTCAAATAAATAAGTCAATTGGATTATATCATGGTCCAATACACACCTATTGAACTAGCTTACCATCCCCCCCAACCAAACAAGGACAGGAGATGGTAAACTAATATACGGCGACATATCTTTCCATGCTATGAATCCAA
Organism: Iris pallida; assembly: GCA_029216955.1. Taxonomy (NCBI): domain Eukaryota; kingdom Viridiplantae; phylum Streptophyta; class Magnoliopsida; order Asparagales; family Iridaceae; genus Iris; species Iris pallida. The sequence continues at coordinate 3,511,112 of JANAVB010010400.1, forward strand.
TATGGTATCCGGACCCCAACAAGGTTCAATACCTTCTCATCGAAGTAGTAAGTCATACCTACAACCAAACAAGGACAAGATGAGACAAACTAATTCGCGACAAGTTATTGTTCCAAGCCTCGGTCAGATACAAGTACCCAAACCAAGAGTACACATACCTAACGGATAAGGGCACCTAACCAAATCTAAGTGAATGCAGTTTTAAGAAAAGTTCATGGTCGCATGACTACTGGGTCAAGTCAAGAAAATACTAATGCAGTACGTCAGTAGCGAGTCACAACACCATATACTATTCCTCAGTATCGAGCGAGTCTATAGCATATAGTCTACCTATCGTTCCTCAGTAGCGAGCGAGTCTACGATAGATACGGTGGTAGTCAACTTCCAATCATGTTCTCCCCGTCCAATGCCAACTCATAACTGTTAAGTCTTCTAGTATGCAATTCTAATAGCAGTTATTTCCTAACGCACGGCTTATACGTACTGGTGGCCAGCCAGTCACACATGTCCGAGTCCTATATGTGACTCACAATAACATGGTATAAATGTTTTAAGGCCTATGTATGTAACACACAAGGTGGTCCCTTAAATCTAGGTTTAATGTGTAAAAAAAAAAATACATAGCGGGAAATATAAATGAACAGTAAGTTCTAACAGGTTATGCCATGTATCACAGTTTATTTTGCAAAAAGAAAATAATGAATAATGCATGAAAAATGAGCTAAATAAATAAACAGCAAATGGCAAGGTGTCTTGCCTGAGGGTGGTGCGAGATGTAGCAAATCCAACAGTCAGAATCGTCAACACGAAAGTCAAAATCCACAAGGAGCTTCGGATGCTGAAACAAACATCACGAACGAGTTTGGAATAAAAGATATGTCCAGAAAATGCCTGTCCAAAAGTAAAATTCTGGAACAGGGGCAAAACCGTAATTTTGGGTCAAAACGATATCCGCCGTTGGACCCGCCTTGCACCGAAATATGCGCCAGAACCTACGATCTCTAAAGTCGTCAAACTACATGTCTATGAATTTGTTTTTCTGAGACGGACTCAACGGTATGTCCAATTTTGGATTCCGAGGAGCCGTGCACAAAATCGCCCGTTGAGTAGGATTGTGGGCCCGCCAAAATGGCGTCCCAGTCAACGATCTCAGAATCGGACCAAACTTGGCATACAGGTCCAAAAAAATATTTCGAGTCCAATGGTGCAAGTTTTGTCGCAATTTGATGAGTGTACACGAAGTAATTGGGAAATATCGAAAAGGCCCGATACGAAAAAATTTGACGGATACGGATCAAATTCGTTGCGTACACGCAACCAACTTGAATTCCGTCAAAGCCCGCACGTCCGCAAAGTCGATACAGACCCTTCGGTACTCTCGGTTTATGACGGGGTCGCCCGGTTTGTCGGGACGTACCTCGTACCAGGGTTTTTAAGTTTTTGAAAACTGATTTTTCGTGATTTTTAATCTAATTAAACCTGAAATTTATTACAGAATAAATAAAACTATTTGAAGGGAATGCTGGAGGTTCATGTGGGCTTTCTACAGGAATTTACGGATCTAAAAACGGACAAGAATTGGAAGAAAAATTAATTGGAGAAGTCGGGTACCTCGATATTAAAAACTGTCGTTGTTGTGGGTGTTTGTTGTTGTTGCCATGGCGACCGTGAGGCGGGGCTGCTGTATCTCCGGCGAGGCTGGGCACACACGCCGAGGATAGGTGGACGAGGGTGGAGGAAGGAGGAGGAAGGAGGAGAGAAAGGAAGTGGAAGAAATTTTTAGGGTTTGTGCTAACATATATAAGTATATGTCTTACATATATAAAGGGGGGAAGGGGTCACACGTAGCTACTGCTACTAGTAAAGAGGGGGGCGCGCATCCTATGGATGCTGCTGCTTGCGGCTAAAGATTGGGGTGGTCGGGTGGGGCCGACCACCCATTACTCCCTTTTTCTTTTTCTTTTTTTTTAAAAATCTTTTTAAATCAAAACTTCAATATATATATATATATATATATATATCTCTCTCTCTCTCTCTCTCTACATATATATATATATATATATATATATATATATATATATATATATATATATATATATATATATATATATTTATATATCCATAAATACACCAAAAAATCTATTTAAAATCCAAATACCATTTAAAAGTCAACTATTCAATTATTTAATATATTTGAGCATATATATATATATATATATATATATATATATATATATATATATATATATATATATATATATATATATAAATTCAATCTTTAATAAAAAAAATATATATATATATAAATTCAATCTTTAATAAATCAACTCAAAATAATAATAATATTTAAATAGGAAAACATCTTTATTAAATATCCACAAAATAACTATAATAATAATAAATTAATAAGATCGTCCCAATGAGTGCACTTACACTGCACACCCTTTTCCGGGTCCACAAAATGTAAAATTTTGTAAAATATTATTTTATTAATAAAATATAGATTTTGTACCAAAAGTCAATAAATATTCAACAAGTTCTAAAATAATTTTAAAAATATTTGTATATACACAAAATATTCCTATATGGCCACCTTGGTCACCCCACCTGCTCACATGGGCTTAAATTTAGTTCGGGCCCAGTTCGGGCTGGTTTGGACAAACCGGGCCATCTAAAAATCAATATATAAAATAATATTTAATTAAAATACTATAAATAACTCAATTCACAATTTGGTCTGTTTTTTCTAGTTTAGACATTACCATGGCTAGGCTTCCCCCGGCATGGCTAGTACACTAGTCAAGGCTTACTGCTACATTTTTCGTGCCAAAATTCATGGTCGTCTAGTGCTCCAAAACTCAACAATGGCTAAGGTTATTTTAAAAAAAATAAATAAAACCATAAATTGTATAAATTCATTTTTAAGTCTAATAAAATAATAAAAATAATAAAAAAATAGGGGTTTTACATCCTACCCAATTACAAGAATTTCATTCTCGAAATTTAGGAATAATAGGGTAGATGGGGTTGAGGGGTAGAAGGAGTAGTTTAATGCGAGGATATAGCCACATGACTAAAGTGATACCTTGGGTCCATTTCTCAAGTACAGTGCAATGTCTCTCTAAAATAAGTAAAAGACAAGAACAATAAAGGGTTCAAGACGATGCTATTGAGTACGAATAAGGAGTTCATAGGTGACGAAAATAATTCAAATGAGAGTTGTCAAAGCTGTCGCGGAAGAGACTCTAAGGCAGGTTTAACTATGTCTCCATCCGCATAGAATAAGATATGATAAGCGAACCAAAGTACAATAGGTTGATCTGACCATCATGCTTCGTTTCTGATTAGACAACATGTTAGTGGGTGCACCCAATAAAATATGTCATGATCAAGCTTGGTAAAGAAATAAGCTTGCAAAACTGAGGCTAATTAGCAGCATAAACAGTCAAAATACAAGTAAGGGAGAATGATAAAGGAAATTAAATAGTCCAGGATCTTTTAAAAATCTAAGTTCCGCCCGAAGTTTGGGCCTGCGCAGTTGGTTTGGTTGACTAGCTAAGTTAGGGTCCTCTGAATTTTGTAATCTGAGTAAACTTATCAACATGGGTCACAAGGACAAAGGCTTTGTTGGGCCGTGTGGTATTCTACCCAACTTACAAGAGTTAAGCTAGTAGTGTGATGGGACAATGGGTCAAGAAATCAAGATAAAGCACAAATTTAAGCATTTAAGGAATTAAGTAGAACAAAATCATATATCGGGTCGAAAGAATTGAGTCGAGGTTGAATCCCTATCCGTGGTCGAGAAATATATCGGTATCATGGTAAATATTATAGTTTAGCCATTTTGATCAGAAGGTCATATCATGAAAATAGTGTACAAGGCGACGTGTTTTAGTGGGACATGATATATCTACATGAAGATGGACTTGTCTAGGTCTTACATATAAAATTTGTTGGAAGAAAAAGTCTAGTGCTGTGCCCCAAATATCCAAGTCACAGTAAGGGACGCCAAAAGATCTAAAATAGAAAGTGGGAGTTCACTATGTGACAATTAATGCCAAAAATAAAATAAAATAAAGAATATCAATTTAAAGCATGAAATAAGATTAATTAAGGAATCCAATAATATAATTTAGGGTCACAGTTCTAGAGAGAAAATAGTCTCCTAGATGGATACAGTTTAAGGAACAATCAAATCACTATTCAAATTACAAACGGTTAGTAGGTCACGAGGGAAGGTCGAGTAAGTCAAGGTTGGAATACTGTCGCATAGCTTGATAGATGACTAACAACACTTGTGTATATACTACTATCATAGTCATGAGTGACATGGTATTTTGTATGGAATACTTCTAACTTATTAGGGCTACCTTGGTGGCCTACCTTTTAAAATTTTACCTCAAGTTCCCCTCCAAAGTTTCTTAATAAAAACTTTCAAAAATAAATCTACCATAATTTGTATTCACTCTAAGCCGTCCAACTAAATCATGACTTAAGATTTAAATCCCTTCCATAATCTCGAAGTAAATCTTTACCACGTTACTACTAACTTTTCCAAAATTAATATTTTCATTCCAACTTTTAAACTAAGGGTTCATAAATCATGAATCCATAAAAATTTCTATATCACTTCATAACTTTAGTACTCCAAAACTTTTCTCAAATAATCCTCTAGATAAACCTTAGCATATCATGATCAATCTAAAATTTACAGCTCAATATTTTAACGCACTCACCAGCCACAACTTCTACTTCTAAGTCATGCAAACATAATCACAACTTTTTAAACCCAAAATCTAAATAGTTTTGTAAATCTTCAATCAAAGGACACGATTTCAAATTTGAAATTTTCCTCAAAAAATCGTTATATCTTCTAAAATATTTTAACCAAAATTTTAATATTATTACTTCCACTTAAAATTTGAATCCTATTAACATATTAAGCGCAACCTGTATGACTTAATTTAAATAATTCATACGGCCACTTTTACAATCTTAAGATCATTTCCAAACCACTTTATATCCGCTCAAAGATGTATAACTATAATCCAATAATTCATGATATCAAACCTCAAAATCAACTCAATTTCTTAAATCAGTTGTATATAGGTTCTAACTATTTTGCTGCAGTATCAAATAAGATCAATCCTCCGGTGAATACTACTTAGAAATCTCAAGGTTAAACTTTCTTTGGTAATATCCCGACTTAGAAACTGCTAACCATTAAATCACACTTTTAGAAGATGCCTTTATAACTTAGTTAAGGTCTCCATGTATTCCAATTACCAATGTAACCCTTCTAGCCATATGGTTGACCAATAAGTATATAGTAGTGTAGTCATCTTTCTAACCATATTTAAGAACTAGATGATAGGGTGTTGGTAGAAAGAGTTCAAGCAAGATGCAAAAATCAAGGGAGGCAACGAGAGTTCGGAATTTGGAAACCAAGGAAGGTGATCAAGTATGTGGATGAGATTCCTAGACTCTAATCCTATATTGCAGGCTCACCTCGGTACAGTTACGTAACCGAAGTGACAAACTCGACCTGCATGGGCCACCACAAAAACATGTAACGCCCCAGTCCCAAAATACGTAGGACTAGGTACATAAACATGCCAGCTGTATACATACGAAGCATACTCCAATATATGGAAACCTCGTATGAATACATAAGCTGTAAAATGCAGTAAACCAAGAGTAATCTAATCTCATCCACGAAATATAAGAATAAAAGATGTCATATAATGATAAAGAGTTGTCATTGATACATATAGTTGGGCGGAGACAAATCTACTACCAATTATGAAAAGAAATACAAGATATACAAAAGAATAATTTTGGCTAGCGAAGCGAAGACGATCTAAGCGCAATCATCCTCGAAGAAATAGAGATAGTCATAGCTAGAGCTAGAGCACCTGCGAAAGACAAGAACACACACCTGGAGAGATAACCAGGTCCTCAGAGGGGCGTAACAAGACACATAATATCATGCCATATAAACAGAATAAATATTGCTCAAATAAATAAGTCAATTGGATTATATCATGGTCCAATACACACCTATTGAACTAGCTTACCATCCCCCCAACCAAATAAGGACAGGAGATGGTAAACTAATTTACGGCGACATATCTTTCCATGCTATGAATCCAATATGGTATTCGGATCCCAACAAGGTTCAATACCTTCTCATCGAAGTAGTAAGTCATACCTACAACCAAACAAGGACAAGATGAGACGAACTAATTCGCGATAAGTTATTGTTCCAAGCCACGGTCAGATACAAGTATCCAAACCAAGAGTACTCATACCTAAAGGATAAGGGCGCCTAACCAAATCTAAGTGAATGCAGTTTTAAGAACAGTTCATGGTCGCATGACTACCGGGTCAAGTCAAGAAAATACCAATACAGTACCTCAGTAGCGAGTCACAACACCATATACTATTCCTCAGTATCGAACGAGTCTATAGCATATAGTCTACCTATCGTTCCTCAGTAGCGAGCGAGTCTACGATAGATAGGGTGGTAGTCAACTTTCAATCATGTTCTCCCCGCCCAATGCCAACTCATAACTGCTAAGTCTTCTAGCATGCAATTCTAATAGCAGTTATTTTCTAACGTACGGCTTATACGTACTGGTGGCCAACCAATCACGCATGTCCGAGTCCTATATGTGACTCACAACAACGTGGTATAAATGTGTCAAGGCCTATGTATGCAACACACAAGGTGGTCCCTTAAATCTAGGTTTAATGTGTAAAAAAAAATAATACATAGCGGGAAATATAAATGAACAGTAAGTTCTAACAGGTTATGCCATGTATCACAGTTTATTTTGCATAAAGAAAATAATGAATAATGCATGAAATATGAGCTAAATAAATAAACAGTAAATGGCAATGTGTCTTGCCTGAGGGTGGTGCGAGATGTAGCAAATCCAACAGTCAGAATCGTCAACACGAAAGTCAAAATCCACAAGGAGCTTCGGATGCTGAAACAAATATCACGAACGAGTTTGGAATAAAAGATATGCCTAGGAAATGCCTGTCCAAAAGTTAAATTCTGGAACAGGGCAAAATCATAATTTCGGGTCAAAACGATGTCCGCCGTTGGACCCGCCTTGCACCGAAATACGTGCCAGAACCTACGGTCTCTAAAGTCATCAAACTACATGTTTATAAATTTGTTTTTCTGAGGCGGACTCAGCGGTATGTCCAATTTTGGATTTCGAGGAGTCGTGCACAAAATCGCCCGTTGAGTGGGATTGTGGGCCCGCCAAAATGGCGTTCCAGTCAATGGTCTCAGAATCGGACCAAACTTGGCATTCAGGACCAGAAAAATATTTCGAGTCCAATGGCACAAGTTTCGTCACGATTTGATGAGTGTACACGAAGTAATTGGGAAATATCGAAAAGGCCCGATACGGAAAAATTTGACGGATACGGATCAAATTCGTCTCGTACACGCAACCAACTTGAATTCTGCCAAATCCCGCACGTCCGCAAAGTCGATACAGACCCTTCGGTACTCTCGGTTTGCGATGGGGTCGCCCGGTTTGTCGGGACGTACCTCGTACCGGGGTTTTTAAGTTTTTGAAAACTGATTTTTCATGATTTTTAATCTAATTAAACCTGAAATTTATTACAGAATAAATAAAACTATTTGAAGGGAATGCTGGAGGGTCATGTGGGCTTTCTACAGGAATTTACGGATCTAAAAATGGACAAGAATTGGAAGAGAAATTAATTGGAGAATACCTCGATATTAAAAACTGTCGTTGTTGTGGGTGTTTGTTGTTGTTGCCATGGCGACCGTGAGGCGGAACTGCTGTCCCTCCGACGAGGCTGGGCACATACGCCGAGGATAGGTGGACGAGGGTGGAGGAAGGAGGAGGAAGGAGGAGAGGAAGGAAGTGGAAGAAATTTTTAGGGTTTGTGCTAACATATATAAGTATATGTCTTACATATATAAAGGGGGGAAGGGGTCACACGTAGCTACTGCTACTAGTAAAGAGGGGGGCGCGCATCCTATGGATGCTGCTGCTTGCGGCTAAAGATTGGGGTGGTCGGGTGGGGCCGACCACCCATTACTCCCTTTTTTTTAAAATCTTTTTAAATCAAAACTTCAATATATCTCTCTCTCTCTATATATATATGTATATATCCATAAATACACCAAAAAATCTATTTAAAATCCAAATACCATTTAAAAGTCAACTATCCAATTATTTAATATATTTGAGCATATCTACATATATATATAAATTCAATCCTTAATAAATCAACTCAAAATAATAATAATAATATTTAAATAGGAAAACATGTTTATTAAATATCCACAAAATAACTATAATAATAATAAATTAATAAGATCGTCCCAATGAGTGCACTTACACTGCATACCCTTTTCCGGGTCCACAAAATGTAAAATTTTGTAAAATATTATTTTATTAATAAAATATAGATTTTGTACCAAAAGTCAATAAATATTCAACAAGTTCTAAAATAATTTTAAAAATATTTGTACATACACAAAATTTTCCTATATGGCCACCTTGGTCACCCCACCTGCTCACATGGGCTTAAATTTAGTTCGGGCCCAGTTCGGACTGGTTTGGACAAACCGGGCCATCTAAAAATTAATATATAAAATAATATTTAATTAAAATACTATAAATAAATTAATTCACAATTTGGTCTGGTTTTCCTAGTTTGGACATTACCATGGCTAGGCTTCCTCCGGCATGGCTAGTACACTAGTCAAGGCTCACTGCTACATTTTCCGTGCCAAAATTCATGGTCGTCTAGTGCTCCAGAACTCAACAATGGCTAAGGTCATTTTAAAAAAAAAATAAAACCATAAATTATATTAATTTATTTTTAAGTCTAAAAAGATAAAAAAAATAATAAAAAATAGGAGTTTTACAGCATGAAAAATCTCAGCTGATGACATCCCTTCGCCATAGAGCAGATAATACAAAGGCTCAGCCCAAATTCTAAAAAGACAAAACAAAAGATATGAAAAGAAGTCCCTTATGTGTCATGTCTACCAAAGTCTAGTACAAACACATCAAGACTACACAAAATGGACTAATTCTGTTCGTCTATAAAGGATCTGGTACAGATTCGACAGAGCCTAGAGGAGTCTACAAGGGATTCGATCTTCGTCAAAGTGCAGCCCTTCTTCTTCATGCCAGAAGATTGACCTCCATCGAGGCATATTTTGACCTTTTTATGGGCGCAACCTCCCAGAAGCATATCAGCCACTCGATAAAAGCAAGCAGCTTCCTGCAGCAGCCGCTCGAAGTTAAGTTTACATCTCGCATGGCAGTGAAGGATGCCAAGAAGAAGACAACGACTCTTCATAGGAGAACTTCCCCTTTTATAGGACCGAGAATGGTCCAGAGTGCACGTCACATGGCCGACGGTCAGAATTCCCGCATTAATGGGATGAACCTAAGTCTCAGCACGGCGAATGTCAGTCTTAGACCCTTGAAATTTCCCATATTACGGTGGAAATAAAGAGGGAAGTCCTTAAAGAGCGAATATTTATCGCTCTTTACTTCAGAAGCTAAAGCCTTCAAGCTAGAGGCGTAGCTACTCGCCTGCGCCAACCTCAGAAGTAAGATGGTGGTAGGCCCGGTCATTTCCTTTACTTCAGAAACCAGTGTCTTCACTCCAGAGGTGCAGCTACCTGCCTGCGCCAACCCAGACACACAAGGGTGTTATACCCTTTCCTCTAAAGCAAACACCTTCAAAGTTCAGAGGCGCAACTACTTACATGCGTCCACATGAGGTGCATGATGGTGATATGTTCACACCATCTCCATTCCCACGACGTAGTCATCTACTCCGATCCAGAAGCTTAAGTCACTTCTCTACAAGAGACTTGGGAACTCCCACTACAACCAATGCAAGTCAGCCTATTGCTCTAAAAGCACAGTAGCCGCACCAACCTGAAGCACAAGCCTACTCGTCGCCTGCAGCACAGTGACTCTGTTACTCAGAAACACAGCTTTATCGTTGCTCTAAATGCACAGAAGTCGCATCGTCATTCGAAGCCAAGTCCACTCGTCTCCTGAAAGCACAGAGGCTCTATCGTCTCCAAAAGTACGGTCTACTCGTTGCTCCAGAAGCATATCAGTACTTAGTCCTCACCATAGGTGCAGAAAGCATGGGTCCACCCCAATTGGATTATTTAAACCGCCTCTTGTAGAAAAGATTGGGATTAAATCATGGTTGCCATCATATCAGATTGATTTAAATCTTAGACGAGAATCAATTAGACTCCAAATTTAGGATGAAATCCCAAGATTTACTCGGCTATATTCGAGCAAGCAAATCGACACGCGCCACATGTCACCTTCTTTGGTTATGTTGATAACCACCAGAGATCTCGATTGAGGGAAGTCTCAATATCCGCCATATGTCAGCGCCACAGAAGCCCGCACTGTACAATGACGACAGATTTTTTCATATCTCAGGAACCCTAATGCACATCGTATATGTACTTGGTTCTCTATAAATAGAAGGAGTTCTCCTTTAACTTAAAAGGGGTGACAACCTTCATCTAAGAAGGAACAATCCACCAACCGACCAACAAAAGAACAACCCCTCCAAGGGATCTTCTCCTCCAGACAGCCTCTTGATCGATGACCCCAGAGTTCCATCAAATGCGCCAGAGAGCTAGAGCAATTTTGATTCGTCGTCAGATCATCAACGGAGTAAAGGAGCCGCTGCAGTGCTTGATCTCCACCGTCATACTTTTCCAGGAACCTCTTCTTCCTGTACTTAGAATATCCTATTTAGGACTTCCTTTTTTATACACAGATACCTTATACGTTTAATAAAGCAAAAAGTTCATTCAACCTTTTGTTATGTCGAACAAATAGATTTACATAAAATATTGTGCTGAGTGAATGACAAAAAGATGGTAGTTCAGGATCCAGAACATGTTCTTTTGGTCATTACGGATCCTATTGAGCTGACCATTATAGCTATATTATTTATATTAAATCTCTACAGGAGATCAATATTATCTTATCTCTTCAGGAGATTTATGTTATCTTATCTCTTCAGGAGATTTATATTATCTTCTCTCTTCAAGAGATTTATATTATCCCTTCAGGAGATTAATATTATATGTTGGAGATTCCAATCACTTCTGGAGAATTTTTAACTCTTCTGGAGATTCCTGATCTCTTATGGGGATTTTTTCTCTCTTCGGGAGATTTTCTATCTCTTCGGGAGATATTATCATATTCTATCTCTTTAGGAGATTTTCTTTTCATGGGGTACTTTAATCTCTTCAGGAGGTACTCTATAAAGGATCATTTTGATGAATCCCTTCAGGGATTTTTTTTTCATAAACTCAATTAATCTATCACATTATTCTAGACGGTTTAATCCATATAGGGTTCATTTGTAGATCCTTCGGGGATAACATGGTATTTTTAAATCCTTCAAGGATATACCTAAATTTTTTTAAATCTTTCGGGATTCCTTAAGCTGAAATTGCTCAATACGTTTGGATCTTTTATGTTACAAACACCCATTCAAAACCTACCGGATTTATTCCTTTTGGGTTTTGTACTATCGGACCGAACACTCCACGTCTTATGAGAGATATCGCATATTTTCATTAGATTATTCATGGTTTTAGTGTTATCCTTTAATTTTATCACCCTTTTATTCTTTATTTGATAATTTCATTTATGACAAACTTCTTAGTTCAAAATTTCTCTTAACTATATATAAAACATAGATTTCGTGGGTACCGGTACCTCTTTTTCAGTCTCTTCTAGAATCTGAGATATATCCTCTACTGGAACGATATACTTTGAGAAATTTGATCGTTGGTTCATGACATCTTCCAGACCGTTATGAATATTTTTTCTACACGAGATGCTTCTTCGGGAGCTACTTCTTCAGGATCATTAGGGTGTGTTATATTTTTCGGCCTCTTCTTTCGGAGAGCTGAATCTTTAGAACCTTAGTATTATTCAACCTCTTCTTCTAGAGAGTTGAATATTTAGAACCTTTAGGTCTTATGTGTAAAACCCCTAAATTTCTACTACGATTTTTTTTAAATAAATATGGTATTGATTTTGTACTTCGTATTTGTACGTTGCATACGAGTTTGCGTTTCGTAAATTTCTCATCAAGTGCGAATAAGTGCGAAGTACATATTTTTATAAAACATTTTAATTATATAGATGTAAAAAATATTTTAAAATAATAGACGATAAATATTTTATATTACTTGAAGTTGTAAATGCGTCGCGCCGAGGATTGCGAAACTTTATTTTTATTTAAAAAAGGCCATTTTATTTTATGGTACGAGTATAACTAGTAATTTAGAAAAACTGTGTTTTATGTAAGTATTATTTTTGCATGTGAGTGTATGTATATTTGTATTTTCAAAATTAATTGTTATCATTAATATATTATTTCGAAAAAGGTATATTAAATATGGGTCAATTTAATATGTAATTAATTATGGTGATTTAAGTTGAAAAAAATTATTAAGTTATTTAAATACAGTTTAAATTAGAGGTAGAATCTATCTACATTGGATTATATTTGATTGAGTTACTTTTAAATCAATTTGAATTAAATAGTGGAAAATCTAAGGGTTAAAAAATTTTCTTAGTCTTTATCTAGATAAGAATTTTATAAACCCCCTAATTTTTTAAAATAAATATTTTTTGAATTTTTGGATTTTTAAATAACTATTTATTGACTTATTATATAATTTGTATTATTTTACATATATTTAGTATAGTGCTCATTAGTGAATTTAGTATAAAAATATATAAAGATATTTTTCTAGTACATTAAGGATCTAAACTATATTATACAATTTTTCTCAAAATTTTAGTATTTATTTCATAAATTTTATTATTTTTTACATGTTACTTATATTGTATACTATTTACATAATATAGAATAAATGTCAATTTAGTATTAAATATTTCAGCTTGTATAAATGAGATTAGATGAAGGTTGTTTAAATAAATATTAACTCTATTTATTATCTATAGTAATTTTAAATAATATTATAGATAATTTAGATAAATATGAACTATATTTTAAGTTAATCATAATCCTAAGTCTAATAGGAAAGCATCCCCTATCTATATTATTTCATAACAAAGTAACTCCTATCAATTTAAATCAAATCCTATCTAATTTAGGAGGTAAATCTGAAATAAGTATCTATATATACCCAATACATTCCCTTCCTATCAACCATTATTCTAAATTATTTTTAGACCAATAGGAACTCAAAAATTCGTCATCAGAATTCAGCCCCGCTTTTTAGTAGCAAGAGCAACTTGGAACGACGATATATCCTTGCTCCGAACTCCGTTTTGCCTCCAGTTTTTTTAAAAGAAGCATATCGAGGTAAGCTTTCCAAAAATACATTTTAATAGACAAAATTTGTTATGTAGATTTTTGCAAAACTGTTTGAGTATCTAGTGTCCCAAAAATAAACGTATTTCAGTATTTTTGAGATTTTGGGAGATTCCGGAATGCGATCCATTTAGTTTTTCGGAAAGATGATACGAAAACCTATGCCATATCCTAATTTCAGAATCTATTAAATAAATGTAATAGGTGCAGTATTAATTGTAATTAGATAATAGACTATTTTCAGCATCCGGAGTTGTTCCTACACCTTCCCCTTTGTGCATTATTGTTGATTCGTCACCAGGACTTCATCTTACCTCACTCCAGACATCAGAAAAGATATCTTGCCATAATTTACTGTTTATAATTAGTCTGTATTTTATTTATTGCATATCACTGTGTATTTATTTCCAGTTTTTTAGCTGTACCATTATTACAGTTCCTGATCTAGTGCCTGCTCAGTGATATTAGCTGTACTTTGTTATTATCTTTTGATTGCATATGGACGAGTTAAGAGAGTACCGTTTGTAATGTATTGTATATACCTCGACACAGTTGTACCACGAGTATGTGTGAGATGAGTAGCATGTAGAGGTCCTTGCGTGTTGGCTGATCATCTGTGCGCATGCGTTAGGGCTAACTGCTAATAGAGGCATGTTAGGAGACTTAGCAGTTAGTAGAGGTATATGGTCGTGGATGCGACTTAAATAAGAGCATTGGATGGGGAGAACAATACCTGACGTATGGGCTTCTTTGCACTTCCCTGATTACCTGTGCGCTCCTCCAGAGACGCAGGCTCCAGGTGCCCTCTGACTTTTCCCAGAGCGTTATGGATGTACCCTCTTGCACATGATGTCCTTTGACGATCTTCGAACGCTACGGACGTAGGCCCCTGGTGCCCTATATAGGGACTATGCCAATCCCATTTATAGCCAGGGCTCATGCGTCGAAAGGAATGTTTCTCAACTGCATGTTCACTTTAGTACGGTTAGGTTACCTTATTAATGTCATGTCACTTACTTTTATTTGTGACATATTTTATATTCAGTATTTATATGGCATGTTGTTTATTGTATCTTGTTATGTCCCTCTGAGGACCTGGTGAATTCTTCAGGTGTGCGTTTGTGGTTTTCGCAGGTGCACTCTCCATAGCCATATTTTTCTCTCTTCTTCTGAGGGATTGCACTTGGATCGCCTTTGCATCGCTCGACAAAATTTCTTGATCGTGTATTTCTCTCTTTCTAGTTGGTAGTGGATTTATCTCCGCCCAACAACTTATAAATGATAATTCATGAGTTTATTATAAATTCTTTCTCCTTTATTTGTGGATGAGATTAGTGTCATAGATTACTACATTTTACAGCTTATGTATACATACGAAGGTTCCATATATTGGAGTTACTTCATATATATACAGCTGGCATGTCGACATACTTAGTCCTAAGTATTTTGGGACTAGGGCGTTACATGTTTTTGTGGTGGCCCATGCATGTCAAGTTTATCACTTCGGTTACGTTATTGTACCGATGTGAGCCTGCAGATAGGATTAGAGTCTAGGATCTCATCTATATACTTGACATTCTTTCTTGACTCCAAACTTCGAACTCTCGTTTGTCTCCCTTGATTGCATCTTGTTTGACCCCTTTCTACCGTGAATACTTACTTTCTCGTGCGTAATGTCGGTTAGGAAGATGAATACACTAGTATATGCTGATAGGTCAAATACGTGACTAGAAGGATTACATTCACAATTAGTATACATTGAGGTCTTATTTAAGATATAGAGGCATTTATTTTCCTAAAAGTATGTTCTTAAGGATTAGTTAATTGTAAGTTGGGTAGTAGCATTATTACCAACTTTGAGGACAGAGAGAATTTTATCTTGAGACTACTAGGAGTATTCACCAAAGGATTGATAGAAGATTGAGTAAAATCTTTGATTTTGAAGATTTAGAAAATATTTATGATTTTCGGGTTATAGCTATTCATATCTTTTGAGGATATAAATTGATTTGAGAAAAATTTTAAATTTCGAACTGTGTCATACGATCTATGATTGATAAATTTATTTAGATTTTGAGTTTAATATTTCAATTGTGAAAAAAATATTCAAATTTTGTCGCATAATTCACGATTGATAAGATTATCTAAATCTTGAGTTTAAAGTTTGGATTTATAATATTGTGATTTTGTGGAAAATTTAGTAAGAGATATGATAAAGCTTATTTTGAGATTGATTAGAGGAATCTAATTTTTTTTTTATAGTTATGATGGGTGACCTCAACCGACTAGAGAATAAGAAAGTTTAGCTTGTGCATATTGGAGGGAATATATATATATATATATATATATATATATATATATATATATATATATATTTTGTCATACTAAGGGTTATCTTAGGGTTATTAAAGACTTGAATTATTTTTATGATTATGCTTGAATATCATAGTTTATGTCAAGCTTGGAAATGCATATTAGGAACTCAAATTTTGGGATTAAATCTTATCTTGATAGAGAACCAAGAAGCAGGCAAGGTCACCCTAATGAAATAGAGGTACTCTACATTCCATCCATGACCAACATAGTTGTATATACACAAGTATAGTTAGTCTTCGACCAAACCATGTGACTATATCTCAATTTTGACTTACTCGACCTTTCCCCAAATCCAGATCTTTTATTGTTACCTTCTAACCGTTTGAAATTTGAGAAATGATTTAATAGTTCCTTGACTGTATCCACCTAGGAGACTATCTTCTCTCTGAAAACTGTGTCCCTAAATTATTTTACTAGATTCCTTAATTAATTTTATTTCATGCTTCAACTTGATCTTCTTTAATGTTTGTGCATTAATTGTCACTTCATGAACTCCCACTTTCTATTTTAGATCTTTTTGTGTCCTTTATCGTAACTTTGATATTTGGAGTGTAATACTAGCTGTTACATTCTAACAAATTTCATATGTAAGACCTAGACGAGCTCACCTTCATGTAGGTATATCATGTCCCACTCAAACACGTCCCTTGATACTCTATTTTTATGATATGACTTTCGGGTCATAAAGACTAGACTATAACCTTTACTATGATACCGATATATTTTTCGACTAAGGATAGGGACTCAACCTCGACTCAATTCTTTCGATCCGATATGTGATTTTGTTCTACTTAATTTCTTTAATGCTTAACTTTGTGCTTTATCTTGATTGCTTGACCCATTGTCCCATCACACTATTAGTTTAACTCTTGTAAGTTGGGTATAATACCTCATGACCTAACAAACCTTTGTCCTTGTGACCCATATTGATAAGTTTACTTAGACAATAGAATCCAGAGGACCCTAACTTATCTAGTCAACCAAGCCATAGATAAGAAAATACTAGGACGACTGCGTAAGCCCAAACTTTGGGCAAGACTTAGATTTTAATGGATCTTCGACTATTTAATTTCCTTCATTGGTATTCCTTACTTATATTTTGACTATCTTATGATGCTAATTTAGCCTTAGTTTTGCAAGCTTATTCTTTTATCGAGCTTGTTCACGACATATGTGTTATTGGGGACGCCCACTAATACATTGTCTAATCAGAATCGGTGTATGATGGTCTGATCAACCTAGTGCACTTTGGTTCGCTTTTCATATATTGTTCGACGTGGATGGAGACATAGTTAAACTTGGCCTCTAGAATTCCATCCGCGACTGCCTTGGCAATTATTTTTGAAAATTTTCAATCGTCTTTGAACCACTTATTCGTATTCGGTAATATCTTCTTCGAACTCTTTATTATTTTCGTCTATCGCCTATATTAGAAAGACAAACACTCGTACTTGATATCCTCTTAGTTGTCCACCATCTATTGCCAAGATAGTTAACCACTGACCAACCAATGTGACTATATCTCCGTCTTGAGTTACCTTTTTCCTCTACCCTAGATTCATTATCGCAACCTTCTAATCGTTCTTGAAACTTGAAAATGATTCAAATCATTTCCTTAACCATACCTTAAACCTAGACGACTATATTCGCTCAAGAAACCATCTCTCATAAATGTCTAAATTATTCTCTTTGACCTACTCAATTCCTTTCTATTCTCTAATTCGTATTATCATAATTTTATTACCTTAACTGGCGACCCTTCTTCAATTCCATAACCATGATGTATTTTCGCAGGACGATCTTCTAATGCATGTTTGTGTCGAACGTCGTTTCTTCGCCTCATCCAAAAATTTAATCGTATTTCGGTATTGATGAACTCTTTCTATCTCCCCTACCCTAGCTATTCCTAAATTTCGAGGACAAAATTCTTGTAAGTTTGGTAGGATATAAAACCCCTAAATTTCTACTACCATATTTTTTAATAAATATGGTACTGATTTTTGTACTTCGTATTTGTATGTCGCGTACGAGTTTGCGTTTCGTAAATTTTTCGTCAAGTACGAATAAGTGCGAAGTAAATATTTTTATAAAATGTTTTAATTATATAGATGTAAAAAATATTTCAAAATAATAGACGATAAATATTTTATATTGCTTGAAGTTGTAAATGCATCGCGCCGATGATTGCCAAACTTTATTTTTATTTAAAAAATGCCATTTTATTTTATGGTACACGTATAACTAGTAATTTATAAAAACTGTGTTTTATGTAAGTATTATTTTTGCTTGCGTGTGTATATATATTTGTATTTTCAAAATTAATTATTATTATTAATATATTATTTTGAAAAAGGTACATTAAATATGGGTTGATTTAATATGTAATTAATTATGGTGATTTAAGTTGGAAAAAAAATTATTAAGTTATTTAAATACAGTTTAAATTAGAGGTAGAATCTATCTACATTAGATTATATTTGATTGAGTTACTTTTAAATCAATTTGAATTAAATA